>CM069441.1:15075442-15750178 GCA_035610835.1 Ophiura sarsii
TATTGTATGGTTAGATATAAGAGCATGATTTAAATACTGAAAGTGGAAATGGATAAATATTTGAATATATTACAGTATTATCATTAAGATTGTAAACAATAATAACTCTTGTAGGCTTGCAAATAGTGTACTATCAACTCAAATGTATTGATATGCCTTTGGCATACCAGAATACTGCCTTCAGTCAAATCTTCGTTGTTACAACTTAAGCCACAATGATGTCTCGAATGTTAAATCTTTACCATAATAGTCACTTTATGAGTTTTACTTATGGGCAACCTTCAGAATAGTCAATCGGGTAGTCAATGATAGAAAATTATCGCTTTGACAGACTTTAAATCCCTTCATTTAGTTCGATATATTGAAGATCGCTTAGTATCATGAAAGTCAAATATGACTTGTACAGGGTTCTCTAGGGAGGGGTAAACTGAATGGTTGTCCTGACCTGGATCTGGTTAATCAGAGGGCATATTTTTTCCCAAAGCAATTAGTCAACTTTATTATTTACAGTCTGTTAAAGAGATATCTGACATTTAGAACGGTTATAATTGAACAATAGGTATGTTTTGCCTCTTGCAATAGGCCAATTGAAAAGCACTTCGGCGATATTTTGCTTTTTTTTTCTCCGTTTCCGTCACACTAAATCGAAGTTTGGTTCTCACTGCATGTCCGGAAAAGTACAACCAGTAGTCAGATCAATTTACATTGGATTTGTAGCTGAGATTCCAAGCTACAATCGTGTGATATTTGATAAGACTGGCTCATAATAAATAATAAAGTTATGAGGTAGGAGTAGAACTTATTGAATGACCCTCGTAGATGGTTTAAAAGGGGGGATGGGGAGATTCTGAGGGGGGGATGTGCCCCCCGCTCAGAATTTGATTTTTGTCTTCTTCAATTTTCGAACCCATTTGGTGCGATTTGGTGTGTACTTTTTTTGACCAATATTTTATTGAAAGCAATCACTTTATTTCTGATCAATATTGGCTTTTTAAATAGGCAGATAGGCCTATGCCAGAAAGAAGTTAATTATTTACCTCCCAAAGACGGTTCTAGTCAACGTACGTACGCGTATGTATCCTGACCAAAGTACAATAAACTCCAAACGTTCTTATGTAAACGTTCTTATGTCCCTCGCATGCCTCCCTGCCCGCCTTTTCTTTCTCTTTTTCCTTTTTTCCCTCCTTTTTCCCCTTTTTTCTTTCTTTCTTTTGTTCCCCCCCCCCCCCCCTTTTTCCTTTTTTTTTGGTAGATGTGAAAAATCAGGGGGGGGGGATGATTACATTGACCATCCCCCAGGTCAAAAAGTGGAGGGGGGATATATCCCCCCCCCCCCGGATTTCCGCCCTTGGATCATCTGGTATTGCGCTTTTATGGATATATAATTTACATAATTTCTTAAGGTTTCCATTTCCACACATCGTCAAATTTAAGGGGTCCCTTCATTTTTGATCGGGACCCACAGGTCTTTCCAATTTGAAAACCTGACGCGTCACTATTAGAAAGTGAGAGGTCTAGGGACGCGCCGAGACGCGTCAGAATGCGACCCCTGCTCTTGTCACCTTTAGTTCAATTGGCTATGTAATTTACAAACTGCTTTACGCTTTCTAATGCTTTCATCAAACCTTTATCCCACCAATTACGATGTCTTGAGTTAATTTCTTTGGTACCAATAGTTTATAGGAGCAGCATTCAGAATTTTAGATTTCCAGGATTTCCAAAGTGAATTAGCAGTATCAAATGTATTATATCCCAATCATAAAACTGATACGATATTCATTTTATATTCTGACCAATCTTGATTAGGTTCGATATCCCAGATGATGTGTTTCTGATGGGCACATGTTGAATTATGTTTAGTACATGTATCGACAAATGTACGCATGATTTATAATTTAAAAACAGAATATTAGGCAAAATTGAAATTAAAACATGTTTAGCGTAACGCATGAGATTGAGATTGAGAGGAATTCTTGGCTCAAACCTGAACGGAACCACACTAATCAAAATAGTACAAGAATAAATGATTGTCTGAGCAGAGAGATGTTTATTACTAATTCATGAATTACACTTCCCTGGTCTGAGTAATTATTGTCTACGGGACATAACGATACTAATTTGTATCCATTGTCTTTCAATATCATCAGCATTACAATTGAATACAATACATTATCATTAATAACATTAAATATAATATAAAAGCTGATGCAAACTGCTTATCCACAAAAATAGCCTGTGTAAGTAAATGTAATAAATATAAGAGGACCTGACGTTTCGATTCTAACAGAATCTTTATCGAAGGTTAAATGACAGAAGACAACATACACAACATATATATAGACAGAGGAACAATAGGCAGGAAGTGATGTAACACAGTGGGGGTCCAAAGTGACAGATGGATGAATAGGGTATGGAATATCAACTTGACAGCTGATTGATGAAGTGGATAATGTAACAAAAGGATGACATAGACAAAGGGGAGATTAAGAATTAAAAGGCAAATGGATATAAAAAAGTCCATAGTGGTAATTAATATTATTATATTTGCATGTTTGCCGATTACATGAATTCATGTTAGACAAAACGAAAGTTTATGGATCGACTAACTGACTGGATTTGTCAATACATTATCAGCAATAATGCACCAAGTTATTGACTGAGTATTTTTGCATTAGTAGGAAAGGTGAGATAGGCCTTAATAGTTCTGTTATGGTGAGTTTATTCAGTTGTCTAGGTGTTATTCATACCTGCCATGGTTATTTCCTGTGTATTGATGGGCTCGTAAACAAATTGGATTCTAGCCATGAGTTTTGTGCGAGTTAAAATAAACCGAGTTTACCATTTGAAATACCGAGTTACAAATTGGCGTGTCGAGTTACAATTTCATATTTGGCACTAAATAATGGCGGTTGCAGTCAGTTTTCATGATATTAACGAAATAAAATCTACTCATTATATGATTCCCTCGTCATTCATCACATGGTAAAATCAAGCTTTCAGCCATGATATGACCGCGTTTATGTTCATATTTGCATAAAGTGAGCGAAATGTTGTAGCACTACGGGCGTATTTTTTAATCAAAAACACCGCCGTCAAAGCGGTCTCCTATAATAGGAGTCTGCAGGTGCCGGATTTTCCACCATACATAGCAGTTCTGCGACCTTTTCAGGAACTACGCAATTACTGTGTATTCGGGGATGGGATAAGGATGGAGCAGTGTACAACCACTGGCAAATCGTAAAATATAGAGGGAAAACGTATGCGGTTCAGTGGCGGCGGAAGTAAAAAAAAAAAATTGAGGGGACATATCCGAACTTTGTTTTATAATTCTGAATTAGTCGGCGGAAGAAATGCTCGCAGTATGGTTCAGAAAACGTTCCTGAAACCCATGAATGACAAATTGAGCTTATTCAAGCTTAAATTTGATGAACATTGAAACTAATTCGCGCGACAACTATAATGTCGCTAATTAGAATTTGTGCTTTCCCTATAGAGAGCAGACAGGTCCATTGAAACGTTTAGCTTAGTTTTCAAGCGAATGTCATCCATCAGAGACTCATTTTATCGGCCTATAGTATATACCAAGTACTCATGCTCGTTACAAAATAACTCCTCATTTTGAAGAACTTTGGAAGGTTTGATAATAAGACGATACGACATAAATTTTTAATTGGGTCATTATCTTCAATCCGATAATCAATCAAGTGATTCGTCCTCTAGCCATTCAAAGAGAGAAGGTCTAACCATTCAGAAGAGAGGCGATGCATCGATATCGATCTCCAATTGATCGAAAGAAACAAAGAAGTGCATAGACGGATAGATACAGACAGGTACAGACAGCCTACAACAAGACCTGCACGGCGTTCTTTTACTATAGCATTAGCAACATAGACCTACGTTTTTTGTAAGAAAATTGTGGCAAAAATAACTTGAGTTTGAGTTTATTATACTATATAACAAGCAGAGCCAGTAGGCCTTGCCTTTAAGGCATTGCGGCATCATGGATTTAAGACTAGTTATGATTGTGACAATTTGTTCAGTTTTAGCAATCCAATATGGGCCACGGCGTCAATGGAAACGTTCACGGAAAACGTCCTTCCCGCGACATCTCAGAAGCGAGTCAATTGAAGACCCGTTTGGGGGCTTGTTAGGAAACCTGTTTGGGGACTCGGACTCGGACTCGGATTCTGATGGTTTCGAACTGACTCTACCAGTTAATGGTTCAACGGCAATAGAATTAGGCCCTTTAACGCTTTTTCCGGAACCTGGAGTTATTATTGATGATTTCTTGACAGTTATCGATATCATGGACATCGTAGGCAAAGGTTTGTAGACGATATCTTTTTACTCTTAATAGAAATCATATAAATATTCTTATGAGCAGATGAGAAGAAGCCTTAGGCTCTAATAACGGTTTTATATCGACCGAAGAAGGTTCCCAAAATGTGACACACATCCCTGGTTTTATTACGAAATCTTCTTTTATTCTTCAAATGTTCATGAACTAGCCTATAATATTGGCCGTTCAAGAGATAGGGTCTTAATAGAGCGTTAAAAAGGGTTCATGGAATTGAAGAACCAAAAAGTTCTTCATGAAAGTCTTAATGGTTCCGTATCACGGTTTGGAAACCTTTCTTTTGACATCGTGGTTCTTAACTTTAAAATATAGAACCCTTAATAATAGTTTAGAACCATTTCTCTAAATGTGTTCAAAGATGCGGTATCTGGCAGGGGCGGACATTTCTTGTTAGGTGTGGGGGATGATAAGGTGTGGCCCCCAAAAAATGAAATAGAGCTGGTACCATCCATGTCTGAGCCCCCCCCCCCCCCCCCCCCCCCCCCCCTCAGAAGTAGAAAAAAAATTAATTTTCAAACTCATTTGGTGCAATCTGGTGTATACTTTTGACCAATATTGTATTGAAAAGCCATCGCTTCATTTTCAATAAATATTTTGTTTTTTATCAATGCACGAAAGAAGTTGAGCATTTTCTTATAATATATTCTTGATTTTAGTATAGATGGTTTAAAAGCTCCAAGAGTGGGGGGGGGGGGGGGGGGGGTCTGAGGGGGGATGTTCCCCCCTGAGATGAGATGTTCCCCCTGAGATGAGAAGTAGAAATGTTTCCATTTTCATACTCATTCGGTGTGATCTGGTGTATACTTTTGACCAATATTGTATTGAAAAGCCATCGCTTCATTTTCAATAAATATTTGTTTTTATCAATGCACAGAAGAAGTTGAGCATTTTTTTAATAATATATTCTTGATTTTAGTATAGATGGTTTAAAAGCTCCAAGACAAGAGGGGGGAGTCTGAGGGGGGATGTTCCCCCCCCCCCCACCCCCCCCCCCCCCCCCACCCCCTGAGAGAGAAGTAGAAAATTTCAATTTTCAAACTCATTTGGTGTGATCTGGTGTATACTTTTGACCAATATTGTATTGAAAAGCCATCGCTTCATTTTCAATAAATATTTTGTTTTTTATCAATGCACGAAAGAAGTTGAGCATTTTTTTATATCAATATATCTTGATATTATAGTATACGAGGGTCATTCAATAAGTTCTACCTCCTCACTCATAACATCGCTAATATTAATGTCAACCTCATATTTGTCATGATTATAGCTCCGTATCATAGCTACAAATGTGTAGTAAATGATAATTGATATCTGTTTTACTTTTGTCATGACGCGGTCAAAGCCAGAGAGAGATTTTGGACAACGGACACAGAAAATTACCTTAAAAATATACACATGTTTTCGGGTGTTTTTTCGTATTGTATGGTTAGATATAAGAGCATGATTTAAATACTGAAAGTGGAAATGGATAAATATTTGAATATATTACAGTATTATCATTAAGATTGTAAACAATAATAACTCTTGTAGGCTTGCAAATAGTGTACTATCAACTCAAATGTATTGATATGCCTTTGGCATACCAGAATACTGCCTTCAGTCAAATCTTCGTTGTTACAACTTAAGCCACAATGATGTCTCGAATGTTAAATCTTTACCATAATAGTCACTTTATGAGTTTTACTTATGGGCAACCTTCAGAATAGTCAATCGGGTAGTCAATGATAGAAAATTATCGCTTTGACAGACTTTAAATCCCTTCATTTAGTTCGATATATTGAAGATCGCTTAGTTATCATGAAAGTCAAATATGACTTGTACAGGGTTCTCTAGGGGAGGGGTAAACTGAATGGTTGTCCTGACCTGGATCTGGTTAATCAGAGGGCATATTTTTTCCCAAAGCAATTAGTCAACTTTATTATTTACAGTCTGTTAAAGAGATATCTGACATTTAGAACGGTTATAATTGAACAATAGGTATGTTTTGCCTCTTGCAATAGGCCAATTGAAAAGCACTTCGGCGATATTTTGCTTTTTTTTCTCCGTTTCCGTCACACTAAATCGAAGTTTGGTTCTCACTGCATGTCCGGAAAAGTACAACCAGTAGTCAGATCAATTTACATTGGATTTGTAGCTGAGATTCCAAGCTACAATCGTGTGATATTTGATAAGACTGGCTCATAATAAATAATAAAGTTATGAGGTAGGAGGTAGAACTTATTGAATGACCCTCGTAGATGGTTTAAAAGGGGGGATGGGGAGATTCTGAGGGGGGGATGTGCCCCCCGCTCAGAATTTGATTTTTGTCTTCTTCAATTTTCGAACCCATTTGGTGCGATTTGGTGTGTACTTTTTTTGACCAATATTTTATTGAAAAGCAATCACTTTATTTCTGATCAATATTGGCTTTTTAAATAGGCAGATAGGCCTATGCCAGAAAGAAGTTAATTATTTACCTCCCAAAGACGGTTCTAGTCAACGTACGTACGCGTATGTATCCTGACCAAAGTACAATAAACTCCAAACGTTCTTATGTAAACGTTCTTATGTCCCTCGCATGCCTCCCTGCCCGCCTTTCTTTCTCTTTTTCCTTTTTTTCCCTCCTTTTTCCCCTTTTTTCTTTCTTTCTTTTGTTCCCCCCCCCCCCCCCTTTTTCCTTTTTTTTTTGGTAGATGTGAAAAATCAGGGGGGGGGGATGATTACATTGACCATCCCCCAGGTCAAAAAGTGGAGGGGGGATATATCCCCCCCCCCCCCGGATTTCCGCCCTTGGATCATCTGGTATTGCGCTTTTACATTGTATCTTGAAATAGTTCAAGAAAGTGTCCAGCAAGCATAGCACATTGTGCGTTATATTTTAGAAAAATAATTATCGAACCCAAATCGCGTATGTTATATCTAAGTCATAAAAACGAATCAAAACTGTCATCTCAGTCTCAACATGCAATTGTTTCACAAGACGTTCAAACGTGGTTAGACGTTTGATTCATATTACAATGGATACAATATACTGCAATCTTCCTTTGTTGTTACAATACAAATCCTCTTACTTCGTTGTTACGAGGGCCACTTCAGCTTTCATAATTTGTGATCACGATGACGCCATGTTTAAACCCAGGCAGGACCGGATTCAACTTAATTGAAATTAAATTTTGCAATCTGCGGGAATTCTTTTCAAATATCGGGAGGAGGTTTTATCACTAATTTAAGTTTGAAATTGATACCGAGTTAGTCTATGACTTTCAATAACATGAGAGCAAGTTTAAAAAGGTTGACTCCTTATGCAAAGGTCAACGACCTTTTTACGTTTTACCCGATAACTGTCAGAGCGAGCCTGGAGCACTCGTTAACCAAACATCGGAAGTGGTGCAAACTATACATTTACGGAATCCTTGTGCTCAGCAGAACAAATTGATATGCTTTTTAGCTTAATTGAAGCCATTTGAATTTTCGGGCCCCTCGATTGCCCGGCTATTTTGGAGTTTGAGCTATAAAAAAAGTTTCCGTCACTTTTGAGAGGTCATATGAGCTTATTTTCTTTTAAAATGGTTCTAGTTGACAAATTCACCAAGAAACAAAGGTATGAAGAAAATGGTCACGGAATCCAAGATTATGACCCAACTTTATGGAAAGATGGTCTCCTCCTGCTGCATGGAATATTGGTATTAGGGGGACATTGTGGAAATGAATTGATAATACGTAGGCTATGTAAATGTGCAATCTAATGTTAAATTTGGTTGTATTGAATAATGGCAAAAGTGTAACCAAAGGGGTCAGGGCAGGAGTTACCTTTTCGGGGGCCCTGTGCAAGGCGAAAATGTGGAGGCCCCCAACTCACTGTGAGGAACCATGTTCTCTCAAGCGGCTAAAAAGCGAAAACAATATGGGATACCAGTTGTGTAAATCCAGCTCTGAAAGCGGACAAGGTGAGTGTGATGCGAGGGCTGGATGTGCCGCCCCCCCCCCCAACCAAGTTTTTTTTAATCTTTTCAATTTTCTTACCCACGGTGCATCACAGTAATGAGTAATGTCGTAATATTATCGCTGTACAAACGGTTCCGCGAATATAAGACCACTAGCAGAAAATAGGCCTTTCTACGGTTTGTTTTGCGACACGCGACTTTTAGCTAATTTTTAAGTCGGCATGCGACACGGTTGAAAAAAGGCGGCGACACACGACACCTCGCGACACGGCGAGTCGGCGACAGCCGGGGTATTTTGCCAAATGACCATGTGACAGCTGGGGTGTCAAAGATGGTTTTCCCCTCTAGTCTCATGGTGTTTGGCCCCCCTGAATACTGCATGGGGAAGCGGGTCCCGAGAAAATTTTGAATTTAGGTACTAGCCAAGGTACTAGTACTAGCCAGTACCGTAGCTATTATAGGGTTCTTCATATTGGGGGGCGAGAAATGTATACAGTATATGAACCGACAAGATGAGTCTGATTCAAGTACGCGCGCGAAATCTTTTGAGTTTACACCTATATATTTTTGGCACGATTGAGGTACATTTTGGCTCTAAACAAGCTTGTACCAAAGAATATTGCATTTATGTGACATATATGCGCGCGTAGCACTCGAATAATTTTCATCAGTGTATTTTTGACCATCATAATTCCATGATTCCTCTGGTCAAATGAACCGACAGTGCCAATCTCAACGCCCCTCTGGCTACGTCACTGAATTCCTTCCCGTCTTCGGCCGTGTGTAAAATAATTCGAATCTAACATTCGGGAGCAGAGTAATGTGACGTCACAATTTGCTAGCTCCCAATTTTAAATACGATTTAGTTCCGTCAAAATAAGCTGTCGGGTTCCAAGGCGTCGGCAATAACTATTTTTTCATCTTTACGCTCCCGAATGTGAGATGAATCGTTCTTTTTTAACCACCATTTTTATAGTCTAATTTCCCTTCCTCTAGTCGTGGTGTTTAGGGGTAGTGAGCAAACCTAGTGCGGCGACAATTTTGAATTTAGATACTATCTGAGGGCGTTCTAAGCCATTTCAGACCTCATTAATTCACATTTTATAAAAATATAAGTGTTTAAGGTTGCCAAAAAAATACCCCCAACTCAAAGAGTGGGGAGGGGGGAGGCAATACGCTGCGCGGAGGGGCGTGGACCTTCCATGAGTTAATTCCCATTTTTTAGAAAGACCCAAAGGGGAGGGTTACACCCAAAACAAAAAGATTAGACAAATCCGGTAATCCGGTAATTGCTGTTATAACATCTCTCTGGTTATACTATGTGTTATTAATTTATCTTCCGAATCTATATATTATTTAGTAGTATTTATCAGTATTAATTATAATTTGGATATTATTATTTTTTCTTATTATCATTTCAGGTCTCAACGCCGGGAGCATTCGAGAAGCAGTGGCTGGAACCTGTACGAATATCGGCGAAATGATGGACCAAATAACAACAAGTGAATTCGACACCGAGGTTTTAGATGAGTCTGGCTTCGGCTTTATCATAGACACCTTTGATGTAGTCTGCGACGCAGTCCAGTCTTCTCCAGTGGTTGGCGTATCTGAGCAATGCTCAGAAGTGTTGGAGACTATTGAATCACTTTTTGAGGAGGAAGAATTTGACGAATCTTCTAATGAGGGCGTAAGTAGAAGAAAACGTAGCGCTGCATCATCCACTAGCGGCATCAGCGGCTCCGATTTCGATACTGATTATCTACCACCATTTATAATACACAGTGTCTTAAGCAAAGCATTTGGCATTGACATTGATGACTCCTCCTCCATCTGCAAGGGTACACTGGATTTGTTAGAGACACCAGTCGACACCGCGGACTTAGTCGCAAAGTTGTTGAGGCATTTAGTGAATGAGACGGTGAATTTGCAAAGTTCATACTGCGGGAATGGGCACTGGGGGAGCAGTTATGGTAGTGATAGCAGTGGTAGTAGCAATTACAACAGCGGTAGCAGTGGGAGCAGCGGCAGTTATGGTGGCAGCAGTGGTAGCAGCGGCAGTTATGGTAGCAGCAGTGGTAGCAGCGGCAGTTATGGTAGCAGCAGCAGTTATGGTAGCAGCAGCAGTGATAGCAGCGGCAGTTATGGTAGCAGCAGTGATAGCAGCGGCAGTTATGGTAGCAGCAGTGGTAGCAGCAGTGGTAGCAGCAGTGGTAGCAGCAGTGGTAGCAGCGGCAGTTATGGTAGCAGTAGTGATAGCAGCGGCAGTGATGGTAGCAGCAGTGGTAGCAGTGGCAGTAGCAGTGGCAGCAGTGGCTCTCAACAAGGCGGATCCAGAAAGAGACGTGACGCCGACAGTTCTGGGAGTAGTGGGAGCAGCGACAGTTCTGGGAGTAGTGGGAGCAGCGACAGTTCTGGGAGTAGTGGGAGCAGCGGCAGTTATGGGAGCAGTGACAGTAGTGGTAGTTCTGGGAGTAGCGGTAGTTATGGGAGCAGTGGCAGTAGCGGTAGTTCTGGGAGCAGTGGCAGTAGTGACAGCTATGGGAGCAGTGGCAACAGCGTCAGTTCTGGAAGCAGTGGCAGTAGCGGCAGTTATGGGAGCAGTGGCAGTAGCGGCAGTTCTGGGAGCAGAGGCAGTAGCGACAGTTATGGGAGCAGTGGCAGTAGCGGTAGTTATGGGAGCAGTGGCAGTAGCGGTAGTTATGGTAATAGCGGAAGTAGTGGCAGTTACAGCAGCGACGATTACAGCAACAGCGATCCGTTCGAGAGAGTCTTCCTTGCATTGTTCTGGAGCCTCGTCGCAGACACTACTGATTTAGACGAGATCTGTTACATCACGGACAATATCACGCAAGAGGCATATAACAACAACACTCTTCCTCTTAATAACCTGATTTCCCACGCAACGGATCTGTTCTTTAGTGTAATACAAGGTTTTGATGAATGCACGATCGCCTTAGAATCCATAAATAACATAGAACCCGATTTGTTTATAAGCAGTAACACGGTCGAAAATGAAAACATGACTTCACATATATGCTCATTGATCGTGGAGTCCTTTGATTCGGACGCTACTTTCAATAGCGATATCTGGGATGATTTTGAATCAGACATATTAGAAATTGGTATTCCCCTAGCCGGTCTAGCATATAACGCCGACACATCCCTCGAGTCATTGAATGACATATGCGATAATATGCCAGAGGATTGGTTGGGGGAGTACTTTGAAAAAATGTGCAGCGCAGCAGAAAAGGATGATTTTGACGATTATATTACAGAATGCGAAAACTTCTTCTCCTCGGGAAGTGAGGATGGTGGTAATGAAGATTCCGAGGAATTGTCTCCATTCCGTGAATATCAGCTCGAAATCTTTTTGGATATTATACAAAATGGCTTGTACCATGTCTTTGGGGATACATTGGAAATGGACGACCCATATGGGCTATGCCAGGCGGTAGAAGATAACCTGCAATCCAGCATGGACGATATAATCAACGATGTTTTGGTTCCTATGTTGGGTGGTTCTTTAAAAGAAATGTCATTCCGAGTTAAAGGCTCATATTGGTGTGAGGATAATGGTATTGAATATTTGACAAATACATCGTCGGCGTCTACGCGTTTAACATCGTCATGGTCATCGGGATTTGTAAACGAGGAGATATTCGACAAGTACGAGCTCTTTAGTATGACAATGATGAAGCTATTGATGGTGATTGGTGATAACGAAAATCCTGCGGACGTGTGTGATGCCATACCAGTTTTAGGCTATAACCAATGGTGGTGGGACGACGAGTCATCAATGTCGTCATCTAATACCGAAGCGGTTGAGGCTATCAACAATCTAGTTGAAAACTTTATTCTTCTTATCACCGACCAATCGGGATGTACAGATATGTTTGATGTTCTTGTGAAATCTGACGTCGTACCGTTCACTAAATTGACAGGATATGAGAATGCAAATACATTCTGCCAAGCCTGGCTATCAGCTCTGAATGGCTCTTTCGCTTTGAGCACTTTAGATTTTCCGAGGAACTTGAACGAGTCAACTCTGGCTGACTTTGTTGAACCACTGCTTGCCCTGGGAGGAGCTGCACTGAGCGCTGACACTGGACTAGATGCTCTCGTTACCATGTGCGAATGGATTGAAGAGCCACTTGGAATTCTTCTTGGTGCAGAAAACGACGTAGCTCAAATGTGCTTGGCCTATTCTACCGGTGACGCCGCGAATACTCAATTGGGTTGTGAAAGCGTCCTGGTTCCATTATTGCTGGGACCAGAATGGCCCGTCAGTTTAAAACCTATTGACAAATTGTTGGAAAACGAATTTCTACCGAGACTTTTAGAATTTTTTGATATACCCGAAAATCCCGAAAGCCTTGAAGTTATATGCCCAGCGATTGAAGGGGTTTTGAACCAACCCTATGACATATACGGACTGATTGATGCTATAAGCGACGAGTTCTTTGATGTTGTTGGTGATTGGCTTGTTGGTGTCTGTGAAGAGAAGGACAAAGTGATCGCGTTGCTAGAGTCAATGATGGATGGGGATGATGACGATTATCATGATTATGATGAATTCAGCGCCGAGGACCTAGCGACACTGGAATCATTCGTAGGATTCGCCTCTGGCATGGGCAACTTTGACAGTATGTGCAGCAACCTTTTAGAAGCTGATGCAGACGACGAGCGCCAGCAATTCCTTGACGACATACGACGAAGCATTAAATCTCTGTGGACGTCCGTGCCACGATGTGAGAGACTTTTGCTCGCAGATCAGCCTTGGTGGGAAGGATTGGGGGAAACAGGGGAAGAACTCCAAAATTACCTGTACCTCCTGTCTGGATTTGATGATTCCACTGAACTCTGTGAAGCCTTGGTTTTCTACATGACCCAGGAAGCAGTGGGTAAGTCTGGCCTTCGTCTTCCTTTGCAAATGACTTTGTTAATAAAACTCTAGCTTGATTTTATCACTTGCGCAGTACAAGTTACCAAGTTTCAAGCCCATTTCAATAATGCTATATTTTCATGATCCCGATCTGATCTTGCTAATCCCAATCTTATCCAGCTAATCCCGATCTGATCCAGCTAATCCCGATCTGATCCAGCTAATCAAACATGGACTCGCTATTAGTCAATTCAGAGGCCGATTTTGCCCAATTTGAGTATTTCGGAAAATGTCAGAACATTTCTGAAATGTTGTCAACTTATATTATTTTCACATGTATGTATAGAGACTTGTTGAGTTTGCTACCTCTTGGTGTATACATTAAACATATTACGGAAAATCAAAGAAAACAATTGTTTAATTTCACTGAATGTACGTTTTAATAAGGGGCAAGCGTACCACATGAAAAAATGGAGGTGATCTTTGTCATGTTTGTGGATAACATAATTAAAGCAAGCAGTGGCGGCACTACGGGGGCATGCCAAACCTCAGTTACTGCCCCCTGCCCCCCCCCCCCCCCCCCCCCAGTCAGCTCAAGCCCCATCAAAATGTCAAAATTACATTGAAATGTCTAATTCAGAACAGATTATTAAGCTAATGTCAGGCAATTTTTACAATAAAAGCGTGGCTTCGGGCGCACCGCCCCCCCCCCCCCCCCCCCGCCCCCCCCCCCCCCCCCCCCCCCCTCCAAATGATGCTGGTGCCGCCACTGAACGCAAGAAGATCTTGACTTCGATTTATTAAAATGCTAATTATTTAAATGAATTTCGCTGATTTCAGAGGAGTGTCTCGGAACCATCGACTGTGCCGGTGTATGTAACGGTGATGCTACCGAAGATTGTGCTGGTGACTGCAACGGCAATGCTGAGTATGACTGTGCTAGAGAGTGTTTAGGTACGTCATTTACATAAGCCTTGCCAGAAAGTTTTTTGGCTCGGACATTTTCATCAAACCTGGCACGGCCTTGAAACAAACAAAACAACCTTAAAAGAAATTGGCACCTGGAAGGTATCAGTTAAAAATTCTTGTTGAACCATTTTAGGCCAAGTAACAAAAATAATGTGTTTCTCGTCCGGACTTTAAAAAAAAAATTGGTGAGGGAGGCCCTTATTATTTGTATTTTTCACAAATTTGTTATTAATTTCTGTGCTAAGTTCCCATTGCTGAAGCTTTGTCGTCAATCATAAAAACGGGGAGGCCCTCATTATTTATTGTTTTGCCTCATTGCGCAAATCTTGTGTGGACTGTGTTTATGAATGAATGATATCCAGGCACTTTTTTATCATCTCTTTTCATCACAACAATTGATGAAACAAAGTTGAAGAGGAAATAAGAAAAATAACAAAAACATTTGACAATCCCAAAAAATTGGTCAGGGTGGGGACGAAAAACACGTTTATTATTTTACTTGGCCTTATAAACTATACAATATGAATCTATTTGCAACATAGGCTTACAATACTTTAAATTTCATCATCTTTTAAAATAATCAGGCTTGGAGGCAAATAGTGGAAATATTCGACCCCTCCTATAATAAGTGAGGCTCATACTTTTGTTTACTTTTTTAATGCAAAAACAAATACTGCTTGTGAGCGAAGCGAGGAAAAAATATGGGGTTTCTTGTCCAAAGAGATATTTAAAGGTTTTATTTTGGGCATATTTCCCCCTACTCTAATGGTTCACAACAATGACAAAAGTTTCAGTTTGGGCAAATATCGTCCCTCCAGATATCCCACCTTAACTTTTTGTTGTTGTATTGTCCTGTAAAAATAATCATTTTTTAACTTAAACCAAAAGGTACTGCGATTGAAAACAACTGCGGTGAATGCGTTTTAGGCCGTACTGGCAGAGCAGCTGATTTTGGAGCGGATAGATGCGGGAATTGCCGAAAAGAAAATGGATACTTGGAACTGTGGGATTGTTTCGGCACATGTTATGGGTCTGCGGCATTCGACAAATGCAAAGAGTGTGTAGGTAAGTAGTTTTGAAGAAGTCATGGCAACGGTCATAAGACACTTCAAATAATACTTATTTCAGGCAAAATGAGTGGCTTTTGTCATATTAATTGGTTAAAACTGTCCCCGACCAGGGTCCATTATGACAGATCATTTAATATTGGGAGTTTTATATCAGAGGCGCCCCTTATGAGTCGAATGTTAAAAGGGTAAAGGGGAGGAAACTGTACAGACCAAATGGCTTTCCAGTATCTACAAATCTAATTCATCTACTTCAACAATTTATTTTATAGGTGGAGAAACAAACAAAACATTGGATTACAATGAGGATCGGCTGGATTGTCGGGATATTTGTGATGGAGGCTGGGTAAGCGATACATGTAACTTCTGTGAGCCACCTTCAGATGAAGTGTTCGATGGAGGAAGCAAATACAAGGATTGCTCAGACACGTGTGTCACACCAGGTAGGAATACACACTTATTGAACATTATCTTCCATTCAAAACCTCATGAATATATGCGATATGTGCGACCCAATCAAATGCTGTCCTTTACTGGTTATGCACAAAATAAGTGCTGGTCACTAACAGAGAACCAAGTACCTCCGCGTAAACAATAGTAACCCTGCGTATAATGCGTATCAAGTTCGTTCAATAAAACAATTCATATTCATGTAATGCCATGAACGCTAGCGTATTTGCACAATGCAGTAGTTACGCGATGTGTGAGTTGTTCGCTTGCCCGTTTTTCGGTTTGATCGATTTGTAATGGATGAAGCATGATTAAATTGCCGTAACTTTTTTTAAACAAATAAGTAACATCCCTATCATAAATGACTATTTAAATTGACGGTTTTGAATCACGATATTGACTTTGATCAGCTGTTTTGTCAGTAACTGTGAAGAATCAAACATTTTACTTTGGGACCTCAGAAATTTCCTTCGGGGCTACGCCCCTCGTGCAATTCCTCGCATACAAAGTGAAAATGTTTTGATTCTTCACAGTTACCTCTAAAGTACTGATACGCAGTCATAATCCTTTATAGTTATAGTTGGGACATTTCACTTCAGGTCAGTTCGCAGACCGGTTAACTCCTTCTGCTTAATATTCCAATTAATATGACTGATATGATTATGAATCTTAATTTTGAATATAGTGCTGTGTATCGCTGGTTATCCTCAGGTTCATATTTACGTGGGTTGGTTAAGAATTCAACACCCGATTAGCACCGGATGCAATGAAGTTGATAATGATAACCACTTTGTTGAATCAGGGGCCAACTGAGTTTTTCAAGTTTTACGCAGCCGGATACTGTCAGGTTGAATTCTTATAGGTTGTCCCACGCATTAGTGTAGGTATCTCTAGTCTCAATATTATGTATTATTCACATTTAGGAAACATAATTGTACACATGTGCACGCTTTTTCCTTACGTCAGTAGACCTATGTATTTACAAACTCACAGCATACCAGCCACATACATGCTAATAGTTTAGGAATTAATAATGTATCATGAAATGTGATATATTTTTGTTAATGGTGATAACCCATCGATGATGTTCAACTCTCAAATTCATGTGTTCAGTTTAACTATAATTATCCTCTTTCATATTATGCCTTTCTCCTATTTCGAAGGTTTCCCTCGTGCCTATGAGAACGACTGTGAAGAATGTGTCGGGGGCAGTACTGGGAATGACGATGACTATGGTATGAATGTCTGCATGCAATGCGAGTCTGATTCTAATGCAGATGCATCCAGTTGTGAGGGATGTGATGGTGTCGCAAACAGGTGAGTGTATTATCCCCTTGCCCCATCCCTCCCTATAGTGTTGGTAACATTTTATAATTGGGACTACTAGTTATAGACATCATATGACATCATAACATAATGTGTCTAATACCATTCATATCTTCTCTTGGTTGAATACTTACGTGCTGTGTGAGTGGTGTTCTTAGGATTAACCACCTCCCCACCACAACCCAGCGTAATGTCCAGTTTCCTTACTTTTTTTTTTCAATCTATTTAACACCCCTGGCCTTAAAGATCCTTAGAGATTTGCATATAATTATGTGCAACATGGAATCTCACATAGGTACTTCATGTGCATCATGGATTGTGTGTGTTTTAAGTCTCCCCCCCCCCCCCCGTGTTTTCCCCAAAAAACACATAATTTGGACAGGATTTGAAAAAGTACCCTTTTAGTAAACCATCGAAAAGTACAGCAACCAGTAGTCAATTTGAAACCTCTTAGCGAGTCACATTAACAGGCCCGATCTGGGAGGAAAACACCTCATCCCTTACGAAAATGCAATCACCAAAATTTGGTTGCAGCAAGGTGGTACCAGGTTGCGCAAGGTTGTCGCAAGGTTGCAGACGTTTGTCGCAAGGTTGCGCAAGGTTGTGGATGATTGCTGCAAGGTTGCGCAACCTTCTCAGAAAAACCAAACTGGTTGTGCAAGGTTGCTGCAACCAGTTCAGAAGAACCAAACTGGTTGCGCAAGGTTGCGGATGGTTGCTGCAAGGTGGCGCAACCTTCTCAGAAGAACCAAACTGGTTGCGGATGGTTGCGCAACCTTCTCAGAGTACCAAACTGGTTGCGCAAGCTCCCGCAACCAACTGGTTGCGCAAGCTCCCGCAACCTCTTCAGAAACACCAAACTGGTTGCGCAAGGTTTCTTCTTATGTTCAAAGGTCAGGTCAAAAGGTCAAACATGTGAAATAAACATTGCTGTCATTGTAACCTTTACTAAAATTGTAGTGACTTTGATGATTAATTGTACCCATACTTTGTAATCAATTCCATAATGAAAATGAGGTATGCTAGAAAGACAAGTTGTGAATCATATTCTAATCTTTGAAGGAAACTGATGTTGCAGATAAAAATGCTGAAGAATAGTAAGTTTAAAACATATAAGCTTATTTTGGTATTGGTTCCGAATTTTGACACACGTTTTTGGTGGTTGCTAGCTGGTTGCAAACAGGTTGCGCAAGGTTATAATGTTCCAAATTTAACCAGTTGCTTGCGCAACCTTGCGCAACCTTGCACCACTAGCTGGTTGCGGCAGGTTGCGCAAGCTTTAGATGTTTCTGCAAGGTTGCGCAAGGTTGTAATGTTCCAAATTTAACCAGTTGCTTGCGCAACCTTGCGCAACCTTGCACCACTAGCTGGTTGCGGCAGGTTGCGCAAGCTTTAGATGTTTCTGCAAGGTTGCGCAAGGTTGTAATGTTCCAAATTTAACCAGTTGCTTGCGCAACCTTGCGCAACCTTTGCACCACTAGCTGGTTGCGGCATGTTGCGCAAGCTTTAGATGTTTCTGCAAGGTTGCGCAAGGTTGTAATGTTCCAAATTTAACCAGTTGCTTGCGCAACCTTGCACCACTAGCTGGTTGCAGCAGGTTGCGCAAGCTTTAGATGTTTCTGCAAGGTTGCGCAAGGTTGTAATGTTCCAAATTTAACCAATTGCTTGCGCAACCTTGCACCACTAGCTGGTTGCAGCAGGTTGCGCAAGCTTTAGATGTTTCTGCAAGGTTGCGCAAGGTTGTAATGTTCCAAATTTAACCAGTTGCTTGCGCAACCTTGTGCTTGGTTGAGATACAAAGGTTGCGCAAGGTTGCGCAAGGTTGTATTTTTCCAAATCTAACCTTGCGCAAGGTTGCGCAAGGTTGTAATGTTCCAAATTTAACCTTGCGCAAGGTTGCGCAAGGTTGTAATGTTCCAAATTTAACCTTGCGCAACCTTGCGCAAGGTTGTAATGTTCCAAATTTAACCTTGCGCAAGGTTGCGCAAGGTTGTATTTTTCCACATTTAAGGTTGCGCAAAGTTGCGCAAGGTTGCAGAATTGATTGCGATAAAGGTTGCGATTTTCATAAGGGATGGTACACATTTTTAATCATGCATTCTTACAGAACTATATCAGATGACTGCTCACCCCTCCTCTCCCCCAGAACTATATATATCAGATGACTGCTCATCCCCTCCTCTCCCCCAGGACTATATCAGATGACTGCTCACCCCTCCTCTCCCCCAGAACTATATCAGATGACTGCTCATCCCCTCCTCTCCCCAGGACTATATCAGATGACTGCTCACCCCTCCTCTCCCCCAGGACTATATCAGATGACTGCTCACCCCTCCTCTCTCCCAGAACTATATCAGATGACTGCTCATCCCCTCCTCTCCCCCAGGACTATATCAGATGACTGCTCACCCCTCCTCTCCCCCAGAACTATATCAGATGACTGCTCACCCCTCCTCTCCCCCAGGACTATATCAGATAACTGCTCATCCCCTCCTCTCCCCCAGGACTATATCAGATGACTGCTCACCCCTCCTCTCCCCCAGGACTATATCAGATGACTGCTCACCCCTCCTCTCCCCCAGAACTATATCAGATGACTGCTCATCCCCTCCTCTCCCCCAGGACTATATCAGATGACTGCTCACCCCTCCTCTCCCCCAGGACTATATCAGATGACTGCTCACCCCTCCTCTCCCCCAGGACTATATCAGATGACTGCTCACCCCTCCTCTCTCCCAGAACTATATCAGATGACTGCTCATCCCCTCCTCTCCCCCAGGACTATATCAGATGACTGCTCACCCCTCCTCTCCCCCAGGACTATATCAGATGACTGCTCACCCCTCCTCTCCCCCAGAACTATATCAGATAACTGCTCACCCCTCCTCTCCCCCAGGACTATATCAGATATAATATAACTTTTTTAAATCATTCTACAGTGGTATTGAGTTTGATACATGCGGCGTCTGTGGCGGAGATGGTACAGACTGTGTTGGTGTAGGCATTGTTCTTCCAAATGTTATTCCAGATACTTCAGTTGAGGTAGGATACAGCAATACAAATTGTGTGAACAATGGGTCATTGCATTATAATTTGCATCAATTTTAGTAAACCTCTCTTTTTGTTCTTGAGCCAATCCACGGAATTGCAATAATTCACAGTATTTGTCACCCGATTTGTCATGACTGGTTGATTTATGAAAGCACGCAGCAATTGCATAGAATGAAGAATAGCATCATATTTGTCATCCCATGGATTGGCTTTGACAAAGACAGCTCCACTTAAAATTATTGTGAAATGTTAAGGGGGCACAGCACTAAATAAGTGTCCCATTGGATTACATGTAAAATAGGGCTAAAAGAGTCTCAATTTTGGGGCTTTAGTAACCTTTTTTGGAAAGTCTCGAATGCTTCATTCTAATTAATAAATACCAACATTTCATAAAATCGTCAAGAAGTGTTACGGCTTCCAATTAGATTTTGCAATATCCTGATCAAAGTACCAGAGATTATCTTTCATTGTAATTATAAAATGCTACCCTACACCAAACTGATTCCCAAAAGACCCCATTAATCACAAAATCGTTTGTTTTTGCCGAACTTTACTACCATTACACAAAACGAGGAGTGATTTAGTGCTGTGCGCCCTTAAAGTAATGACCAATTTTAGATTTGTTAATAAAAATTATTGAAGCTAAATAAATTATCTTCCTAACATCATAATTAATTTTTAATTAACAGGCCTGAAATTCACTTGATGCTTTTCACACAAAACGCCTATTCTTTCTGATTCACCCTGTTATTATCAAAACAATGATCATTAAAAAAATAACCCTATGGTTTGTTTCTCAATAATGAAATGACCAAACTGCTTTTTGTTTTAAACTAGGAAAATAGCGTGGGCAAAAATATGTTTCTTTACCCGTCTATGAATTCAAAAATAATCTATCATAAAACAACTTTATTATTACAAAAACCCAAAAATTCCTTCAAATTTCCTATATTTGTTCAAATACACACACCATTTGTTTATTTATGCATCCGTATAAATGTTGAAATGTTTTTGCCTCATAGATTGGCATAATTGGTGCAGGATTCACTTCCGGTGCTGACTTGACCTGCATCTTCACTAAAAGCGATGGCACAGAGGTCGAGGGAGAGGTCATCGAAAGGTATAGCAACCAGTACCTAAACTGTCAAGCGGATCTTACTGAAGGTTAGCATTGTAGGCATTTATCCGGGGGTGGGGTGGGATGTTAGCACCATGCAGTGGTATAGAAAGGGCAATGCTCCCCTGACAAGGATAGATTCATGTACCCCTTCAAAAATTAAAAAAGTATATTTTGGTGTCCCCCTACAAGTTTTTTCCGATCCCCTAATAAGTGCCAAAAAAAAGGTTTCCATTTTTTCTCACTTTTTTGGCACTTTTGGGTCAAAATTTCAAAAAAAATTGTAAGTTAGTGTCTTTACATCATCATCAAGCGATTTGGGCATTTTTACCTCAAATTGTTTTTGTTAGCTTTAAATTGGGTCAAAAAATCAACATTTTTTGTCAAATTGTATTCCTAATTTGGATTCTCTGATCCATTTCCTTTCAAAAAATGTATGCATTTGATTAATAGATCAATAATTAGAGCACTCACAAAATTTAAAAAATCAAATCAAAAACTTCCTTGAGTCCCCTTAACACTTTCCACGCGGCTATTATTTTTACCATAAACAAAACAGATTTTTCAGAAACCTTTCCCAATTTTCAAAGTCTATCTCAAGGATTACTTACCCAATACTAGGCATGTTTGTACTTATGTCAATGCATTTCTCATGGTGGTTCTAAATATGGTAATCAAATTCAATAATTTTGACATTTTTTAAACATTTTGTAACATTTTGTAATGTCGTCTGCAGCCGCCTGCCGCGTGGTTGAAATTGTTATGTTGAAAAACAGATTCCCCATTTTTTTCTCCGAAAATCATTGGGGGGGGGGGGATGCCTCTATGATGCTATGCCACTGGTCAGACAGATAGTGTTCAATGATTTTACTTTTGCTGTGATAGCTATATGAGGGCTCCTCCACAGGCATTCTAACCAATACCATTTTGATACATTATGCGACGAAAAGTTAACATTGGCAAAAAAACAACATAAGTTACCTGAAATTAATTTTAAATTAATTGTATTAATCATGTTTGTTGACTATTTTTTTTAGGTGACTGGGATGTTGGTGTCCAACGAGATTCTGATATAGCGAGTGACATTGTTACAGCCATCAAGGTTTATCCACGTAAGTAACAATACATGTGATCATGTAAAATCATACAATTCATTTTAGAAAATCGAGTCAGAAACTTGAGAGCAGGGGTGGGAGGGATGTGCTATGCCGAAAAGTCAAGCTCAATAACCCACAGTCATGGCCTGAAAAAATGTTTTTTTCCCGGCAAGCGATTCCTAATTTCCCTCCAAAATGGAATGCATTTCTTAATGAAAGAGTAACATTTCCCTCCAAATGCCAAAATTTCCCTTCAAATGCTCAAATTTCCCTGCAAGGAGCTTTCCGTATTGCCTACTTTTTCAGCCTGTGCCCACAGTGCCAATCTCAACCAACACAACTCAAATATTGGGGGTGCTCCCTCCCCCTCTAGCACATAAGTTGTTGGCACATTGAGATTGAGACCTCCCCCACATTCCCAAGTCTTTGTAATGATGTATAACCAGTGACAGTTAATACTGTCACTGGTATAACAGTTAATACTGTCACTGGTATAACAGTTAATACTGTCACTGGTATAACAGTTAATACTGTCACTGGTATAACAGTTAATACTGTCACTGGTATAACAGTTAATACTGTCACTGGTATAACAGTTAATACTGTCACTGGTATAACAGTTAATACTATCACTGGTATAACAGTTAATACCGTCACTGGTATAACAGTTAATACCGTCACTGGTATAACAGTTAATACTGTCACTGGTATAACAGTTAATACTGTCACTGGTATAACAGTTAATACTATCACTGGTATAACAGTTAATACTGTCACTGGTATAACAGTTAATACTGTCAGTGGTATGACAGTTAATACTTTCACTGATATAACAGTTAATACTGTCACTGGTATAACAGTTAATACTGTCACTGGTATAACAGTTAATACTGTCATTGGTATAACAGTTAATACTGTCATTGGTATAACAGTTAATACTATCACTGGTATAACAGTTAATACTGTCACTGGTATAACAGTTAATACTATCACTGGTATAACAGTCAATACCGTCACTGGTATAACAGTTAATACTGTCACTGGTATAACAGTTAATACTGTCACTGGTATAACAGTTAATACTGTCACTGGTATAACAGTTAATACTATCACTGGTATAACAGTTAATACTGTAACTGGTATAACAGTTAATACTGTCACTGGTATAACAGTTAATACTGTCACTGGTATAACAGTTAATACTATCACTGGTATAACAGTTAATACTGTCACTGGTATAACAGTTAATACTGTCACTGACTGGTACAACAGTTAATACTGTCACTGGTATAACAGTTAATACTGTCACTGGTATAACAGTTAATACTGTAACTGGTATAACAGTTAATACTGTCACTGGTATAACAGTTAATACTGTCACTGGTATAACAGTTAATACTATCACTGGTATAACAGTTAATACTGTAACTGGTATAACAGTTAATACTGTCACTGGTATAACAGTTAATACTGTCACTGGTATAACAGTTAGTACTGTCACCGGTATAACAGTTAATCCACAAACTAGGCAATTGAGAAGAAAAAAGTCTGAACTTTTTTGGAGAGTATATTTACTACAAATAAAGGCATACGTAGCAAAATCCTTCGACACCCATATGTCTCAATAACATTTTACAAAAGAAATTAAAAAAACACCCAATATTTATAACGTAGTGGCTCTTTCAAACTTTTTTTTCAAACTGACTGTAGTTGTATTTGTGACATGTTTGACACCTATATTCACTCTTTTGTAAATGATGTTTTTGGGGTCTAATCATAAAACTTCCTAGCAATTCTTGCATGTCCTGGACATTTGGAATGGGATTTAGCATTTGCTGTAAAGATGGCTGCTATGTCTTAGGGGTCGTCCAAAATTATCGCCATTTTCACTTACGTACAGAGCGTACGTAACTTTTTACCCCCCTCCCCCCTCAAGTTACGTACGCAATAAATGGCGAAATTTTATTTTATTTTGTACTTAAAAAAATAAAATAAAAATCCCGCCTCTTAAGATCGCCATTTAAGTTACGTACGGTTGGGGTATATTTCGACCCCCTCCCCCCTCTTACGTACGCTTTGTACGTAACTGAAAATGGCGAAAATTATGGACGACCCCTTAGATCCCAAAACCCATGTTGTGTATTTACCAAGTTTAAAACACAGTGCTTTTTCTTCAAAACGTTGAGAAAAGTCGAGCACAAATTTAGTAACACCACACTTACTTTCTCCTTTTTTTTTCTCTTTATGATTCTCTCTCTTTTGCCACTCCAGAGGTGACCATCCAATCCTTCAACCCTAATGAGATCACCATAAACAGCAGTACAGTAGGGGACAATGTTTACATATATGCTACCGCCGCAGGGGTAGATGCCTTTACGGATTTGGCTGTGTGGGCCAATGCTACTGACGATCCATGGGACGTAGATCCTTACTTGTTAGCTGAAACATCAGAAGGTAAGGGATATAAAATCCTAAAATATCTGCAAAAGCAACAACACCACTACGACCGCAAAAGTGGTATTTTCGTGTGATAATGTCTCTGCAATTTGCTGATCTTTAACTTGTTTTCTTGTCGCTAAATTGAAAATGTGAAAGTTCATCATAAAGATTCATACACAGACAAAAACAAATTTACTTACTGTAAACGTGGACATTTTCGCGCTACATTAATTTTCACGCTTTTTGCGCTCCAAGCAGCTACCACGAAAATAAAAACACGCGAACATATTTATTTTGTGTATAAGTCTATGTAAAGAACTTTCAAATCACAAATTTAAAAACAAGCAAAATGGATGAAAATCGCCACAAACATTTAATTGCGCGAAAATTACCCCTTTTACAGTACATATTTGTTGTTGTTGCTTTTTGTGGTAGCTGCTTGAAGTGCAAAAGTGAATTAAAATATAAAGATCATTTATAGGGAACAAATGTGTCTTAGAAATAAATGGACAAACTGTCCAATGCATTTTGTGGTCAAAATGATGGAATTGCATAACAGATTTTCCCCCTTATTTTTATTGGATATTTGATACACCTTTATTGACTTTCGTACTTAAAGGCTTATTATGTGATCTTTTCCAGAGAGCGCCCTCTATTCATGATTTTTTTTAGAAAGTAGATTTTCTTGCAGATTTACATTTCTGATCATAAATCATACATACATTCCAAGTTACAGAGCGATACGATTCCTAATTACCTCAAAATCATGGTTTTAGAGTGAATTTAGAGTGAAAAATATAAACTGTCGGAATTCCGACAGTTTATTTTCACTCTAAAACCATGATTTTGAAGTAATTAAGAATCGTATCGCCCTGTAACTTGGAATGTATGCATGACTTATGATCAGAAATGTAAATCTGCAAGAAAATCTGCTTTCTATTTTTTTTCTCGATGTTGAGGGCATTCCCTGGAAAGATCACATAATATACCTTTAATACCCTCTCCAGGTATCCTGCGTGTCAACACTTGCAATTTTTAGTGAAATCAGTTCAAACATACGAAAACCCAAGTGGTACCATTTGTCATTGCTTATGTTAGCCCAATTACAGCATGATGTCCTTTTGTGTCCCTATCAAGGTGATCCCTCTTTCCCCAACCCCAGGGTCCTATTTAATTACCGTATTATCCCTATTAAGCGCCCAGGACCTTATAAGCGCACACCCCTGTTTTTTGCAATGACTACCAACAAACAATCCCTTATAAGCTCCCACCTTTTCAAATGGTCAGATCCTCAAATGACCACTTGTACATATATTTCATTTACATAATATAGTACATGAAATGGTCATCCTCCTCAAATGACCAATTGTACATTTTCGTTAGTACGTCAAGTGGTCAGCCTTCTCAAATTACCACTTGTACATTGTATTTAGTACATCAAATGGTCAGCATCTTTAAATGACCATCAAATGGTCAGCAACTTCAAATGACCACTTGTACATTTTATTTAGTACGATAAATGAGTTTAAGAAAGGTAACATAATAAGCGCCCACCCAAAATGACTTTGCTAACCGCCCTGGGCGCTTAATAGGGATAATACGGTAAAGCTAATCCCCTTTGTTTTGTTTTTTGTTTTGTTTTTACAACAAAAAAGGTGATATCTGGAGAATCCCTGGTGAAATATCGGACGGAAATGAATTGCTCTTCATCCTACAGCTTCCAGCGAATTCCGGACGCCTTGATATCAAACCCACCATTAACGGATACCATCCGTTTGATCTGACGACCGATCCTAGCTACCTCACAGGTTATTATGTGGCACCATCCGTGGAGCTTGCCCAGTTTACACCGCAAGGTTTGTCTTTTAGTTTATTAAAATTCTAGTAAAAGAGAGGTAGGATTTAGGGGATTTTCAATATCACTGAGTTAGTGATATATTTATGTAAATGATAAGGCAACCCTTTTGAAATTAAATATTTGAGTGTGCTTCTCTAAACCAAATAACTTATTATATTAAGCCGTGTCTCATTACAGGTAATCTGCATGCTAATTAGGTATCGTGTAGTATTTAAGTAATGCGGTTTATTCTGATGCTATAATAGGCATATCGTAATATTTTCCACCTTATTTCTTATACGTATAGGTGCCGGTTTAATTATTGGATTTGACCTTAGTGTTGACTATGAAAGCTTTGATAGCAGCTGTGACGATGTATTCAGTAATGTCACCAAACTTGGAGAGGGCGCCAAGTGCAAGTGGGTGACCCCAAAAACTCTATTTGTGTTGATCGGAAAGGGAGATGACTTAATTGAAATAGGTAAGTTTTGACACAGTAGAGAGAAAATGTCTGTACTCATATTGTGCAAGAAGAGGTGTCTCATGATAGAGTCGTTGCATGAAAAAACAAGAATAAAACTAATATCAAAAAAAATTAAAACAAAAAAAGAACCAGAATCTCCACCAGGGGCGCAGAAGGGGGTACTACTTAATGAGCCCAAAGGGGGTTTGGGAGACCTTATAGTTTTAAACTAAACTAGAACATGTAAAATCGACATTTGACCACTCAGATCCCATCCCAAATGACGCATCAACCACAGGTCGTACATTTTCTTGGCTCACCAGAAGGGACGTCCAGTGGCAGCATCAGCATCAAAATTGGGGGGGGGGGCAAGAAAAATCTGGGGGTAAAAGAAAAAATTGGGGATATTTTGGCTTTTAATGTCAAAATTTCCTAAAATTAACTTATTTTGTTTGAAATTAAGAAGATTTTAAATCAATTTAAAGCTAATTTTATGTAATTTCAACATTAAAAAACAAAAAAATGTAGACCAATTAAAAGCCAATTTTATGTAATTTTGACATTTTTCATTGTTTAGGAGACAAAATAGGGCAGGGCTTTGAGTTGACTGGAGGTGCAAGTGGGGGAGGGGTTAGGCAATGATCATGACTGGGAGGGGGTGGGGTGGAAATGTCATGTACCATGCCCTCAGCCCCCCCCCCCCCCCCCCCCACCCCCAGCCATGCATTTCCAAGGGTAGTTATAAGTAATTCATGATTAGGCTACCGTTTTAAGTGTGAGACTTTACTTTTTTATGATTAACATGGATCTCTATTTCTCTCTCTTCTCTCTGATAAGGTGACACCCTTGAGTTAGCCCCAGATAGTCTCTATGCTTTCCGTCAAGATTATGCTCGAGCAGCCAGTGATTCTGTGGTCATTGAGGGTCCAGAAGTCTCTCTGCAGCCTAATGCCATCATAACTGGTGCTCCTTACCTTCCGAGCTGCGGCGATATTGAACTGGATGGTAGGAGATCCAGCGGAGGTGGAGGAAGAAGCATGGATTTTGAGTGGTCCGTCTCCAGCTCAGGCGATACATCTAATATCACCTCTCAACTCAACAGTCTTAACGGTAAGTTATGTAATTCAGTTTTCAATTGGGCCAGTTGTTGTCACATGTGGAATTGATTTAGGTAGAAGCTTCTGTAGCTTCCAGTAGCATCTCAAGGTATTTTCATGAAACATGGGGGTGGGGGTAACTTGATATAAGGTGATGTGGGTCATTAGGGTGAAAAGGTTAAGACATGTTCAGCATTGGATTTGACCTGTAGTTATTTTGATGAATTTAGAGGATACCTGAAAAATGCTAACAAGATGCAAATACCCACTCCCCTCCTGTGAAACTCTTAGTTATTTTCTTAATAATCATCTACAGTCCTCAAAATAAGTAACTGACCAGGTAATAAATATACTCTTAACTCCAAAACTATAGCTCCTACATAAAAATATTAAATAATAAAGTTGTAAAGAAATTTCTCTTCTTTAAGTTGATACATTATTCATTGAGATCGGTTAATAATTAAGAATGCGACATTGAAAAGGATCAAACAAAGTGCAGTTTACATTTTAACACTTGGGATTTGAACACGCGGGACAGTGTGACAGGTATGTGTATGGGTTGCATTGATCAATTGATGCATCCCCAATCCCCGTGTACTATCCAGACCAGTGAGTTGTCGCTACCAGTTAATCAATAATCTGCCTGTTACTAGTCCTAGGCTGCGTGTAGACGAACGAAATGTTAAAATGAAAAACTGACTTTGTTTTGGTTTAGGGCACATAACTGAGTTAATATTCATTCAATCTTCACGTGTAATATCTCAAATTAAAGACAAGAAATTTCCTTACAACTTTATTGTCTAATATTTTTACGTAGGAGTTATAGTTTTGGAGTTGAGAGCATATTTATTACCTGGTCAGTTACTTATTTTGAGGACTGTATATATCAATCATACTCACCACTGTTGTTTTGTTATCTGCATCTTTCTGTTCATTTGAAAAATTTATACAATTGTGCAAAAGATAAAATACCCTCCTCCTCCTTCCTCTCCTATGTTTTCTTGTTAAACCATCTAAACATCTCAATCCTACTCGACCACTTACAGGCATGAACAGCGGTTTAGGAGTCGGTGTGGTAGAGCTCGATGGTGACCTGATGGATCCTGAAACAGAGTACACCTTCACCCTCTCCCTCTCCAACTTCCTAAGTGGCAGCGACAACACGACGTTCACGATTCAGCGCTCCGGCACCGCCGCACCACAGGTCACAATCTCCGCCAATTTTATTGAAGTTAAAGTCGCTGATAGGTAGGTGGTGTACCTCACAACCACACAAGTAATTATACAGGCCATTTCAAATGGAGATTAGAAAACTTCTGAAAATATTTTTCCAAATTTAACCTTGCGCAAGGTTGCACAAGTTTGTATTTTTCCAAATTTAACCTTGCACAAGGTTGCAGAATTTATTGCCATTTTCATAAGGGAACTCTTTCACAGATCTTAAAATAACATAACATTTGTTACATAGCCACACATGAGGAGTCTGGTTCCATACTTGGAATGAGGGGTCAGGATGACTCAGATATATTTGTGAAAAAAACTTAATTTTAAATGATCTATATAGGCTCTAAAGCACCTGCTGTACTAACATTACCAAGTGTCTTATTGCTATTAGCCATTTGATTACCTTTGTGCTGAACTTGGCATATATCACAGTGTGGTCAAGTTGAGGTGTATTTCAGTATCATTTTCTGTAAACATAGCTTAAAGGTATAGGCCTATTATGCAATCTTTTCCAGGGAACGCCCTCAATCCTCGAAGAAGAACAAATTGAAGCAGATTCTCTTGCAGATTTACATTTCTCATCATAAATCTTAAATACATTCCAAGATACGTGGCAATATGATTCCTAATTACAAAATCATGGTTTTAGAGTGAAAATATTTTCACTCAAAATTCACTCTAAAACCATGATTTTGAGGTAATTAATTATGAATCGTATCGCTCTGTAACGCGGAATTTATTTATGAATTATGATCAGAAACATAAATCTGCAAGTAAATCTGCAAGTAAATCTGCTTGCAAAAAAATGTTGAGGATTGAGGGCGTGTCCTGGAAAAGATCACATAATATACCTTTAAGTTCACTATTGTGCTTTAAACACATTTTCTGGTTCAATGTTGGGTTACAAGATACTGGATGGGGCAACATTGCCCAATGGTGTGGAGAGAGTTATGCAGGGATGGCTAAAGGCTTTCAAGCTTTCCGTTAAACACAGTTAGTTTTATGGAAACAGGGACATATTAACCCTAACACTCTTAAGTACTATTAATTACTACAATGCGATGTGCTTGTGTCACCCGGCTCGGCAGTTTTTCGATGAAATAATGGCCCCAGGGTATATACATGGCAAAGTATACTTCCCCATGTATTGCCTCCCCCCCCCCCCCCCCCCCCCTGTGGCCTTAAGCGGTAGATCGTCTGCCTCTGAACCCAGAGGTCTGGGGTTCGGGTTCAAGCCCTGGGGGCGTGGGGCCCTTTTTCCACTTGCTATTTGCCACGAAAAACATTCTTTGGAAAAGGTGCCTCGGGGGTTAGGGTAAGGTCCAAAGTTTACCGCTTTGTAACTGTCGAATTCCACGCTTTTCCGCACACTTTACAGAAAAACACATCCTATTTTGATTTTTAGCCTTACCTTATTACTGTAGCGGCTGTAACCGACCCTCTATATCGCCATATTTGGACGTTTTTTGTGCATTTTCTTTCTTCTTTTCATCAAAATGTCGTTTTCCACGTTTAACCTTAATTCCGGGATTTTCGCAGAAATTCCGCAACACGGTAAACTTCGGACCTTAGGTTAGGGTTAGAGTGCAATTATTTACTATCAACTAATTATGATCATGCTTGTAGATGCGTTCTATGCATTTTTTTATGTTTTATATTTTTATAAATTTTCAGTTTTTCTCTGACTGCTGAGGTGAAGTTCTACCCAGAGTGCGTTCCTGCAGGACAAACTGTATTTGAATGGTCATGTGACAATAGTGAGGTTCCATTAAATCTCAAAACGCTGTACAGCAGACAACTGTTTGTGCCTGCAAACTCTTTGCCTGGTATGTGCTGAAATATTATTATTGTCAAACAATGTAATAGAAGGGCATTTTAAAAATTCAATTCAATTCAATATTTAAGCTAAGTAATATGATAAGCATATTGTTCAATTGCAAAAGTCTTTCAAACATATCCTTTTCTTTAAGCATATCATATCTGACTTTGTTTTTTTCTTTCATGACTTAGGTGGTGAAGACATCACATTCACAGTCAACGTTTACAAGTCAAGCGCCCCGGAGGTGTCCGTACAGCAGACAATCACTGTATCCACCATCAAGTCCGATCTAGTAGCCATCATAAAGGGTGGTAGAGAGTTTACAGTGGGACGTGATGGTGGTGAGGTTGTCATAGATGGCACTTCATCATATGATCCCGACGCAGAGGCTAGGGAGTGGGAGTATGTGTGGACATGTCTTCAGGTAAGATAATTCTGAACAAAGGGGGATAGGGTACTCAATTCTTTTTGTAGGGATTATCTGCCAGAAACATGATAATGAATGGGCCTTGAATTTACTCCAGAGTTAGAAGAAAAATATATCTCAGAACAGTCATTTTCCCATTTGTAACCAATTTTATCAACATTTTTCAAAATTATGGTACCATAAAAGAAAAAGGGGTAATTGTACGATTTAAAGGCAATCCCAGGAACCTGATATCTACTGGATACTTCCTCATAGGTTGAGTTTTGTATGATATTGGAACCATGGGATTACTAGAACAAGCCTAAAAACCTCCTACTTGTTACCTTCGCCGTCAACACATGATATTTATCAACCAAAACGTATTTATCCAAATCTTGTCTCTCACCAGGCCACTGACAACAGTGCCTGTTACTCGTACGACCCAGATCATCTTGGCGAGCTCATTGTTGCAAGTAACAATACGGATGGGGCTCTTTTGACCTTCGACTCTTCAGCTTTTCAGGGCGATAAGACTTACACAATCACATTGACTGTGACTAAGCAAGAGCGGTCAGCATCAACAACCGTGTATATATCTGCCGTCAACGGAGATCCTCCTAAGGTGAGACCAAATAACAATGGATCTTTCACCATGCATGTGACTGACCAGACCCCCACCCCCCCCCCCCCCACCCCCCATCATTCATCTGATTTTTCATATACTGTGATCTTCAAAATCTTGGATCTTCATCGATATCGTGTACGATCAGCACGACAAATATACCGTAAGCCCAAAATCCAAAATGGCCGCCATACAGGGGCACAAAAATTCAAATACCTTCAATTACACTAAAAGGCATACCAAATTGTTCGGCTGAGCACAAGGATTCTAAAAAGGTATAGTTTGCCATACTTCCGAAATTTGGTTAACGAGTTATAGGGTAAAACGTAAAAAGGTCGTGTTGACGCATTAATGCGTCTATGTCAGGTAAAGAGTTAAAATGGAGGAATAGCCCATTGTCCCATAATGATATGAAAACTGTATTTATACTTTAAATCCTACAAAATTGAATCAACTACAAGCCTATATGAATATGTTCATTTTTTTCATTTTTCTTTTTAATGTGTCCTCCATCTTTAATTATTTAAGACCTAATTTTGATGAATTAATGTTAATAAGGCGAAGAGGAAAAGCCCTGCTCTACGATAAATGCAGGGCTGGTCGTTTTGGCATATTTGTGTTTTTTCCCCTAACAACTCTAGAAAATGTTGGTGAATTTTCAACAACAAAAACAATGACATTTTCAAAAGAAATTACAAAAATTACAAAAAAATATTCTTATTTTTAATTAGGAAAAAATGGGCCCGTAGAAGTTAGAACATGGTTTTGCCCACCACCTAAATGGCTAATTATTGATCTTAATTATCAACTAACGATTGACAATCCTCACTTTCATACACATTACAGGTAGCGATTTCAGATCTTCAAGACGGTGGCTATGTAAGAGACACTGATGTGATATTCCTGACTGTGGAAGTACTCAGCACCTCCGATGTGACGGGTGTCACCTTTGAAACAGTTGACAATGATGCAGGTATATCAGGATCTTTATCATGTTGACCCTTCCCCAGTTTGTAGGCTAATGTCCCACATTGGTTTAAATTAGCTTACAAATTGGTCAATAATACCTAGTTTCAGACCAAATTGTGTTAATTTGAGGCAATACAAGATTGTACTGCAATTTGCACACATCATCTCACACCTTCCTTCTTGCCTTTTGTTTTGAAGCTAAAACACTCTAACATTATTCCGATTATAGTGTACATTTCTCTGCCAAAAAAACATACATTATGATTCTATAACCATTTTCCATTGTCGTTTTGAATTAGATGAATCGGACAAGCAACCTTTTGTATTTTAGCAACTATTTCCAATTGTATTTTGTCCCAAAAATTGAACCAATTTGCCAACCAACCAATGCAAATTAACAACAATGTTTATTACGTATTAATTATACTCACCTCTATAGTTTGGAAAACGCTTGCATAATATCCCTAAGATGTATTGCTGCCCAAAGATATGCCTTTATTAAAAATTTACCTCTCGACCAAAGGGTTAAAGAGGATCATTACAATAAGTTGAGGACATCCTGCATGTATACGAGCATACACGCACATCATCACACTAACGTGTTATAGGGTTTTTTTACGTATGCCAGCGTTTGTGAACTCACAACTCATTCACATTATACCTTTGCTGTAATCAACCTATATATTTACAAAGCTTAACATCTCTTCTTTCCAATCATACACACTTTTATCATAAATACTAACTTTGCACTACCGTTAATATACACATCTTTGGCAGTTCTTTTCATACCACGGACTCAAAAATCGGCCGATTTCCCATTCATAACACCCGCTGCGATCAACTTCCGACAAGCGAGAATTCCCCGTGCTAGACCATGGTGTATCTCCGTGGGAGTCCCCCATTCATAAAATCAACCTAATTTTATTTGTTACAACGATCATAAGGCACAATATCATCTAAAGGTCACCGACCAAATGTTTCCTTGACCCTTAGTCATTTCTAATATTCATGATGTTTCCTACATGATCGAAAGCAGTTTGGTCGAAAACCATGTGCGCCTGGCTTGAATGCCGAAGCCCTATGCAAGTGAATTGAGGTCATGCACCAGTGTACAGGTCAGCACGTGATTTCTGTGTGGCCCTTTCATGGTAGGCTAACTTTGAATGTTCGGTCTGTATTGATATGCTAATGACGCAAGGTAGTGGCACTACGTCACACCTAATTAATAAATGTCCGAGCTGTGCACAAAGTTGTTGTAATGTGCATTCTGGGTACGGTGTTGCCAGGTTGAGCTACTTCTGTGTTGTCAAAGTGGGGATATGTAGCCCAATTGGGCTATATATCGAGGTATAGGTGTCCGAAGTGTTTTTAATAAAAGCATATTTTTGGGCAGCAATACATCTTAGGGATATTTTGAAAGCATTTTCCACACTATAGAGGTGAGTATAATAGGCCTACTAATACTACATAAACAGAGGAGCACTTATTAGCTCCTTCCAATTCTCACCTAAAATTAGATCAATTTACCAAACATCCAATTTCATTTTTGTCACGTATAATTAGACCAATTTGCCAACCAACCACCCAATTTAGTTTTTTTAGTTTTATTAACTCCCAACCTTTGTATAATATTTTTCTCCTTTGTTTCATCACAGGTTATGGATTCATTGATTTAACCGATTCAAATAATCTGATCGTTGAACCAACAGTCCGTGACACCTCAGTAGCAGGGTTTAAGATTGCTGTGATAGGCATAGCCAAAGGTAAGCTTGGTCAATTTGTTATATGAGTCAAACCATTAGGATAAGCGCTTTACTCACTTTGCATCCCAGTTATATTTTTGCCCAAACCAACATCGGTTGATTTGTTGTCATCTTATGCAATGAATATTGGAATTGGATTTGGATTGTGCGCTTTAAAGCAACATTATAACCATTAGGAAAGACATTAATAGAGTCATAAATCGACCTTGTATTTTCTGGAAAAAAACATCACAGAACTTACTAAATCACGATGGCAATCTGCTTCCAATTTAATTTGTCAAAAAAGAAAAATTGTTGTTGAAAAATGGGTTAGTAATGCTCATAAAATCAGGTTTTTGTGTGGCCTCATAAAAGTGTAATAATAATAATAAAATACATGGGATGTGGAAGGAAGGGTGTTTTAAATTGATATTGAGATTTAAGCTCATTGTCATGAATAATAAATTTGATTTCAGGTGTTGTTGAGCGTGGCACAAACTATGCCATCCTGGTCAATGCAACAACTGACGATGACCAATGGGGAACCGCCAAAGCCTACATTACTGTACGATCTGGGCCGACATCCTGTGAATTCAGTATAGAGGATTATGAGGAACTTACAACGGTAAGTGTAACGTTTGTGTAATATCGATTGAATAAACACATTCAGGTTATAAATTTAGCCATATTGATTGAAAGATTGGATCTAACTGTATTGTATAATTGTGATCAAGGCTTCTGCGATGAGTATTCATATTAATATATGTTAAGTTCAACCCATAAAACTCTTAACCCATTTTATTTGATATTTGCGGATGTCTTCATCCTTTCTTTTTCTTTAAAAATTAAAATTAAAAACATCTGGAATAATTATTTATTCCACCAGGCCATTATTTTGGTAATTTTAATTAGCTATTAAAATAGCATATGCCATTTCATTATGGATTCGAGATTTTAAGAAAATTAAATCCATACAATCTAAAGTTGGGCCTCTGAATCAGGAAATGTTAGACCACCACTGTATTAATAGCTACAACCAAATAGTAATCATATGGTAATTAACTGATCCTATATTATTTCTTGTGCTTAGACTGCTGTTCTGGTAGAGAACTGTGTAGCAGAAGAGGCCCTCAACTACCAGCTTTTTACAGAGAATGCTGAAGGAGTGCCAGAGACTGTCACAGAGCAAATCTCTGAGCCTAGCTTCAGTATCGTTGGTATCCCAGCCGATGACGAGAATGGAATCAGGAACTATCGCATTAAGGTACAAGGGGGAGAGGAAATGATTGCAGTAAATGGTATTGGGGAAAAGAATGATGCAATATGTTTTCTGTTTTATTAAAGGGGCACTAAGAGATGTGTTGGAGGCTGTGCCCTCAATTATGATAAAAACTGGGATTAGTATATTTTTATATTTGTATTACATGTATGAACTTACTCCTATAAGGATTAAGAAAAATCAGCCCTCTTTGTATGATTCAAAAATGCTCGTAGAGCCGCAACAAGCATTTTACGTGATACATAGCGCGAACCATATTTGCATAGAGGGTATTTTTCAATAAATAGCGATGATATTGTTTTAATCAAGTTTTGCTGTGTTTTTGTTAGTAGAAACAACAATAATGGCAATTTTTAATGTTCATCTTGAATTCTGAAGTAAATTTTTAAACATCTAAAATTTTCAACACCACTTAATGTCCCTTTAAAGAAAATGCATTTTGGCCAATAAAAGTGTTGCAAAGGGTAAGATGTCTTTTCTTACAAATGTTGATATTTTTTTGATGATTGGAAATTAAGACCTGTGTTGGTTCTGTTGTTGTTTTATTTTTATTTTTATTTTTTTGCGGCAAAATTTGTATAGAATCAAATGTATAATGGGCCATTTTAAAGGGATAGTATTATGATTAAAGATATTCCAGCGTCGATCTTCTTTGCAAGTTGCCTAAATCTTTATATCTAAAATTTGCCTGAAAGTGTCACAATTTGCCTGGTAAATGCTGTTTTGGCAAATCCCACCTCATCTTTTAAGCCATGTCATCTATAAACTATTTTTCTCAAGTTCATTTATTTAGGGTCAGGTAGGGTTTGGGTTGTAACTTGTATTTAAGGACCTATGACATGGCAGGGAATATAATGTGGAAATCAGGCCAACAACAAAAAAATGTTTGTTTGCCCATAATGGACAACATTTTTGAGGGTCAGTAGGTAGGTCCTCTTTTTCTTATTTTTTTCCCCTCTCCCTTCTTCCATTTTGATATATACATATGTTGACAAATTTTGATCAATATTCTTTGGCTTAAAATCGATTGATTGCGGCTTGAAAACACGCAAAATATTATTAAACATTGTTTCTACACTTTTGGGAAACAAAATGTGCAAAAATATTGACATTTTACATCAACAGACAGATTTTTTAAAATCTAAAAAAAAATAGCGACCTGATATTTCGTATTTGTTGGGTCGGTCGCGGAGGGCAAACAAACAAAAAAAATGTTTTGGCCTCAGGATTGGAAACTCTTTCAAGGGAAATGTTAGCGTTTGCTGAACATGTATATATCAATTAGAGAATAAAATATAGTTTGTAGCTGTTTTGCTATATACGATGGTCTCACGTCCTTCCAAAATTGTGGGGAACTCTCGCAAAAGTGTTGGGAACTCCCAGGAGACAGCAAAATCCAAAATGGCCACCATACAGGGGCCCCAAAAATCAAATGGCTTCAATTAAGCTATAAAGCATACCAAATTGTTCGGCTGAGCACAAGGACTCCGAAAATGTATAGTTCGTCCCACTTCTGGTGTTTGGTTAATTAGTTATCAGGGAAAAACATAATAAGGTTGTTGACCTTTACATATGGGGTCAAAATTTTAACTTGCTCCGATTTTGAAGAAGAAAAATCTCATATTGTGCGTATGATCACAAAGATTCTAGAAATGTGGGGCTTTTTTTTTACCTCCAGGAATATTTTGTGTTGGTCAAGGTATATTGACCTATATGGAACCTGACCTTTTGACCCCTTTATAAGGTACTACAGACACTCTAGATTTCTGGAATCCTTGCAATCAATTTTCAATGTTCTTGCATTCCCACAGCAAATCAGTCATTTTTGCATCTATTTTCTAATAATTAATAGGTATGCAACATTTTCAACATTTGCTCCTGGTATACCGACTCTGCAACCGTGACAGAAAAGACGTCTTTCTCCGAGGCAGAAAAGGAAGTGTACAAGTCGGATCAAGTTGATGGTTACAAGTTTAAAGGTAAGTTTGATAAATAGTGTTTGCAGCAGGGCAATTATTATTGACACGGGTGTAACAAACCTGACCCATATTTAGGAGGGTTTTATACCAGCTGATTTCACCTTATTTTAATGTTTCCCACAATAGGGATTTCTTGTACAGAAATGACCCATATGGGTGGCGCATCCCTGTTTACCGTTCACCCCATCCCCTGTATGCAGTAGGCCTGAACAGTATACTCAAATTATTGAGGAATGTTCACCAAAGGGACCCATATTTAGGGATTTATTAGAGCGCAGAACATCACCGCATACCTTAATGGTATATTATGTGATCTTTTCCAGGGGACGCCCTCAATCCTAATGTAAATGCAGATTTACTTTTCTGATCATAAATCATAAATACATTCCAAGTTACAGAACGATACGATTCCTAATAACCTCAAAATCATGGCTTAAGAGTGAATTTAGAGTAAAATGTTGACAAATAGATTGTACCGCTCGGTACAATCTATTTTCAATCCATGATTTTGAAGTAATTAGGAATCGTATCGATATGTAACTTAGAAGATCTTTATAATTTATGATAACAAATGTAAATCTGCAAGAAAATCTGCTTTTATAGTAAATATCAATGATAGAGGGCGCTACTTGGAAAAGATCACATAACGTGCCTTTAAAATGGCAATTGCAGTGAAAAATAAAATTTGGAAATAATGAATTGTTTCAATAGATGAGGTACGTAGGAACCCTGAAGTGTAATAATTCATGGGAAAAGGGTTGAATGATGGCACTAAATAGAAATTCGGTTGAGCCCATTTATTTGGCAAGAGGTGTTGATCATTTCTGTGATCTACATTTAGGTAAATGGTTTCAGATGGTAGTTAGTATATGCATAAGTATTACGTAGGTGAAGTCATCCCATACGTATCTCTCAGTACCCCCCTCCCTGTGATGACACAGTAGAATGATAATTCTGACAACATATTTCTGTTTCTTGTTGATTAAAGCCAATCAAGTGTGTGTTCTATACAGCGGTGGAACTTCAGATTTGTTCCAACTAGCCAGTCGGGCAGGTAACTCACAGAATTTACCTGCCCGACAAAAATTCCACAAGCCCAAGCTTTTTTTCATTGATGATGGAGCGCCACCGTTGTCTATTTTGTGACATGCGATGCGCAGAGATAAGAGATTTGTTTCTTTGATGCCATCAGTCCAACGAAGCTTTGGTCTGCCACGTTTACCCTCTTCCTTCGATAGCTCTTTGTATTATCACCTTTTCTAGATTGTCACCCTCTCGTCTAGCAATATGTCCAAAGTATTGTAGCTTGTTGCGCATGATCTCTATATACAGAGAAGTTTGGTTCCCAATCTGGCTTCTGACAAATTCATTTGTCTTATGCTCTTTCCATGATATTCCTAGCATCTTGCGCCAACACCACATTTCAAAAGCTGATATTTTCTTTGAATCTGCTGTTCCGACTGACCATGTTTCAGCTCCATATGTTGCGACCGGAAATATTAGTGCCTTCATAATATTTTGCAGCAAACAATTAAGAGCAAGAATACTTTTAAACTACAATTACATGTTTTTGTCTTTATTGTATGATGTTCCACTGTAACCCTAGACCGTATTCATCATGTTCTTCAATCCAATATTCTTTAATCTCCTATCAACCTGATCTCCTCAATCATCATGACACACGGCCTGACGATGAAATGATCCTGAACTTAATTTTTATTTATATACACTTTGAGTTTCAAACACGTTATCCGCCAGTCGGACGGGTACCTTTGCATCTTCACCCGCCCGACACGAAAGTTACCCGCTATGGGCGGGCGGGCGGGTCTTATTTCCATCGCTGGTTCTATATGAAAGTACTGTATAACCTATATTTGTTCTTTGATTTAGGTGACTTTTCGACGGCACTTGCAAATCTGAATCTGCTCGCAGATGTTGAAGCATCTTCAGTTTCATCTCGACGCCGTCGTGCCTCTTCCAACCCATCTCGACGTCGTCGTGTCGCTTCCGAAACCACAACTGCGACTGCCACCCAGCAGCTGGAGCTAATCGTTCTGACCCTGGATGAAACTGTGTTGACTCCTAGCAGTGCTCAGTTGCTTATTGATAACACTGCATCACTGGTGATATCTGACATGACACTAGAGGATCAATGTAAGTGAATACAGACCTTTTATTTGTGTAACAATTATGGCAAGCCTAATGTCTGAATCATCAATGTGAATCGGCCCTTAACTGCTCGAGGAACGTCAAGGATTAGATGCGTAATCATTACATTTGTACTTTGGTGAGGCGAATCTTGAACTTATTTATATTTTGGACTGGTGAATAATATGGCAAATCTTCACCTATATTTTAATTTTTCCTACATAATATGTTACTATAGAATAAATGTAATGCACTGAGGTGAATCTTCTCCAATAAATTACAGAAAGAACAAATCTTGACATATTTTCCCCTTAAGGAAGGTGATAACAGGTGAAGGCTTGAGGAGGGTAGGTTAAGATTCAAATTGATGCCTGCATAAATTCAAATTAAGCCTACCATATTTAAATTATTCAATTTATTTTCTCAAAAGGGTCAAATTATGTCATATCACTATATCTATGGGTAACAGCTTTGCAAAGATCAAATTTTTCGTATAAAACTCAAGAATATTCCTCTTCTTTGATCCTTTGACAGACGCACTTCTTGGTCACTACCTCTCCATGATCACCGTCTTTGAAGAAGCCGATGAGACTGTCCCAGACAGCTCGTCTGACCTCATCTTGGAGAAGGTTGGTGAAATATCCAACGGCCTGGATCCCACATATAATGAGAATGTGTTGTCCGAGTGCAAGTAAGTATAGTATACAAATATTGAATGCTGAGTGTGATATTAAAACTGTATCACAAGGACAACTTTGGATTTGTCCATTATACATAAGGTGAAGCCGAGTGTGGTGGAACAAGCCACATCATTCACTTGGGGTGGGGGTGGGGGGCTACTAAAAATAAAATTGATGGGGTGTAACAGTGGAAGTTTAAGATCCTGATAAGACTGCTTTTGGCGATTTGAGACCCATGTTTAGGTGGTTTTTAGCACACATCATACCCATATTTAAAGATTTTTTGCAAGAAAGCGACCCATTATAGAGGCACAGTGAATTCCCCCTCCCCTCCCCTTCCCCCTCCCCTGAATTAACTTCAAATTATTAATGCCTGCTGCCTGCCTGAGCCGGCAGAAGCAGTCCCATATATTAGGGTAGGCATATTGCATATTGCTCCCCCCCCCCCCCCCCCACACACACACCCCCACACACACATTATTTGAGTAAGATTACTCACTATTTAATTTGACTTTTTGATTTCAGAGCTGTGCAAGACAAACTTCTAGGCAGTTTGACGTCAGATTTGGTTCTAGGAGGCGGAGTCACAGAGGTAGTTAACAATGATGTCACCAGTGGTATTCAGAAGGTGTTGCTCAGTGGATCTTTCGACTCAAAAACGACTGGTGATAACAAAGTTTCTATAGACTTTGGATCTGAACTCAGTTCATTGTAAGTATTGTTCTGTATGTGTTTCATGCCGAGTGGTTTTAAACAACATATTTGCTTGTTTGTGGATTTGTGATTTGATTTTGTGTACTTCGATTCATACACAAAAGAATAATTTGTTGTTGTTTTATTTATGAATTGTGAGAAGTTGTTTCATGACAGGGCAAAAGACTACACAGGCTTTTCTGTTGCGCGATATATTAATTACGAGATGAGCATAGTTTAAATAGAATGTATTCGTCCGCCATCCATACCTTTATTATCTATGATGCATGCAAGTAACAAGCGTGATGGAGAAACAGTTATTGATTCTATCAAATATATCATGAAATTCAAGTTACTTAGTTCACTGCACAGTGGAAGAGCTGTCAATGATTAATAATATCCCTTTTTGGTAAGTGAGAAATAAAGAATCCTGGACAGAGAATTGAACCTGGGATCTTTCAACAATTTTGTCTTTGTTTACTTATATCAGGTATGGAGCAGCATGGACCTGCAGCACTGGGAGTACATGTTCTGGTGTGACTGTTAAGATTTCTCACTACAACACAGATGTGGATTATTTCTCCACAACTCAAGATGATAAGGATAACAGAGCTGCTGATATCATAGACATTGTCCTGGCAGATCCAGAAAACGGTATGTTTGTTTGTTTGTTTGTTTGTTTAGCAGCCTCGTCCCAACAGGGAAGTCGGTAATCACGTACATAAGTACACATTATAACTGGCCTGGCCTATTCATTTTTTGCATCTAGTTGAGAAACCATCGAAGCTTTCCCTTTGTAGACGAGTTGATTTAGCCACTGGGGACAAGAGATATAATAGGAAAGGGACGCAACATTTGACTTCAAGGGGGTGGGTAGGTAGTTTTTGAAGCAAAACAACTTCACCCACTATACAGGCAACAACAACAAAACTTCACCCACTGATGAGTAAAAAACCAAAAAAACCCTCCTTTGCCCACCCAACTCAATATAAAGGTACATATTTAAAAAAAAACAGTGGCATAGCCAGGGGGGGGGGGGGATTCCACCCCAACCTCCCCAAAATTTGAATCCATTTGGTTTTCTTGATTCATTTGACAAGGCTCGCAATTTCACTTTATTTCTTGCCCCCACCTCCCCATATGAAAAACCTAGCAACACCACTGATTGCAAACTCTTTTCTCACTGGTTTTCATATATATTCCCTCCCAACAGATGAACAGCTGAATGTGACAAGCCTATCCACTCCTGTATCCATCACTTTCCCGCTCACCATCTCCCAAACTAACGTGGAGTACTCCTGCGTGTACTGGGACACGGATACCAATGCTTGGACCTCGACGAATGTCGTCACCACCGATAGCGGCGATGGTAACATAGACTGTGCCACCACACATTTGACAGCGTTTACAGTCCATGGGATACCAAACCCAACCACTACACAGCCACCTGTAACAGACTTAAACACCACACCAGGTATAGTGATGCATCCTCTTATATTCTTCTTTAATTCATCTAGGTAATTCTGTATCACATGTTGAAGCATATCATAGTTTATTTTTGAATCAATTTTAACATCAGAGTTCTAATTTGCAAATTTAGTCCAGATTTGAGCTCAAACTAGTCCCAATAATCAAACTCAAAATGTGTTTTTCATGGGATAATAACCATAAAGATAGAAAATTTGAAGACAAATAATCTTTCAGAGACAAATACTCACAAAGCAATAATCGGCCTGTTATATCAATAAGAATGTGAAACAGTGAAAGAGTTAAATGTTCAAGCTAAGATGATGGAAAAAAACATGTTATATGGGCTAACTGACCTCTCAGATAGGGTTGGATGGTCAGGCAGTGTCAGGGTGGGGGTGTTCAAAAAATTACGAAAATGATCGTGAATTGTCAAAAAAAATTAAAAAGAATCGAGAAAATTCCCCCAAAGAAATCTTCAAAATGTGTATTAAAAAAAAGATTTAAAAAACCCAATAGAACAGGGTGGAGTGTTATTTTTTCCAAGTGATATTTTCAATTCAAGCAGGTGGAAGAATGTCATCCAAATATAAGGAATAAGTACACATAAGCATGAGAAAAAAACATTTTCAATCAACAAATATGAGAATATCCTAGTGCTATTTTGAAATTGCCTTTTCTAATCATATTTTATTCATATTGTTTACAGAGGTTGCAGAGGCTTCTGGAGAGGATGGTGAGTAACAGCTTCCGGGGAGCAGGGGGGAACTCAAATATATATAAAGTTGTAAACATCCATTTGAACAAAAAAGAGGTGCTTTTTAGACTACAGCTGGGTCTGCGTTTGGGTATCAATATTGAGATTTTCACACAGTAAGGGTCTATTTTAAATGGGCATTGAGAGATTGCCGAGAAAAATGAAATTTGGCAAAAAGGAATTATTTCAATAGATAACCCTAACTCCCTCGGCTATGTTTTTGCGTGTCCCTTGGGGGAGGGGGGAAAGTGTTGCTGTTGAGTACAAATGCGCATGCTCGATGGATCGTTTGCATATTCATATATGCTAAATGCTCATGGAATTCTACAAATAAACCGCACACTTTTTGGACGTACTATTTTTCCAGTCCCTCTTTTTGAGCCGCCATTTATAAAGATGGCGGCCATATAGAGGAACGCGGGGGACCTAGTCTAGGTGACAGTAGCCCAAAATACTAACAAAATCAAGAAAGCAGACAAATCAGCTGAGAAAATTAAGGTACCAATCACAGCTTTATACATGTCATTTTCATTTCCAAAGAAAATAAACTGTGGCATACAAATTAGACCTGTTCTACGGGCAGACAACCCTCTCAGGTAGGGTCAGTCGGTCAGGTTTTGTTTCTTCAAATGTTTTTCAACAATTTTAGTAAACTTTCAAATATTTCAAAATATGTTTTAATAATTCTCTTACTTGCACTCTTCTCTGCTTCAGGTTCTTTAATATGGATAATAGTTGGCGTCTGCGTGGGTGTTCTTCTGGTTGCCATTATAATCCTCCTCGTCTGTATCGTCTGCAAGATGGGTAACAATAAACGTGACGGACGTGTCTCACCCGACCCCAAACATGCTGAGCCGAAACCACAGCCACAACAACAGTTGCCTCCCATTATCATCAAGCCTACCATCATCTTACAGGCTGCCCCTGTTGGAGGTGGTCATGCCAGCGGTAGCCAGGCACCGTATCAACAGCCCTTACCAGGTATTGGCAACCCTGGTTACGAGGCCGACTTGGGATATGGTAAAACAGGTATTCCAGACGCGCCCAGTTACTCTGAACCTAAAGCAGTGGATGCGCCTAACGAGTACGCTGATTACATAGCTGCCGTTACGAATACCGACTCTGATTATGGCAAGAATAAGGGAATCACAAACGTCGACATGTAATTACATCACTAAAAGCGCCCTATCCCACCTTTTTTGAAGAAATGCAAGAGTGATGATGAGTGCAAAATGTAGCTCAACCATATAGAATAAAATGTTAATATAAAAAGTTTCTGTTTTATGAGACATTTTTGTTGGTAGATATCCAGTTTTTACCACTACCAGTGAGATAAAGTGTGCCCAAGTGGCATAATTGTCAACAAATAATGTCATCGATGATTTAGTTCTAAAAAACAATCTTTAATACTATATTTGTCCAATAATCTTTTATAAAACATTCAATTTTGTATTCTGTTCTGAGTAAAAACTGGATAACGGCAAACAAAAATCAGTCATAGAAATATATACATTTACATGAGATTTTAAAATTGCAGTGATACATGTAAAGGGATATATAGATTGAGTGAAAATCCATCTTTTAACCCTGTTGATTCAGGGTTTATAATTACACTGTGTGAGTGATAGCAGGAGGATAGAAGCGCATTGCGTAGATGGGCATCAACACTTGCGAGGGTGTAAAAGCCTGAGTTGGTGTTTAAACGTTGAATCCTGCAAGCTTTATGTTTACTAAGTTAAGGCAAGGGGCTTCTCAAACTAGATTACAGCCCAAAATTGGCATTTCATGATGAGTAGCCCTTGATTAGCTCAAAAAACAAAGACAAGCATGACAAGAAAAGCGTTATTTGCCCCAGAGATTATTATAGGGGTGCAACAGCTTCATATTTTGGCCCTTTTTTCCCAGCGATAATAGTTGAAATGTATAAGTTGTGAATTATTTGAATTTTGTTTATTTCGTTTCTTTTTGGCTTTTGACAATGCAATTATTCAACAACAAAACAAAAACATGTATGTTTATGTGATTATCTGTTGATTCCATCAGTTTATGTTCAATGGGAGCATATGTGGTCAAGTGGATAGAGCACAAAACTCATGATACAAAGGTTGTGAGTTCTAGCCCCGCTATGGCCAATGTGTTTATTGTATTCCTGGGTAAGATACCTTAATCTCTATTATCTTGTAGACCCAAGCAATATTTGAGTAGCTGTTAAGAAATGTTACAATCTTAGTGCTGATAGGTTATGTGCATTGGCCTGTTGCTGCCTAAATGAAGCAAAATTATTCTGATGATTTCATGATGATGGCGACGATAATAATTGGCTAAAAGCGCTTTGAGATTTTGGTGTAAAGCGCTATATAATAACTGTCCATTATTAGTAGTATTACAGCTGTAAGGTTTCCATCCAGTTTTAATCTGTAATTAATTCCGTCCAGTTTATATTTGTAATTGATTCCGTCCAGTTTATATCTGTAATTGATTCCGTCCAGTTCGTATCTGTAATTGATTCCGTCCAGTTCATATCGCCATTGATTCTGTCTAGTGCAGGGGGGGAAAATTACCAACAGATACTTTTTATACATGTGGGTTTTTAAAAAAACCCACTTTTTTGCAGTCTGCACATTTTTTATATTAATCATGATATTTTTCATGTCGTCTTTGTCCTCGCTTTTTAGATTTTATGCCTTTTAGGTTGTCCTGTTTTACAATGTTCCTTATTATGTGGTATATGTAGTGTGTATAATTGTGTAGTCTTTGGGTTGTACTGCGCTTTGATGCCGTTGCTTTATTTTATTATTATTTTATTATGTTTCTTAAAATCTATCATAATAATAAATAATAATAATAAACAACTTTTTGTTCACAGGTTTCAGAGTTTAAAAACTCTGAAACCCGTGAACCAAAAAGTTATGAACTGAAATAAAGAGGGAAAAAAGAAAATTTAAGCTCACCCAGAAAAGGAAGCGGGAGGGGACGCTAAACTAGTTTATTTTTTAAATGTTGCCTTAAATGCCTAGATGATTCTTGGTGGTAGATACTGTTTCAAGATCTTTATCTATTTTTATAAATTTGTCATTAGGCAACGAAAAAAGCCACCCTGTTGTACAGGCCCGACCAACCCATTTTGTTAGAAATTGGTGAAACAAATTTTCACGTGCAAATGAATACCGACCCCCTAAAAATGTTTTGCTTGTCAAAATACTTGGGATTTTATTTTTTATGGTCATTTTCAAGGAATATTAATAATTTGTTTCTTTAAAAGCACGACCAACGACCTGTCCTGAGAGGTCCGTTCCCCGTACAACGCGGTTTGTGGGTTTCTTTGTCGCCTTATATAATGTAAATAAATACCGACCTGTCCTGAGAGGTCCGTTCCCCGTTCAACTCGGTTTGTGTGTTTTTTTCGTCGCCTTATATAATGTAAATAAATCACTCAAATTACTTTGCTTATACAACTATTTTTCTGCAATCTATTTTTATAAATATTTTGGTTGTGTCTTTACAATGATGTTATAGAGGAACTGCATGTTACATAGTTTACCGGAATCATGGCGGACTGCTGAACTTTGCTCACGAAAGCCATATCAATTATGAAAATCCCACTTGATTAACATCACTTTCAAAATCCCCGCATCAATTCATCAAAGAATTAACTAAATGGACTGTAATAGTTGTTGATATTCTTGATATAATTGTTAATATGGTTAAAAACACCTTTCATTTGGTGCAAAAAAAACCCAATTATAATTTGAATTTCTGACAAACATTTCTCTTTTATTATGACAGTTCAGTGCAAGAAATCTTGTATTTGCATTTGCTGCCATGTATTATATGCGAGTTTTATTATATGTAATTCACATCAGGCAGCCAATAATATTACACATGGCAGCTAGTTGTATAATATGACCTTGGATATAAATAAACTGTAGCTGCCCTCTGTTAGTTTGGCAGATTTATCCCAATATTTCACACAGACTGCCAAACATAATACACATGGCAGCTAGTTAGCATGTACAATCCAAAGGAAAGGAACCGATTCACTATAAAAATCCTAAAACTTAAACTTGAGCACTAGTTTGCAGTGTCGTATAATAATTTCCTTTAATTAAACAGGGAAGTGTTGAATAGCCATAATAGGTACAGATTATAGAATTTGAGTTTTCATATCCAATAAAATGTGATATATTCGACACAAATTTGATGTGGTTTCTTGTTTTGATATAAAAGTGTTATTATATAAGAATTTGCATCATTGAAACTATACGATTTAATTTTATTTTATTTTATTGGGTACTCAAACATCATACAGAGATAGAAACATCTAAAATACAAACATGTAATACAGCACATAATTAAATTGCCCCAAGCAATTTTGAATATCATGTAGACATAATAAAATATGACCAAAAGTACCAAGGATAGCCCAAAAAGCTTTAAACAAAAAGCTTTCTTTCCATTGGGGTCCTTAACATTGAGGAGTAGTAAGTTTGGGTAATTGGTTTGAATTAATTTGTCCCCTTTGAAGGGATTTTATACAAAGGCAACTATTGGGATTGTTCAAGCTGCTTAAACATCTGTTTAAAATCACAAGTAGTTTATGCATATACAGTAGTACTTGTTGTTTAAAACTGTTATAGACAACCTTTTTGCGGTGTGTATGATATTGCCTTCCTTGTGGATATTTCTAATCTCCTAGATTGGGGGGGGGGGGGGGCTTTTCCATTTTAAAACTTCATTGACCCTTTAATAGCTAGTTGTGCATCTCTTTGTAGCACAGGCCCTAAAGTAGCTATTTCCCTACCCCACTCCGACCAAAATAGTTTTAAGTCACTATGAGTTTGTTTTGAGGATACATAACAATGATAAAATTGGATGATTTACACCCAATATGTATAATTGGTCTCGCTATGAGTTTTAAACTATTGGGCGAGCAGACGCAATTATGAAAAAATCTCTTTGTTTTCAGAAATATAGCCTAAAATCTGGACATCTTCCTGAACATCTACGTTCTAAATTGGACCACTAACGTTCAAAATCACAGCCATATGGGAAATTAACTAAAAATAATATGTTGGCAAATTGGTAGATGATACGAAATATAGTTGTTTAGTATATTATGAAATTTAGATGTTACGATAATTCATTTTAACCCGATTGATCTCTCAGTTCAGTTCATATCGGTTTTACTCAGTTGTTAAAATGACAATATTAATATTAACATTATAAATGATAATTTACCAATGGCAATTAAAACAAAATTGGATTGAATTGATAACGAACCTCTTTCATCTGAAGTTTACACTCGGTGTGAACGAACTACAGATGGCGCTATACTAGTTAAAAATTGGTCTGTTTCTGCGTAGATCATTACGTCTGGACATTGCGCCAGATTGGATCCGTCAGAAAATTTGGTTTACCGCCCTCATGTATTCGAATATTGAGTGCGTCTTTGCAAGAAAAGTCAACAAAGAAAAGCCTTTAAAAAGTTAAATCATCGAATATATAGATGTTAACTTCAAATAAAAGACAAATTGCAAATCATCCTCAAAGATTCTTCTCCAATGAAGATGATCTCAATTACAACGTTCCAATATTGTGAGACCAAATTAAAGCTACCTTGAAAGGGGATGATGAAGAAAACATTCATGCAAGAGAAATACCATTGGGCTAATGAAATATGATTCCCAGTTTCCCGTTTCATATTTTTAAAAGAGTGGGTAGGTGTCTATTTCATTATTCATTATTCATTATTTCACTCAATTTCATTGTTGCATCTGAAAGGGGTGTTAACTACGAACTATACCTATTGATTTGTATATCTTACACCTTAATTAACACTTTGAAAAACAATTAAGGAAGCATTTGTAGATGTGTTATTGAAAATGTCAACAAATCTGTCTGAAATATTGCAACGTCAATTACGTCTGAAATCTGAGTAGGTAATGCAAACAATTTCATTATCAACCCTATACCATGACACCACTGCCATAAAAAAAATCCCTTAAAATCAACAAGAAGATATGCCTAGTATTTTGAGCCACTAAAAGTTTTGATTTTTATTCAAGTTTGTCAGAAAATGTAATTTTGCACAAAATAATGAAAGTTTTGGTAAAACTGAAAAGTTGGGTCGGTAGGGAAACGGGAAACTGGGAATCATATTTCATTAGCCTAATGTCGCATACCGAGCCCATTGTACCATCTGTCGCAGTGAACCCATGGGTATATTCGCCTATTGTACACAGTGGCGTAGCCAGGTTATTGATATTGGGGGGGGGGCGAGAACTTACAATGAACCGACAAGATTGTTTTGAGTAAAGACACGCGCGCGTAGCGCGCGAAATTTATTGACTTTACACCTATTTTTGGCACGATTGAGGTACATTTTGGCTCTAAACAAGCTTGTACCAACGAATATTGCATTTAGGTGACTGTTATGCGCGCGTAGCGCGCAATTTTTTTTCATAATATGTGTACTTTTGACCATCAAAATTCCATGATTCCTCTGGAACCGACAGTGCCAATCTCAACCGTCACGACGTCAATATTGGGGGCGGCGATCGCCCCCCTCCCCCCCCCCCTCTGTCTACGGCACTGATTGTACAACCACCTGTTGCGTGTACGTACCATTACAGACATTATGAAGTTGGTTAGAAGAAAGGTAGAGGTTTCAAAATCGCAATGACATCAAATTAATTGAATATACTGCAAATTCCAATGAACACTTGACTGACACCGTGACACGTGTTCAATTTTGTTTCTAAAAACGTGCATCTATGGTCATTTTGGTTGGAATAGTTTGCTACATACAACTATATTATTATAGCAACAAAAGCCACGTGCCAAAAGTGTATTTATTTAAAGATGTTACGAAATAGACCCATGCATTCACTCTATATCCATCGACACAGCCGGTCCAGCCTGGTATATTATTACAAACATAAAATGACAATTTCAATAATAGAACTGTTTCAATTTTGAAAATTGTACATCCGTTGCCAAAGTTATTAGTAATCATAACCGATGCGATCCTCACTCATTGACATTGAACTTTGTCAGCAATTTTATGCGGCCCTTAAACACACCAAAACAAACAAATCACGCTAAAACCAATCCTTTGGGGACGGTGCACGGTTCCCACTATGTACTTATGAACCTGACAAAATTCACTGTTAAAGGTACATTATGTGATCTTTTCCATGGGACGCCCTCAATCCTCGAAAAAAATTGGAAGCAGATTCTCTTGCAGATTTACTTTTCTGAACATAAATCATAAATATATTCCAAGTTACAGAGCGATACGATTCCTAATAACCTCAAAATCATGGTTTAAAGAGTGAATTTGAAAAATAGATTGTACCGCTCGGTACAATCTATTTTTCAAACCATGATTTTGAAGTAATTAGGAATCGTATCGATCTGTAACTTAGAAGATATTTATGATTTATGGTCCAAAATGCAAATCTGCAAGAAAATCTGCTTTCATAGTCAAAATCAATGATAGAGGGCGTTACTTGGAAAAGATCACATAATATGCCTTTAATAAGTAATTTATTTTCCCTCCAAATTGGTCCTTATTATAAGACATCATTATGACTAACTTAACTCAAAACCATTGTCTTATAGGACTAATAAGGTGGAAAAACCCTTAAAAAACGTATATATTTTACAGTGTTCTGCAGGTTCGCGCATGCCTATATCCCATACAGGGGCACCAAACACGATATTTACCCACTTATATCACCCGCCATAGGCTAGTTGATTCATATTGTTTACATAGATGGGTGTATCGATAGGTACATCTAAACCATCTATAGCGTCTACTGAACCCCTCTCGTTAAACGCATGGCCTAGTTAAGTTCACAATCCAGTTGGAGTCCTATAGCAGCTCTAATACACTCAAACTGTCAGAAGGCGTAGACCGGAAAGTCCAGACCCTCAGTCACGGAAAAAGACTTGGGTGGAGTTTCTCCGTTTTTGAGCCTTGTGAGGAAAGACCGAAATGGAGCGTAACGGGTAAAGAAACATCCCCAGAAACATCCCCAGATGAAGGGCAAGACTTAAGAGATGACCGCGTTGGGATGGTGCGGAATGGTACGCCGGTCATGGGTATTTTCACCGCATGTATCCTCAGGAAATTCGTAGTCCGGCATGCATCATACTGTGACCCCCTCGAGCCGAAAGTTGACGTGACGCTTTCATTATGTTCCAGGAAGCGCAACATTAATGTGTTATAGAACTTGATATGACAGTAGGGGAGAGAAGTCAGTAGTATTAGTCATATTTTGGATGGCTGTCCTTTCTCTATGATTCTATCATTTCTATAAACAAAACTGTTTAGACACTTATGAGTAAGGCCTTTTGTAGGAAAGAAACGCTGTCTGAGTGCCGAACTGCTTAGTTCAAATTGAAAACGGGCAAGGCAAACAAATGTTATACAGAGTGAGTCGTTGAGTCCAGACCTACTTTTAGACCCTACTTGAATAATAAGGATTTGCTGAACCATACCTGTGACTTTCAAACACCTCTTTTCAACATGGCTATCCAAATATATGTATCAAGTCATCTCACAGCATTCTAGCCCAGAATTCTAGTGTAACATCCCTCCATACAAACGTTAAGTTTTGCTTTTAGCTTTGGGAGGACTGCCTCATCACTTCCATATAGAGATGATTCTTATGTTACTTTGAAGAGTGTTTCTTTAGATACTGACTTGGTTCATATTTGTTTACACTTTTTATCTTTCCATTTACTTAGGGATCACGTCAAAACTCGACCGCCAAGCAACCGCCGCCGGTTCCGCCCGGTTCTTACAAAACGTGTCGTCTGTTATAATATACACACATAATGAGGTCAAATAGTTACACTCTGTGAACACGACCGGTTGATAGTGCCTCGTCACACGCGTGAGCAATAACATCTTGAAGTAATGGGCTCTTAAGTCTCAGTTGACAACCAGTACAATACAGCTATTGATTTTCGCTGGGGTTGGCTTTTTCAATCAGTTTATAGCTCAATTAACTTTTTAAAATCAATACCGAAAGTCTATGAATGTTTGTTTTTTATAGAACGATTATAGAGAGAGCTATTATGACCGCAAAGTAACAGATTGATAGTCTAAATTGGTCCGGTTACAGCATTAAGTCAACCGGGGGTTGTTCAGTGTTGCATGCGCGAATATTCATATACCAGTAAAACATTTGACCTGAAAGAACCGGGCGGAACCGCCCGTAACCGGCGGTCAACGGGCGGTCGAGTTTTGACGTCTTCCCTTAGCCTATATACCGCACAGCAATTTAGTGCGTTCTCATGTCCATCTCAGTCCATGGTATTTGAACTCATGTTACTCATGTACTATATTAGGAGTCCAAGGCAATTGACATCCTACACTTTTTAAGAGTCCAAGGTATTTGATCTCCTTACTATAGGAGTCCAAAGTGTTTGATCTCCTATACTATATCTATAGGGATACAAGGTATTGTGCTCTTAAAGGTCCTATAGGCACACGAATGGTCTTAGATTTGTGCTTACACACCCGGTGTATACAAAGATATTTCTCAGCAAAAAATAAAGTTAGGGACAGGTTATATAAGAGGATCTCTTAGTTTTGAACGTATACTGTTCGGTGTACAAAACCAAGAATCTATCTTTTTCTGGTGAAAATATAGTGAGTACCAGGGGTCTTTGTGTATAAACGCCATCAATGTACAAAACTAAGATATTATTTTCCTTGGTCAAAATGAAACGGTGTCATACGTGAAGTGAAAACGTCAACAAATAATAAGTTTGTGTCAATTTGAACCGATTTAGAGAGCTTTTTCATTCAACTAATTCCCATCGGGTAAATTTATGTTAAAACTTACGGAGAGCCAATTGAGCCTTATAAAACATCACTATTGAATGATCTATACGTTAAACGTTTCTATTTTGTGCTATATAGACCCATACCTTCAAGATGTTGCTTAAAAGCCATATCCAAAGTAATGTATAATGCATGTAGCCCGTGAGAGATAGGTAAAGAAGCGACATAATCTCAGGCAAAAGGATACTCGACGACACAACACGTAGAGACCTGTCCGCTCAAAGGCTAAACTGTTCTTTAGTTCTGAGTTACTTCTCTCATCCTAAACTTATTTACCCAAGGTACTACTATTAAAGAACACATCAAATATTGTGACAAGTTTGTGAATAAAATATTAGGGCTATTTCAAAGTCACCTGCAACCGCGCGGCCACGCGGTGTTTTTTTTCTGGAAATTGTGAACACTATTGCCATGAGTTTGCTCATCAGCTTGGTTCACCGGTCCGTTATGATTAATAAATAATACATCTTTAAAGGTTTCAGTAAAGTTCGGTCTTTAAATGTGCGATTTTATTACTATACTATGAATAGCCGCACAACTATTGAATCGTAAGCCGAACATCGTCATGATTAATATAATATCCATTAATACATATTGGTTAGGCGATTTTAATTTGTATGATTGTTATCAAACGCATGTTTATCAATGTTTTGATCTAGCCTTTGTAGTATTGGCCATGCCCGTTCATCCCCGTGATCATTTTAATAACACCGGTTTGACTCGGCTTTTATATCCAGACGATCATGTTGTCTTCTATCAAAATATCTTCATACGGCTAACAAACGTTAATCCCATGCCATAATATATACTGAAATATTTCTCTTGAATATCTTCATTTGTTAATCAATGACAGAAATGACAATACTATTTAACCATGATGCCGTAGAAATGACAATAACATCAAACCATGCTGCAGTAGAAATGAGAATACCATCTAACCATGCTTCAGTAGACATGGCAATGCCATCTAACCATGCTGCCGTAGAAATTACTATATCATCAAAACATGCTGCAGTAGAAATGACAATGCCATCTATAACCATGCTGCAGTAGAAATGACAATACCATCTAACCATGCTGCCGTAGAAATGACAATGCCATCTAACAATGCTGCAGTAGAAATGACAATGCCATCTAACCATGCTGCAGTAGAAATGATAATGCCATCTAACCATGCTGCAGTATAGAAATGACAATGCCATCTAACCATGTTTCAGTAGACATGACAATACCATCAAACCATGATGCAGTATAAATGACAATGCCATCTAACCATGCTTCAGTAGACATGACAATACCATCTAACCATGCTGCAGTAGAAATGACAATGCCATCTAACCATGCTTCAGTAAACATGACAATACCATCTAACCATGCTTCAGTAGACATGACAATAACATCTAACCATGCTGCCGTAGAAAGGACAATGCCATCTAACCATGCTGCAGTAGAAATGACAATGCCCTCTAACCATGCTGCAATAGAAATGACAATACCATCTAACCATGCTACAGTAGAAATGACAATACTATTTCAGTAGACATGACAATGCCATCTAACCATGCTGCCGTAGAAATGACAATATACCATCTAACCATGATGCAGTAATAGATAGTATCTAACAATGCTGCTGTAAATGACAATACTATCTTACATAACCTAGAACTGGAATCGGCCACTCGCGGAAATATAATACTATCACATGAGCGGCAAAGCCGCTCACGAACGGCGTAAGCCATTCGAAATCAGTGTACTAAGGCCGTGAGTGACCGATTCCAGTTCTAACATAACCATGCTGCAGTAAATATCTATTCAACTTGATCAAAACTCATAATATTGGGCTCCGAAAAATGAACCTCTCAGGGTTGGGTTTGGTAGGTCGCGGTGTTTTTTGTTGTTTTTCCCCTTTATCACAAAAGATCACAAAAACCGGTCAGAATGTTGTCGTTTCTTTGACAACCTATTTGTTTGTGTGTCGGTATGCATGTTAACACCCCCACCCAATATCTAAACAAATGTGTCGGACGGGCTCATAGAACTGGGGTCGTTCCATCGCCTTGTTATAATCGGCCTACCGACCGAGACATTAGTTTTCAAACTGAACTTTTTACGACAGTTTTACGATCCAATGAAAAGTTTTATATTAGTTTCCAAAATTCAAATCCATGGTCATTACCGTCATACAACTAAAATATCGTTCGGTACACGTTTGCCCGGGCCGTTTGCATTATCCATTTTCCGAACCTTTTTAAAATCTCGATTTCATAAATGGTCTTTTGGTGTAGGCTAAGCCTGTTGTATCTTTCCTTATAATATTCATAAATTAATCATTATAAGAATTTTCTAATGCATAAACTGTGATCGTTTAAGAACACACACAATCTGTCATTTTTGCACAGTGGTAAATAGGGGAGAGGGGGGATGGGATTCACGTCTTGTCTATGCCCGGCAATGCTGATAATATAAAAGCTGTCAAAACCATCAGGGTGACGTTATTAAAGATCTATGTACATGTTCTGTTATTAAAAGAAGAAGAAAACCCACAATTTTTAATCAATTAATATTAAAAAGGAACGTCTTGATGAAAAAAGTGATGAGAATGACGCGGGCGGGAAACGAAAACGGGTTTGAGATACTAATTGTTTGCATATTGTGGTTATATTTGATATCCCCTGATTCCCCCCTTCCTCCCTTTTCTTTGCGGAAAAAAACATATAATAAAGCAAAGATTATATGGAATGGTTACATCTTATAAATCGGTTTTTACTACATACATGTCCAGGCTCGCAGCTCGACCACTCTACATCTGCTTCGCGCGGCTGTCGCTCCTATTATTTTTGTCAATTTTAACGCGGAGAAATTTGTTTTGCTTGTCCGACCGAGTTAGCTTTACCTCACTCGGGTTACAGAGTTTGTCTTCAAAAAGTGAGGTATTTTTCAATAGGGATTTCATGATTTGGTTAATTGAACGGTTTTAGAGTATCGCACGTGAATCGTTTTGATTCGTGTGTATCAGGTGTGTGTTTTGTTTTAAAGATAATATTTGAACTACTGTAGCCTGTTATATGTTTTATTTACGACCATAATAGTACATTAGATACAAGCTAAGATCGGGATGAAATGAAATAGGTGCATTGTGTCGGCCTTTAGGGAGTCATTGCCCTCATGCAGTATTGATATTGCCGTGTCAATGGAGGGGGTAGGGGTAGCTCTGATGAGAACTGAAGACCAACACCCTTCCCTTTGGATTTGAAGCTGTAAATTGAAAATTTAATAGGTACCCAATACTACAGTTGAAATGACAATATCGTCTTACCGTGGTGAGGCGACTTACATACAATTGCATAATTTAGAAAAAAGAATATGCTGCAAAAAAAGGTAAATTCAATGCAATAAAGGACCGTGCGATACGTCAATGTTGCAGCAAATTGACCATACCGTCTATGTTGCAATAAACAATACATCGCTAACTAAGAAACGACAATACCTTTTAACATTCAGAATTTCTGCAACATACATGACAATACCATACCCATTGTGCAACAGTGGCGTATCTGGGGTCACTTGTCAGGGGGAAAAGAGTATTTTCCCCGTTGAGCACCAGTTCAACCTTAAAAGGTTACGAACAAATTGCGCGGCTGGGCTATCTCTCTAAACCTATAAATGCGCCATCATAGCGCGCAAATTTTTACATTTACAAGAATTCGGCCATCATTAAGGTAATTTTTTTTTATTTTAAACGGGTTTCTATAATGATATTCCTGGACAAATTTGCCAAATTTATACTAAATTACCCGACAAGCCGGGCAAGGGGCAAATTGTCAATTATAGATGGAAATTAAGTAAATCCCATAGATTCCCCAAATAGGCGCAATTTCCCCAATGTCAAAGTGGGGGTGGGGGTGGGGGGGGGGGGGGGGGTGATTCCTTTCCCGGTATAATACCATGATGAAAGTCACGTTCATACATAAATCATCAACTGTTTAGAAGGTTAAATCTCCTCTCGTCCAAGTTTCTTTTCGATTTTCACTTTTTTCCCTTCCTTATCAACTATCTACATAATTCTTTCCCTTCCTCTCTTTCCTCCCCACATCGTTCTTCTCTTTCCTTCCCTTTTTCTCTTCTCCCTTTCCGCCCCTTCCCTTCCCCCTTTTCTCTTCCTCTTTTCTCTTTCTTCCCTTTTCTTTTTCCCTTCAATTCGCCTATTTTTAGAGTTTGAGCTGCTGTTCTGCAGTAAAAATTACAATCAATCGAACCATGCTGCCGTAGAAATGACAATGCCATCTAACCATGCTGCAAATTACAATACCAGCAAACCATGCTGCCGTAGAAATTACAATACCATCAAACCATGATACAGTCGAAATGACAATGCCATCTAACTAACAATGCTGCAGTAGAAATGACAATAGCATCTAACCATGCTGCAGTAGAAATGACAATGCCATCTAACCATGCTGCAATAAAAATGACAATACCATCTAACCATGCTACAGTAGAAATGACAATACCATTTAACTATGCTGCCGTATAAATGACAACACCATCTAACCATGCTGCAGTAGAAATGACAATAGCATCTAACCATGCTGCAGTAGAAATGACAATGCCATCTAACCATGCTGCAGTAGAAATGACAATATCATTTAACTATGCTGCCGTAGAAATGACAATGCCATCTAACCATGCTGCAGTAGAAATGACAATATCATCTAACCATGCTGCCGTAGGAATGACAATAACATCTAACCATACTGCAGTAGAAATGACAATATCATCTAACCATGCTGCCGTAGGAATGACAATAACATCTAACCATACTGCAGTAGGAATGACAATAACATCTAACTATGCTGCCGTGGAAATGACAACACCATCTAACCATGTTGCCGTAGAAATGACAACACCATCTAACCATGCTGTAGTAGAAATGACAACACCATCTAACCATGCTGTGGTAGAAATGATAGTATACCATCTAACCATGCTGCCGTAGAAATGACAATACTATCTAACCATACTCAGGGCCGTAAGACACTTTTTTCAGGGGGGGGGGCGTTTTAAAAAAAATCACCGGAAGATTTTTGTGAGTCAAATTTTCGAATTTGCACCTATTTTTTGCACGATCGAGGTACATTTTGGCTCTAAACAAGCTTGTAGCAAAGAATATTGCATTTTGGGAAGACAAATGCGCGCGTGCGCGCGAATTTTTTTTCATCTGTGTACAAATTTTCCGGGGAAGATTTTCAAAGGGGGGGGGGGGGCGATCGCCACCATCGCCCCCCCCCCCTTCTTACGGGCCTGCATACTGCAGTAGGAATGACAATACCATCTGACCATGCTGCCGTAGAAATGACAGCACCATCTTACCATGCTGTAGTATAAATGACAATACCATCTAACTATGCTGCCGTAGAAATGACAATACTATCTTATCATACTGCCGTAGAAATGACAATACCATCTAACCATACTGCCGTAGAAATGACAATACTATCTTACCATACTGCATTAGGAATGACAATACCATCTAACCATACTGCCGTAGAAATGACAGCACCATCTTACCATGCTGCAGTAGAAATGACAATACCATCTAACCATGCTGCCGTAGAAAGGACAATACTATCTTACCATACTGCCGTAGAAATGACAATACCATCTAACCATAGGCCTACTGCCATAGAAATGACAATACTGTCTTACCATACTGCAGTAGGAATGACAATACCATCTAACCATGCTGCCGTAGAAATGACAGTACTATCTAACCATGCGTGCTGCAGTAGAAATGACAATACCAATTAACCATGCTGCCGTATAAATGACAATACTATCTAAACCATGCTGCAGTAGAAATAGTACTATCTAACCATACTGCAGTAGAAATGAAAACCATGCTGCAGAAAATGATAATACTCTCTCTCTAAATGTTAAACGAGTGGAAAGAGTGGAAATTCACTCGAAAAGGAGTGAAGGGAGTGAAACGCAGGACAACCCGTTTTAGAGTGGAACATTTGCTCTATAAAATGAGTGTGAAAGTTAATTTTTCACTCTCAATAGAATAGTGGAACGTTGTCATATAAAATCCTCTTTCACTCCTTTTAGAGTGTTTTCCACTCAAAAACGTGTTGTCCTGCGTTTAACTCCTTGAAAGAGTGGAAAACCACTCTTTTACATTTAGCGAGTATAGCCATGCTGCAGTAGTAGGATATAATACGACGTACATAGCCATGCGGCAATGACAATTCTACAACCATCATAACATCCTTCACTGCACATTCAATATATATATGTATAAGACACATTTGTAATGCATCCACATTCAATATAGGCCTATAAGACACATTTGTAATGCATCCACATTGTATGCACACGTCTTGCATCTTAGCCAACCCCAAAACTGAGGAATAAAAGCTTGGATCTTTGTCCAGAAGTGCTCTTGCAAATGCTAGACGGGTTTCTCTTTGTTTCATTTCAGGAGTAGAGTCTTTCTTGGTCGGAGTCCATGGAGAACTCTCGTGTGCAATGTCTGCTGGCGTGTCTGCCATGATATCTTGGTCCAAGACTCACCAAGGTTGTTCAGGAGAGCATTGACGGTGATCTGTGGATTGTTGTTGGCCTTTCACCATACTTTTCTTGTCAAACAAGGGGCCACCATTGGCTTCCGACCGTGTCCTTCAAGATTTTTAACTGAGTTGAACGTCTTGTTCTTCCTAATTATGCTTTGTATGGTGGAATCTGGCACTTGGAATTGCTTCGAAATAGCTTTGTAACCTTTCCCCTATTTGTGAGCATTCACAATATGCACACACAAATGTCCTCACTGAGTTCTTTGGTCTTTTTCGCCATGCTGACAAAGAGCTAGAGTGTTGTCCTGTAATATCTCTCACTGTGCATTCAATAGGACACATTTGTAATACATCCACATTGTATGCACACATCATGGAATAATTGGATAACAATATAAAAGCCTACACACAATATAAAGAACGTTTGGACTGTCAACAACATGTGTATTATCACAAAAAAGGCTTCAATCCTGAGACTTAGTATGGGGGTATGAATAATTTTGGACAGGCATAAAAACTCAATTCTTGTTCAATTCTATTGTTATGCAAAAAATGTTGAACCCAAATATATTGATTTGCACTTGCAAACTAACTCTCTTTTGTGTAAAGCAAAAGTTCCACCACTCCAGCTGGTAGGGCCTATAGATATGAGAAAATGCAAAAAACTCATATTTTTCAAAGGGTATGAATGATTGTGGGCTTATGAAAACTCCTTCATTGGTATCGGTAAAGAAGTCCGCCCTCTGTCGACATGCATGTAAAATGGTACAAATATTGTGTGTGTGTGCATCTCGGAATAGCTTAACTATCAGACCAAAACGGACTGGCTATTTACCATGTTTGACCCACAGTGACCCGGCACGTATTTTAACTGTATTATTGTCTGGGCTGGACTGGCTGGGTATGGCTTTACATCAAGCATATCGGGACAAACAAAGGAAAATGGTTCCCAAAGGAGCCTACAAACACTTTGCACCTGTTGGGTTCCAACCCCTAAACAGACCAGGTATTTAACGTGTAGCTTCATTGAAAAGGTTAAAGGGCATCCGAGGTAAGTCTTTATTATTCCATGTCCGAGTTCTAGCACGTACAGAAGCCCCCAAGTATCAGCCCCTTTTGACCCGTCAAAGTCAAAACATGAATAAAGTACTATTAGTCCCTATATTATTATATGTACACGACTGTTTATCTAAAATGGCAAAGTATTGTGTATCTTGCTAAGGAGGGATCCTCTAATAAAACCTGAAAAAACAAAGCCACATTTTTTGGGTCAAGGTTTGGAAATAGACTTTCTTTGTTAAACATTTTAAATCAAGCTGATTGATACATAATCAGAACATGAAGCTAATACATACATACGTATTCTCATGTTCAGTATTTAAACGATGCTCAAGAGAGCAGATTGTTAGTTTCCTCCGGTGAAATGAAATGGAACAGAATAAGAAAATGAACGGAATAGACTAGGGGAATGGAATGGAGCCTGGGACGTGACGTGACGTGACGTGACGTGACGCGGCGTGACGTGACGCGGCGTGACGCGGCGTGACGTGACTCGACGCGGCGTGACGTGACTCGACGCGGCGTGACGTGACTCGACTCGACGCGGCGTGACTCGACGCGGCGTGACTCGACGCGACGTGACGCGGCGTGAGTGACGTGACGTGACGTGACGCGGCGTGACGTGACGCGGCGTGACGAAAGGAAAGGAAACGAAATGTTGACGGGTATTTGCATCTACAATTTTCAAAGTACCAACAATGAATGTAATGACAAGCTGAAATTGTAGGACTTGTGAAAATGTTTTAACATTAAAATATGTTTAAAAATGACTGAATTACGTTAAATTTTACTTTAAAGGGGCACTGAGAGATACGTATGTTTCTGTAAATCAGGTGGTTTTTTTTGCATCTACGTAATACTTATGTACCATCTGAAACAGTTTACCTTAATAATTGGTTGTGGTCGTTAGGTTTAGGGTAAGGCTAGGGCTAGAGTATATAGGGTTAGGGTAAAGGAGGTTAGGAATTGGGTATATTCAGTAGCGTAAAATGACCATCGGCGAACTCTAGTACAATTAACCGCCTTGATGAACGAGGGAGTTTGATGATGTGAAAGTGTATGTATAATATGAAACAGAGGCTTGAAAAGTAGTTTGGTGTGAGCCCCCCCCCCCCCCCCCCCCCCCCCCCGAGAATTGACTAGAGCGAGAAGATCGACTACAACATTTAAACGGGATCTTCTGGGTAGAGAGAGACAACAAATCGAAATCCATCAAATGAATGAGTTCACATATTAACATGATTAAGGAGAGGCTGTCTGGTGAGAGTTGTGCAAGGTGTTTGTGAAACAAGTGATAGGGTAACATCATGCTATATTATAGTCATCCATATAAGTGGTCAAACAAGCTTAAGCTTCAAAGACTCTGTCAGAGGTACCCGTTCTGATTTTGCTACTGAAGATGTCCAATTCAAAACTTAAGCACATCGAATGAGGTAAATTAGATCTGCTAACGGCTATAATATGTACGATGCATGCCGTTAAGGAGCTTTCCGTTGATAAGTCTATCGTGGTAGTCAGCTTTGTCAACGATTTTCAAAATGTCCTGTCGATGTCAAGACAAATAATCCAATTGGTTGCCAGTCTTATTACCAAGTTTTGTTATATCCCTTAGGGTGTGATGCTCCTAAGAATCGGGAGCTGAAGTGACCAGCTCCAGACTCCACATTTGGCTTAAAGAGGACAGGAGATTATTCTTGTCCAGATGCTCTGAAACGCTCATTTTTGTCAGCTTCTGTAAGACGATTTGGCTCTTTATATAGTATGCCTGTGGGTATTTATCATGCCCTTCTTTACGCAGCAGGAGTGGTGTTTGCATGAAATACACCTCCTAGTATAACGAACTTCCAATTTTGTAAATCTCGGTCGAAAACTAGTAGTCTAATATTGAGCGTCCCCTAATACTTATATAAGTCCAACACTGTAGCTGGCTTCACGGAGAACCGTTCACGGTTCAATTGCGGCGTCCCTATCGAGTCTTTTAAACCCAATAACGAACATCAACGGGCATCTTTCACGCCAAAGCATTTCAATATTTCCTCTGCATGGGTTTTAAAGCAATAATCGATTCAAAATTATTCCAAACATCCGGGTCATTGTGTTATTTTGTATTCATGTTCGCGCTCCGATGGAAAGAACACGTTCCTATAGTGGGTATCGCCATTAGATCGTATTGCGTATTGGAGATTCCTTTCCAAAGGGTGCACATTAAATTCTATCTATTTGGTGTGGGTAATTAAAAGTGATCTATATACATTGATTATTTTAACATCAGTTTTACCTCAATTGAACTGAGTTTAGGGATTAACAATGTGCCCTTAATAGACCAATCTTGTGCTTCGGTTTGGTTTGGTATTTTTCAGAAGAAACAAAATACAACAGGATTTGTTATTGAAGAACTTTTAAAAACGTGTAAGGTTGAAACGCACTACCATACATGATGACAAATGTTCCATCTTCGTGCTTTTAGGCCGCATCACCCTCCATGCGTATAAGTCTTTCTCTGTTTACATCGTTCTAGTTCGTCTTTTCTATATAATTGCATTGACCTAAAAGGAGAAAAGCAGGTTGTTGATCTGTCCTAACAACATCACATCGACAACCGGAAGTAAGATACAGGACAATCGGTAAATTTAAGTGAGTGTGGAGAGTCGTTGGGAATCGAGGACACTACTCTACTTAAGAGGGGGAAACTGTGACGGTGCAAAAATAAGCATCTTGTCATGTGTTTTATAGGACAACGGTTTTGGTATGCGGCCTTTATTTTGGTGTTTATGTGGCACAAAAGTAAGTATGTATGGCGGCGTCTTGGAGGTAAATTTGAGATTTTCGATATTGTTTTGCGTCGAGGCCTACATTCAATGACATTTGAGTCAAAAGGTCTGATGCACTAAATAAAGGCGGGTGACTCGATAAATGTCACTTTTCCTCCATCAAAATTGAGATTTTGGTTTCAAAGATAAGCCATATTTCTCCCTTGCAAAAATATTAGACCTGGGAGATGAGTGCCTGATAGGCTACTATATAAGGGACAAAGTGGTGACGAACATACTGCGGTATAGGCATACCATTGAAGTTTTGTTTGTTCAATGGGCAAATTTAAAGTGAATTTTATTTTGCTTCTAAATTTATAATAAAATCCACTGAATTTAACTCAAATTTTTGAATAAGGCAATTCATGTATTTATAATGCGTCTTCATCATGATAATGTAGACACCATCTACAAATTGGGCCAAAATCGTCTCAACCACCTTTAAGTTGGGCGAACATTTGTATCCAATGTCGAATAGATAGAGTTAAATTTGTAATACAGTGCAATGGCCAGGTTTCGTAAGCGTTTCAGTAGACAGGAAATTGTGGCGCATTCCGGTCGCCAATGTCCTCAAAACACCTAAAATATGTTAAAACTGATCAAATTATTCCCGATGATATCATCATACCCACCCCTCATATCAATTCCACCGTAGGAAGGCAACTTACATGCACCTTATTATAAATTACCCCTTTCTGTTTTAATGATTTATATACCCTCAACAATGATGAAACATCTCGTTTTACAATTTAAGTCGCCTTCAATTCCCACCGATTTCCTGACCGTATCTTTTTTAAGCGAAATCGTTTCTCATCTTAAAAATTATGAAGTAACCAGAAACAAATGGGATGGGACAGTGTAATTCCGGCCATACGGCTCGTGTTTCCCATATACGTAACATTATAAATATCGGAGGCTATAATATGTGATCTATCGTTCAGGTTGGCATGTGCACTTGAACCGCTATATGGAGCAAGGAAAATAAAACAAAAACCATAGGCTCATTTGTAACCCAGGTAAAGGACAGTTGTTGGCAAGCACAGTTTTGAGATAGAGACCAATAAGATTTGGGTAATTATAAAGAAAAGAAAATTAAACAATTTACTTCTTGAAAACATATCTTGTGTTTTCGAAGTCCGATTTCCTTCAACATTGCCTCATTTTCAAGCTTAGAAAGTAGTCATTGATTGGATTCATGCCAGCAACATATATACGCATTTTGACATGATGGGTCACATTTGCTTTTTTATTCAAGGTGGGCATAAGCATGGAGAACTTTTGTAGGTAGGTATAGCAAGTGATTTCGCTTATTTTTCTTAACATACACATTTATCTTATTCTAAGAAAGGCCAAAGGTAATACGGTAGGCCTATTTATTGAAATTTAATTTGATAAAATATCTAATTTATCGCGTATTTTATATCATAGCTGGAATTCTATTCCAGTTCAAAATCTAAATTTCATAAGCTGATATTAGCAGATGACGTACTAGATAATGAGTGATACTTTCACAACAATCACTCTTACGCAAAGGACCATTTAAATATTTATAATACAATAAACCAAGACCACTATATATACGGTATATAAATTATAAGAAGAGTTAACTGCTCTAAAGGGCGTATAAGTATTATTGTTTCACTGAGCACAAGCACCATAATCAATTAATATAAAATGGATAGTTCACATGGTAACAATAATATAATTACATATTGATAAAAGTCAAGTCTATTTAATTTGGACATGATTAACCATTTATATAAAATGGATAGTTCATATGAAAACAATGATATTGCAGTTCGACGTAAACTAGCTTAATTTGATTTAATTTAGACAAGATATGATTGCGAAAAATTGTAATATAAACTCAGAGAGATGTGTGTTTCCCTCTCTTTTCTGTCTTTATATCACACATTTTGTTCATACAGTAGGCTACATGGGCCATGCCAAAAGTAACACTTGCGAGAAATAAAATCCACGCTGATATTGTCTATGTATATTTTGTATCGAACAGATATTGTGATATTTTGAATCAGTATTTTGGCACAATTCGTCCAAATGATTGCTTGTCTAAAAAACACTAACAGGGTTGAATGGGAAAAACAATCACCGACATGTAAAGCACTTCGAAATGACGCACCCACGCATTTATTATTATCTTGTCATGAATATTTATGAAAATAATTGTTTTCGTTTTCTTTTGACAATTATGCGAGTTCATTTCTTGAGATAACACATTTTCTGAAAATGAAAACCAGATGAAACGTTCTGTTTGCGTGAGTGATTGCAATGTAAATATAGCTGCAGTGACCTATATCTTTTATTTTTAGGCCGACATGCCCAACCTCGTCCGATTTACTTTAGAAAATGAAAGACAATAATAATGTAATTCCTTGAAGGACCATTTGTAGCTCATCAGTCGGAAAATTCCAATATCTGATAGATAGATAGACAGATATAGGCCTAAAATACCTCCTATTTGTCTACAATCCATCAGAAGTCAAGGCAGCGAAATGGTCTCCGATAGACTGATAATTATATTTGGCGGGGAACATTGAAATAGGGTATTTTGCCTTCACATCTCATAAGTCAATGACTTAATGAAACCACTCTCACGCATGATTGCAATGACCCCGTGTTTTTGAAATATTTCAACTATCTTACCCAAAGCCCCTATTTTCTAGAGAATTTTTCAAATTTTCACTCAAAGAACATCCGTTTGGGGAATATGGCGAGCCTCTTAACGATGTCCCCTATTTATGGTGGTTCTCTCTCACCCAATGCCCCCAGGTTTCGAAAATGCCAGCCTTACTCTCTATATCCGCTTCATAACTTTAGTACACCCCCTCCCCCACCCCTCCCATCCCCTCCCCACCCCTCCCCTCCCCTCCCCACCCCTCCCATGCCCTCCCCACCCCACCCCGGATTTAACCAAAGCGAGGTCCTTTAAATAGCGCCTCATACAATTCGTCGCTGTTCTGACATACCGGCACATCACAACAGAAATAAGTAAAGAGATGTGCCGGTATGTCAGAACAGCGACGAATTGATAATCTCAGGTGGAAAACTCGAGTAATGCCCATGCCTACTTTAGTCATATTAGTTACCAACTTGATACCCCACTCTTGATACATTTGTAAAACAAATATGTTGCAAATATGCTGAAGCGGTGTAGGCTAAACTGCAACGAACCTGTTGATACATATCTGCAATTAGGATATCAAGATTGGATCAAGACTATTCTTTTCTCAAGTCTGAAGGCTGACAGCAAAATTGTTAACTTTATTTGTTGGGAGTGGCTGTTTTTAATAATAATTCAACCAGCATGCTTATAGGCTTTTTAAGCCTGGCCCGAGCAATTTGCTTGAGTCTGGTCCCTTCAGGACCCAAGCGTGTGTCTGTACGGACCGACCGTGTAAACAAACAAACAAACAAACATGATACTGGTTAAACAAGCACAAGCAGTACAAACACCTGGGAATGTTGTCACTGGTCAGGACTTTGATTAGACAATAGGAGCTATGGAAAAGTATACAATATAGGCGTGGTTAGAAATGAAAATTGTGCAATGCTTCGTTGAACAGCTATTGGAATGTTGTCACCTGGTTAGGACTTATATTAGACAGTGGGAGCTTATATAATGACGCCGAGTGGATGAAGGCCTAACGATATGCGTGGCTATAAGAATATGTAAATTACACACCTCTAGAACGACCACGATTTGATCAGATGATGTAGTTTATAGGTATTTTCTGGGAGTGCAGGCCTAGACCACCTGTTGGAACGTTGTCACCTGAAAAGGACTTTGATTTAGACAATGAAGGATATGTTATTGTGGTGACAAGTGGAAAAGTAGGTCTATACGATAGGCGTGATTATAGACACAATGTGAATTACCTGTAGAACGACCACGATTTGAACAGGTGGTACAGTGCATTGTTAATAGATTTTTCTCTGCGAGGACAGACCTAGAACTTGATTCACGTATACATTCTCCATTTGAAAAGGTGATATATTATTGTGTTTAGTCAGATCGGTGTATTTTTCTTGGAGAGCAGATTGAACTCGGTTTAAATGAGGACATATGGACCCTCAGTAAACACCTGTATCTCAAGCAGCAAAACACCTGTTGGCTTTAGATGGTTAAAACTGTATTCAATGTTTGTATTTCATATACGATGTAGTAAGAATGTTGTTAATCTTTTTCATTTCCAAGCGATGCACTAAAAAGCTACTAAATAAGACAAAGATGTTGGTACTAATCATTTGTTCGAGTTGTATTATGCATGGTACAAATATGGGTCTTTCTTGTGTATAAGTAAGTATCAATTCTCATAGATTAAACTAATACCTGTTCATATTTCATTTTTTGAATCAAATATTTTGTTTCAAACCATGACCTCGTTATTCTGCTAGTGTACCAGCGTGATAGATATAGACGCGAAATACTTCTTGGGACCATCATTGATGATATCACAACGTTTCAACCGATTTTTATGGAACGCCGTTTGTAAACATTTGAACAATCATAACTTGTGTGTGTATATGTAACAATTGTGTGTATATTATTGGTGAACAATCATAATTTGTGTGTGTATATGTAACATTTGTGTGTATATTATTGGTTGTGCACACACAAATTATGATTGTTCAAAGATTTACAAACGGCGTACCATGGAACGCCGTTTGTAAATATTTGAACGTTCAAAGATTTACAAACGGCGTACCATGGTACGCCGAACAATCATTGTTCAAAGATTTACAAACGGCGTTTGGAGAAAAGGCACTGTTACTATATAGTATTAAATGTAATTGGATGACCAGTTATGCAAGCTCAGCTATACAGGACCCTAAACAGGTTAAAGGCAGTGTTGGAGCAAGTCTGACTCGGACTCAATGGATGAGTCCTAGTATGGACTCATACTCATACCCATTGGACTCGGACTCAAGCCTTGTGGACTCGGACTCGAACCCGAGTCCAGTCAAACATGGCAAATTTCAAACAAGCCTCTTTTTTTAGGCCTAAGTTACACATGATTGTACAAGATACTGCTATACATGTGAGGGCAGTATATTGTGGACAGTTGACGTGTATTATAATGACCTAATTGAGACACTTTTATTTCCAAGTTATTCAGTATTTGGACTTATATATTAAAAGTTGAAATTTGCCATGTTTGACTGGACTCGGGTTCGAGTCCGACGGACTCGGGTTCGAGTCCGAGTCCACAAGGCTTGAGTCCGAGTCCAATGGGTATGAGTATGAGTCCATACTAGGACTCATCCATTGAGTCCGAGTCAGACTTGCTCCAACACTGCCTTTAACCTGTTTAGGGTCCTGTATAGCTGAGCTTGCATAACTGGTCATCCAATTACATTTAATACTATATAGTAACAGTGCCTTTTCTCCAAACGCCGTTTGTAAATCTTTGAACAATGATTGTTCAAAGATTTACAAACGGCGTACCATGGTACGCCGTTTGTAAATCTTTGAACGTTCAAATATTTACAAACGGCGTTCCATGGTACGCCGTTTGTAAATCTTTGAACAATCATAATTTGTGTGTGCACAACCAATAATATACACACAAATGTTACATATACACACACAAATTATGATTGTTCACCAATAATATACACACAAATGTTACATATACACACACAAGTTATGATTGTTCAAATGTTTACAAACGGCGTTCCATAGATTTTAGAACATGCGCAACGAACTACCGGGGGAATCGCACCATGCAGGCAGATTCAACATTCAATTGAATCGGTCATGACGTCCAATTCATTGCACGAACCGTGTTTCCAAATTGACCTATATCATGGCACATCACCGGGTGTGTCTTCTTTCTGAAAATCTTAATCACACTTATTATTCCAGACAAAGATGGCAGCTAATCCGTTACCGTGATAACCTCCATGGTCCAGATTCATTCGCGCGGGAAATATTTCGGGTCCAGATTCATTCGCGCGGGAAATATTTCGGGTCCAGATTCATTCGCGCGGGAAATATTTCGACCTGTTGTCATTGGTTGTCTACATCTAATATAGCATTAATGCACTCGAGTGATGAGACAAGTCCCTCTTGAACCCCACCTATGACGACTTTCTTCTATGTAAACATCAGTCAAGTAGGGAATAGTGAATCGCCCTGAATATTTTGATAAACCCGAACTTACGGATGCCAACATTTCCGAAAGACCACTCTCGAAGACTTCTGATGCTCTCGAAAGAAAAACCATGCCACATGTCTCATACTTAATGTACTTATAAAGTCTAATCTGCCAAAAGTCAAATCAAATGTTGAAGAGTCGAACAATATTACCGAGGATAAACGCTACGCGTGAATTGTATTTGTTCCGCTAATTGTTTGACTTTAATTTCGAAAAAATGACCATAAGATTTTTTCAATCGATTCATTGAAGGGGTCAACATTTTCGAATATTCCGACCTACTTTATTAGAAAACACCATGATCGTGCTGTTATGCTAACATCACCAGGAAATGCTTACACATCATATTGGCATGAACAGTTTGACTGTAAAAGCGTCAAAAGTTTGAAAGGTCCTCACAAATCGGAAATAATTTCTCCACTTCAATTAATCGTCGAAGGCTTCAAACGGATCCAAAGCTTAACATGCTTTTAATGTGCATGTATATTCATGTTTATGGTACTAATAGCAATCTGAAAAGGACTCAAATTTAAGCATCTAGTATACAGACCAACGCGGATGTAACATTCCCTCGCGATCATTCAACACTTAAAAGATATATTTTCTAGTTAACTGTTAACATAGCTACTATGTCTGCTAAAACAATCATGACTTGTGTATCGACATGTGTACGATGTTCTATGACGTATCACTAAACTGTGCACAATTTCTCGTCTACCGTAGATAGCATTGGGACAATTTGATTGACTGCGTTAAACAAAACAAGTCACATAATACACATTACATTCAAACATATTTTGTATGCAAGCATTGAGAGTGAACAGTACCGCATTTATTATACATTGTAGCAATATATAGGATAGCATCCACAGCCGACTTCTTTATGATTTATTGCCCGTGTAAGACGGTCATATTGCAACGGTCAATTACGGCCATGTACAGCTGCGGATGACACGGGAGATATATCGCTATATCCGGCCATCACACCTGAGCCGGCCGAGCGCTTCTTCATGTATGTCGTTTGGTTTTTAGTTGGTCAGTGTTCCCGCCACTATCGGTTAAACATCTGAGACGCACATGCTACGTATTATCTCCTGGAGTTAGCCATGACAAATCGTGCGGACAAGGCGATAGGAAATAACATTTCCCAATAAAAAATGAAATACCATAAAATGTGTATCAATGTATAATAAAATAAAGCCTAATTATGTAGAATATTGACTGTCCATGAGGAATGAGATTTTTAAAACTATTGCCATGAACTTTGCCTGTCCGTAGGCTATAGTGAAGAGTGGACTATACTTGTTTAATGTATAGGACAATCAAATTGATCGTCCGTCAACTACGCTATCGATTCAACTACATTTAGGTTGTACACTGTGCGATTGTAAAATCTATAATGATAATGATATTATACATTTATGTATATAACGCCTTTATGCCAAGCTTCTATGTGCTGAAACTCATGAAAATAATAGAAAAAGTATAAAGTGACCAACAAATGAATCATATACGTCCATTCATAGTTAATTCAATAATGTATAACGCAAATTACGTTTATGTTGCAATCTATCAATGTCGCCATATTGATATTGAGAGTGCGTAAAGATATACCTGTTCTTAGAAACATATGGTGTTAAGGGCACCCGGTACTAATAAATTGTGTACAAATCGGCGTTAAAGCTGTTCATATGAACAAGTTTTCTTGGGGCGCAGAATAACAATGCCTTTAAAATGGGATTTGCAATTTTACGAAAATATGAAATGCTAGCTACTCTAGATCGAAAAAGACCGGTCTATGCAAATAGGCAAAATGGCTAATGTTATCCCTACTGAAGATAACACTCTAATGCTATCTACTGAAGATAACAGTAACACTCTAATGCTATCTACTGCAGATAACACTCTAATGCTATCTACTGCAGATAACAGTAACACTCTAATGCTATCTACTGAAGATAACAGTAACACTCTAATGCTATCTACTGCAGATAACACTCTAATGCTATCTACTGAAGATAACACTCTAATGCTATCTACTGACGATAACACTCTAATGCTATCTACTGAAGATAGCAATATGTGCCCATACCAGTTTGAACATATGCCTATACACACATTGCAGCTGGTGCATGTTGACTCTCATAAAGGGTAAAAATTGACTAATAAATGGTCAAAAATGACAAATGTTTACCCTTTCTCAGTCAATTTTGACTTTTAAATAAGGGTCTGTTGATGTACTTGTTGTATTTTTGTTTTCCTTAGGACCCCTTCGGAAATAAGCCTTCGGGCTTAAAGGGTTATCCTGTTTGTATCTCCCCCAATTTTGTGTGGTTTTGTAATTTTAAGTGTATCTTAAGATTCTTTATATTTATTATCAATGTCATTGTTATATATATATATGTGGAGATACCGAAATAAATCACTATGCATCAACTGGAATGGGTCTTTTTTACTGTATTTTAAAGTGTGTAATATACCTGTAAATTCCTTAACATCTTTCTAACACGACGTCACGTCAGTCATAGTCTAGCCAAGAAAGGTGACATTGAAGCCCCAAGTCGAGGTATACCCGCGTAAGTCTATCCCACGAAACCTTAAATTCCTCAACTATTTTATCGTGCGGGCGAGGAGCCCCTTATTATGAGAACATTACTCATGTAAACTGCATTGGCAATATGATTTCCTCCTCTTGTAAAGTATACATAATTCATCTCATAGCCTCGCCTTCGACGGCAAAGTTCACTGATTTGTTCATCTATGCGGCAGCTGCTTAAAATGTACCTATACAATGTTATTTTACAGATACAAACCATGTGCTGCAGCTATAACACTTTACGATACACACACACATGTTTAGTTTAATACTAATCGCCATTGGGTGAACCAGAGGGGTTTGGGTCTCTTTTGGAGCATTAGCTTGGTGTTTGATGGTGGAGATAAAGCAGTGAACATGATGAATGAAAGCTCTATATAACATACGTACGCCCCTCCTCTTTAATCTGACTGTTTTTGCGCAACTGCAATGTTTGGTGTTTGGATTTCTTGATATTATAATACAAATGTGGGGTAGGGCTTAGATAAGAATAGGGGTATCCATGGAGTATTTACTAACAAAGCTCGGGTGATATAAAATGAAATAATTAACATTTTGATTATGCCTATTTTCATTAATTTCTATTGACATTTAATACGTCATTTTTGTTTAGCGGCAATTTCTGTATAGACAACGTCGGTAATGATGAGTCATTTTAACATGAAAAAGAATCGATCTCTTTAAAAAATAACATCGGTTAAAAAAGCAAACTTGTCATAATTTGTGTATATATAGTACATTTGTCCAAGTCATTTTTATTGGCTTAACGTTTTTACGGTCTACGTGTCGCGCACAATCCGTAATGAAAGCAGATTATGCCGGAGTGGAGTAAAAACAGGTGGTCGTCATTGTGATCGAAAATAGTACAGGCCAGAGGGGGTGGGACCAGACGCAACTCAGCCCAAATCTTCGATTGCCCTCAAGTTCTAGTGTGTGGTATACACAAGATTCTAGCTCAAAATCGTCGAAGACGACTTAGCCTTATATAAAACGCATGATGATGCTATACTTTTGCTCTACAGCTATCTTAAACGTAGGTTTAGGTGACATGACGAGGCCCGTTTTGCCGGATATCGGCCAAGATATGAAATAATATGGCGCGCGTGGAATTGAATAACGCCCTGGGTTAGGGAATCAATAGATCATTTGGGCACAAATTATATCATTGTAATGATGAGAGTGGTGTGACACTTATGGCTTCTCTTTATGTCTTTCTAAACGTGTTATAACAATCTCCTCGAGTCTCAAAAAAAGAATCTGCCGCTACTGAACGGGGAACCCAGCAAATCAACGACATAGGGTGGGGTAATACCCCCGAGGGCCCGAGGGAAAAAAATCAATGAAAGGAAATATTTTAGATTTAAGGTGACATTTTTCACATTTTTGCCCGCTTCTACACACTTAAAATATGTAGTAAAACCTTTTTTAGTGTAAACTATACACCAACTAAAAAGGGTTATATTTTGACTTTTGTCATTTATACCTTTTTGTGTCCAATGACAAACAAAGAGACACTATAATAGCGTAAAAATTAACTAGAACAATAATTATATTTAACCCTTTTTCAGTTGATCTAAAGTTGACCCTTAAAGGGGTTATTTTAACCTACATATTTCTAAGTGTGTAAGTGCATATGTTGTTCACATATTGCTTTTGAAAATAGTGGGATCGTAGAACGAAAAGGAAATTAAGCTTTAATTTCGTTTTGCATAATAAAGGCATTGTATGTGTCAAAATGTCAAATAGTTTGAACTCATGCAACCCACCAAAGTTATCGTTTTTACCAAAGTTGTAAGTTTCTGACCTTCATTTAGCGAATAAAAAGTAAGGAATACTCGTGGACTCAAGCACCAACTGAATTCAATTCGAAAATGGTTTACACGGTGTGCGGAGGAAAGGCAGATAGATGGACGTTTTATCACACTCTCCTCACCGTCTCTCGTTATTGAGCTCTTATTAGGTACATTGAACAAAAAATAACTATTAAGTACTAATTTGTCCCTGAGTTTTCTCGACATTTCGTTTCAATATTATTGGTTCTTCGGTCGCATAGGACAAAAAGTTAAAAATAAAAGTAATGGCGTTTTAATAGGACCTTCAAGACCACGTTAATTACATCTACCGGGGGGTTTTCTATATTACTCAACAAGAGTTGTTTATAAGAAAAAACAAGATAAAAATAACTTTCTTAATACTCCTATATGACCACAGAATAGTTTTAATTTCAATGGTGATTTTACCCTTCACGCATCCATGCAAGATTTCTTATGCACTATATACTCGCGACAACAAGTACAAACTTGTATCATCGGTATACAACGTTGTTGGTTATTTTTTTTACCTTTCGTTAAAGACGCCACATCTTCTTGTCTTTATTGAATTATACCGGGGTCAGATTTTCACTTAATACGCGCGAGCTTTTACATCAAGCGAATCAATCTATAGGTATTTTTTTCTTTCTTTTATAGTCATGATTTATTGCAATCACAGGTGAAGACACCGCGTCATGATTCCGATAAGGGCTTCGTATATACATATACACAGGTCATTTACAATCAGAATAATCTGCATTTAGATTGATTGATGCGTGTTTGTACTTCGGTTATGACCATGTTTTGTTTTTAAAGTCGATGATTTATCCCCAGCCAATGGATATCAGCCCATCGCTATCGGTTGGATTGTGGAGGGCAAATACACACGGCGACCGACGTTTTCGGTCTGGGATTTTTCTTTATCGAAAGTGATATAGCATGTATAGTCGCTATTGATTTTAAGAAATTTTTTAGGACATTTGTTGTTTTGTCATCTTCAGTAGATAGCATTTATCCTTTTTCCTATTTCTATAGTGACACTGTGACGTGTTTTGCTATCTTCGATAGATAGCATTTATCATTTTTTCTATGTTTGTATTAGGCACGTTTTTTTTTTGACATCTTCGGTAGATAACATTTATCCGATTTTCCTATGGTATAGAGACGTGTTTTGCTAACTTAGGTAGATTAGCATTTATCCATTTTCCTATATATAGAGACATGTGTTTTGCTATATCTTCGGTATATAGCATTTATCACATATTCTATTTGTATAGACAGGTGTTTTTGCTATCTTCGGTAGATAGCATATCCCTTTTCCTATATGTATAAGCACGTGTTTTGCCATCTTCGGTAGATAACATTGATCCATTTTCCTATTGTATAGACACGTGTTTTGTTTTGCTATCTTCGGTAGATAGCCTTTATCCATTTTCTTATATGTAAGATTTTATCCATTTTCTTATATGTAGAGACACGTGTTTTGCTATCTTAAGCAGTTTTGCTACTGCAGTATTATAGCTAGCGATAACATTGATGTTTGGATTACGCATCGATTTCCAAACTGCCGGGAGAGCATTACGAATGACAAAATAATCTAATAGGACATTACTGTTGTTCGGCATACGATCTTTGAAACTATCAAGTGAGAGAAGGTAACCCTGATTATCAAATAGCTGGTGTAGTCTAATAATGCCAGCTTTGATCCACTTCTTTATGAAAAGTGTCTTGTTATTAAGCTGAATTGAGTTATTATTTCAGATAATCTCATTGCTATGTCAATAACATCAGAGGGTGTGGTACACTCTTTTAGCCGTGAACCAAGTCTCCAAGTTGGCATACAAATCTGACATCTTGTTTACAATATTGTCATACAATCAAATTAATATTTTTACATAACAGTTACAATTTAAAATGTTTGTGCCAATACCGATTTTATTGATATTATACATGTACAGCGCATATTCTTCCCACGTCGCAACATCGTTAACGACTATTTTCTTGACCCAAGATAATTTCAAGGCGTCCAAGAAACTTGTAACATAAAACATTTGTATACCTCCCATATCATAATCGGATATTGACGTTTTTCTCTTAACAGCTTCGTTCCTATTTCAAATAAATTTAATAAACATTGTTTTGATTTTCTGGACAACATTATCTGGAATATGAAAAGCAGTTGCTATAAAGGCGAGTTGGGATGCCAAAAGGGTTTTAACAATAATGTTTTGCTATCTTCGGGAGATAGCTTTTATCCATTTTCCTATATGTAGATATAGAGACACGCGTGTTTTGCTATCTTCAGCAGTTTTGCTACTGCAGTATAGTTAGCGATAATGTTATTCTTAACCTTTGAACACGATATTTGAAACAGTAATTACTATGTCAAGATCAACAAATATAGCCTACATTTTATAAACGAATTGGCAACGTTATTTATATAGTCCGGGTTGAAGGTATACACTCATCCCTGTCATGTTCTAGAGCTTCTCTTCTAATCATACATGTACAGAAAACTTCTCTTGTCCAAAACCTTTATCAGTGTTTATTCAGTCCAGTTCAGAACCCTGGTGCTGGACGTGTAGTATGCCTATTGAATTATAATATATTGGTTAAAAGAAATGTTATGTTGGGTTATTACAAATCTCATATCTTCACTATCATGCATTTTAATAGCATATTCTTTGTTCCAAGAATTTAACCAATTCTTACCAAGTTAAAGAAGTATTTCCATGATCTTTAAAGGTAGATGACCCGATCACATTTTCGTAACACAGAATTATTTCAAACATACGGAGATTTTCATATCATATGAAAGCTCGTATTTTTCTCATCATCATACTGAAATTTGACGGCCTAAATCGGTATAATTACGGAGAAATCAATGAAATAACGTCGAATTACCGCGAATGGTGGTAACCACCGATATAGTTTGTGTACTACTCAATGGGTACAGTTCACAGCATCTTGTGCGTCTAAAATAAGAACCATTAGAGCTATGCAACTCAAACTTTGGAACACGACTTTTTTAAGGATGACCTTTCATGTAGAATAGAAAACTTCAAGTTGAAAATCGGAACATCTACCTTTAACTTATTTTATGACACCGCAGATTTACTTTTTGGACATCCTGTATAATTTTGACACCCTGTATCAGTGACGTTGTATGGTAAATACCTTTAGGTGCGTTAACTTTATGACATGGGCTTTTTCTAACGTTTGTATCCTATTCAGCTGAAATAAGGATTTTACGATTTTCAATAAGGCCTATATTGCCTATCAGCATTATATTCAATGGCCAGTATTTAGGCAGAGGTCGAGTACGAGCAGGATTTGGTTTTTCATAAGCCTTATATATCTGCATCTAAAGTTTCAAACCCACGTCAAATAAACTATAAGCGAGGTTTAGTTTCAGATGTCCACTGCCTGACCACGCGCTCTTTTGTCGAGCAACCCCTTCGTAATATCCGTTTGCATTTTCTGTTGCCATAATGATAGCGGCTTTCTCATATATATTTCGCGGGCTTGTGCCGGCGGTGCTCAGCTATTATAATAGCCGCATCGCCAACTGCGACCAATGGTCACCGTACTAATATCAACTTTTAAGCACGTTGTGGATGCTCGCGTCCGTGTTGGGTGTTGAGTTTGAGTAAGGCTTTCGGGAGGATTGGATAAAGTCTCACCCTTCATGTATCAATCATGAGGTTTCTTTATTGCACTCATTATACATGTATAAATTATATAACTGTTAAGAAATGTTAAACATTTCTTAGCACATCATGTTTCGAAATGGCTCTTGTGAAAACCCGTCTAACATGCGACGTTATCAATGGTTCAAATGTTCTGTGAAATTTAAATTTATTCTATGATTAATGCTTCTGTGCAACAACAAAAAATGGGTTTCTATTATATAATAGAAAAGAGTGTTTTTTAATTGATATATTTTCTGAACATATTCTATTCCCTTGAATATGATGCTATACAATAGCATCGGTGATCGGCTATTCGCTTAATATACAAACTCACTGACAATTACGATATTAGATGAAAGAAGGGATGAAAAGATAATTAACAAAACATGATATTATGTCCTTCAGCCATGTAGTCCAATTCTGACTCAACTAACATGGTTTTTTTTCCAGTATTGGAATTTTTGACTAAATTCGCCTCATTTTTAAACAAGAAACATTTTGTTCTTATCTAATCCGAAGGCCTCTTTAAAACCCTCTTTGCGCAATCGCGAATTCGGCGCCGCCAGTCAGCTATCAGTTGAACGACGGGCTCCTCAAAAATTCTACGCCGCTACCTATAACTGATAGTGTTATATATTTGAGAAATTTATTTGAAGTGGAGACCAAATATGCGTCGATAAAAATGCTCTCAGGAAGAAAAAAATGTGATAATAGAGCACTGAAAAATGGGGGAAACAACGGTATATATAAAGGGGTAACATGTAAGAAGAGGTGGGGGAAATAACTCATAATTAAACGAGGTCGTCTCAAGGTATGAATGATTTGCCCTCAAACAGGTCGACAGTCACTTGACTCATAAAATGGGCGATTTGAGGGACCAACATAGTAATATTATACTAGGGCCTAGATGTGCATAGAAGTGGATTCTGCTCAAGTATGCCTGTTAGCGCTATCCCCTCGCAGTGAAAATTGGTGAGCATTATAGATCAATTTGTGATTCTACTCTTTTTAGCTTCATTTTCGTAACAAAATAATAGATGCAATCCCTCTAAGCATCAAATATCTAATCATGCTATCGAAAGTTATTAGCATTCCTGTTTGAAAATGCCAAATAATTTTCAAATGGACCTTCAGAAATATCCAATGATTTTACATTTTAATAGAGCATGGCATACACGTGTCTAGACAAGGCATAAATCGTTTTATAGCGCAAAACCGAGACTTTATAATTAATACTAAATGTTGTCTCTTTTATTCAGCAATTTAAATATAATATGATTACTGGTAAAGTATTCGTCGCAATCAAAGTACACGCGGCTTTACATTGACCTACGTGAATTTCTTTTCTCTTTCTGTGTTAGCGCACATACACCAATCGAGTCTTCTTTTATGAATAAACCTGATCGAGCGCAACCCTTTACAATACATTTATTTACATATAGCAAAGAATTTGTATTATTTTGTTTATTTTTAATTTAGTATCGGCTACATTTACTCTTTGTTTCAACATATCCTTTCGAGTCATTTCATCAATTATTGCACAATTTTTCTAAATCGAAGCCTTAACAGAAGAAAATTGTTTTCATGAATTGCCACGTTATAGACAGAGTCAATGTCAGTTTCCCTTTAAGGTCTACCGGCGTGCCGTAAAGATTACAGTTGATACCTCATAATTAGGTTTCGGATGAAAGATTTGCTTTCCCGCACAAATCATGCCACAAATTACCGCATTATTCGGCAAATAACATTGGTTCCACTTCATAGGTGTCACATGTCTGTGTTTTACCAGAAAAAAATTAAGCGAAATTGTATGTTTTACACATTTGGTAATGATACATATGAGTAGCCTGTTTGATTTGAATAAGATGAAGTTATTGGGTACAATGATTGGGTATACACTCAAAAACAATCTGGGCATTTGTCTTCCTTCTGGTGAACTGCACTAAGGGGTTTGCTACGTGGACATTTTCTTCTCATTTGGTCTGATCACGAATCTGAAATAGAAATTTGGGGTCACTCATTTAATTGTATTAAAGAAAACCCCTTATCTAAAATATTAAACACCTATACGGTATATCTTCACTTGATAATTTCCCACCCTGTCACTGACACGCCAGCAAAAGATTTGTTTATTCTTTAGAATACTGTAACGTAAGGCCTATATTGGTTGTTATGTATTAACATGTTAAAAATCCCCATTAAAAACATGTAATGGGAGCTAGGCATACATATTTGAGACAGTTAAAAATTACCCTTTTTAGGGACAACTAATTAGGGCATTAATTAGCCTCATTTTTAATGACCTAAAGTTTCCTTAGATATTAAATATAATAGTATGCAGATGTCTTACAACCTCCCGCAGCACAGGAAATATTTTTAAAACTGCAATTAACAAGCTCCCAAAATGTCAGCTTTTTAGCATTTATACTTTTTTTGTACAAATTAATTATACATTTTTGCATAGATTAGTAATTTTGCTAGAGGGTAAAAAAAAAACACAATAAGAAACAAAAAAATGAACACTTCAATTTTAAGTGAAGCCTTTATCACAACGAACTCGAAGCATCTCAGTATCTTCGATAGCCTATAGGAATTAAGGCATAGCAATATCTGCAAAACTATTTCTGAGCACCCGGTATTCTCCTGTTAGTATGTTTGTGCTCTGACAGGAAGGTAGCAGTAGCATTTCTAGTGAGCAGCGTCATGAGTAGGCCTAATTTCGTAATATATACGTATCGTTGAAAATTCCTCTTAAACAAGTGCACATTTAAAAAGATTTCTTCCTCTCGATATACGAGATAAGATTAGTTTTTACCACTTCAGGTGAATTCACGTTAAATGTATCGGAACTCTGTAATTAAATATCATGTAGGGCCTATAGCTATAATTATAGCCTAGGAGTAACTTCTCAACACACATGCATGGAAATCAATGATTTTTAGAATTTAAACAAGTATCGCACGTACACATGGACAAACACAAGATGCCCAACCAGTTTCGGCAATTCGTCTTTGAGTTTTAACACTCCATATTTTACCCCTCCCCATCCCACACCTCCCCACGCTAGAGCTATTGAACTCACAACTTCTGCGCTTGTTACCCGTCTTTCTCCGATATACGGTATATGAAAAGTACTTGTATATAAACAGGTATTAATGTAAATGCGGACATAAGTGTATGTTTGTCGCGCAATATAGATAGATAGATCAGAGACAATGGGAATCCCGTATTCCATATTCCATACCCCAAAGCTTACCAAAAACTAGGCCACATGAGGAGCTCTGCGCCTTGGGCTCGACGGCTGACAATTATTTATTTTCGTTCCAATGAGAGTGGACCGTCCGGAAAGTACAAAATGGTTGTGGAAGTTTCGTTCTAATTCCCGTAAGTCAATGTGGTAAATCATATTCAGAGGTAAGTGTCCTTATATTGTCAACTTTTCCGTTCCCCGTCAGTGCGGTGTTTTAATTTGACCCATTTACATCGCTGATAAGTCTGACCCCTTTTAACAAAATAACTTGAGACTCCTCATTTCTTTACATTAATAGTATACTTTAGCTATCGATCATGCACTATACAAATGCCCAGTCCAAAAACGTGTCCAACTGTTATCTTTGCCATTCGATATCAGTCCCTTACTTTTGGCATTTCAAAGTTTCACTGTGTAAGTGATGGACAAGTTGAAACTTGCGTGTAATTTTATCATATTTGTCTTGAAGAAATATCAATGTATACTGTACAATTTGTATGATAACAGAATAGCAGATGCATGTTGCTATCTACTGAAGACAGCAAAGCATATAGGTGTCATTGCAATATATGCTATGGAACATGGCGCGCATGTAGTTGCTGTCTTCTGAAGATAGCACAGGGCGGTTTTATCTGAGAGCTTCCTTATCGATGAAAGTCTGAGGTAACAGGTGATGTTGGTCAATCGATTTTTAATATGTGATGGTCAAATAATCCCTTAAAGCTATAATATCATCAATATAATTGTGGATTTAATCAAGATCAGTATGGATAAAGCTTGACTTCAAAACATATACATATCCAAATATTATTATGGGTGACCATACATCACATTCATGGTTTTAGTTGTTATTTTGTCTATTCTTCGTGATGGCCGGCGCCTCATAAATACAGTCTTATTTGAGTTGGACTATTTCAGGAGTTCCAGTGGTAGAAGTAAACATTAACTTGACATTTTCACATTGAACAGAACATAGATTTGTGGTGGGGTTAACCACGTCATTTGCTTGACTAGCATATAAAGGACACATTTCTCAGGTCTAGCATTTTGTAAGGGTATGGGAAAATAAAGGCTTTCTTCTGAAACCAAAATCTCAATTTTCATCAGAAAAGTGTATTTCTACGGTTCACCTTGAACTAACTATATATAAACACGAGACATCTTGCTAAATTAATCCGACACTAACGTTTTAAGTGTGTATATAGTTCTGTAACAACTACCAAATCCCAAAAATGCCGCCGCCTACCGACAGGAACGATTAGGACACTGAAGAGAATCGGCTCATTTATAAGTGATTACTCACATGAGGAGAGATCGACGTGGATTTTTAACAGTTGGGGATAATTTACCTAATGATGTACAATCTTTGAATAAGTAAAAGAACTTTTTCTCTACACGTGAATGCCACCATTAAACGAAAAGAGAGTTAACTGTGATACATGAAGAAATCAGAGAGAGGCGCTGGTAAAAATGAAGCAAATCCCGTTCGTTATAGAAACCAAAGATCCCACTTTATAATATATAGCCTATTTGAAAGATGTGTGATTACCATACATCATATAGCGTTGCACAATGGGCCAGAATCGCCTTATATAAAAAAAAGAGAGTGCCAAAAGTCAAAACAGAACATAATCGTAAAACTTTGCACCTGCAGAATTCAATTGAACACATTTTTGAAAATATCTGACGTCATCAAAATGCTGAATTTGGATTGGTCAGTTGAATTATCAACACCAATTGAATGTCAAAATTGCCAGCCTTTATAAGGGATTTCTAGATGCGTAGAATTCAATGGGGGAAATTGAAAATGTATGACGTCTTCTAAATTTGCATTGGTAACATAAATATCTGTCTGTCAATTTGCCGGTCAAGGGTTTTGGGAAGCTCTGATTCACCATTAAACTGATGTCATTACGTCAGCTATTCAAAATAATATCGGTACAAACGAACATCTTATCAAATCGTTGGGTCAATTTCTGTTATAATTCAACCACTGAATTGCCATTGTGTCTTAACCCGCTTTCATCTACAAACTATTTCGTTGTTGAAGGGTGTGTAGAATATGATAGAAATTCAACCATAACTAGATTGTCAAATGCGTATAGCCCCACCCACGGTTCGGTCACAGGCTCAAAAGGCAGAACGTTATGCTGTGGACATTGTGCTATCTATACTGAAGAAAGCAGTATAAGGCATTTGCTATCTACTGAAGATAGCAAAATAGGCATTTTGTTATCTACTGAAGATACCAAAATAAGACATTGTGTTATACTCAAGATAGTAGAATAAGGCAATGTGCGGTCTACTGAAGATATCAGAATAAGGCATTGTGTTATCTACTGAAGAAAGCAAAATAAGGCATTGTGGTATCTACTGAAGATACCAAAATAAGACATTGTGTTATACTCAAGATAGCAGAATAAGGCAATGTGCGGTCTACTGAAGATATCAGAATAAGACAGTGTGCTCTACTGAAGAAAGCAAAATAAGGCATTGTGGTATCTACTGAAGATACCAAAATAAGACATTGAGTTATACTCAAGATAGCAGAATAAGGCAATGTGCGGTCTACTGAAGATATCAGAATAAGGCATTGTGTTATCTACTGAAGAAAGCAAAATAAGGAATTGTGGTATCTACTCAAGATACCAAAATAAGACATTGTGATATCTACTCAAGATAGCAGAATAAGGCATTGTGCTATCTACTGAAAATAGCAAAATAAGGCATTGTGGTATCTACTCAAGATACCAAAATAAGACATTGAGTTATACTCAAGATAGCAGAATAGAGATAAGGCAATGTGTGGTCTACTGAAAAACCCCAGAATAAGGCATTGTGGTATCTACTAAAGATAGCAAAATAATGCATTGTGGTATCTATTAAAGATGTCGGAATAAGGCTTAATAGTGCTATCTACTCAAGGTAGATAGCAGAATAAGGCATTGTGTTGTCTGAAAATAGCAGAATAAGGCATTGTGCTATCTACTGAAGATAGAAGAATAAGGCATTGTGCTATCTACTGAAGATAGCAAAATAAGACATTGTGTTATACTCAAGATAGCAGAATAAGGCATTGTGCTATCTAAAATAAGACAGTGTGCTCTACTGAAGATATCAGAATAAGGCATTATGCTATACTGAAGATAGCAAAATAAGACATTGTGTTATACTCAAGATAGCAGAATAAGGCATTGTGCTATCTAAAATAAGACAGTGTGCTCTACTGAAGATATCAGAATAAGGCATTGTGCTATCTACTGAAGATATCAGAATAAGGCATTATGCTATCTACTGAAGATAGCAAAATAAGACAGTGTGCTCTACTGAAGATATCAGAATAAGGCGTTGTGCTCTACTGAAGATATCAGAATAAGGCATTGTGCTATCTACTGAAGATATCAGAATAAGGCATTGTGGTATCTACTGAAGATATCAGAATAAGGCATTGTGCTATCTACTGAAGATAGAAGAATAAGGCATTGTGCTATCTACTGAAAATAAGACAGTGTGCTGCAAGGAGATATTTCAAATTATACCATGTGGGTCATTTATATTAAAACAATAAATAATATTTTTAAACAAAATAAAAAAAGATAGGAGAATAAGGCATTGTGCTATCTACTGAAGATAGCAACATAAGACAGTGTGCTCTACTGAAGATATCAGAATAAGGCGTTGTGCTATCTATTGAAGATAGCAGAATAAGGCATTGTGCTATTTGAAGATAGCAGCATAAGGCATTGTGCTATCTACTGAAGATAGCAAAATAGATTATGTAGGTATTCATCTTTGATTTTTCTGATAATTAGCTTTAAAGCGAAACATAACATAGTCTCAAACTGTCGACTATATCTATGTTACGTTAAAATGTCTAATGTGATTCATTTGTATGACTGGTGGTAAAGAGATGCGCGATGAGTGCACCTGTCCCTGAATGAAGTATGCCAACATTCCATAGAATGTACCGCAGCATTTGATACCTGAGTGTGTCTATTTTAACATATATTCGTGCCTTGCTTCATTCGTTGTTCAACTTGCAACATTCATATTTGATACATTCATACTTGATACATACATATGTACACATAACATTATGCCAATGTGAGTAGCATACGGAACACCTGGCAATAAAATGTTGGCACGCAGCCAAGAATGTGACCATTGTTTAATGAAATGAAGATACTTTCATGTTTGAAACATGCGGGTTTTGGTTTACTAATATAACGCACAGATAATGATATAAAACATAAAACATACCTACAAGTCTGCTTATGGATACGTCATTTTTTTTGATGATCCGGTGAAAATTGTCAAATGTCTCCGCTGCCGTTGCTATCACACTTGCTAATCTAGCTTTGATTTAATATCGATATTAATGTTCATAATTTTCCCATATGTGCACAAAATAAACTCAAACGAATTCAACAGGGAAACGTATCGTGCGCGGTGGATTTTCCTCGGTTTTTTTCAATCATTTTGAAATTCTACCTTTTTTTTAAATCTAGGGCCTGTAGTGTATTGCGCTATTACTCGATGCAAATAGGTGTTTACATAGAGAATAGGGTTAATTTATGCATACAAAATTAGAAATGAGATTACGAGTATTAATAATCAAACATTCATCAAAATACAGGAAAGGGGGGAAATTCAAGAGTTTGTAGAGTGGTTTTACGGAATTATGTGATATTTTATAATATTAACCTATAGCAATATTCACGTAGAATAATTTTACATGTATTACATTACATATACGCCTGGTTATTCTTTTTCATGTTTAAAATTATGATTCGAAAAAAGAAAGATATTTTTGTTAAAAGGTTTTAAATGTTCAATTTTCTACTTATTTTTTCCTTCTTGAAGCAGATCAATCAAAGTGGTCTGGTTATCCTCAACATATTAGAACGGTGTTAAAACTCGAGTAGACCTATTGAACGTTCTTTTTTATGCATAACAATTTTTATTTCACATCTGATTGAAGATTAAACGCAACATTTGCAAACATTACATTTTAATGTTAAAATGTTCGAAACAAATATCTCCAATTGGAACAACGTTTAGTATTGGTTGGTCGGGCCCCACGTAACAGGAGTTCCTTTTGGTCGGGCCCCCACGTAACAGGGTTTCCTTGATAGTGGTATGGCGGACACGCGCAACTTATCTTTTTATACTAGTTTAAGTGATTTAGTGACTTTATGATTGCGTAATGGCCATATATAGCTGTGGCGTGCCCTAATGACTATTTCTCATTATATCCGATGCAGAATGGCGATGAAGAAAAGAATAGACAAAATGTTCACAATATTTTTCAAGGAAATGATGTACGTGTAAAGTCAACTAAAATCGCCTTCCGCGTGGTTTATGCTATTCATCGTCTATATCCATTCTATGTATATCGGCTTTTTACACAATGTTGCCTCGAAGCGTTACAATTATGGTCAATTACGGCGATCAAGTTGCGCCATAATATCGATATTTGCCGCCAGCGATATATCGCCCATGATCGGCTTCAATATCGGATCACGTGAGCAAATCGTTATTGCTTTAAAACCGGACATGAAGTACCACTTTGATTGTCATGCAGTTGGTCATTTCAGGTCAGCGACTAACTCCGTTTCTTGTTGCAAAAACATTGCCGGCGGGCGCGCTTTGGCCGTGCTTGACCGCTGATCAGTTACTCAAGTGCTGTAACGGATATGTGGGGCGGGCGTTTAACGACAGGATATGTTGCGTATAATTTATATAAGTATGATGATGGACACATTACGAATTGCTCGACCGAAAGGTTAACATACCCGATGGTCATTCAGTTTTAAAGAGTTTCTCGAGTGTGATACTCAAATTCTGTACACAATTGAAACCTATGCCTATCATGCTTGTTATTTTGCTATCGGATTTATTAATGTCCGATACAACCTGTCAATCAAATAGGTATTCCCTTTTATTCGGGGAATAAATATAATCTACTTAATTTTGCCGAGTCATCGATTGTATGTCAATTATCATGATTTACGTCTCAACTGATTTATGTGGGTTTTTCCTGAATTTACTCGTAAGTAATTTACTAAACCATTTAAATGTTTAAATTAAATCTGGTCACTGAAGTTAATTTGAATTAGGCTATATTGCACTCGTATAGTTTCTATACCTTACGCTTTTATAAAAGTGTCACATACTCAACTCAATCCGGCTATCTTCAGTAGATAGCACAATTTGGATACATCTGGTCACTGATTAGCCTATTTAAATTATAATGAACTCGTAAAATTTCTACCTTACGCTTTTATTATAAGAACGACTCCCACTCAATCCTGCTATCTTCAGTAGATAGCACAATTTGGATACATCTGGTCACTGATTAGCCTATTTGAATTATATTGAACTCGTACAGTTTCTACCTTACACTTTTATAAGAACGATTCCAACTCCAACTCAATCCTGCTATCTTCAGTAGATAACACAATGGATACATTTAATGGTCACTGATAAATTTGAATTATATTGAACTCGTACAGTTTTTTACCTGTTCTTTAATAAAAGTGACACCCTCGCATGTATTCAATCCTGCTATCGTCAGTAAATAGCACAATGTGGATACATTGGTCAGTGGTCACTGATTAAGTTGAAGAATTATAGTGAACTCGTACAGTTCCTATTCTACGCTTTTATAAGAACGACTCAGTAGATAACACAATTTGGATAAATCTGATTGTCACAGATTAATTTGAATTATAGTGAACTCGTACAGTTTTTACCTGTTCTTTTATAAGAGTGACACCCATCGCATGCATGCATCGTCAGTTTTGATAAATGGTGAAGTCGTTCGGTACACAATTTGGATAAATCTGATCACTGATTACCTGTAGCCTATTTGAATTATATCGAACTCGTACAGTTTCTACCATATACGCTTTTATAAGAACGACTCCCACTTACACTCAATCCTGCTATCTTCAGTAGATAACACAATTTGGAAAGATCTAATGGTCACTGATCAATTTGAATTTTATTGAGCTCGTACAGTTTTTTACCTGTTCTTTTATACCAGTGACACCCCTCGCATGCATTCAATCCTGCTATCGTCAGTAAAGAGCATTATGTGGATAGATCTGGTCAGTGGTCACTGATTAAGCTGAAGAAATATAGTGAACTCGTACAGTTCCTATTCTACGCTTTTATAAGAACGACTCAGATAACACAATTTGGATAAATCTGATTGTCACAGATTAATTTGAATTATAGTGAACTCGTACAGTTGTTTACCTGGTCTTTTATAAGAGTGACACCCACTCAAATGCATGCATCGTCAGTTTTGATAAATGGTGAAGTCGTTCGGTACGCGCTTTTATAAGAGCGACTCCCACTAAATCCTGCTATCTTCAATAGATAGCACAATTTGGATAATTCTGGTCACTGCATGATTATAGCCTATTTGAATTATATTGAACTCGTACAGTTTCTTTTTATACGCTTTTATAAGAACGACTTCCACTTCACTCAATCCTGCTATCTTCAGTAGATAACATGGATAAATCTATGAATTCTTAGGGGGGAGGGGCAATTTCCCCCATCTGGCTACGCCACTGTTCACGTTCACACACTAGCTACAATATGTGTGTATAACTCACATTTTTAACAACCTAAACCAGGTGTCAGATGTCCAGGAATTACTTCCTGCTGCTCGTTTGTAACATACATAAAATGTAGCAAATTGCGTTTCATGAATATTATTTGCATAAATTAAACATTAACATTTTTATGGTGCGACTAACCAATGTCTGACTTTAGTGAAAGGAAACGGACGTTTACAGTGTTGGTGTCTGGATTTTTATCAAAATCAACGTAAGGGCTTTCGGGAATTAATTAGTTTTTAAGTTTCAGTTTTTCATTAGGTCTGAATGAAATATCCATTTGATATAGGCATAGGCCTACTAAGTGTTATAGTGCGTAAACCTATTACAATATTGCATTGATTTTTAACCATTTGATATTACACAAATGTTTTAGTATAATGATTTTGTTTAAATACGGCATGTCATCTTTGGAAGAATACCGGAGAGTGTGAAAGACGTATAATTATCAAGTCATATTTGGATATTTGTTTCAATAAAAGCATGGACCCATTCACATTGGTTACATACGCGTAACAATCAACTACAGTCCACAAAATAATTAAATGACCAGGTAATAAATATACTCTTAACATCAAAACTATAGCTCCTACGTAAACATATCAGATTATAAGTTGTAAAGCAATTTATTTTCTTTCATTTGAGATATTTTTCATGAAGATCGGTTAATATTTAAGAACGCTACATTGAAAAGGATAGAACAAAGTGCAGTTTACATTTTCACATGCTTTGAACACGCAGTACAGACAGGTTATCCCTAATCCTCTTCTTACTATTGAACCACTGTGATATGATCCGTGGGTTGTCTCTACCAGTTAATCAATAATCTGCCTGTTGCTACATGTTAGTTCGAGGCTGCGTGTAGACGAATAAAATGTTAAAAACGGACTTTGTTTTCGTTTTTGACACATACCTGAGTTAATATTCATTCAATTGTCACGCGTAATATCTTAAATTAAAGAGAGAACAAAATTCTTTACAACTTTATAATTCAATATATGTTTACGTAAGAGCTATGCACTGTAAAAACAAACGTTTGACTATTTATAAACACTACAACACGTTTATTTTTTGTTGTTTACGTGTAAAGGTATAGGAGGTCGTTTACGATAAACGGGTTGCATAAACGCTACAACGTGTTGAAACGTTTATTAACTGTTATCAAAAACGTGTTTATACCAGCAATTATAAACACATGATTGCTGATATAAACACGTTTTTGATAACAGTTAATAAACGTATCAACGCGTTGTAACGTTTATGCAACCCGTTTATCTTTAACAACCTCCTATACCTTTACACGTAAACAACAACAAATAAACGTGTTGTAGTGTTTATCAATAGTCAAACGTTTGTTTTTACAGTGTAGTTTTAGAGTTAAGAGCATTATATTTATATTTAAACCTGGTCAGTTACTTGTTTGAGAAATTGTATACTGCACACACAAAAGCAATAGGCCCAGGCATGAAATATTGTTTTCTATAATGGTATCATGAAATTATTTTCAAACCATAAAGTAGTAACATTATCACATGGATAAAAAAAAATCCATCATTATATAAATTATCTAATGGAATTCCGTGATTAGGCTTATTTAAATACGGAAAGAACATTTTGGCATGTCGAGCCAATCGTTATCTATGTAGCCGTGCGCAACGGACTACAATCGGGAATCGCGCTCTGCCTAATCTACATTCAATTACATTATAACCTCTTAGCAAATACTAGTAGTAGCCTAATATTATACGTTATTTGCATTTTGCTGTCTACAGAAGATAGCAAACTGTTGTGTAACGATTGAAGATTGTCAGAACTTTGTACATGGCGAATGGGCCATTCAAAAATACTATAAACTCGATAGCAATTGCAATATCAAAAGAGTTTGGGTAAATGTGCAGGCCTCGTATGTGTATACAAATAGGCGTAGGATTATATTGTTAATCCTCCGGTGATGAGGACTCGCTTCATTTAATTTGATAAACTAAGGGCTAATTAACGAAAACCAAAGCAGATTGAGACATGATAGTATCGCACACTTTAAATAATCACAAACATTATTATATTACATGTAAATATCTTCAAAAATAGTTATTTCGTTATTTCACCAAATAGTCTCAGACAACACGAACATTTCCCAAACTTCCTTTAGTCGTTGCGGGGAACGGTCGGTGGGGGTTCGAATCGGAGACTAATATAACTAATATAGGTCTCGGGTTCAAATGTAACTGGTTATGGAGTTGTGCTTGTTTGTTTGGGCTTAAACAAGTTGTCTACGTAATGGATTAGCTGTGTTTCATGTGTAAAGGCAAATTTTGGTTACACAGTTCATGCAATGAAGTGAGGTGTCATACACCGATACAATTGAATGTAGGCCGGGTGCGATTCCCATTCCATAGCGCACATATAACCCCTATTCGCACTATAATCACATACACGGCGCTAGGTACAGAAGATGGTTTTAATATGTGGCAACTTATTTTAGAAATGCTGTCTTCAGATATCAAAAGCGTGACAAGTATTTAAATCTTAAGTAATGCTGTCTACTGAAAATAGCAAAAGCTATAGAGCATTATCCAAAATATATAGCAAAGCATGAACAGTATAGGACTATTAAATAAAATCATGCTAGTAGTAGTAAGATGTAGAAAGTATTTCATTTGAATTACATATGTTGTCTATAGAAAATAGCAAAACGTGCAAAGTAGGCCTATTCTATTGAAACATACTCTCTACATCAGATTATTAAGTGTACAAAAATCAATTAAAGTAAACGGTCTTCGGAAGATTATTCAAATTAGTTAGCTATCTAACAGAAGATAGTAAAACGGGAATAAATGCTATCTACAGAAGATAGCAAAATTCAAGCATGTCACCTACTACAACAGATAGCTAATTTAAGAATCTTTTAAGTCGAGTATAAGTGCTTTACAGATAGCGAAATAAACGGGGTATAGGCATATTAGTTTACACAGTCACAAAAATGTCTTGATTAAAGAACATAAGTGGACCTATGAATATAGACACATATACCTTGAATGAAATGGCAAACATTGAGGTGGCTAATCACACCTTCCCCATCTGATGGACAAATCATGTAAAAACACCTTTCGCATCTCAACTGCTTTTCTCATTGGTTTTTCCGACGGACGGAACTGGGCATTACAGTCAGTTAGGCTAGCTGGCTAAGGGCAGAGTGGGCAGTCTCTTGATTATAGTGTTCCAAGATCCACACGCTCATCAAGTGGTTAAGCCATTCTGACAGAGCCTGCGTCGATTTTGACCATAGCCGGAACAGTTTGCAGCTATAAAGGCCAAGGTATAATAGCCATGGTTTACTCGGTGTTATAGCCTATCGGTACGTTGTGTCGACACTCGCTAAGTCAGTGAACGGCAGTTGAAAAATATACTCAATACCACACATGCTGAATGCATCTATGGCTACTAATTGTTTTCTCATAACTCATATTTTATCATACTTGATATTGATATAGCCATGGTTACAGATTTCTACTGAAAACGCTCTCAGTCTGATGAAAAAGCACCTGTATGTGTATGCTCATGTGTTTTGCACAGTTGCATATCGTATTAGAAACAAATATATTTCAAATGGTAAAAGCAACGAGCTAAATATATGACATCACAAGCAAGATTTGAACAAATAACTTTAACTGGAAATGAACAATTTGATTTGAAAGCTGATGCAAATAGGTGACATATTAAGTTTAAACACTGAACCCGGATATAAAGTTAGAGAAACACATGACAGCCATAGCAAACGTGTCCGTTTGGCTCTACACTTCATGTCCTGTGAAAAGTCCGTATAAGTTTGCAACATTTTCTAAAAAGGTGAGTCTTTGGGCGACAGATTTGCAAAATCTTCTTAAAAAGGGTCTTGGGTTAGAAATGTGCAACATTTTCCACAAAATAGGTTTCTTTGGGTCAGAAAGTATTAATAGTTTAAAACAATTTGGGATCATTGGGTGAAATGAGGTCATTGGGTGAAGGCCGAAGCTGAAAGGGGGTCTTAAGAACATAATTATTGGATGCGGCGTATCCCATCGAATTTGAACCCCCCTTCCCAGTTATAAAACAAGTAAAAGGGAAGCTATTGTATACATCAGAGGGGCCTTGTTGCTCTAAACCATCGATTCATTACCAGAGGTAATCCATGTTGCCATGCGCAATGGACATACAAAAGAGAATCGCACCCCATTCTACATTCAATTGAATCGGTGCATGACGTCCAATTCATTGCGTGGACGAACAGCGTTACCAAATGGGCCTACATCATGAAACAAGTGTGTCGACAAGATGGCAGCTAATGGATAACATCTAATGTATACTGAAGATAGCGAAATAGGATTTTAAGCCACTTTAGTTTAGTTTAGTTTTATTTGGCATATCAAAACATAGAGATACAATACATCAGATCACATATATAAATCTTAAAAAGTTACAACAATTAACACAACATATTAATAAAAGAAAACATAAACACTGTACCTTATAATTAATGAAATAGTTGCAGTAACTGTATCAATATTAAATTTCAGTTGGGTTTACCTCGCTAATACTTATTAACATTTTCTTACATATTTGGCAAGAAAGTGATATCATGCAATATGTTAGTGGTGATTATCTGGCTTCAGAAAAAAGGTGTTCATATCACCTTGGGGAATGAATTATTGCTGGGTGACACATTGGGATGTGTTTGGACATGTTGCACACAAAAATGACGGAAAATTAGAAACATTCCACATGTTGTTGGTCCATCAATATTAATAATGGTTATTGAGATTGCAAGTCAATCGTTCGGATTTTAATATCACTGTTTTTTAATGTTAACAACTGAATGAAGAGCAAGTTGAGGTCCTGATAAATGCTATCTACGCAGTGAAGAAAACAATTGTTGATGGTAAATATTTGAAAATAATTATTGGTTAGGCCTATGCTTGATGCTAACAGTTGCAGACGGGGCTGCAGACCATGTATTGTATCTAAAGTAGTTCACACATCACACTATATTTAACAATGTCAGCATATTGTTTCAAACGCTTTGTTAAAAAGTTCTTTATTGAATCTTTTGTTAATTTGCTATCTACTGAAGATAGCAGAAAGTGTATCTATCTATGGAATAGTTGTTATTTAATTCAAACGGTTCAATGACTCGATTCGATACTTGACCAGTCAATGACTCGACTTTCATGATTCTACTTCAAGTCTGCAAGCGAATAAAGTAGGCTATGCTGATGAGTCTTCCTCATAAAAAGAAATTATAAAAAAACCTTGCAAGTGCGCCATATGTTGAAACTTTGATATCTACACAAGATAACGCATGGTCAACCACACACTGATCACATTTAAAAGTTAAATATTGCTGATTTAAATGGTTTATATCAGAGATAAGCACCGGTGAACCTCTCCAAATGACCGATTATACGGTCCCCGCTGATCTTAAAAGTGTTATAAAACGCTCTTGTATTTTAACAGAAGACTATAACTATAGCGAAGGGTCTGTAGATTCTGAAATATTTCATTTTATACGCGAATTAACCACCAAGTACAGGACGGCGATAAGAATAATAATGAATAATGGAATAAAATAACACCATGTGAAGATATTCTTACGGTCTGCATTGGAAATGAGCGGCAAAAATTATCAACATTTTGATCGGGCAAAACGTCCGTTTAGCCATGTATAGCTCGATACACCAATTCCGGTAAGGAAGTGTTGAGAAGTACATTGGCGCGAACACGTTGAAACTAGTCTTCGCTATGTCTTATAACCAACAGTTCTTCCCTTTGCCCAGAATGACATTTAAGAACAACTAAGTATCCGAATAATTACCCTTTTAGCGCGGTTTGTTTCCGCAAATACTGTATACAATTTTGAAGATGCTAAATAATGCATAGCTAATCTGAGCCATTGCTCGGTGTGTGTGTAAAGCGCGCGCGAGCCAACAAATATTATGTGTTACGACAAAAATGGATGTCATAAAAAACAAGAGATTGGCTGTCATGAATAGTGTATGGCGGAGATACTCCTATAGATAATTGTTACTGATACTCCGACATATAAAGATAACACCTTCAAATATACGACAATATTCGCATGCTAATTGTCTCCAACATCATACATACAATAACAATATAATAATGACGCTATACGAATTCCAATGCATACAGCGCATGGGTGTTTTAATTCATTTTAGGTTGTTTGAGTGGAAATCCGATTCAACGCATCAATTCTAATATCGCTCAACTTGGATATATGCTCATAACTCCTTCGTGTGGCTATTCCGTCTGTAAAGCATACCCGTTAAAAACTAAGACTAGACCATTTTTAATTCTTTAACCTTTATATTGATTTTGATTTGGTATGTCTTTTCATTTACGCACTTAACAGGACTACTGTAGATGTTAAAACTGTATCTTTTTCGTAATTAAGATAATTGAATTCTATATATAGCCCTTCAAACGTTCCTGTAATGTATAGCGCCCTTCAAAAAATTAAATGTTGCTATTCATACATTACTGCTCTCCAATAAATCATATACATTTTTTCTTCTTTTTCGTTCCATGCAGAGATATAAAGCAGTGCAATGTGGCAGTGGCGTAACAGAGGTTGGTTGTCAGGGGGGGCACAGCCAAAACAATCCTGGTTAGAATAAATAATTCCGTCCCGGAATTTTTCGTAAAATTTCGCACGGTCACAAAAATTTCGCACGGTCACAAAATTTCGCAGTACAAAAAGCACAACAGTCAACGAAAATTTCCTTCTTTCTTTCATTCTCTTTCTTCTTTTCTTTCTTTCCCCTTTTTTTCTCCTTTTCATATTTCTTTTTCCTCCCTTTTTCCTTTTTCTCTTTCTTTTCTTTCTCTTTTCCCCTTCTTTTCCCTTCCCCCTATTTTTCCTGGTGGGTAGGTTTGAATTTCCTGCTGAGCACCTTCAGGGGGGCACTGTGCCCCCCTGCCCCCCCGGCTGTTACGCCACTGCAATGTGGGTTTCATTAATGGTAGCAAATGGCGAGTAGGCTAACATAGGTATGAAATCCTACAGGTTTACTTTTTACCAAATTATGTAAATCTTATAATCACAGCAGCGTTCAATGTTCGAAAGATTTTGGGAGATTAATGTCCCATGTCTTTTAAGTCATGTAAGTATAGGCCTATTACGAGAGAGCATATACACTGTTAAAGCGCTGTTTAAAACGGTTGTTTAACGCTTTAAGCAACATGGTTGTTTGGTCCACCTGTTTAACAAGCCAGGTGTGTTTTTTTGGTTTTTTTAAATAGTTTTAAACAATATTTTTAAACAGCGTATTAACAGTGTAGAAAGTTATACAAACTCTACATTTTTTACAATCCTTTTGATCAGTAGACGAATAAGATCGTTATTGTTGATTGAAATCGAAACAAATTAAGAAGTTGACTATATACATTGTATATCGTAAAAAGGTCGCCAACCATTAGTCAATTTGTATATTATACAAATTAACTAATGGTCGGCGACCTGTTTTACGTTTTCGAAAACCTGTCGCTCAGACAAATCGTTTGGTGTGCTTTAAGGGGGGACTTGATTTTTTGAATTTTGTGAGTGCTGTAATTATTGAACTATTAATCAAATGCATATAAAAGTATACATTTTTGGAAAGGAAATGGATCAGAGAATCCAAATTTGGCGTCAATTTTGACCCAAAAAGTAGATTTTTTGAGAAAATCACAAAATAGTTTTGAGTAAAAAAATTCTAAATTACTTTATAATGATGTTAAGATACTAACGAAGGGACGATTTTTTTTTTTAAAAACCTTTTTTGAAAATTTTGACCAAAAAGTGCCAAAAAAACGTGCAAAATTTTTTTTGTTTTTTTTAACACTTTTTTGTCAAAATTTCAAAAAAATATTGGATTAGGTAAAAAAAAAAAAAATCGTCCCTTCATTTGTGTCTTAACGTCATCATCAAGTGATTTGGGCATTTCTAACTCAAAATTATGTTTGTAAGCTTTGTTCAAAAAAATTGGGTCAAAACAGTGGTTTTTTGTGATTTTCTCAAAAAATCAACATTTTTGGTCAAAATTGATGCCAAATTTGGATTCTCTGATCCATTTCCTTTCCAAAAAGGTATACATTTATATACATTTGAGTCATGGTTCAATAATTACAGCACTAACAAAATTAAACAAAAAACTTCCTTAAGTCCCCCTTAACCAAATCAGAGTAATTTTAATTACTTATAGCCTCTGTCACGTCTGTAAGCCGGCTATTTTGAAAACATTCTAATGTTTTCCCCGTATTGGGACTTGAAATGTTTCTTTTAATCTTTGGTGGTGTCGGACGTTTACTTAATTGACATATTGAATCTACGTGACATTCCAGAATGGATTGATATTGGCAATCGAGCGACATAAAAGTTACATGATTTGACGTTGACTTCGCGCTTTTTCGTTCGGATATTGTTGGTGAAGTATCCCTATTGGCCGAACCTGAGACTATCGTTATCATCATAATACACACCGACGTAATTGCATTCAGCATTATAAACAAAGTATCTTTTTATACTTTTATTTGAATTTCATATTATATCATAATGTAAAATTATACCTTGATCATCAAAGACTCGCCCGGGTTACGAGACAACTATGCCAAAAGGTAACATCGCGGGGGAGGAGACTTTCTTCTATAAATTGAGGACGGTGATGATTGACACCTGTTTTGAATATGCTGTCACTGGATACCCTTTTTATCTATCCCCATCAAATGACCACCTTTTCAATAACCTGTTAAGAAACATCCTTTTTTGAAATAATTTTTCGGTGGAAGCCCCCGATATGATAACGGGGCAAAATATGGGATTCCTACAATGAATGACACCCCAATTCTCACTGTCGCCCGCATTTGTTGCCCTATCACTCACTAATGATCCACCACCCCTTTTTTGTGTGGGGGTGTGTAGCCGATCATACCCGTCACTTTCAAAGTTGACGCCCCTCCGGGGGGCAACATTCTTGGTATAGGTACAGGTATGCTTTGGCAGAATTATATATGCAACCTACTTTTTTGTCTGGCAAGAGTCACACAACATGTACACGATGGAATATCACGCATGAAGTTACCGTTCACCGGGTAACACAATCCGAGAACAGTAATATACTATTTTGATCAATAGTTTAACGTTATGAAGATACCGCATTTATTTAGCTATTGAATGACGCTAATATAATATCAGTCTATCCCAAACGTATTAAAAATGAGACGATTATTGTGTTGTTAAATGTTTGAAATAATGACGATGTGTCGGGCGATGCCTTAAGTATACCATCCCCGTCATTCCATACCATACGACGAACAAATATGAAGAAATAGAACAAATTATACATTTTTAGGCTCTGATTGATCGTTATGATATCCTAAGGCCTATTGGATATTGATATTGATTCATTGATCATTACAATTAAACAGAACCATCATTCTGAATTCATTTTTATCAAGTTGTAAGGGAGGAGGAAATCATATATTGAGGTCAAAGTTCAACAATCGATTTGGCATTACACAAGGTTTCCCGCGTGACAAAATATTCAGGTGGGGGGTAATGATAGCAGGAACACGGACGTGTTCATTAACATAAATCGTGCGCTGCTTGCTATCGTCAGTAGAGCAGATGAAAGACACGGACTGTTCAAAGATATTTGGATACAAGAGTCTACTACTCGACTAGAATTGCATCAAGTATATTAATGTATAGTCGTGCAAAAATTGTGTGACTTGTCGACATTGTATTTTATATGGATATGAGCCAATAACTCTAAATGATGTGATAATAATGTATCTCATCATCCTATCCTATAGAGGTTATTCATGTCCGACGGACTCAAAGGGAATCGCACCCGGCCTATTCGACATTCAATTGAATTGGTGCATGACGTCCAATTCATTTGCATGAACCTTGTTACTACTATTATGAAACCGGTGTGTCTGGAAATCTTAAGGGGGGACTCAAGGAAGTTTTTGACTTGATTTTTTGAATTTTGTGAGTGCTGTAATTATTGAACTATTAATCAAATACGTATCAAAGTATACATTTTTGAAAAGGAAATAGATCAGAGAATCCAAATTTTGGGTCAATTTTGACCAAGAATGTTAATTTGTGAGAAAATCACACACAAAAAATCACTTTTTTGACCCCAAAAAGTTCAACAAAGCTAACAAAAATAATTTTGAGTAAAAAAGTCCCAAATTGCTAGATTATGATGTCAAGATCAGACACTAACTTAGGGACGGATTTTTATTTTAAAAACCTAATCTGATATTTTTTTGAAATTTTGACCAAAAGGTGCCAAAAAAGTGACCGTGATTCGACCGTATTGGCTATGGGCTATTCCATTTGAAATCCATACTATGGAAGACATGACTTTAATCTTCAACACTGTATATATAGATTTCAGATAGAATCATCCATCCAGGTAATCCCATTTTAAATTCACACCCTGTGTGAAAGATTGAGGTCATGTCTTCCATAGAGGGTGTATGGATTTCAACCAGAAGAGCACAGGCCTGGATTTAAATGTATACAGGGTGAGTCAAAAAGAAGTTGTACGGGAATGAATATTTGTTTGGTCTATTAAAAAAAAAAGAGTGGATAGATTTCAAGAGGATTAAGCGTTCCGTGGACAGCTAAACAAGGAGTTCTTTTTATTTTTATTAAAACAGGCATAGTTCCTGATATAATTGATCGATTTCAATGATTCTTTTTGTGATATGAGCAGAATAAGTTGTTCTTTGAATACGTGCCTCATTGGTTTGTCAAATTTGTTTGGTCTATTTTTGAACAAATATTCATTCCCGTACAACTTCTTTTTGACTCACCCTGTATAGTGTAGATAATAAGTCTATTACACAATTTTTTAATAAAAGGGAGTCTAATTCAACTTAATATTTGAATATTTGTTTCTGGAAAACAGTGTGCAAATATCTATTAAGAGATATTCTAATTTTGCCAATTTGTTATGTTTATCGACCTACTCGATTGTACTTGATTTTGTTTGAGACACACTCTGTGTATTGAGGGGCCTGTGCAAGTTGGTGTATAATACAACAATAGAAATTTACAACTCAAAAAGCAAACTAGCCAAAATCAAATCTTATTTTGTCATCGAAGTTTCGTTTCGGTTATTTCGAACAGGTCACACCAAATGGAGTAAAATTCTTGCACCAAATGATAATGAAAAAGAGATTTTCTTTAACATGTTAAGATTGCAGGCAAATCTCACAAATATTTCCTAGAAATTGTGGAAATTAAAGTATGTATTTTTTTCTCAATTGCCACACTGTAACTGTATGGAATAAACATATATTATTTTCTACAGCATTTCCCATCGTTATCGTTTTGAAGGACATTTAAATTAAAAACTGAGGAAATTAAAGATTTTTTGTTATACGACTCATCAATACAGTGCGTGAAATATAAAAACAATAAATTGGATGCTATAAACAACTAAGAATTGTGTAAGTCTGTACGTTTAAAGCTTTTAAAACATATAAGACTTTAGGATATTTCAAATCAATAATTTTTTTAAAGATATTGCACTGAACACTATATCTTGAATGGCATTCAAAATAGATGTTGTGAGTTAGGCAACCTACGTTTATTAAGGCGCGACATTGTGTTATATTTTGCTATCTACTGAAGATAGCACGTGTTATAATGAATCAATGAGTTTGTGTTCGAAAATAAGTAATTTAAAGCATCACATTGTATTTCTGTTAGGCCTATTATAAATAAATTATATAGAATTAGATAAGGCACCCCTAGTTTGTTCGGGTATTTTATTGAAGATAGATATACATGTGGGTCGGTTTCCAAGTTCGCCAAGAGAGCATTTTATGTTATCCATTGCTGATAGCGCGCTTGTTAAAAGAATAATGCTATGAATGTGTTGAATAAGACATAACTTTTAATTGTTAAGAGAATACATTGTCTATAACATAAGTTTGTTAAGGCACAAATGTGCTATCTACCGAAGACAGCAAATATGGTGGTGTGGTTTAATCGAAGCAATAAGTTTAAGACTTGTTTGTAAAATTCGATATTTTCTAAATAATAATTACATATCTGAATCTCATCAAAGATTTAAATTGGAAAAAAAAACAGACAATTTTTATTGGCAATTTTCATTCTGTTCGACTATAAATGAAAATTACATAACCTTTGATAATGTAATAACGCAATATGTTTGTTCTGATTTCAGCGATAAGCTCTATTTCCAATATGGTTAAAGGCAAAACAGTCAATTTCTTGAAAAGTGTTGGCATTTTCTAAAATGCAATTATATTTCCGCCAAGTCAAACTACATATCAGACAACCGCGTGACAAACAATGATCTAACGCTGTGATGATTTCTCACAATTGCCAACTAAGTTAAGATGAGATATTGCAGCTTTTATAGTCAAGTAACCCGTACAGGCGTAAACTGATCAGTCGCAATTTTTGCCAGGTCCGAATTGTTTCACGATAAAATGCCGCCTGTCATCACGTGTCTTATCTATGCTATCATTCCTCTTCCACCGAATTGGATATGCAAAGGGCATCGAGGGCAAAACCGACAGGGTATCGGTCGGAAATCAGGAGTCAAATTTGATTTCGAGTCACCTTCGAACAATTTTTTTCCGTGTTCAGTTCAAGTCGCACGTAGTATTTGGCAAGCTCTTTTTCCGCTCGAAATGGCTTGAGGAGAATTTTGACCGAATTGGGCAGTTCTGGACGGCATCTAAACACTGCCTTGTCGTCCGTTTGTCTTCAAAGGAGCCCTATTATTTACCGCGTAAGTGCCGATGCCTCAACTTGCTGAATTGAAATCGGTTTCCTGCCTAGTTTTATACGATATGACATTTGATTCAATTATGCATTTTTCATCAAATAAATGTGATATTTCCGCGCGCGGCTAGCGCGACACATCCCCTCGTAAGTATTTATTCTTGGCTTTCACGCCTCGGATGCTGGACTATACCCACGCGGGAAGTGTTGATTTTTTTTTTGTCTCTTCTTTTTTTCTCACTTTCTTCCACAATTTTGATGGGTATCTCACAGTAGTGTCCGCTGGTTGTACTCCAGAATGTTCAATGGAAGCCCATCGTGCTTGTTGGCGCAGGAGAGGCCACTCAAAGTGTATCTCCGCCACAGGCTGACGTAACAAAACTCTAACACGGGGTTAAGGTTGTAATTTGAGACAATCCTCTCATTTCAACATGATTTCCAATTCTCTCTCATAGATGTGCTTATCACTTCTCCATTTATTTATCTCCATTATTGATTGGACAAAAACTGTCTTTACTCCCTTTCTGTTTGGTAACCTCATCAGCCACTGGCGCTTCGTATATATAGATATTGTCCCCACAGCAGAGCACTTGTAAAAAACTTACGGGTATGGTATTAAGCCCAAAATGGCTTAACTTTCACTTGAAAACAACCGGCATTCTTCTGGCGTTATTAAATATCATAAATCGCACCATTGACCAGTGTAATAAGGACTTTAAAAATAACGGCGCGACAAAAACTGATTCCGGAATATAGGCAGATGAACGTGCCGTTTTTCATCAGTCGTACTTCTGCCCAATAGGCATTTTGGAGGCCGCAAATAAAAGGTTGCATTCTGAACTAAGAAAAAACAAGAATAGTTGAATGTTTCTAAATTTGAGAAAATTACAATTTGAAGATGATAACCAATCCTTTTATTATTTGATATTTTAAGAAAAGCAATGGGGGGGGGGGGGGGGGGGTTAGTGGGAGAACGTTGTAAGATTTTTACAAATCAGACACCTTTAAAAAGGTGTATGATTTGTTCCCGTTTGTTTTAAATGTCTGATTAATATCAATGTATCACAACGTAATATCTTAGTCCATGAGGTGTAAGATATGCTACGTCAAGTGTGTTAACTTTAAGTGAATATAAACTTGAAATAGACAAAATGACATAATATACTATTTTGTATCCATTTAATTCTATAAAGTATACAGGTGGCCTGAAACACATTTATATTGTAACATTTTTATATTATTTTAAAATAAAATGTGCTATCTTCATAGTTCAACGTGTCCCACAAAACTGGGTCCAAAAACTGGAGAGCTTAAAAAATGAAAAAGTCGAAAATAAAGCTGGTTCATAGGGATATAAAAGTTAATATATCTGACCTTAATTGGTGAAATTATGAGACCAATCTGATGTCAACTTGTTGAAATACAAATTAAAGGTAGATGTTCCGATTGCTGGGTCATCCTTAAAAATCCACATTCCAAATTTTGAGTTGCATAACTCCAATGGTTCTTATTTTATAAGCACAAGGTCACATGAAACGTGTCCATAGAGTAGTACACAAACTGGCGGGTGGTTAACCACCTTTGGCAGTAATTCACCACATTTTAGCTTATAATTTCTAAATGTAACATTCCTGGACCCTAAGATTTTTACAGACATAATGAGAAAAATATGGAGAGTCTTCTGATATCAAAATATCTTGATGTGAAAAAAAATTCATAGCCAATAAAAAGGTGATCAGAACATACACCTTTAAGCTTTGAATATGTCAGAACCTATGTCCCTAGTTTGCCCATGAATCACCTACATGTTGCAGTTGTGCATTGTTCTGGCTTCTTCAAAGTTTTGCTTTGAATGTATTCTTTAAAATAACTTAGGCAGGGAACATATCTTTATCATATTAAGGGATTTTAAAAAGTGTAAATACCTTTTAGATAAATAAATAAATAACCTTCTGAGACCCTGCCATTCGTTGTAGCAGGTCAAGAACCATTTTTGTTAGGGTATCAAATCGCTCTAACAGATGCTTTTCTATGATGTAATTTATTGTTGAATATTCAAATAAGAAACAGAAATCCAAATATAAACAGATGGACTTTTAATGAACGTAGTTTGACCAAACATAAGCTATTCGTCGAAATATAAACCCCATGCAGGGAAAACTTGCACATAACGTAAAAAGATGCAACGCATGGGTAGTGTAACCTATACGTATTACTAAAATCGGGAAAAATCTATTCAAATCTGTGAATTTCCAAAAAGTTGACATCAGATTGGTCTCACTATTTCACAAATTAAGGTCAAATATATTTAATTTCATATCCTTCAATACAGAGCATTTATGTTTCCTACTTTTTAAGTTATAAGCTCTCCAATTTGTGGGCCCAGTTTTTTGGGACACGCTGTTTATATATATAGCATAATTATGACCTTAATGCATTTGAATTATACACACAAAACGGTAGACCATTGATGTAAATGAAATGTGTGCTATCTTTAGTAGATAGCAAATGTTGCCATAACAAACTTATACGATATTTTAAAAACCTTTATGGCAAACATTTAATTAACTACCAAAAGTGCTATCTTCAGTAATAGCAAGCGCATGTGGTCGCCTTATCTTATACACACGGCAATAATGCATTATAAATCATTTGTGCTATCTTCGGTATAGATAGCAAATGTTCCTTAACAGATTCACAAGTTATCTGAAACACAATGATATCATTTATTCAATTAATTGCAAATGTGCTAGCAAGATTGATTGTATTATCTTTACACACTCAGCATTAATATAATGATAAATGTGCTATCTTCGGTAGATAGCAAGCGTTACTTAACAAATGCATAGGTAATTTAAAACATTTTGATAGCATTAATTCAATTAATTGCAAATGTGCTGTCTTCAGTAGATAGCCAGATTAATTGTATTATCTTATACACTCAGCATTAATAAAATGTGCTATCTTCGGTAGATATCACTGTTGTTAACATTGTTTATAGGTGCCAACATTCAAACCTGAATATTGCTCGCCCCATATAATATAATTGCCACTGTCCTTGAGTTCATACAATATATACCGTACACATGTTTGTACCCATTTTAATGACATCTGATATATAACGGTATACGCATTTGCCTGCATAAGTATGTTTTGGTTGACAATTTCCACTTAAGGGATATAAAACATACACTTGTTATACAGTGGACCACTACCCCTTATTTCCGACAAATGTTTGCAAAGTGTATATAAAAACAACAACACAAAGGCACTTTATAAAAGTTAAACACGTACAAGTGGTTTATATCATTTTATTACATGTGAAGAGTCTTGAGGTGACGTCCTTAAAACGTTATTGACCGACCAATACACACAAAAATATTAATGGGATCCAAATGTAACGGTAATACTAGGTTAAGTCCAGTTGTATTTACATAATTGTGACAAGACACATCACAAGTCGTGACTTGTTACGTTGTAGCGACGGCACATACTCTTTACCCACCACGGCATATGCACGCAATACTCATAAGTGATTTTTGCAGTGTTCGACTTGACAATAAATAAAAAAAGCATTTGATTTGGAAATAATGGCCAAAGTGTCTTTAATATTGTTTTCCTGTTATAGATTACTTCTCCGTCCGGACTATTGATGTGTGTGTATTTTTATTTAAAACTGCTATGTGAGGATGAGGAAAAAGTTGCTTGTCAATATGTTTAATCTAATAAAACAATCTTGAGATAAAATTGATTTGGTGGCTATAGTGTTTTAATTGACATGACTCTTATTATTGTCACTTCGGAAGTTAAAACGGCGTTAATGCGTTAAGAGTTATAACGCCAATAATAATATCAATCAAATAGATTGAAGCCAATTGTTTTATCTCTGCTTGTAAACATGTAAAGGCTGACTTTACAAAAAGTGATCGTTGGCGTTTAGGTTTAGGATTAGATTTTAGGTTTTATATAGGTAGGACCAGGGTAAGGGTTAGAGTTTGGGTTAGATTGAGTTAATGTTATGGTTAGGTAAAGGAGTTATGGGTAGAGTAGGGGCTATGGTTTTGGGTATGTGTTTGGGTTTAGGTTACGATTAGGGTTTGAGGGCGAGGGTTATAAGTTAAGGTTACTTTAGGGTTTAGGGCTTTTGAATTAGGATTAAGGTTGGGTTATTGTTAGATGATTAAGCGGGGGATTAAGGTTAGGTTTAAGGGTATAGGTCAAGTTAGGATAACGGGGTTGGTGTATAGTTGGGGTTTAAATTAGAGATACAGGAATAGGGTTAAAGGTGACATTTAGCTTTATATTAAAAATGGGGGTTTGGCTATATACACGTATAGGCTAGGGAATATGGCGTGGTCTGTATCGATGCAAGACATAGTATAAGGTTGGAGATTTACAAACCCATCACTGAATACTTTATTTTAGATACATGTATGTTTACAACCGCATCACTGAATAACTTTATTAAGCTTTTATATGGCGAGATAAGACAATATATTTCTATTTATATATTTAAGTGACCTTGCATTGTTTTCAGTTTTAACGTCCATTTGTGTGTTTGCTGTAAATTAATTTACCACGAGTTAAATCAAATCAATTACGTTTAAATAAAGAGGTGAAATGGATTGTTATGGACAAAACCGGTTAATATTGTGTTGTATAAAGTGCGGGATTTTGGGAGCAACGCTCCGAGGAATTGACGAGAAAGCATAAGGAATTCGTAGGCTATACCATTCGGTCCAATGGCTAAATATAAAGTGAATGACAGGTACATCCAGCACTGAAGAAGGAATCACTACAGCAGCGTATCTGCCGCGGGTGTCGGGGATCTTTATAAACAAACAAGTAACAGTGAGGTAAAGAGAACAGTATAGCAATAAAAGTACACAATAGGTTCTTTATCTCTTATTCTATCGAACATTCCAAACTTCCAGTGGCGTAGCCAGGTTTTTCATATTAGGGGGGGGGGGGGGGGGGGGGGGGGCGGGGGGGGGGGCTAAAAATGAAAGTGAACCGACAAGGACTTTACCAGAAAGTACATTAAAAAAAATGCCGCCCAGTCATAATTTTGAGAGCGGGGTGGGGTGGGGTGGGTAGGGGTTGGGGGGGGGGGGGGGGGGGGGGGGTGTAGGGCATGTTTTACCAAAACCGCGCGCAAAAAAGTATTCAAAAACCGACAGTGCCAATCTCGACCGACAGTGTCGAGTCTCAACCGACACGACTCTAATATTGGGGGTCCCCCCCCCCCTCTGGCTACGCCACTGCAAACTTTACACTGCAAAACTTGGTGGGGGACCACAGACCTTGGAGTCAAAATGGTGCACATCAGTGGGAAATATGCTTCGCCACCCTCTCCTCCTCCCCTGATAACCACCTCAGGTATGCCTACGCCACTGTGATGTATGTATGCAACACTGAATGACCATAATAATGAAAACATGTTCGAAAATAGTAATCATTACAGACAAAAATATAAAACCAAAAAATCAATGTTTAAAAAAGAATATTCTGTAACTACTTTCTGAAAATAGTCTTTTAAAGATGATCATCAATTTAATCAACTACATCACACGTTCCCTATATATATCTTCAACTGGTGAACGTATTGATAAACTAACTCGCGTTTCTCCTACAATAAAATTATCACCTATATAAAATATCTGATTTTTTTCATAAGATAAACGGGTTGATTAGTTGCACTCACATACTTTATCCTCTTCATATGAATTTCTTGCTATCCGATTTCATTCAATTTTGGAAAACAGAATTCGATAAATCTAATGAGATGAATGACAACTAAATATTGCTAGCTTTTACCTAATTTTCATTTTGTTCAAATCGGTTATTCTAGTATGAGCGATAGGCCTATATGCATTTTCCCAATAACGAAATTAAACTTGTTCCACAAAATCCCTGTGAAAGAACGATTAATGGCGGTGCCAATTTGAAATGAAACAAATTGCTTGGTATCACCAATGGGGAAATAAATAAATAACTTTCTACATGATTATTTGAATATGTTTTGTTTGTGAGCGTTAGACTATTCCAGAAATATTAGCACCCCTATAGAGATTTGCACCCCCCATAATCTGGATTTCTGGTCCAAATTGATAGGAAAGAATCTGGATTTCCGAACCCCTCTATAGGGAGAGTTTATGCAAAATAGAAATTGTTTGGATTTCCGAAAAAAGAAAAAGTATTTCCGAACCCCTCTACAGGAGATTATACATGTATATAGGATATAGGATCACTGGAACAGAAAAAGTCTAGATTTCCGATGATCATTCGAACCCAAAAAGTGCGGAAATCCGGACCCCCTATAAGCAACTGCTAAGTGTTTATATCTAATTAATAGTATTATTTTATATCAAAAACGAAAGATGACAAGATTAATTGTATTTGTATCAGATTTATGTATAACTAATTCTGCATTAACCAACCTGGTTATACTATAACCGTGGAACACTTACGAGTTTGTACTTTTCGTAAATGCGCTGTAACTTTGGCATGCAATTTATAGTTATGAACATTTCACCTAGTATATATAAACAAGTACTTACACTTTTGTTGAATTCAATTTAAAAATAGACACATTGACCAAAAAGTAATTTTTACTGATTTCACTCTATATTTCACAGTATTGAAATGTCACGTATTGATAAACGAACCCATATTAATTTCTTGCCATCTTCATGAAGAGAAACGTATTGATAAACCACCTCTTGTATATTTATTGCTATGTTCAGAAGATGAACGTTTTTATAAACCTACCATGCACATAATACATATGCATTGTTGCTATCTTCATTAGATGAACGATTTGATGAACTATGTCATATTAATTTCTTACTAGATTCTATAATGAACGTTTCGAACTAAATATATACATTTCGTGCTGTCTTCATAAATGAAGTAAAGTTAAAAAAAAGTAAAGACTCGCGCCGAGCAAAGTTTCATTAGCGTTTGGGCCAGACTCCCCCATATAATTTTTGGCTGGGGGGGGGGGGGGGGGGGGGCTGGGGGTCGCCACTCCTCCCGCACAGCGAGTCTGTTTTACTTCCCAACATGAATTAATGCCGATACCCAATTATACACCTGGTGAAGCGTGGCAAGTGCGGTAAAGTGCCTTGCCCAAGGACACAACACGCTGGCAGCAACGGGGCTCGAACCCACAACCTTTGTATTGTAGAGCGAGAGTGTATCCGTTGGACCACGCGTGCCCGATCATTTATCCCGATTATTTATCAGTATGTTCATAAATGAACATACTGATAAACTATATCCCATACACGTTTTTGTTGCTTTATTCATATAAGATGAACTTATTGATAAACGATTAATTTACATTTGTCGCTTTCTTCATATATAAGATGAACCTATTAATATACAGGGTGGTTAAAAAATGTTATCCCGCTTTTGACAGCCATTTTCAACTACTTACTAATAAACTTTGCTACATTTTTATTGTGTTTTATAAATGCAGTGGATATTGAGCATTACTGGACAAAGAATCTAAGACCTTCAATCCTGTAAGGAAAAAAAGTCTTGGAACGCTTTTCTGTTATTAACGGAATCTTCATTGATTGATGGGGGGAAGGATAAATCTTATTTGAAGGTGTTCAGATAAGCACATAAGACAATACGCATTAATCAAATAGCTTGGAATTATTTGATTATCCAAGAAGTGCGCTCAGCGTTCCAAGGACTTATTTCTAAGATTGTCACAATTGCCTTCTCATCTTAGTCCAATTGAGCACACAATTCTGAAGATGATTCATAGACATGGAAAATAGCACTTATGGACGATAATTTTATCTTTATTAATAATCAATCTAAAACATTCCGAGTTGGCAAATGTTGCATGCAATAGCCCAAAATCAGTATATTGGCCAGATGTGACTCTTTTGGAAGGAACTGAAGCTGCTAAGTAGATTGTGCACAAGATTTCTTTAGACTATATCAGATTTCGTAAACGAAATAAGCCAGGTCTGAAGATTGACATTTATAAATTATTATAGGTGAAAATGGCTGTCAGAATTGGATTAACTTTTTTGAATCACCCTGTATAACTTTACATCACACCAAACAAAATATGAACGCATTGATAAACAACCAAAGGTATATTTTTTCTATACTCATAAAATGAACTATTTGGTCAAATCTATACCTTATATATATACCGGTACATTTCTTGCCATCTTCATATACATAAGATGAACGATTTGATAAACTAACCTCATAATCTTGCTTTCTTCATACATGTCATAGACGAATGTATTGGATAAGAAACCGAATGTACATTTCTTGTTATCTTCATATAAGATCACCCGTATTGCTAAACTACCTCATATTCATTTCTTGTTTTACATTCTTCATAAGATGAACGTATTGATAAGCTACAGGGTGTCTCAAAAAGCAAATTACACTTACCTTCAGGTGATCGTAACTTCCTATAAATGAGTGTCGGATAGAGAGCAATTGAAACGACGAAATGACGTTAAATTAGTTGGCTATAATTTGAAGGAAACCGCGTTTGATTCGGTTCAGTAATTAGGGAGAAATTAACGATTACATAAAGTAGAAAACTTCCATCCAAGGAAAATTCAGACAGCACAGACAAGAAATCAATACATTTATTTTGAGACACTCTGTATGTCATATTAATTTCTTGCTATCTTCATTAGATGAACGTAATTGATAAACTATATCATATCAATTTCTTGCTATCTTCATTAGATGAACGTAATTGATAAACTATATCATATCAATTTCTTGCTATCTTCATTAGATGAACGTAATTGATAAACTATATCATATCAATTTCTTGCTATCTTCATTAGATGAACGTAATTGATAAACTATATCATATCAATTTCTTGCTATCTTCATTAGATGAACGTAATTGATAAACTATATCATATCAATTTCTTGCTATCTTCATTAGATGAACGTAATTGATAAACTATATCATATCAATTTCTTGCTATCTTCATTAGATGAACGTAATTGATAAACTATATCATATTAATTTCTTGCTATCTTCATAAGATGAACGTAATTGATAAACTATATCATATCAATTTCTTGCTATCTTCATTAGATGAACGTAATTGATAAACTATATCATATCAATTTCTTGCTATCTTCATTAGATGAACGTAATTGATAAACTATATCATATCAATTTCTTGCTATCTTCATTAGATGAACGTAATTGATAAACTATATCATATCAATTTCTTGCTATCTTCATTAGATGAACGTAATTGATAAACTATATCTAATCAATTTCTTGCTATCTTCATTAGATGAACGTAATTGATAAACTATATCATATCAATTTCTTGCTATCTTCATTAGATGAACGTAATTGATCAACTATATCATATCAATTTCTTGCTATCTTCATTAGATGAACGTAATTGATAAACTATATCATATCAATTTCTTGCTATCTTCATTAGATGAACGTAATTGATAAACTATATCATATCAATTTCTTGCTATCTTCATTAGATGAACGTAATTGATAAACTATATCATATCAATGTCTTGCTATCTTCATTAGATGAACGTAATTGATAAACTATATCATATCAATTTCTTGCTATCTTCATTAGATGAACGTAATTGATAAACTATATCATATCAATTTCTTGCTATCTTCATTAGATGAACGTAATTGATAAACTATATCATATCAATTTCTTGCTATCTTCATTAGATGAACGTAATTGATAAACTATATCATATCAATTTCTTGCTATCTTCATTAGATGAACGTAATTGATAAACTATATCATATCAATTTCTTGCTATCTTCATTAGATGAACGTAATTGATAAACTATATCATATCAATTTCTTGCTATCTTCATTAGATGAACGTCATTGATAAACTATATCATATCAATTTCTTGCTATCTTCATAAGATGAACGTAATTGATAAACTATATCATATCAATTTCTTGCTATCTTCATTAGATGAACGTAATTGATAAACTATATCATATCAATTTATTACTATCTTCATTAGATGAACGTAATTGATAAACTATATCATATCAATTTCTTGCTATCTTCATTAGATGAACGTAATTGATAAACTATATCATATCAATTTCTTGCTATCTTCATTAGATGAACGTAATTGATAAACTATATCATATCAATTTCTTGCTATCTTCATTAGATGAACGTAAGTTGATAAACTATATCATATCAATTTCTTGCTATCTGCATTAGATGAACGTAAGTTGATAAACTATATCATATCAATTTCTTGCTATCTTCATAAGATGAACGTATTGATTAACTATACATATTAATTTTTTGATATCTTCATAAATTGAACGTTTTGATAAACGATAGGCCTAGACATATATATAAATTTCTTGCTATTTTCATAAGATGAACTTATTTAATGAACTATAATGTATCATATTAACTTCTTATTATCTTTATGATAAGCTCCTTATGTACATTTCTTTTGCTTTCTTCGTTATAAGATGAACGTATTTATGACAAACTAACTCAAATCATTATGGTCATGTGTCCCGAATATACAAAAGCATTTAGTTCAGATTAACCTTCTGTTCCAGGACTAAATCTCACCTTGAAACGCCCTTATGGTTTCACACCACTAAATAACGTCTGGCCCTACCCCCCTTCGAGGCAATAGTCCAAAACCGGCCCGTTTCTATGCCTAAACGGGAGACCTATTGTAAATTACAGTTTAAAATTAGGGTATTTACTACATGTTATGGCGAAATTAATATAGTGTGAATTTTGACAGACACATCAGCGTTCTTTAGGTCCAAAAAGATTGATGCAATGATGATTTTTTAATATTTTAACAGAGACATTTGTGTTCAGGTCATTTCCGGTATCTGACGCCATCATCTAAATCAACAATTGCGTGTGACCAGGAAAACTCAACTCGTACTTTTTGAAAAGGCTCTAGCTCAAAAATATGCCGGTTACCCCCCATATATGAGTTGTTGAGTTAGTAGTCATGGCTTTCATCTTCAAGTTGAAACCAAATTTCAAGATACCAGTTTCTTATAACGTCGAGAAATATCCATTTTAAAATTGTGCATTTCACGTGTAAGCCTATGGGAGATGTATTTGGTGGTGTGCAACCTTATGTGCATTTACTGCTATATTCATACGATAAACAAACGTATTAATTGAATACCTCATATTATTACCTTTCAATGAATGAAACAAACATTTCAATATTTTAACTAAATTTCACACTTATAAAAATGCATGTATTCTTTTCATATAAGATGAACATATCCATAAACTACCTTATTCATAAATTAGCTATATCATTATCATAAAGATGAATGTATCGCTAATTACATTAACACACACTGCTTTATAAACGTATTGATACATTAACTGATATTTTAGTGATAAGATGAACGTGCTGATAAAGTACCTGAGTTGTATACATTTCATATTATCTTCATAAGATGATCCCATTGGTTAACTACACCATTTTCGTATTTTGCTATCTTCATACGATGAACGTATTGATGAACTACCTCAGATTCCTAATTTGCTATCTTCATAAGATGAACGTATTAATGAACTACCTCAGATTCCTAATTTCATTAAAGATGAACGTATTTTATGAACATATCAGATTCCTAATTTGCTATCTTCATAAGATGTACGTATTGATGAACTACCTCAGATTCCTAATTTTGCTATTTTCATTAAAGATGAACGTATTGATGAACTACCTCAGATTCCTAATTTGCTATCTTCATAAGATGAACGTATTGATAAACTACCTCAGATTCCTAATTTGCTATCTTCATAAGATGAACGTATTGATGAACTACCTCAGATTCCTAATTTGCTATCTTCATAAGATGAACGTATTGATGAACTACCTCAGATTCCTAATTTGCTATCTTCATAAGATGAACGTATTGATGAACTACCTCAGATTCCTAATTTGCTATTTTCATTAAAGATGAACGTATTGATAAACTACCTCAGATTCCTAATTTGCTATCTTCATAAGATGAACGTATTGATGAACTACCTCAGATTCCTAATTTGCTATCTTCATAAGATGAACGTATTGATAAACTACCTCCGATTCCTAATTTGCTATCTTCATAAGATGAACGTATTGATGAACTACCTCAGATTCCTAATTTGCTATCTTCATAAGATGAACGTATTGATGAACTACCTCAGTTGGCTATTTTCATTAAAGATGAACGTATTTTATGAACATAGGCCTATCAGATTCCTAATTTGCTATCTTCATAAGATGAGCGTATTGATGAACTACCTCAGTTGGCTATTTTCATTAAAGATGAACGTATTTTATGAACATACATCAGATTCCTAATTTGCTATCTTCATAAGATGAGCGTATTGATGAACTACCTCAGATTCCTAATTTGCTATCTTCATAAGATGAACGTATTGATAAACTACCTCAGATTCCTAATTTGCTATCTTCATGAGATGAACGTATTGATGAACTACCTCAGATTCCTAATTTGCTATCTTCATAAGATGAACGTATTGATAAACTACCTCAGATTCCTAATTTGCTATCTTCATAAGATGAACGTATTGATGAACTACCTCAGATTCCTAATTTGCTATCTTCATAAGATGAACGTATTGATGAACTACCTCAGATTCCTAATTTGCTATCTTCATAAGATGAACGTAATGATGAACTACCTCAGATTCCTAATTTGCTATTTTCATTAAAGATGAACGTATTGATAAACTACCTCAGATTCCTAATTTGCTATCTTCATAAGATGAACGTATTGATGAACTACCTCAGATTCCTAATTTGCTATTTTCATTAAAGATGAACGTATTGATGAACTACCTCAGATTCTCTCACTCCCCCTCTCACCCTAACTCTTATCATAACACTAACTCTTACCCTAACCTTTGCGCGCGTACCTTATCCCTACCCTAGCTCTGACCTATAACAATTACCTTTACCCCTAAACTTTACCTTAAGTTAACCATCAACCTTAACTTAACTATACTTAACTATATTTTCTTCAGTGAAGATATATCTTCCTCCTATAGAAAATAGGACAAGATATAGATTTAAATACTTTAAAAGCGATATTAAAAACACATCGGTTACTAACGTTTCTGTTTATTTAGAGACATTAGTGCTTAATTTATTAAGAGTACATGTACATTCTCCTCAGCTCCACATAGTGAACGTGGGGCCTTGAACTTATACCGGAATCGTATGTTTGGTAAAATTAAGTAACCTTTCCTACATGTAATGTAAAGGGAAAACCCCGCCATTAAATAAATATATGCCGCGTTATACTTCACAGAAAATAGAGGGCGCAACATGGGTTCTTATGTTATTGAAACTGACGAAGAAGTACATGCATGCACACATACTATGCAGAGTGCAGACTGTGCATTACATTCATATTACATGTATGTATGCTGTATTCCATTAATTAAATGTTCGGTTTGTTTATCATACGGCAATGGATAATTTTTTATAGCAGGCGTGTTTTTATAAATACCAATCTGCAATGTTCATAGTTAGTTAGTCAACTGACTGATATAAAAAGCTATCGATCCTTGGGGTAGGGGTAGTAGATAGATAGGCTACTAAGGTATTATGCACACATCCCATGATATCAATTTCAAGGTTTAACTTGCAGGGGTGCTTATGACCACTCCACGTTGATATTCGGTTTAGGCCTATATAATAACCATTACCACAAATTTGTCGGTGAATTTCTAGACAGTAAGTTTCGTAAAGTATTAAAGTATTATGATATATATATATGTCCATAGTTGTAATTTTAAAAAGGGGTCAATTTTCCCTTCTGCCCCAGCGATTAGTCTGTATATTATTTGTATATTATAGATAATTCATCGCACGCTTATTTTGTTTGATTGATGGTATCATGATGAGAATGCGATTGTGAAATTCAAGAAATGGATCAAGATTTAAATTTGATTACTTGTAAAAAAACCCGGTTATTTAATGAATCACATACGAATTGGTTTGTATCGCATCATGACTTCCCTAAGAGATACTTTATCTACTATTGTTTACTGAAGTTAGTCGTATGCTGCTATCTACTGAAGATAGCACACAGCACGTCATTAGTCGTATGCTGCTATCTACTGAAGATAGCACACAGCACGTCATTCAAGCGGCAACACGGATTTGCACATATGCCTATACACCATGACGCTGTACATGTAGGCAAATAGATTAGACCTAAACTTTAAAAGCAAAATGATAGGCCTATGTGTTATGTTAGTCTTTTAAATATGTAGTGGAAATCATGTGCTCTTGAAATTTCACTTGAACATTGTTTGAACATTTTTCCTGTGAAATGTGTCCTTGTTTTAATTTAAAAATAATATTTATATTTTTACCCATCTGTAAACGTACCGATCAAATATTAATATAAAAAAAAGAAATTAAAAAGGAACCTTTGTGAATGGTCCAACCGTTAATCTTGTTTATTCATTTAGACAAAGAAAAAACTCGGCACATTAATATATATGTGGAGTTTCCATGATAAGCTTTTATACATCAGCATTGAGATATGTTTGAAAATCTACAATTGGCTTTAAAAAAGCCCCCAAACAATATCCGCCGCATTACAACATGTTTTATTGTTTAGATACGCGTGCACGTAACTCCCCCTCTGACAACCCCTAAACCATTCACAACGTATTTTAATACGCAGTGAATGCAAACTTCCAAAGGACAAAAAAATACACATGAATGTGAATGTAATTCAAAAAAATACACTTCAAAATGGTCTCTTTCAATTTTGCGCGTTACTTCGTTACGCAAATAAGCACAGACGACGCCCCCGGCCAACTGACAAATGAGAAGCCGGTGATCCGACCTTCATTAGCATACGGCCCGCTGATTGGCGGATAGCATCGTGAGTAATCACAGAAAGTTCACCTGTTTTACTACGGAGGAGGAGGAGCAGAGCGCATCTTCTTTAACACGTGCGTCACGAGAAAAAAAATACCACGGAGTGACCAATTTAATCTCCTTTTTTACAAATCCTGTAATTAACCTATTTAAAAACGTATTTGGCAGCATTCACTATACTCTGCTAAACACCGTTTCCGTTTTATGAATAGCGAGCTAATTTTGGTAGATCAATTTATGCAATATTGCTGTAATTAGTGTGAAATATTTAAAAAAAGGATCGCTCACTGGATTGAACCTCGGGAGACGAAATCAAAAGTTGAAATGTTATCTGTGTCAACGAAAATCAGGTGATTGGCCATTGTGGGTGGGGCTTGACCAAAAGGATGATACCTATGACAGTGCGAAACAAAAATGCCCAAAAGCACTAAATAATTATATAATTCATATAATAAAGCAGTGATTTCCAATAATATCGAGCTCAATTTGCATACATGACACTAAGTTGTTAAAGAAAATAGGGAAAAAATATTGGGGGACTAGGAAAGCCAAGATAGGTGGCCTGAGGAAAAGAAGAAAAAAGTACCTAATGTGCGCAAGGTCTGTGTATGTCACTTATGCACGGGTAGCGTAATGTTAGCTCCACCTTCATAGCTCTTATTTGGGTCAAGCACTAAATTTATTTGGCATCGGTCAGTCGCACAAAAAAATCGGCGTAAACGCCGCGACTTTCGCTGGAGAGTGACGCAGATTTCATTTATCATAAATCGAAACAACCTACCCTAGCCGGTGTTACTTCTTAATGGTCCAGTCATGGAAGATCTTTTAACTATGTTAAATTGGAACCGGTGCCTGGTCAGCAGCAAGTATTTCTAGCTTTACGCAAGTAGTAGTCAGCTTTGCCCATCCATACCGAGAGACCTGCAACTTTTTTGTGTCACTTGATCGAATCAGGAAGCGGCGTGGTTGTGCAACTGCCCATAAGCCGAGTTCACCATCATTTTCATTGCGAGTTTCATTCAGCTAAAGTAGCCGCAGCGAGCCACCGTGCCCCGTGTCTTTTGATGCTAAAGCGCAGCCGTCGCTGCAGCTAAAAGGACGACACATTATTATCAGCAGCAGGACTTTCTTGGTCACTTACGGATTTTTGTTGTGCTGGGGACAGAAGAAACACGGGGCTTGGTCAACTTTCAAGTTCAGGTGGAAGGTGTGTAGCCTGGGTAATTGATCCTGTCAAGCCGGCCGTGCGATATGTGACTAAAAAGGGCCGCCATTTTCATTATCATAACCCCAGTCTTTGTTCATTATTTGAGCCACGTCCAACGCTAACCCGGCATTTTGGGAGAAAATGTCACGCCGGAAGCAGGACCGTCCTCAACAACTGAAGAGGAACTTAACCGGTAAGTTTTTATCTTAATTTTAATTTCTATACCACCCCCAACATGTCCGATTAAGTTAGACCCGGCCTGTTAAGAGTTTTTACCGAGTGGGCGCAAGCATAGCCCGCTCTGCTGGTCAATCAAGTGGTGTGAGGTATATAATATGGGCCCATCCTATATCATATAGGCTAACATAACGTGGCGATAATAATGTTACCATACTACTAAAATAATAATATTAGCGACGAGTGTTGTTTAGTTTTGACAGCTAGTCTTAAAATCTTGTTATATCGTGATTTTGAAACAGTTCACGATAGATAACATCATACTTTAATCTACCAACCCTACCTTTTAACTAATCACTGTATCTGATTTTCGGATCGAGCTTATTATAATCGTTTTCGAGACGAGGTGTTTAATCGGTTGCCTAATAAATAAGCCTGATTTATAAACTTGTCTCGTTGAACTTTTACTACAACTTTGCCATCGTTTGTGTCCAATATGGATCAACTGATCAGCCCATTTGAAAGTCGCGTCAATAATGTAAACACTATTGATTTTCGAGGCAAATTTGATCCGTTTTCATGTCATATTTAAACACGTTATTTTCGCTTGTCTGTGACATAAACACACGGTTCCAATAGTCCTATGTTTTGGTTTGTTTTGGTACTGCATGTGTGTGTACCATGTGCTTGACGTTAAAACGGCATGCCCGTACACGCTGTGTATATTACTACACATGCAGTAAGGAATACTAGGGAGAAAATTCAGCAAGCCAACTAGACTGTACTGTACTACCAACGTTATTTACCAAAACCCAATCGCCACTCATTGATTGAGTTATGGTATGATAGCCTCACCTATCTAAAGCCAGACATGCAAATTATTGTCTATGCGAACTTGACCTTTTTTGCGAGCCATTTGTCTACAATCACATTACCACCACAGTCTATCAATTTTGCCTGTCATTCCCCAGATGCATTTTGCAATTAATTCAAGCTTATCAACATTATCAATGTCCAATTGCACTTTCACTTCAACAATCAATCTTACAGTGTAATACTCCTATGCAATTAACTGCTCAATATTGACCATGATACTACTTAGCCATGGCCGTGTGCATTTGGTCTGGCCTTTCATTTAATATACAACCAACCATCGATGTATGAATACTCTACAACATTAATAAACTGGGCTGATTGAACATATCATGTTGTAAGCCTACGTCAGCAATTCACCATATAACCCCTAACACATGTACACACTACACAGTTCAACATGATGCCAAATTGTACAGTTTTACTACATGACTATACTACATGACTCAATCCCGAACCCATGTACATACAATGCTTTGAGTACTGCATAGGAATAGAATAACCCTGGTAATATACCTGACCTTAATTGACCTAAAAATCGCCTTGTCCTGAATCTGGTGGTCAGTTGGCTAGACTGCTGTTTATTTATTGTGTAATGGATTTGTAACTTTATAGCCTGGTCTAACACTGACCATGACTAGGATTTCACCTCGACCCAGCAGCAGGCCAGCAGCAGGGAGTCCACTGCTAAACTGCTGGTCATGCCTATATTATCACATACACAGGCAGATACAGGTTTAATATTAAATTGGATTGCACTTGGCCATGTATGTTGATTGGTATAAGCATACAAGGTCATACAGGCTAGACAGTCTGAGCTTATCCCTTGACCTAGATTTGCATCCAGCAAGAATTTAGCCTTGAGAGAGTAACACTAACAGGCCACTCACTACTACTACACTAACTCCTCTCTAATTGCTCTATAATAACATTGACAAGTTATTATGTAATAGGCTATATAGGCCCAGACACTTGGTGTCCTTAGCTGACCTAACTGTAAACAGTTAGCCATTGTGCATAGACTCATAGAGCCTGATAGACAGCTGCTATGGGTAGCCAGCTCAAGTGTTCAGTAGTACATACATGTAGACTGGTATTATTTGTTTACAAATCATTGGGCCATGCATGTACATGTACTTGTAGATGTACCTACATATTTGGTAAATGCAATGAAATATAATACAGTGAACATACACCTTGGTGTTCTAATATCTTGATTATGAATGCACTTTTACTTGAAAGGGCAACGTTAATGTTACCAATAACAAAGTAGAGTAGACCTACCTGGAGAGAATGTGAATTAAATCAATAGGGGATTTATTATTCAATTTCATAGATGTACAGATTCTATGTATACACTACACTTTAGTGGTAGCCTATAGTTGTTATGCAATGTTTTGGAGACCTTCCAATATAGCACAAATGTTAGGGCATGATTGAGTAGGATATATCAGCTCTTTCATACTTCCGCTATTCATGGAACGGCCCCTAAATGTGTAGATACTACTGTGTAATCATGGTAAAGGGCGCAGAAAAGAAGCAACTGCCCGGAATTATAGCTGCCTTTATGCAAATTTCACACATCGTTATTATTCACGAACACATTAATTGTACCGCAACATATGTAGGTGTGCAATGCAGTCCATGGATTGACTGACATGATGTGGAAATTTATTGTATTTTCTGTTTAGCCATAAAGATGCTCTGTAGACAGAAAATTACCAATTGCAAACTGACTATAGGTCTTATAGAGGGTAAAGGTGATAGGGTCATATAGTCTCATGGTACATTAGAGTTATGTAGTCCAGGGGGGAGTCTAAGGGTTTTAGTCAATCGGGTAGAACTCCAGTCAATCTTTGGAAGTGTTTCTAACTTCCAACATATAGACGTATGTATACATTGTTTGATATGCTGGCTTTTGGTGATAAAACTGATGTGACAGGTTTTGAATGTGGTTGTTCCCTGATCATCAACCCTACTCTCAGTCTCAGTGCTCCCTTAATTCCTAGAGCACCACCTGTCTATCTAAAGAGGTTTTGGATTGGTTGATTGGTTATGCTAATATTATGAATAACCAATTATAATACAGATGCTAAGATATAGCACTCCAATCTGTACCAGGCATGCGATTATTCTAACAACATCTCTGATTGGTGCAATAAATGTTGTATCCATCTTTCTGACCTATCAGCTAATGGTTCTCAGGGAGATGATCCGTTACCATGAAATATTCAGGGTATATAGTAAGTCTTTAGAAGTGTTCTTTGAGCTCCAAACGCTTACTGTAAATTGGGATTAATTACTAATGCATGTATGATATGTTGGCTTATGACGATTTAACACCAAGTTTTGATTGCGGTTGATACCAGATCACCAAGTCCCTTCCCTTAATCCACTAGCATGAGATTGTTCATTGTGCATGAGATTGTTTGAACATGTAACCACAATTTCCATAGTGAAAACTGTGGTTTTGTACCTAACTTAGATGTATTACAATTTGTGTGATTTGTACCAATCTCTTTGCTTACATTTTTTTCTCAATGGTTATTGGTTACCCTTATATCAGTCAAGTATGTTTGAAATTGGTTGCATGTATGAAAAGATCCTTGTCTCAAATCATTTTTCTTTTTGTCTAAAATTAAGGTTCGTTCAAAAGTTCTAACATACGGTAGCAGTGGAATATTAATAGTAAATATTGCCTACACTGTTACATAGTGATTGCCATAATGTTATAAAGAATAATTATTATCAATCCTATGGAGCAAAATATATCATATTGTATCATATTTATTATTACTATTAGGGGTCGTCCATAATTTACGCCATTTACAGATACGTACAAAGCGTACGTAACAGGGGGAGGGGTAAACATATACCCTAAGCGTACATAACTTAAATGGGGATCTTGAGAGGCGGGCGTTTTTCTATCAAGCATGACATTTTCGCCATTTAGTGTGTACGTAACTCGAGGGGGGAGGGGGTAAAAAGTTATGGACGCTCTGTATGTATGTGAAAATGGTGATAACTTTGGACGACCCCTTAGACATTGGATTATCTATGTGTATGTGTAAAATGTGGGTGTTCCTGTTCACATCTTACCTGAGAAGATTTTAACGAGAGATTCAAGGTCCCATTTTTCTAAGAATTCTCTATATTGGTGTCTGCTGCATCTACTGTTGGATACAACAGAAGAAAAATAAAGAACACATACACCCAACAAATAAGCAACTTGTTGGGTAACATCCTTTGACCAACATTCTTGCCCAATGTTGGGTCAACTTTCAACAGTATTAATAATTGGGTAAAGTTTAACCAACAATTGGTTACAAACTTGCCCATCTCTTGGTCAATTAATATAATTATCTAATCAATTGGGTACAATTTTACCAACATTTGTATTTAACAAACTTGCCCATCTCTGGTCAAATTATTGCTACATGATGGGTAAAATATTTGACCAACTAGATTTTGCCCAACTATTGGATAAAAGTGATCACCCAACAGCTGTTGGTTAAGATTAACCCAATAATGTTTACTGTTGATATTTGACCCAACGTTGGTCAAGAAAATTGGGTACTTTTTGACCAACTAGACTTGTAGTGTACACTGGGGTGAGTGCAATAAAGTAAAGGGTAGGCTTCATAGTTATTAATCCTGTGGACCAAAACATTCCATGTTGTATCATATTTGTTATTAGACATTGGATTATCTATGTGTCTAAAATTAGGTTCTTTTGGAAGTTAAAGAGAATGTTAATGGTTAATTTGGCCTACACCATAATATTGCCAGAGGTAAAGAATGCTAATCTTGTTTTATTTCACCCTATCTCATCCACCCCATCCTCCCTGTCTATACCATCATCCCACCCCTCCCCATCTACCCCATCCACCTCACTCCATCCCACATCATCTCTCCAATCCAAAGACCAGAAAATCCTTATTGCCGTAGGCCTAAGAGGTTGTAATGGCTAGATATGAATATTACAATGACTTTGTATTTATGATTATTTACACTTCACTGTTGCCAGCTTGGCGTTTGACCCTTTTTGGGTTGTTGTCGAGTTCCTCTAGAATGGATCATCATTTTATACTTGGGGTAAAGTCGCCAGTTTTCGGTCAGCGCCTATTTTCGGTCACTTCAACCAAAATTGTGTAATGAAAATGACCTCGTCGTTATAAACTGATGGCTAAAAAACCGCCCCATAGTTGATGCATGGTATTGCTTTATAATGGCGACGACTGTTGCAATTACACCATTTTGGCGGAAATGACCGAAAATAGGCGCTGACCTAAAACAGGTGACTTTACACTACATATAGTTCATTTTGATGGACAGATTTTCAAGATATAACCATTGACCATGTGAAAAATTAAAAGTTTCTTTTTGAGCCCAGCTTTCATTGTTTTTAGACATACAATACTTTGATTATACATCTAACACTGATTAAACTATTCCTATTTTGCATAAATTACATCATGAATAACTTGGCTTTCCATTAATTGTTTTAAAATATCACAGGAAATCTTTGAAACCCCAGTCCGTCATCAGTCATCGCTATGCATTGCGATAAAGTTCCAAATCTACCTCCTAGGCGTCTAGTCCCTAGTCCATGTGCATGCTTTTGCCATGATGGAATTCAAGTTCATCTTAAAACAACAAATACAAGATATGATCTTCCTGTATTATCATTGCCATGGTTGCTCAACATTATTAACAATCATGTTGTATATGGCCTATACCAGTAAAGCTAGTAAAACATCATGGATTGTGGATCGACATCATAGCGACACCATAGTCATTTAGTTTGTGGTTTCATGGATGGTCAAAATGTTGACTTTCGCCCTTACAGGGCTGGCATTGAAAAGCAAGGCAAGCGCCTGAAAATAATGTGGAATTACATTGCAAAGTATTTCAAATGATTTTTTCATTTTGAATTAGCCTTTATTTATCACTAATACTGTTACCAGGATCCTACACATAGTTCTTTGGTTCTTGCCCTACCTATTACACTAAATACCAGCATTTGGCTGGTTTATTTCCCCCAAAGTATACACATGGACAAATAACTGGCTTTTACTAGGGAACCGATTAATGTTGCATGACCTCCTGTAATACAATAGACCATCAATTCATAAATTAAACCAATTATTTGTTTAAAATCAAAATAACATTTCTGATTTGTGTAAATCGACCACATGGCTTCATTGCTACATGATACTCGGAATTCGAGAACACAACGTTTCCTTGAATCTGATTTCATAGAAATGTTGGTTTTTAGCCACGGACAGATTATGAGAACGCCCGTTTTACATGGCGATTGGCCCCTGTGAATGGTTCTTGTATTTCCAGTTGATAGGCCTATGTCAATAGCATTGTCAGGCCAGGCGGCCGGCTGGTTGTGTAACGTTAGTGCAGGCTATAGAGCATGATATTGGTAGTTTTGTATGTACATGTGGTCAGATACAGAGTACAACATACAACATGGCCGCCTGTCCCGCATCAGCTCCCCATTGGAGCTATGTGGTAGGCTGAATAATGTTGTACAGTGGCATAGGTCAAATAGTGTAATGGTACACTTTATGTTTGGTGTCTGGCTAAGATGTGAACTATGGTACAAGTCCATCCAGGGAATCAGGGATGGGCTTAGGTATGGCCTGAATCCTGCAGGGACAGTCTCAAAGCCTGACTGGCCTAGCTTTTTGACAGAGTATCATTCGTGTAGGCTATAATCACGACTATACGGTACATTAAAGACCACATAACCTGATTCATTTCGACAGGATATACATACCATGCCCATGTGCGTGCCAATGAAAGACCTGGCATTTTTACCTCGACAAACGGAACAAGCGATTATAAGTTAATGATTAAAACCCTTTTTTTGAACATTCAAAAGTTTTCTTGCATAAGAAATGATGGGATCTGTGACTATGCTTTTAGCTGGTAGTGTAACATACAGTGATTACCTTATGCTTGCATTGCAATGCCCCATCATTACTGAAAATGATGAAGATTTCAGTGGTAGAATTTTGTCAAACTTTTGATGATTTTCTAGGGGATAAATGGAACAAAATTCAACAGTTTTCCCCATATATAAGGTAGTGTAGAAAAATGAATTGTTAAATTGAAGGGGAATCTTTGTGAGAATGTATTCTCAGACTCTTACAGAAATTTTGCTATTCCATTTGAAATCCATACACCCCCTAGACTTTACCGAAATCTTGCCCTCTGGGAGTGTGAATTTGAAATGTGTTAACCTGCATGGGTGACTCAATACAAAATCTTCACTTCTTGTGTGAAAGATTAAAGTCATGTCTTCCATAAGGGATGTAAGGATTTAGAATGGAACAGCTCATACATGTACAAGCATTGATTTAAAGCTGTATTCCACACTAGTAGGGAATAATTGGAGTGTTAGTTGTGAATTTTACTTTGAAAAACTTACATACAATCCAAATTCTTATAACTGAAATTCCCATTTTGCTCTGAATGAAAGAATAAACAAGCGAATTTTGGATCATTTATCTTTGCATAATAGTGAAAAAGGAAAAGACAAAACATACCAATGCAATGCACATGGTATATTAATGTAAAAATGAAAGTCTACAAACACCATTTTACTCATACTCATAGTCATAGGAGTTGTAAAATGTAAATTTCAAAGACAACTTTGATTTTTAATCAGTGTCAGTGACAATAAACGTTTTCTATTGATTCAATATTTTACCCAACTGTCTAATATTATACCAGTCTATTATGTGATAGAAAAACTGCCGAACCGGGTGACACAAGCACATCGCATCGTATTATTTTCGTAGTACTCATGAGTGTTAGGTTTAATGTAACGTAATATAGTGAGCTCGAATGAGTGAATCCCCTGCACGCCAACTGCCTTTTCACAGTATTTCTGTGCATTCACTCATTTATATAATGATTAGCTTACTTGAATGACCAAATTTTCAACAGAGATACAGCTATCTTACAATGTATCTGATTAGTCAATAAGTTAAGTATCATTCTTTATAACCAATCAGCACAGAGCTTTAAAGGGTCAGTGATTATGCCTCTGTGTGCTTCATACTAAAGCAATGCAGCCAGGAAAAAACAAAAGCATTAAAAAAGACACCAAAGCATTAGAATATGTGATTTTAACATAAAAATTCAGTGTTTTATTGCCATGGAATATGTATGCGAAGAATCAGACATTTTTTGTCATAAAGCAAATAAATTCAGACATCATTTGGCAATAACATCTTTTTACAACATGCACCTGGACAATTTGGTCTTTTTTTACAAAACCCTATTAATCTTTCTCCCATCATTTAGACAGACTTTGCTTTAATATGGTATCGTTGAATTGATAGATTTTATATGGAATCTAAAACTTAATGATGAACTTTTCCGAGACCATTTGATAGCCCGGCGGATCGTGGTATGAGATAGACTCGTCAAGCACGCGCTACCATTTGATAGCACTGTAGTGATTTGTAAGAATTAAATGGGCTATGGTTATAAAGAGTTGATTGACTCTTTTTTTGAGTGAATTAAAAAAAGTCAACCCCAGGCCAAAGACTTTTGAAGAGATTTTTATTATTTGGGAGTAGATTTTCACTCTCTTATAATATGTAAAGAGGTGTAAATCAGTAGTGCTCTAAAACTGATCAGGTCACAAGGTAATGCAACTAATTTTGAGAAATGGACTTATTATGTTTCAATTTCTTGAGCACAGAGATATCTTCTAGTTTGGCCTGGTTTTGGGAATGAAAACTATCACAGGAGAAAAATGGGTCATATTATTATTAGGGGGGGGGGGGGGGGAGAAATAGCTCTGCTGGTGCTTGAAATTGCACCAAGGTCCTTCATGGCAGTTCGGCCCCTACGTAATGGAGCCAAGGAGTTGGCCTTGAAAATCTGAAGATTGTGGAAGATAAAGATGATGTCTTCCATAGAAACAGTTAAGAAACTTTGGCACAAAACACCTTTGACGATATGCGGCAAGGAGTGAAATTGATATTGCTCGAAATTATGCAGCTTCTTGAATTACGTCCAGAAATCAGGAACTGAAGAGCAGAGACATTGTACTCTCTGTTTAAAGAGTAGTGTAGAAATGTATTTAAGCAACAATTGACAATGACAACATTATTTTCAAGTGGAAATAGACTAGCTCTATCCTGTGCCTGTTTGAACTATGTAACTTCTGGACGGAATTGACCAGTCCTCACTCATTTCCTTTTCTAGAGTCGACCTGAATCAAAATTAACATATTTTTATCTGACGCACAACATAACGTATGTACACACGGTGACCTATGAGTAGTCTCACACTGCAATTAGGCCTAATGTATCATCGTTTGAGGCAGTAGCCATTTTGTTGGGCAAAATGCGATTTGACAATCTCACTGGTGCCCACCCTCTGTTACAGCTCAAACGAATAGGCCCTTGAATAGGCAGAGATCATGACCCCGTCATTGGACCTTGAACAAATGTTTCTCCAATGCTTGTACAGTTTTCTATGCAGTCTGGCTCATTAAGTATGCAACTTGAACATTGTATATACATGTATATAGATATAATAATATAAAATATACCACCAGTTTTTTATGCTTTGTATTTTGATGTGATATTTGTGCGCAGACCGTGACATTTTTCCAGACAGAAAATCTTAATAATGGCATTGTATGCCCGGCTGCTGGCCATAACAATAACACCCGAATTGTGTACATAATACTGCTCGACCGTAGGCTTGGGAGGGGCCATTTGCACACCACAACACTGGTCAAACTTCGGGTTTGAAACCCAAGGGCCCATTCTGATTTGTGTCGCATTGGGCTTTTGTGTACAAGTTTAACTGACATTGTTTAACATACTTTTTTTTATGGCGGATATTTCTGGGACATTTCAGCCCTGAGGGGGGATCACTTTTAACAATGGCAAAAACTTAACAAAAGGCATTATTTTGATGGTTAATTTCACGGTGCCTTTCAATGTTGGACATCCATCATTGATCACTGATGTAACCAACGTAACATTGCGGTATGTGTATCCTGAAACTGTGAGATAAAATTCTACCTCAGATTACTATAATTCTATCACTAAAATGGATTGTCCACTGTATGGTCACTAAAGAAAGAGTTTTACAATTTCTTTGGAAAGACCATTTCAAAATCAAAATAGAATGGCAACTCAATAGCCTATGATTTTTTTGCTGATATCTAAATACCCACCATATTTCAAGCCATATCTGTTTCCCTTAAAACCCATATGTGTATGACTCAATCTGAGTCAAAAGCTGTAGGCCTAAATAGCCATATCAGATGTATCATTATTATTATTACATTAAGCTAAGCTAAGTGTGAGGGAGGGGTTTTACTCATCGGCTTGCTTCAATAAATGTTGCAAGTGATCAAAAGCAAACAAATATGGACTAAAATTGGAATTCAAAGCATAAGTGTTTGAGAAAAGGTGGATATAAAATAGGCCTCACCTGACTTGTTGGAGAATGCAAGCATTAAAATGGAATATTTTGGTTTCCAGGAATAAGACAAAATGGCAAGACCATCCTATCTATGTATATTTAGGCCTCATTGTATAATGCCTTCAAAATCCCTGATCATAATTAAAGCATTCTTAAAAGGTCTGTTACAAGCACGGAGCGCTTGGTCTTCATTCCACACTGTATCAATTTTAGATAGTATGATGTGGGTTTTGTTTACATTGAGTTATTCTAACATGATTGATAAAGATGTCGCTTGATAACTTGGCGCACTCCCTTCCCCACAAATTATGCAAGACATTGCCGCATGTGTCAGCTATCAGCTCACAAAATGCCTCACCCGCCATTATTTTCCACATGAACTAGGACCAAGTTCCGGAAGCCGAGACTTGTTACGCAACATGTGAACTTAACTTCACTCATCATATCATACCCAGTATCTAATCAGTTGATAAATGAGTGTATACTGAAGTGAATTGGTTTGTGAACTGTGTACTTGACATTGAGAGTGTTTGTAGTAGGTGATATACACCCTTATGGAAGCATGCTCTATTTCACCCTGTCCCTTCCCAGCTCAGCTGACTATGTTAGAATAACAAAAACATTGGAAAACAGACACATCCTCTTAATTAGAGTGTATAAGCTTCTTCTTTGTGAAGCACATTATGGTAACCATAACATCGGTATGGCATGCTCATGCCCCTTCCCTCCCCTTAGGTCGTCCCATTCTCGCCCCTTCCCTTTCCTGCCTCCCTCCTAACAACTTCAGCCTCGTAAAAATAGGCCTTAAACTGAAGGTATGTGAAGAACCCTGTAGCGCATGTATAATATCATTTAAAAACCTAACATGCACATGCAACAAAACATCCACATGTATGAGAAACTTTAGGTCCACATAATATTAATAATCATATCTCGCAAATTCTAGTAAACATGATACTGAACTGAACCTCGTGTAAATATTCATAAACGTGGGATTGTAAAGTTTTGTAGACTTCCAGGGTCTATTGGTCCGTGGATCCAATGTTATATCACATTCACAAACTAACATTAACCCCGGTGCCTCAGATTAGACCTTTGAACTTTCCAAACAGGTAGGCCCAGAGCCCTAGACACATGATTAATATATGTTAGCATGGTATATACATGAAGCAAAATGTTGCCTTGATTTATTGTGCCAGAAAGAAAGCTCAGCCCATTGTTGTCCTATAGGACTATGGTATAGGTTGAAAAAGGTCAAAATAAAATGCTGAAATCTCTAATATAGAATGGGTATAAATATAGGTCTATGTACATGTTTCTAGTCCCAGGTAGTATTATAATGTTAGGCCCAGAAAGATCAATTATTTGACTCATGATTTGATATTAGCTCAAAATTGCGCCAAAAACTTGAAACAGATGGAAAACATGTTGACACATTAACTGCTGGGGAATGTGAATGCCAGGTTTTAGCATAGAAAGTGGTCATATAGAGCCAAAAGGCCATTGTGATCTCTAAACACTTACACAAAATATTTATTATACACTTTTAAAAACCCTATAATTAGACATATTTTACATTTTATTATCTTTTTGTGTTTTCTTACCAGTAAAACCAGTTTCTTTTGCTACAAAATAAACTTTGTTGCGTTCAAATTGGTGGTATAATTACGGAGATGTGGCCAATAGTCTAAAGTAGTCGCAAACCACTTGGGCCAATTATTAACTATTTTCACAGCAAAAACTCTGTTTTTAAGGATTACCTCTCCCCTAAAGTTGAACAAATTTGACTGAATTTCCCCATTTTGTTAGTGATTTATTGCAAAAAGGTGGCCTCATCATTTTGATACCTAAAACATTCTACCGTAAGTAGCACCCTCCCACATATCACTTTTTGTTCTTTAATTGGGTAACCACAGCTTTTTCTTACCTCGCCCTATATATCATAAAGCACAATTCCTTGAAAGCAAACTCAAGCAAATATCTAGAAATTAGTAATGATCCTATTGATTACTTACTCAAAAGTTTAAATATTTGACAGCTATGATTGAGGTTTGATTACAAAATGTCAAGTATGAAACATTATCACAATCATCGGAACCAAAAGATGAGAATTATATATTCCATTTTGGTATGAATATTTCATAAGACTGAATTGTGTTTATTTGATATTGGTCATGAGCTGACAGCAAATTAGCATTGCCGTTTACAATTTTGGTTAAAGCTTGGATTCACTATATTATGTTGGTATTTGTTAACCCTAACCCTGGTTTAGGTTTTTTAACCAGGATTGCAATTTTGGAAGAGAAAACACCAACAATCGATCCGGGAACCCTCCGGACATCGGCCCGTCGTCCCACCCACTAAGCCACGACTCTCAGCAGTATACTGCGCTCACTATATAGGCTCGGTTGATTACGTCATAAAAAACCGTCCGCACATGCGCTTGGAGATTGGCTTACAAGTATTATTTTTTAGTACTCAGGGGTTGGGTGAGGGTTACAAGTTTCACAGTATTATCTCCCATTCGTATCTGCTTGAGCCTTCCTTCACCTATAAATATGATTGTAAAGTTAAGGAAAGACCACTGCAACCAGTGATGTTGGGTTTTGATGCTCCATTGCTCATCCTTGGCCTTAAAGTCTAGGTGTAGGACCTTTAAACCTGGCCTAAAGGATTGATGTCCAAAGCCTTGGCCTTAGGGCCTTGGCCTTGTTCAATTTAATCAAGCCTGAGTGTCAGCCTTGCATAGTGGGACCCTTTGCTCTAACACTGGTGCCTCTCTCCCTTTGCTCCAACACTGGTGCCTCTCTTGGCTGGTGTACCTGTGGATATCTGCAGGCTTGACACTGAATATGGTCATCCAGTCTATTTGTAAGAAATCATACAAACCCTAACCCTACCCTACCACAAAATACCACTACCCAAACTGGTTGTATAACCCACCCTGTTTGTATAACCAAACGTGGAAGTTTTTGATGAAATAATTACACTGGTGGTGTAGTGGAAAATCCCTTGCCCTGTCTGCCGGAGGTCTGTGGTTCGCGGCAATATTTCCGGTCACTTTTTTGCCGTGCGGAAAACAAATCTGAAAGGGGGGGGGGGGGGCAGAGTTAGGGTTAAGAAGCAATTTTTAAAATATTTTTTTCAAAAATGTTCCAAGTTTGGTTTCTTTAGGAAGCAAAGTTTGGCTTCTATAGCCTCAACCCTACCCTAGTCTGTTTGTATTACCCGGCGTGGACGTTTTTCGATGTAATAATGGATCCAGCCTACTGCGCCAAGTCGCCTTGACACTGGTGGTGTAGCCCAACATGCAGGAGGTCCCTGGTTCTCCAGGGGGGGGGGGGGGGGGGGTCGTTTTTGGCAAAAAGTGGGTGGGAGCAATAGAGATGGGTTAATCATGTTTTAAATTATGTATATTTAAGTACAAGGATGTGTCCAGTGGTGGTGTTTCTGAATATCTGGATTGGTTAATGGTTATGCTTTCTCTCTGAGACTCTGAGACAGGTCATTTGGAACCTAAGTAGCATGTCTTTGTCATCTTTTGTTTGGAGTCCATGTTTCAAAGCTCTGCATCAAGAGTTTGATTGATTGTTAGTGGATAATTAAGCAACATATTTGATCAAAATAATTAACCAAAATGTATGTATGATTTGAATCAGTATTGATTTCCTGGAAGTGTCAAAATCTTAAGTGGTATTGGTCTGTTACATAGCCCTGATACTAAAGGGTAACATGGATAAGTCTAATAAGGTTTAGTTGTAATTGCTTGATTGAGTAGTAGGTTGATTATTGGCTTGGTTGACTTATTTGTTTGATTCATTTCAGTTCTTTAGAAACAGATTAGAATGATTGGTTAGGTTACCTGTGCATGGTTGCCAATTAGTTAGTGAATTAGGGATGGTTCGTACTAGTGGACTAGGCAGAAAAATACAAAAATAATACAAGCATACAAATTTGCTCAGAGACTGTTTGCTGCCCATGATGTCCAGGGTTACTCACATTTGCACTTGAAAAGAAGATTCAAATGGTTATTTTATATGTTATCACTACATTAATGTGGTAGAAATCAATGGAATTGAACACAAAATTCCATGGTGCCTTGGTAGCACCCTAGTGCCCACTAGTCACTGTATTCTATTTCGGTATGTTCTGTGTCTATTTCATCAAAGATGGCCATTCCATGCTGTCAAATTAATCTAAAAATAAGGGAAGAGAAATGGCTCAGAGTAATGTTGTACATTGGCTAAAAATAGCAATTGAAATTAAGTTCAATAGGTTAATTTTATCTCTCATTATGTTGTTACAATAGACCCAAAGTCCACATTTTATCCTAGATGACCAGCCATGACCATTCGGTATATGCGTAACAGTATAAACGTGTCAAAGTCCCATTTTTTGTAGCAATGTGTGATTGTTATCATTAACATTATGAAACATGATGTCGTCCCTTCATTTTGCTGAATCTAAATTCTAAAGCGATATTGAGAATATATAGTGCATTGATCTCTCAAAATATTGTCTATGTCATACAAAAGTATAGGTTAATAAAGTCGGTAAGGTGTGAATTTTGCCAGCGTTCCAGTTCCAAATTTAACATACGACATCGCCCGTCAGACAGTTCAAAAGGAACAAAGACTGAAAATGTGTATGCGGGAGCCTAAAATGTCAGCCATATTTGATTTAGACCATAATTCATGAGTCTATACAATGAAAAAAAGCCAGTGCACACACAATCTAACACAACACAAGGTACCCCTGCCTAAAAGAACTTGCCATGTTATTTAACCCGGTTGACCTATGCACCAGAAATGTTAAAAGGGACAATCTCTTAAGCAAAAGACTCGTCAGTGCACAGTTTTTATCATTCACAGGGTCATGGCTTTCAAATCACATGACGGCTGATTAGACGATTGATTGGCCGTTTGCGTGGGGCGATGGACACGGCCTGATAGCCATCGTTGCTTACGTGGCTACGGGGCAGTTCATGAATAATAAATGTTGTGCACAAAACATTCACAATAAACACATGGCCATTTTAGGACTACAGTATCATGAAATGAATATTATGTGTAGATTAGTCTGTGGAATTAATGCTGTGAATGGATTGAAATGAGACTGACGACGATAGCAAAATAAGCTAAATAACCGATGCGGGTGGCAAAAATATCACATTTGTCATCTGTAGGCCTTGGTTTTTAATATCAATCATATCTTTTACCTTAACATTCTGAATGTCAACTCAATCTTTTTATTGAATTCATAATTTTGAATGTTGACCAATTTTGTTTATTTCAATATTTCAATATGCCATTCTACTATGATACACTGATGATGAAATAAATCGAAAGCTTTGTAGCTCTGTCCAACCTGTTAACAATTTGTTGTTTACCCTCATTATTTATATGTCATGTTTTTTGTCCTTTCTGGATATGAAAAAAAGAAATCAATATCAAAATCAATATTCCATAATATCCAAAAATAGATAAATCTCAAATTTATCAGTACCATAATGTTGGGTAAAAAAATATTGAGTATTTCCTTGCTCTCTTTAGAAATTATGTTGATATTATCATAGTCATGTTCTATGTCAAACCCAAGTCCGTTGGCTACATGTTTAGTTAACAAAGAGAGAAATCGTGCCACAATAATTCATTGTTGGTATTGTTAGATGTAATATAACATGAATGTAATAAAAGTGCCAATGATGCTGACATTATTTTCTGGTTAATTTAATTTGATTGTTTTTTTAGCCAGCTTGTTTCTATGGGATCCAAAAGAGATGCTTTACAGTGGCACAACATCTTTTTGATTACGCCGCCGGAAGACCAGAAAATATTTCCGATATGTGCAATGCATTGTGGTTGAATATCTTAACATCTATATGGTTATTGGACACTGGACAGGTTTAATATAATGTGCCTGTCTAGGTGTCTAACCGATTTATCTTTGGACTAATTAATGAGAGCTTGATCTTTTTTGTTAAAAAATGAAAATTGTAAGAAATTTAGGAATTTGAATTGTAAACAACATTTTAAATATTAAATATTATTTTCAAAGATTGAAATGAAGTACATTTGAGCATTTCAGTTGTTGACTCGAATTATAATTTACAAATTGTCAAAATGGCTACTTGGATAGTTTCTATTGCCCTCAATGACACACACTTAAAAAATGTTGTTATTTACCAAGAGAGGACACAAAAAGCATACAAAATGACTAGAAAAAGTGTTACATTTAATAGTTGACAATACATAGTAATACATTGAATACAGATAACCAACTAAAAAGCTGGTTAGTGATCACTGGATAGGCAACCAAATTAGCTGGCATTGTGTTGGTACAGAGCCGAAACTATCTGATTCTCTGTATAGAGACACACTGTATATAATGACAATCCTGATGAACTTATTCAGAGAAATTGGTAAAGGGTTGCTGGCTGATACTAAGTGATACAGAGTGCAAGCAAAGAGACCCACTTATGCTTATCACATTATTTTGACACTTTTTGTCTCTTTACTTGAGGTTTATGGATTATTTCAACAGTGGCGTAGCTAGGATTGTTTTTGATTGAGTAGTAATTTTTTTGCAGTCAGCTCAGAACCCTTTGAGGGGGGGGGGGGGGGGGGGGGGGGTTACGGCATGTTTTACACAAAACACGCTCGAAAAATGGTCCTTGTAAGTTGTCATATTGCCTATACACACTACATCCATGGTATGGGTCGGGGGCACTAAAAGGGCTTGGGGGCTCAAAGGGCTTTTTTCTGTCAGGGGTGGCATTCCCCCCACCCCCACCCCCACCCCTACTCCCCGGTAGCTACGCCACTGCTTTTCAATGTTTGTTTCGTAACTGCTATGCAACATGTTATCTATTTAATTGACTATTTATATTTAGTGCATCGGGGTGTATTTTATATGTAAAGTTTATTTATGATTTCTCATATCCAGCTGAACAAAGTTGCTTTAAGTTTAATTATAACTTAAGCATAATGCTGCGGAGAAACTGTAGCTGTATCTCAGTATGAAATCACACATGTTTTTTCTGTATGATTTTATTAGGATTTACTTAAAAGATAAATACCAGTGCAAGGTATTTAATCATCCTTTACATTGGTTGTTTGATGTGGTTGGTATAGATTGATGTAACGTCTGCCATTGTTTTAGACAGAAGGGATATACAACTTGGTATTAAATCTGTCTATGCCTACAAGATACGTTTACTCCAACTAGATACGTTTGACACAGTAACAACAGCATCAAATACCACCCCCTTTGGCAAAGCATATCGTAATACTGTAAAATTCATGTATTTCTTTAAATTGATGCTGATTGAGAGATTTTATAGCATGGCATTTTATGGAATTATTAAGCATGGAAATAGAAATTGGTTGGGTTGCCAGTTCTTTAAATATGAGTTCAACACTTGGTGGTAGAATAAGTGGGGCATAGTTAGTGGAATGATAATAGTGGAAGAATATCTCATTGTATAATAGCTGCCACATATAACGTTTTCCATGCGGCAGGCGGCTGCAGACGACATTCCAAAATTTCACAAAATGTTTCAAAAATGTCAAAATTATTGAATTTCATTATCATATTTGGAATCACTATGAGAAATGCACTGACATAAGTACAAACATGCCTAGTATTGGTTCAGTAATCCTTGAGATAGACCTCGAAAGTTGGGAATGGTTTCTGAAAAATCTATTTTGTATATGGTTAAACCAATGGCCGTGTGGAAAGTGTTAAGATAGATATGGGTAGGAGCTATAGAATTGATCAGACTAATACACGGGGAATAAAGAGGAGCTATTGTACATATCAACATTTTGCACTAAAACATAAAACACTTAATCATTGCATTTTGGGGTTTTGATTACCCTAAACACCCCATCTTTTTGCATAGAAATAGCTCGCCTTAGTCTAAGCTAGCTAATAGTCTTAAGACAATTATTCGTTGCTGTGCATATAACTAAGTTTGTGCATGGGTTTATATTCTTCTCATCAAGTCGATCGCTCACTCTCTTGCTTGGTTGGTTATCTGAAAATCAATGTCCAAAGGGGAGTGTGTTGCTATGGACATCACAATGTGGCTCATGTCGCATGTCCTGATTATATCGAAGATAAGTCTCATTGAATTCCGGCCATCTGAAGATGGACATGTCTAGGATACATTAAGCCACGAAAACGAATGAGAATTTGTGTCAGTTTTCCTGTAGGGGTAGTTTTTGAAATAATCATTTTTTACATGATTATTTTTGATTTTTTTTAATATTTTTTATTTATGTTAAATTTGTTTTACTTTTAAAATAAAATTGTCATCAATTTACATGACAAGGTAAATCAATCTTTTGCTCCTCCCTCTCCAAAATAGCCATATTACGAATTATTGATGAAATGTGAAATATTATAATATTTTTAGCAATAACTCTCTCTAGCTTGCACAGTAAATTATGTTGCAGGGTAACAGTTTAATATAGTCATTGTAAAATGCAAAATAAGCCACTAAATTCTAAATTTTTAAGAGTTAAAATTAAATGAAGAGTTGCATGTGACATCTAGGATACAGGAAATGTAAGATTGGATAAAGGCTGTAATGATCTTTTGACCTATTTTTCTTCATATATTATCAAGATGTTGGTTGAATTAGTTAGTAATTAGGGCCTATATAAAATGCCTTCAGATACACCAACTCTTCAGAGAGACAGAGGAAAAAACTTGTAACAATGAAATAATGGCTCTTAACAGCTTTACTCCAAAAAGCCCAGATATGGTTGTTTTGTTGCATTATTCAAAATGCATTATTTATAGACTTAGAAATCAATAATCATCAGCATGATGGGTTGGTTATCAGTGTATTTTTGACACAAAACAATGGTAAATATCAACATTCACCTAAATTTTGTTTTTAAAAATGCCCACCATAATGTAGAGATGTCATATGGCTGTTGATGGACAGCCATTAAGCTATATCAGGTCTATATAATTGCCATTTTTGTCTAGATATTGACAGATTCTCAAAATTGATCAAATAATGTGGTTTGATTGATTTTTGAGCAGTGATTTTAAGCAAAGAAAATAGTCTCACAAAAAGGTTAAGTGATTTTTGTTGCGAAATACGCTATGACCATTGACCATGAGAATACGCTATGACCATTGACCATGAGAATAAAGCAACTTGAATGAGGGGCTTCAGATTTGGCCCACATTTTAATTTTGTAAAACTGTTTGTGATAAATGAACAATTGGTGTATATTATGACTAAAATGTAAAAAAACTAATATTTTCATCCAGTTATTTACATAACAATACTTTTTTACAAAATGTATTGAATCTATTCCCAAAGCTATTTTTATTTTTTTCATTTATTTTTATTGATGTGAGATTTTGGAGAAAAATAACAAGAAGTGCAGTACTTTTGGATTGATATTTTTCAAGTTTAAGGTCAGGTGTCTTCTGAAATGTATAGGATTGATGTTAATGGTATGATATAAAATTAATAAAAAATAAAAAATGACATATTTCGCACTTCTCAAATATTTCCTTGTTTTGGACATATGATTTATAATTGTTATAAAGCTTTTATATCATAGTCATTTTTGCCTCTATAAAATTGCCATAAATAGATACAAAGATTGAAAAAATTAACATGGACATAGTAGGATTGATTTTTTGTACTGAAAGCTGACATTTGAAAGAATATTGTCTCATAAAAACAGCAAAGTGCTTTCTGTTATTGTCATTTTCTTAATGCTATGACCACAAAAATATAGCTAATTGATAAGCTGTTTTTTCATCTTTAGATTTGCCCCATATCTAGGCCAGGGTTCTAGCCAGGACCATTTTAGAACCGGGTGGGTTTTTTTTAGAACCGAGTAAATTTACTGACGGCGAACGGAGAAAATGTAGCGAACGAAGTGCAGTGGATCATGGCATGGGATCCAGAGGCCCTATTAATGTCTTTTTAGGGTTTTTTAATGCACTTTGAGGGTTCCTGCCACATAATTTCTTGTTTTATGAGGCAGTTTAATGATTTTATCCACAAATTGTAAAAAAAATTAAAATCTTTTTTTTTAAATTTTTTAAATTTTTTTTAATTTTTTTTTTTTTAGAGTGCCGGACGGCCAGCCCATTTCCGGGCCCAGCGCCGGGCGGGCTAGCCCAGTGGTGGGCGGGCCTGCCCGGCGCCGCCCGTCCTAGCTAGAACCCTGATCTAGGCGCTCTTGGTCTGATTGCAACAAATGTTTGATCATTTTGTATATATAGTTTAAGGGTATATGGGAGAGTTAGACTACTACTAGTTTTAATATTATCAAGGGGGCTCAAGCATTGAATGGACGTGGGTAAATGTTGGCACATACGAACACTTATTTTGCAACTTTTATCATTTTAATATGGTAAAACAGCGTTACTCGAGTTACATGTTTCAAAATCTAGTATTTTCTTGGCAAAACAGCGTATCTCTAAGTTACGCGTCTTTTCCAAACAACTATTTTGCTACGAGATACGCAGGTTTGGCGAAAAAATAGTAACCAAAGAATTACACGTAGCTTGAGTTAGGCCTACGCTGTTTTGCAAGATTAACCTTGCGTATAATTAGATGTCGGATTGGCAAACCCGCGTATCTGGACAAAATCAGCTGTATCTTTAGTAAAAATGAAACATAATGCACGTTTCCATTTTTAAATCAATTTCCTCTGTAAATAATAGAGAAAATGCAAACACTCAAACTTTAAAGTGCTCATACCTCAAAACCATCATTTTCGAGTTACACTGTTTTGCCAAATTACGGCCGAGCAGTCAATGTGCGTAGTGGTTAAATGCAGCCTAGATCTTTTTATGCCCTCAATATTTCTCCTAGTATTGTTCCTGTCATTGTCGCTTAATTCACACTTATTCTTCAAAATCTTACATCTTTAAACTCTTACATCTTCGTCAACATGGACTTAACAGATTGTAATAAAGTGTATTACTTCTTGAAACGCAAAAAGGATAGTTCTAAGAAAGAATGGATGGATGGGTGGATAGGAGGCTATAAATATACATTGTGTTAAGTTAGAAATTGCATAGCCTAGGCCTTTATGTATTGTTACAGTGAAGTCGACCATAGTCATAGTCACAATCGCCCTAAGCTCCTTCGCGTTTCGCGGCGCACTATAGAGGCTGTTTTCTTAAGTCTTACTTGATCTTTAGTTGTCCCCGGAAACGATAGAAGACGATGCGTATGATTTGAATGAAAAGTCATCAACAATGCTGAATCTTAGAATGGAAAATATCAGGGATTAGATAGAAATACACAAGGTGATGATGGTTTGTGGTTTGAATGTTTGTGCGCCAAATTCAATATTTCTGGAAAATTGGAATTTTTAAAATTTACAGTCCCATATCGATTGCCTCGTTGAATAGAACTTTTCATCTTTTATTTCATAGAAATATTCCTATTATTGCACTCAGACACATTTCATCATTTGTATATGAGTACACCTTATGGTTATTAACTAACTAACGATTCCAATTAATTGACCAATTTCTACCATTATGTTTTGAGGTGTCCAAGTGTGGTATAATATTGGATGACTTGAGGGCGATACAGTGAAAATTGGTTAAGCCTTGAAAAAAAAATCGGACGAGCCGAAGGCGAGTCCAATACATGATTAACTCGAGTTCAAAGCTCTGTGAAAATGAATAGGACGGAAGATTCTCAAAACATTTACGCCCAATATGTATTGGTCTTGCTATGAGTTTAAAAATATTGGGCTAGCTCGACCAATACATATGGGCTCATCTATCATTTGAGGTAGAGAGTAGGCATTATGGTTAAACTGTATGGTATACAGATACATGTCTGCTCCTACCTATTTATTAAATCTCAAGCAGGCCAGTGGTTTGCCAAGGTTAAAACCAAGTATTCAAATAGTTGAAATTGGCTATTAAAAAACGAAGACCACCCCCCCCCCCCCCCCCCGAATAATATACAACTGAATGAAGCACAATTTTGAACCCCATTTAAACTTCCTATTCGTCCAGACTCTGAAACATTTCTCCTTCCAAGTTAAAATGGGTTTCAGCTGAAATGGGTAGGCCTGGTAAAAATGTGGATACCAGGAAGCCCCTTCCCGGCAAATGTTGGTATATGGAGGGACATTTTGCTTTTACAAATAAAGAAATACATAAGAAATGGGAGGACATCTGACCTACTATCTGGGAAATTTAGCTTCCTTCCTTGTAATGTACATTTTTTCCAGCCCTGGAAATGGACATCTTGGAACGCCTAGACCAGGCATTCTCAAATGGTGGCGCGCGCGCCACTTGTGGCGCATCAAGGCATCCTAAGTGGCGCGAGAGTGGTTAAAATTTGTTTTAAAAAAATAAATCATATTATGATATAGCCAAATTCCATAGGCATATGACAGTCAGATGTATAAATACAGCAATTTTTCTCGCCCTCAAAACAGTAATATTGGTTAATATGCTGCCTACATATGTTAAAATATTTTGAAATTAATGTTATAAAGGGAATTTTGCCATTGTAAATTTAAAAAATATGACCAAGTGGAGCTTCAAAAAGTTGGTTACTAAAATGTGGCGCATCAGTAAATCTAGTTGAGAAAGCCTGGCCTAGACATCCATATGCAAATTATGAGCCCCCTCCAACCCCCCCCCCCCATCCCCCCCCCCCCCCCCCCCCCCCCCCCCATCCCCTTCAACATTATGAAAATCACTTTGATTTTGTCAGTGCTATATTTGCTATACTGATCACAGACCTGTACATTATCTTTTCTTTAGCCAAAAATAAAACCTTTTACAATCGGTCATTGTGCACTAAGAAGTGTCCCACTCCCTGGAGTGTCATGACATTTCATTCAAATTCAGAATATTACACTTTTATATTTATAATACTGAAATAATACTTATGTTTTAAACAATATATTACATACATTCAATTCTACACCACATGGGTGATGAAAACGCATATATATTTATTAAACGAGTCAGTGAATCTCCGTGTTAACACTTTACTTGTGCAGATATTGTTGGACTGTCCACTCAATACACACAAAGGTCTGTTATATGCCATCTCAGTTAGATGTCAAGTATTTGTATGTAGCAAATTTGAAATGTTTTAGAAGGATTGTGTGTGAGAGAAGGTTAATGACAGTGGTAATGGTGATATTTCAAAATACACAATTTCACCATCCAATTTTAAAACATAACACACTGGCCGTCTTGGTCGTATGCAAAGCGTTAAAAGTGGTCAGGTTTATGAACTAAAAGGAGAGACCAAATTGTATGCATAATCAATTTGAGTGATAAGAGTCGATATCAGATTTAGGCCGTTAGGACCACGGGCTAGTAATTGATACCGCATGGACTAGTGTGAATGGCGAGGTGTTATATCAACTATAAAATAGTCATGATTATTGATAGAAAAACAGACGGATATGTTATACCGAAGGGTCATAGCATTGACATTATGTTTGTGTTGCCAACACTGTAACAGTGGCTTGACACTTAACACTTTCCATGTGGCTATTGTTTTACCTTACAAAACAGATTTTTCAGAAACCATTCCAAAGATCCAAAGTCTATTTCAAGGATTACTGAACCAATTCTTGGCATGTTTGTACTTATTTTAATGCATTTCTCATGATGATTCCAAATATGGTGATGAAATTCAATAGTTTTGATATTTATGACACATTTTGTGACATTTTGGAACTGTCGTCTGCAGAAGATTGCCGCGTGGAAAGTGTTAAGCTAACACCAGTGTATCTGCTAGTTTGTTGTGAAGGCTGAATATTATGGTAACCAAAAACGGCTTCAATATTATTTTGTCGATTCAGAAAGTGGAATAAGATAAACCACAGCCATCGATTGTTAGTATAGAAATTAGGCCTACTGTATGGTATTTCAAACTATTGTCATCATCTTGAGTAGCAATAACTAAAGTGGACTACGAAATTCTTTAAAATTGATCTATTCTTCTTTGAAATATACCGGCAATATCGTGATTTTATTATAACATTATATTGAAACCCTTCCGTGTATTTCTGAATGCTATTTTTTAAATATAAATAATAAATTATTGTATCTGCCTGTATCATGTATAATACATGTATTCCTTTAGGCGATGTTACCTAATGGACGTGGACATTGTCAGCCAACAATCTGTTGGCAGATGTAAGGACAAATCCATTGAGTTATCATCGGATAATAGAGCATCGTGAACAAATCTTTATTTCAGAAAAGGAAGAAAACCAACTGAAAACTGAATTACTAATAATTAGTTTTTGGTAGAGAACATTTTAGCTGCGAGACACTCCCATTTGGCCATATATTTGGACCATAAAGACCGAAACTGACCAAACGAGCTAGATAACAATGGTGACACAGACTTGTGGTTTATGGTTTATCCTGAATGGATGCGGACAGGGTACGGGTAAACTCACCCTGACGTTCATAAAGGTTAGCTAGTTTGTTGGATCCATTCATAGTCTAATGCTACTATTTCATTTTTGACTCTTTTGTACGTATTTGTAAAAGTGTATTTATCCAGCAAATACAACTTGAGATTGTTTAAATACTGTCTTTTTTGTGGTTTTATTGTACTGCTGTTGTTGTTCCTTCTGGCGAGTTAAAAACTATGTAATGATCTTTTAATACTCGTACTAGTATTGAGTGGCTTAACATTGGATTATTATTATAGGTGTTGAATTTGATACCAGTTTGATTGAGCGGTCAGCGAAGACACAATTCAACCACCGGAATAGAAACAAACTAATTTACTCTTTACTTGTGAGTGTGGGGTAGAGGAAGGCAGAGAGAAAATGTCTTAACAGGGTTGGTGGTGCTACAAGGGGGTTTGGGGTTATGGACACTTGTTTGGCAGCAAGGACCCTCAATATTTCACCTATGTGCAGATTTGGGGTCCAAAATGCCCCATTCTAGTCGTCAATTACACTGTTTTTCTTGCTTTCTCTTGAGCATCGGCCTCTTGGAACCCCGTGAATTTAGAGTCAGCACTAGCATGCTAACCCTGGTCTTCCAACACTTTGCAACTTCAATCTTCTGTCTTTTGGTTATCTTTGATTCCTAGGGCTGTGTCGGCAACTTAAAAAATATGGGTCACATTTTGATGAGGCCTTGGTCAAAATGTATTTTTTGACAAAATGAATTGTATGCATTTCGAAGAAGATAAATATCGCTTTGTGACTCGAGGGCCATATATCGGACATGTGGCGGTTGATGTTCGATTGAACTGACACCCATTGAGTAGGGGAGACAATTATAAAGTCATCAACAATATTGTGATTAAATTGTTTAGCTTGAAGCATTGAATACAAAAATAAAATGTTGTTAAGTATAACCAGAGACTGGCTACAACAGAAATGAGCGAGTCCAACCAAGAGGTTCAGATATTTTGACAACAAGGGGGTTGGGCATTTTTCACACTGTTTCAATTAAACCATATATATATATATATATATCTTTCTATTGTATTATTAAACTAAACAGAATTGTATTTCAGATGTATTACTTAGAGAGTAATTTCTTAATACATACACACATGTCTGGAAAAACAGGCACATTTTGGAATCTCTGTGCATAACATTTTGATAAAAGAGAATTTGAGTGATGAAAAAAAAGAAGGGATACACAATAATTTGGAGGCGAAAATTCTTTCTTTTTGAAGGAAAATAGTTGTTATTTTGTCGGGAAATTGCATTTTTCTGCAGACCTGAATGAAAGCGGGAAGGCAGGCTATTATGATGGGAATAATATGATCTTTGTTCAGCCTGCAGAAAATATTTATTGTGCAATATTTTGTAGCAACGAAGAAAATATGTGCTATTTATGTATAAATGAGAGAATATTCATATGTGTCATTCACCCATATAAGGCTAAATTAAAAAAAAAAATTGTCTCAAAGCTCTTCAGTTTTTCAAAACCTAATGCGGAATGCGGGTTTGTTTGTTTTTGTTTTTTGTTTTTTTTAAATATAAAATATTGAAATCCTTTAAAATGATGTGATCAATGAAAATCTGAAAAATCGGTGAAATTTTAGGATTTTTGGGATTTTTTTGTTGTTGAATTTTTATTTTTATTAAAAAAAAACAAAAAAATTTAAGATTTTTGTTTTTCTATTGCGCATCAATAAACTAACGCGCGCGGGAGCTTTGAGACAAATGATTTTTTAAATTTAGCCTAACACTATTCATTTATATAATAAATAATGCTATTATTCTTCTTCTCCACTTCTACGTAATTCCATCAAAACAATATGCTTGACTAATGCTATTTAAGATGTTTAACAGAACATAGCTGTTCAAAGTGTCGTCTGTTTCAATGCTGTCAATTTTTAAGTGGCGAAGAATACAACGGAATACAACAATGTTCGCTATTGTTTTACTGAACATGTGCAAAGAAATCAATGGGCATTTTACCATACATGATAGAAATTCACTAAGGGGGTGGGGGGAGGGGATAAATAACAGGGGATTTATACATGATGTAACCCCTTGAATGGATCTAAAGATTGGTATCCAATGGCGGCATAACCAGGGGGCCAGGGCCAATGGCCCCCCACTTTTGGCAACATTAACCCTAACCTCCTAGTTGCATTTTCCAAGGGAATTTTTTTCAACGACAAAAACGCGGACAAAAAGAGTAGCGCCGCCACCGGGGCTTGAACCCACAACCTCTCGGTTGCGAGACGGACAATCTACCAGTGCGCCACAGGGGCCAACCATACTTGTAGCCTGGGGCCATTATTTCATCGAAAATGTGCCACGCCAGCTGGCACAGACAGACTTTACCGTGGACATTTGTGGTACTGGGGGTGGTTAGAGTTAAGGGGGGACTTAAGGAAGTTTTTGATTTGATTTTCTGAATTTTGTGAGTGCTGTAATTATTGAACTATTAATCAAATGTATATAAAAGTATACATTTTTGGAAAGGAAATGGATCAGAGAATCTAAATTTGGCGGCAATTTTGACCAAAAAAGTAGATTTTTTGAGAAAATCACAAAATTCACTTTTTTGACCCAATTTTTTTTGAACAAAGCTAACAAAAAATAATTTTGAGTAAAAAATGTCCAAATCACTTTATAATGATGTTAAGACACTAATGAAGGGACGAATTTTTTTTTTTAAACTTAATCTAATATTTTTGAAAATTTTGACCAAAAAGTGCCAAAAACGTGAAAAAATTGATTTTTAATTTTTTTTTACACTTTTTTGTCAAAATTTCAAAAAATATTGGATTAGAGATATAAAAAAAAAATCGTCCCTCCAGTAGTGTCTTAACATCATCATCAAGTGATTTGGCCATTTTTAACTCAAAATTATGTTTGTTAGCTTTGTTCAAAAAAATTGGGTCAAAAAAGTGATTTTTTTGTGTGATTTTCTCAAAAAATCAACATTTTTGGTCAAAATTGATGCCAAATTTGGATTCTCTGATTCATTTCCTTTCCAAAAAGGTATACTTTTATACAAATTTGAGTCGTGGTTCAATAATTACAGCACTAACAAAATTCAACAAAAAACTTCCTTAAGTCCCCCCTTAAACACTTACATTTGATAAAATATGAGTTAATGAGGACTGAAATGGCTTTAAAACACCCTCAGAGTGAATTTAAATTCGCTGCACTTACATTATGGTCAGGGTTCTAGCTAGGACGGGCGGCGCCGGGCGGGCCCGCCCACCACTGGGCTAGCCCGCCCGGCGCTGGGCCCAGAAGTGGGCTGGCCGCCCGGCACTCAAAAAAAAAAATAAGGGTTTTTTCTTCTTTTTTACAAATTGTGGATAAAATCATTATACTGCCTCATAAAACAACATAAAATAAGAAATTATGTGGCAGGAACCCTCAAAGTGCATTAAAAAACCCTAAAAAGACAAAGAAGGCCTGTGGATCCCATGCCATGATCCACTGCACTTCGTTCGCTACATTTCCTCCGTTCGCCGTCAGTAAATTTACCCGGTTCTAAAATGGTCCTGGCTAGAACCCTGATTATGGTACATAAGTGGCGCCCCCACTTTTTTAAATGTTCCGTCGCCGCCGTTGTTGGTATCCAATGGTGTGTTGTCCATATAATGGCTTTTGTGGTTGACCAAATATGATATGTGTACTTTTTTGCTAGGTCTCTTATTGATCTCAAAGGTGTTTATTTTTTATTCAATCTTCAGCTAGCATATCTTTAGTAATACATTAGTGAAAGGTCAAGAAAAAAACCCATTAGTTGCAAATTTTTCCCAAGAAAACAATTTACACATGCCTATTAAGGCTAGTGAAGCAGTCAAAATAAAAGCAAGGGGTTGACACTTTCACTGAATGAGTTGGACTTGATTTTTAACCTAGATATAAAATAAAAACACCCAACACCACCAAGCTCTATGCAGACGATTCATTGTTCACCTGCTACGATGGCCTAATTTATCACAAATGACAGGTTTAAGAAAATGATAAGGCAAAATTCACCGGTCATGACAATCGGCCTAGCAGAAGACCGGACACCATGGCACGGCCGCGTAGTCTGTTGCATGCCTTTATGTACAAGATAAAACCAACAACGGCTGGTTGAGCAAGCATGTTATGCACAGATAGATTCCACGCTCAGTTGGTCCCTACAGTACGTTCGGCAACTGAATCACTGAAAATTTCGTTTATCCGCCTGCGATAGGAATCGCACCTGATATCTGCATAATTGATGTCAGTGCACTTCGTATACATCCTACGCACATATAAATTGCACTTGTGTGACATCTATTCTAAGGTAAAATGCACTTAAGCTAATTATCGATTCATATATATAACAAGGCTGACCTATTTTGTACCGAACGCACTATAGAGCAGGTAGAACAGATAAGTGCAGAAGTCTAGACCAATCATTCATTCTTGTCATTTCTAAAAAGCTTGATGAGATATTGAGAATTAAAAAAAAAATCGGTGTATACATATTATACACATACCGAAGATGAGTTTAACAGGATATGTGACGTCACATAGACTGGACACAATGAAAAATGAAAGGCTAGTATCGCTGCAGAGAGAATAATTATTATTATTGATGATGCATATATATTGTGTTCATTAGGAAATATCATACTGGTTTTAATGTATTAGAGAATGGCTATCCTATAATTTATAGTTACCTATATTGATATATATTTTCTGACGCTTGAATGAATAAAGCGCATGCTGTGTATAAGGACTTGACATGGGTAAGGTATTGACCATTTCAATCTGTAATTTGTTTTTATGATAGGCCTATGGATATAATAACCAACAGTTTCGTTATTAATAATTTCATTATTAATTTTACACAATAAAATAAAATGATATGTCACGGATTCAAGTACTACTACTCTGTCAATTTTAATAAAATTCAACTAATATTATACCATTTTAAAATCTTTTGCACAAATTAACCGGGGTTTAGTTTTTAGCAATTTATACATGTAGCCCCAGGTTTTAACGTCCCTCGTTGTATCTTGTTTGTTGGACCGAGGGCGATATTCGCCTTGCCTTCTAATTTGGCTTGGACAATGGAGTTTAGAAGAGACCTACAGGCTATTATTCACTTGCAATCTACCCTGAGCTTGGACGTTTAACTGCAGGGCGATTGCCGAAGGGGCCAAGTAACTTGAAGATTTTGGTAGCCTGGGAACAAATGACGACAATTAATGGCTAAATATCATGGTTAAGGCTCAGGTTTGAAAGATTGGGTCCCTTCGGCTTGCTGTCATGTTTGTGGTATTTGTGAAGGTGAGGGGTTGAGATGTTTAAAGCTTGAATCAAATTGTGTTCATGAAAAGATGACAAAGTGTTAAGTTAAAAAAGCCTTTCCTCTTTCTTGTTATCGGTTTTGTTATATTTTTTGCCAGTTACCATCCTCGTCAGGACAGAACCTGTTGAGTTAACATATTTAAAAATGATGGAGAGATTATTTCAAAGGCAAATGATACTACATGTATGTTCAATCATGGCAGTACATCCATGTTCAATCATTATACAAAAATCATAGTTCATCACATGACCATGCAGTATTTTGTGTTTTATAACAAAACAGGTGTTGCGGACTGGCATCATCATTTTATTTAACATATTGTATGTCCGCCTTCCTGTATAGGCTGTATGTAATGTTATTTTATACATGTACCATGGGGGCCAAACTTGGGATCGCCACAAATTGTCCTTTTTTTCTTCTGCACAACATTAATTTATAAATATGTGGATGAAATTGGTTTAAGGCTTGGGTTGGAAGAAAACTATCCCCCATCTTTCTCAAACATACCTTGCGGCATGCATAATAGGCCATTTTCCATCAAAAATTCAGCAATTTGAGACATCAAAAATTCAGCATTTTGAGACAATTTTCTGATACCCATTGCCCATGCCCATCATTCACATAAGACATGCAGATACCAAACAGTTGTAGGCCAGTGACAGTTAACTGTCACTGGGTAGGCCTACATGCTACACATATCAGGCATGAGAATGTTTAGGTTTAAACTTGAATTCAGGGGAAAGGTTTGTCCACATTTCCACATTATTTTTAAATTTCAGCCTGTTTTTGGCCCTTTTGGCCCAATTTCTTGCATTTGTTTCTCTCAATTATGCTCATTCTCATGCCTTGTATATTACCTGCCTGATTTATGTTGTAGCAAATGTCAATCATTTATACATGAACAACTGTATTGCAAGGGATGATACACCATATAGTTATACCTGAATGCTTTGGAGCAAGTTTTATACACAGTTTTTACTCAATGCCAACTTGTTCAAACCCATATCGTCATCCAAACAGGTCTTAGAGTTAACAAAAAACTTGAAACTGTCAGTGATGTTCTTTTTGAAGAGTTTTATTCCACTAGCGATTTTGTAACAACAGTTTTTTCTCTCTCTTTTTCTTTTTACCTTGACTTGAGAATTGTTAAAAAACATGTATTTTCGATGATGGTTTGCTATAAAAAAAGAAAGAAAGAGAAAGAGAAAGCAAAATGTTTTCTGCATTTATTTCGTTCCGAGAGCTGCTAGATGCTGTCGCACTTTCTTGAGCTTTTTGATGTTTCATTATATTTGCCAGAAAGACGTAGCTTTGAAAATTTCACCACCACATCATCATCGTCTTCGTCATTGTCATTATTATTAGTTTTCGGCGGTTGAAATCCACTAATGACCATAGGTCACCATAACTAGGCTGTAGGATAGAGGTACATGTATATGACAGGCATTTCCACAACAGCGCTACTACTACTATCGATAAACCTTGCCTGATTAGAAATTTAATTGAATCTTAACATACTCTGCAACAGAAGAAAAAAATGATGCGTTTAACCTGACATATTATCAACATGGTATTTGTAATATATAATAGTAGTGAGATATTTGTTTTGTTAGAATAGTGCACATTTAAGGAGATTTGAATACTTTTCTTAAATAACTAATCTTCCCTCACTTGAAAGCAAAGCACCTTGGAAGGGGGTGGGGGTCGAGGCTGGTGTATTGAAGGGGCTTATTACTAGTACACAAAAACATTTTCAGAATTGTTTCCCTTTGGAGTGGGTAGCTTAAACAGGTTGAGCAAAAGCTTGTAACTATAGCAGCACAGGGGATGTGCAGAGTAAGCTTGATAATGCCTATTGCTTAGGCCAATTCAAGTTTATCTTTGTTAAATACCATATCAGCTTTATTTATTGCTTACTAGTGTAAAATTACCACATACAAATAAAAGGAAAATACAGTTCAACAAAATGTGCTTTGTTTCTACTATGGTAGTGAAGTCAAAATATACATTTCACAGAGCCTTGTCTCACAGGTAATAAAGATACCGCATTTCGCATAGCAGTTTTTACTGATGAAACAAATAAAATATTTGTAGAAGTATAACACTGAAAAACTAATTTATTCTTCAATTATAACTTTAAAAAATATTAACCAGATGTGTCATAATGCTTGTTTAATCCATGAGGGTTACAAACGTACAGATTACCGAAGATGTTAACCTCCAGTGTTAGCCGTTCGGTGTCGTCTTCTCATCCAGCCGGCAATTTGCGTTATACAAACGAGTCGGGAGGGGCAGTCGCGATAACAATGTAAAGAATGAATGACAACATTATCAGATTGAACTGATGGGCAAGGGTCCACCAGCACTGACAATAATCTCACATGGTGGAACGTAATCAGACACCGTCCATCTCCTCTCAAGACGTCTTAACGCCGTCGCCACCGCCTCTCCGTTAAGACTTACGTATAAGCTGCTGACGGGGAAGGGGAAAGGCAGAGCGATATCCGGTCACACTGAGCTAGATTGCCTCCCGGCCATGATTGTAATCGCCCCTCATCGGATGCCCATTCAACGATCATATTTCACAATCTGTCGTCACGCTGCTGCTCGGCTCGGCCAATGATTTTAATAAATGGTTTGAGATTTTTTTCCTTCTTTGCAATGAAAATTGTCCATTTGATGTATAGTAAGACATTACACAGATGACATGAAGGTGTTACCATCTATAAAACATGCGGGAAAGAGAAAACGACTAATGGTCACCTGACTAGAGGATATTTCCTCTTAGGTACCTGGCGATTACAGCGTGCCGGGAGATCTTTTACTTTTTTATTTTTAGGTACGCAATCACGATTCTATCAAATTTCTGACAGATATTGAAGAGTTAGCCCGTTTGCTTTGCTCCTTGAAAATTAGCCATCGCGAAGGACATTTCAGAGAGATGTGGCGTTAGTGTTCAGAAACCAAACGTTTGATGGTCATATTGGGGATGCTTTTCTGTCATTATCGAGTGTTTTTAACCGTTTAGGTTAATTCTCGGTACGCAATCACAATTCTGTCAAATTTCTGACAGATATTGAAGAGTTAGCCTGTTTGCTCCTTGAAAATTAGCCATCGCGAAGGACATTTCAGAGAGATGTGGCGTTAGTGTTCAGAAACCAAAAGTTTGACGGTCATCGGGATGCATTTCTGTCATTATCAAGTGTTTTTAACCGTTTAGATGTGTGAATACTCCATGAAGACGTCACACTGCATAACTGATGATGATCTTGAAATGTTTGCTCAACATTTCTTTGTAATTCTGTATTCAATTTGTTGACAACCAAGTGGACAGTTTGTCCCAGTCCCATAGAAAAGGGCATGTTCCTGGCGGACAGTTTGAGGTAGAGGCTATCAAAGTTTGTGCATTATACTGAAAATAATGGAAACAAAATATGCGTTGTGCAAAGATATCTTGTGTTTCCAAAACCCAATTTCCTTCCACAATGCAGAATATTTGAATGCTTCAAACTAGTATGAGTTATGCCACTAACATGTCCATTTTTGATGTGATGGGTCACATGCTTTGGAGAGCACTTGTAAACAAAATCTATTTATCTACACATTGTAATGAATGCGGTGACATTTATTTTGATCTGGCGTGGCAATTCAATGTATTCAAGAGTGTACTATCACCCTTATTATATGAGGTCTCAACAAAGGAGGCTTGGAGTGTTATGTTGGGCAAATAAAATAACCAATTTCAGAAACCGATTTTCCCCTTCAAATTTGATAAGCTTTAGTGCTAAAAATAAACACCTCGGCCTGTGTGACGATTTGGCGGGGCTATTTTCTTTGTTTGTCACTGCCGGTGTTTTCCAGGAAATTACGCCATTATGCACAGTGAATTCCAATTCTGTGAAACTGTGTTGTTTAGAGGTTACAAGTTGTAAATGAATACAAATGTTTTGAACTCTCTGTGGATAGTTAGTTGTTGGTTTAAGTGAAAAAGGGTATTTTTAGAGGTCGTAAACAAACAGCTCCATTAGGCATTGCAAAACACACACCCTGTTCTAGGGTGGAAGGACCTCTGAGGTTGGGTCGGTAGGTGGGGCTTTTTTTCTCTTTAAAATGACACCAAAATCGCAAAAAATCTGTAAATAAAAAAATGTTGCAGTTTTTTGGAAAAACGATAAAAAGAAAATATCTGGAAATATGGGTCAGTACAGTAGTATTCATTACATGTGAAAATGTACCCCTCCAATTTGTAAACATATAGTTCGATCATGGCCCATTGAACAGGGTTTTTTTTGTTGCTTTTTGGGGCTTATAAGTATTACCTGTAGTCTTTGAGAGACGGAAACATTTTGATAATTCTATAATGCCACTTCATCTGTCTTGCCTCCCCTATCCCAATTCTGATGAAATATGCAAAGCCTCATAGCCTATTAACCACCCCTACAAGTCATACATACAAGTCATACACAAGGATGTAGCTACACTGGTCGGTGCCGGTCGGTAGCGACCGGCACTAAGGCTAAACAACCGGCACTCACAGCAATTTTCAGGCAAATTAACCAGCTCTAAGACTCAAAAATTGAGTAAATGTACATCAAATACCACAAAATGGCTGAGAATGCCAGAGTGTGGTGATAAATGTGTGAGATTTTAGCCGGCACTAAAATGTGGCTAGCTACAACCCTGCATGTGAACATGTACCTCCCAATTTGTAAACATATAGTTCGATCATGGCCCATTGAACAGGGGTTTTTGTTGCTTTTTGTTGCTTATAAGTATTACCTGTAGTCTTTGAGAGACGGAAACATTTTGATAATTCTATAATGCCACTTCATCTGTCTTGCCTCCCTTATCCCAATTCTGATGAAATATGCAAAGCCTCATAGGCCTATTAAAAGTAGATGTTCCGATTTTCAACTTGAAGTTTTCTATTCTACATGAAAGGTCATCCTTAAAAAAGTCGTGTTCCAAAGTTCGAGTTGCATAGCTCTAATGGTTCTTATTTTAGATGCACAAGATGCTGTGAACTGTACCCATTGAGTAGTACACAAACTATATCGGTGGTTACCACCATTCGCGGTAATTCGACGTTATTTCATCGATTTCTCCGTAATTATACCGATTTAGGCCGTCAAATTTCAGTATGATGATGAGAAAAATACGAGCTTTCATATGATATGAAAATCTCCGTATGTTTGAAATAATTCTGTGTTACGAAAATGTGATCGGGTCATCTACCTTTAACCACCCCTACAAGTCATACATACAAGTCATACAGTGTGTGAAATGACCAGGATTGGGCCTGGCCTATAGATATTTTCATGATACATGAAATATTTATTAACACTCGACTCATATCAAATTTGTTTAGATGATCCCTCAAAACATACATGACTATTGACCATAAAATGTCATGCAATTTTGCTTGTATACCGGCTGGATTATCATTAATGTTGTCTGCTATTAGATTGGTTGGGGCATTCACATGTGTCCGCACGTGTTCTCATGTTAGTTAATTTGTATATATTTTGCATTTATTGCTACTTGTATGAAAATGGGAAACTTACAGTGAATCAGAGCAAGGCATTACATTGTGTTTAATGCCTTGATCAGAGTTAACTCATTAGTTGTATCTTTAGTTGAGAGCAATGTGGTGGAGAATAAATTGTAAATGTTTTTTTTATGTGTATCATTTTTGTGCTTTGGTAATTTCAAACAATTTTACCTGTTGTTGAATTAGCAATTTTGTTTTCCCATACACACCAATATAATGGTGACAACAAATTGGAGCACATTTATTTTTTGCGCAATTGTTATGGTGAATTAAAAAGCGTGAAATTTAATGAAGCACAGAAATATTCAACTTTTACAGCGGTCCTCTTAACTATCATAGAATTATTTCTATACCAGCAAAAAAGGATGTAAATCATTAGCTAACATACTTGAGTTGGTTCTTTTAGCTTTATGTATCTGAACAACTACTTGTGTCATCTTGTATTTAAGGCTGTAAGAACTGCATTCCCATTGGCCAATTCAAACAGTAAGAGCGCATTCCCAACTGGCCAATTCAAATGGTAAGAACTGCATTCCCATTGGCCAATTCAAACAATAAGAACGCATTCCCTACTGGCCAATTCAAATGGTAGGAACTGCATTCCCATTGGCCAATTCAAACAGTAAGAATGCATTCCTACTGGCCAATTCGAATGGTAAGAACTGCATTCCCATTGGTCAATTAAAACAGTAAGAACGTATTCCCTACTGGCCAATTCAAATGGTAAGAACTGCATTCCCATTGGCCAATTCAAACAGTAAGAACGCATTCCTACTGGCCAATTCGAAGGGTAAGAACTGCATTCCCATTGGCCAATTCAAACAGTAAGAAAGTATTCCCTACTGGCCAATTCAAACAGTAAGAACGCATTCCTACTGGTCAATTCAAATGGTAAGAACTACATTCCCATTGGCCAATTCAAACAGTAAGAACGCATTCTCTACTGGCCAATTCAAATGGTAAGAACTGCATTCCCATTGGACAATTCAAATAGTAAGAACTACATTCCCATTGGCCATTTCAAACAGTAAGAATGCATTCCCTACTGGCCAATTCAAATGGTAAGAACTGCATTCCCATTGGCCAATTCAAAATGTGATGTACGTTGATTCCATTTATATTTGTAGTTGAATGCAATGGTGCTATTTGTACGTGTGTCATTCTAACATTTCTTTGTGTTGAATGTCATTATTCAAGCTTGGCCCATTTTGACTTGGACTTGTCGGAACGTAAGTCTGTACCAAATTGAAATGCTGTTAAACAAACAAATACATGCGGACAGACCATTGGATGGTTGTAAGTTCCCCCACAGAGAAAAATTATATAACTATTCGTTGTCAAATTAATAGGGACCCTGGTCCATTAGTGTCACATCATTGATTTCAAACAGGCACATGCATACATGTATTAATTTGCAAACAATGGAGTATCATTTATCAATACAAAATTGATGTAATATTAATGTTTACGCTAATAGGGCTATAAATTGAATGTTCTGAATGTGAGACTATATAAACATAAAAACAAAATGTCTGACCAATTAACTCTTCGAGTAATTAAATGGTAATTAAATGTAATGTAGGTCTATATTTTATTTTATTTATTTTAATTTAGTTATGGAAACAAATTAATTGTAATGGACAGCAATTAGTTAAATAATTCAAATATAACATTTCTCTTTGTTTAGTTTTACAACATTTCACTAAATAAATGACAACATGTTGTTTTCTGACCCACTTAATTAAAAAGTGTGCTGCACATGTTTGCAACTTCCAACATAACAAACATCAATTAGTGGAGTAAAAAAGCTAAATAAGTTAGAAATAGAACATGCATAAATATGACATTATGATTTCTCTTTGTTTTGTTTCCCAAATGTCACCAATTCCAGACAAAATTGTGATCCAAATAAATTACGACCTGCTGATTTCTGACCCACTTATACAGTGTGCGCACACATGTTAGTTACACCGAATGCAAGGCTTTTGTATTCTAAATATATTTCAACTAAGGCCAATAAAAAAAATGTTTGGGTGTTTTCCACCGTCTGTTCCCAAATTTAAAAGCTTGATTAAAAAAGAAATAATGATCTGGATCGTATGAATGATTTTGCATCTCTTCTTCTTTTATTTTCATGAACATCTTGTGACTTCGCCCGTGCATGGATTTAAAATGTTACAGGTAAGTAATTGTTAAACTAACCTTATTTTCAATTCCAGAGGAAAACAATGGGTTTTTTAAAGAATTTTGAAATTGTAAATTTTCAGAAAAAGTGTTTTGGCCTGCAAAACCACCTTTTGAATCTTTCAAAAAATAAATTTAGTGTGAATGTACAAAATTATCATTAGCACTTTATTTGGTATGTCACTTTACAATCCTTAAAAAATAAAACTGAAAAAAAAGGTGTTTACCCGTGACTCCCCTCTGTCTGGCCCTCCTCCTATAAAGATGTGATGACAAACAAGTTTTATTTATTTTTTGTCCGTAATGGTATAAGGAATATTTAAGTTAAAAGCAAAAAACCTAATGTCAATGCAACATTATTGAAGGATGAAACTCAGCATGAGCTTAAAAAAGTCAATACAAATGATATTTTGATTTAGTTTATGAGTCTGATCTTTTGTTGTCAATTGTCACACAATTTAAAATTGTAACTCCCAGACCGTTAGTCAAATGTGTGTTATTAAAGTCTTTTTGTATGAAATGCCAAATTGAACATAATATGTCCAATTTCAAACTTGTAATGATAACAAAGGGGGCTTTTTGTGTGAAGTAGTAGAAACTTAACACTGATATTGTAGTCCGGTGAACGGCTAGCTCACGACAGCTGAGCACTTAACTATGGGTCTGGAGTAGGTCTGTTGGAGAGAACCAAATTTGTATTTTCATTGTCAAAATTCTGTAACATGGATTAAGAGTAGAGCTATATGGCAGTTGAAATGAGTCAAAGTTGTGTTTCCTGACAATTGACACATTCTCAAAATCTACAGGTCTTATATACACCTAACTACCAACTTTCCTGTGAGAATTGTTTTATAAACAGTCAATATTTCTTCTGATATTGGGGTAAATTTGGTTCAATTCTGTGGGACTTATGACAACTAGTGAGATTGCCTTTCAATGTGAGAATGCCTACCCATCAGTAAACCACCATCAATTCCTATATTAATACACAAACACGTATCTTAAGATCACTTTCTAATTTATACAAATAGGTGAATATTTTGCCCTAACTTGACATGGCCCAAAAATATTTGGGTCGAAATTCATTTGCGCTTAATTTTTTTTGGGAGATTTCTAAAAAAATAGGTCGGTCGGGCTCGTAAACAGGGTTTCTTTTTTTCGGTGCCAACAACTTGAATTTAGAAAATTAACCTAACGGTAGATTTACACTGTGTGTGATTTATTTTGTATGGAGTTTGATGTGAATAGTGATGCCAGGGGTAAGAGAAAAGTTGTTGGTCAAAAGTGGCAACATTCTGGGTTTTAACAAGATTTTTCCATTTCCGGTAAAAAGGGTTAATTTATAGGCAGGATTATTCTTTTTTCTTGAAAATGTCAGAGAAAGGGAGGAAGTAATCTTCCATATGCACCCACCCCGATGTTTCTCTGAAGGCTTGAGGATGGTAACCTGGATTAATTATAGGGCCACACCTGCCTCACAAATTTCAAGTGAAGTTTTGGATTTTATCAAGGCAAAAAGAAAGCGCCCACTCAAAGCTAAGATGGCAGAAAACAAGTTTAAGACAAAAGCCAAGTTGTACAAGCAGATGAAAAAGAACAGGAATTGACGCAAGAGTTGCCCTATATATGCTTAACCCTATTAGCAGGAATAAGAAAAAGATTCCCAAATCATCTTAGTGAAAAATAGCTGCTAAACGTCTTTACCCAAATTAAACAGGCAGCTGGGAATCGGGCCCTGACGAAGACGACTGCAATGCTCTGTGCATGCAGCGTTCTTCGTTCAACAACAGGACGGGTATCTCTGTGTATGATCAGCATATAATTGCTACTTAGTGGTATTACAATAGGTGATTGAAGGAGCAAAATCACCAATGATAGCAAGATAACGAAATAGAATAGTAATAAAGATGCTAAGCCTAAATGCTTGTAATGCTTATGGGACAGATTTAACCATAACTTGTTGAACTCTCAATGTGGTCATATAAATATCCATTTGTTGTTTGTTCGTGGGTGTGGTTGGTTGTAGAGCATTTAAGTATGAAGCATGAAAGATGACGGTACCCCTGTGAATCAATCAAGTTTCAAGAAATTATAAAGAAAATGATAAGAAATACATTGCATAATTTCATCATATTTTCAAAATTCAAGTCCAAAAGAGAGTTCCATTTCAAAACTGTAAGAGAATTTCCCTTTATAACCCTTTATTTTTAGCCCATTATGTGATTTTGACTTTTCACATAGGCTATTTTCTTTTTCTGCATGAATTTATTTAAATGCCTGTTTTTTTTTAATCAGCTTAATATGAGCATACTAACATTAAAAATGATACAGAGAAGTACTATTTGAGGTCTATCTGGTTAACTAAATATTCACATTAATGTATAATGGAAATCAATAGTAAATATTTTAATGTTCTGATGATGTTGATGATGATGATGAAATCCGGGGGGGGGGGGGGGGGCACTGGCATTGGAAAAGGGTATAGTTATGTGCCGCGCTGAAGACACCCTTTTTTACCCGCTGCTGCTAGCTCTTATGACCCCCTTTTTTAGCCTGCATCAGTTATTAAGACCCCAATTTTATTGAAAATTCAAAAATCACGAAATTTTGCGTTCCCAAGCCCTAATTCGTCAAAAAATGTTGCGTTCTAAAACTAAAAATATTCAAAAATTTGCGTTCTTGCTAATCAGAGCTATAGGCCAGTTCTCAAGACCTACATTTTGGAAAAAATCAGTCCCTAAGACCCTATTTTTTGTCATAAAATATACTCAGTTCAGTTCTGTAGCCCCCCCCCTCCCTTTTTGAGACCCTGGGCGGCACACCCCTACCCCAAAAAAGTTAAGTGCCCCCCTCCCCCTGGATGAAATGTACTACTCCAGGACAACCAAATGCAACAGAGCGGCGATACATCTGCATGCTTACACACACACACTCCCCATATACGCATATGCATGTATATTTTATGATGTTTTTTAAATTTCAATTTTATTAGCACCCAGACACAATCCATAAAATTACGACTGGACAACGCAGCTGTACGAACGAATAGATAGATAGATAAATGGATGGATGAATGGTTTGGTCATGAAATGTTATTATGGGTTTGGTTAACATTTTAGTACCAGTAGAGATGTGGTAGAAGTGATGCTTGAAATTGAATAGGAAATAAGGTAGATATTTAACGCTATAGTGCCCTCTATTGTCTTATGTGGGAAAGAATGCTCTAATAGGCCTATAATCTGAAACCCCTCACAACTTATCTGGACAATGTGCATAGAATTACAGCTATTCCTTAGAGCTTTATTAGTTTGGATGTTACAACTGATCAACTCATTAGCCTTTAAATAATTCTTTCACAAGGAAGCTTTGAAAAATGTTAATTAAGGCCAAACGAAGAATACTGTATGTCTCAAAAACATTTTGCAAATAAGCTAAGTTCTGTGCGATTTTTTGGATATTTTGTTGGTAGGGATGTGCCCCCAGCAAAATGACAATTGACCAAAATAATTACCAATTTTTGGGAGAAAATGGACCCTTATGTTTACCAGAAACCCATAATTTTCCTATACAGGGTGTATCAGAATGATCTATACCGAGGTAAATACAATTTTTGTTGTTGTATAAACTTGATTGATATTGTCCAAATCGTCATATATATCTTGCGCCAACGCCCAGCTTTCTTAGGAATTTTAGATTTTGAAAATCTGACATTTTTGATGGAAAATATAGACCCCCCCCCCCGGGTGTGCGAAAATGTCGCACCTGTAAAGTTACATTACTGCCCAGATAAAGTGAAATAGAGTATATCCAGCCATTTCATGTAAAGTTACATTACTGCCCAGATAAAGTGAAATAGAGTATATCCAGCCATTTCATGTAAAGTTACATAACTGCCCAGATAAAGTGAAATAGAGTATATCCAGCCATTTCATGTATAGTTTAATCAGTTACAAATTGGCAAGAAATATTCAGTTTTTATCTCTCCCTGCACAAAGGTAATCCAAGTGTACGCACAAGATTATGGCCATACGCACACAGTTTTGGACGAACGCACAGTGCAAGCACCACACATATGTGACCCGTCACATCAAAATGGACATGTTGTCGGCAAGACTCCAATTTGAGTTACACATATCAGCTGAAAGAGCACACTCTAAGCTTTAAAATGATACCTTGTTGAAGGAAATCTGACTTTGGAATCACAAGATATAATTTCAAGAACCATATATTTTACTATTATTTTCTTTATATTTCACCAACTTCATTGGCTTCTATCTCAAAGCTGTGTTTGCCGACAACATGTCCTTTTTGATGCGACTGGTCACATATGTGATGCGATCTGTGAAAACCCGCCACATGGTGGCATTTTTCATATTAGAGATATTTATATCATGAGAAAGCTAAAACTGTGCTGATTACAGAACTGTTTCGATCATTACAAAAAAAGTTATGAGTGAATGATGATTGTGATGTCATAAAAAGCTACTAAACAAGAAATCATGAAAACAGGCCAAAATAGATACATAATTCAAAAATAATAACATTATAAGGTTAATATTAAAAGTGACTTAAGTAAGTTTTTGAAGGTGAAATTTCATGAAAGATGATAACACAAAGTATTGGAAACTAATTCTCTTTAAAAAAAAAAGATTTAAAAAGATTTTTTTAAAAATAATTTGTTTAAATATATTTTTTATTTTACCCATAATCCCTAGTTTACATTTTGCGACATCCGACAGGTTTTCACAGATCGCATCACATATGGGCACAGTGTGCTTGTTGCCTTCATACACGCCACTATCCATATTCATTCGATGCTGTAAGGGAGGCTTCACCAATTTGGAACTGATCAAACTATAGGGTTAGGAATAGGGTTGGGTGTTTTTTAGGTTCAGGTCAGGGTTGATGTTTGGTTAGGTTAGGGTGTACCTGATGATCTGTAGGGTGTAGACCACCAAGTTATCAGAATAAATGGTGTTTGACTATACAGGAATAAACCAAGGCAGCCTATTCCTTTCTGGAAACATCTTAACCCTTTAGTTGATCAGCTTTACAATATTATGTCCCATTAAGGATGTCAGTCAATCAGAGACTGATCTGATAATGAGATTTCAAGATATGATGTCGTTTGGAACAAATTCCAACCTGCCCTACATAGATAGCATATCATGTGATTAATATGCAATACTAGAATTCTATAAGATAAAAAAGCTAACATGCATTTTACATTGTTTTTATCCCATCAAATTCATTGTGAAAAAATAATCAATGCCATTTTACCCCATTCTGGTCTTATTCACCTAATTACTAAATTTGTACAAATGATTATTATGCAACATTAGAAAACTAGTAAGAATATCTTGAAATATGCGGCCTGATTATTCTGTTAGTGTAACGATATCGACATGAAACCATTTATTTTCCGTTCTGTTAATGCTTAACATTTCACTCAGTGCATTACTAGTACGTCCCACGAGGCAAGATATCCTGAAAATGTGGCGAGGTTCCTGATGTAAAGATATTTGTAATATCACAGAAACAATTCTGCAAAATGTAGTATTTGGATTCTGTTCTGGCTAAAAACAATGTTTTATTCTAAATGTTTCCTGATAAGATGCTATGGGCAAACATTTAGTGGTTTATCCGGGCCCATAATATGTGGTACATAGTATGCCACACACTGGAGGTTCATTGCTGTTCTATGGCGATGTAAAAACACACCATGTTCTAAAGGCCCAACATATCCATTTTTCAAAATTTTGACTTCATTTTGTTATTTTTTCTTCAAATTTGGAACATTTTTGTTTTTTTTTGTTTAATTTCAAAAATTGTTGGAAATTCACAAACATTTCGCCGAAAATGTTGTAGACAGGGTTGGTGTTATCGCCTATGGGCAAAATTGAAATTACTTCTTGCTTCTTTCATTAACTTAGATTTTGGAAAAGACTGTTCATGATGTGACTTCATGTAGGATAGGTATCCATGTATGAAAACAATCACTTATACTTTTAATTTCTATTTTCTTATTCTAATTCTAATGTTTATTTTATTCATACTATTGCAAAAATATATTGGTCAGGGTATAAACTGTTTTTTAAAATAAGTTTTATACGTATAAGACTAAGAGTGAGAGAAATAAAAATTCCATTGAAATGGAATGGGGACGATCCAAAAGAAAGAAGCATGTTTTTCTGAAGCATCTGTTGCAAACCAAAATACCAGGAAATGGTGTATGTATTTTCCATAATTCAAACCAAAATACAAATCAAAACACCCCAGTCCAAAAATAGTACAGGAAACCAATAAAGTTGATTTGTGTGCATGGAGGGGGGGGGGGGGGGGGGGGGGGGGGGGGGGGGTAACCGTCTGAAGAACAATCTAGGTATATATGACATTTACTTGGTCTAAAATGTTTGGTCCAGGAATTGCTATAATACTAATTAAAAATGGCATTCCGCGATCATGGTTATCCATATTGACATTTCATTAAATTAACCCAAGAATTATTATTATATATTATATAACCCGAAACTCAAACATCCACAACTAACCACTTATTAGACAACCCCACAACAATTGGGAGATTTCTCCTTATTAGTCAAACCAGGGAGGTGTAGTTGATACCTCCCTGGTCAAACCGTCTGTGGTCAAATAAGATATTTAAAATAAATAAGGTATTATGTCTCTCTGTGGGGAGTCTAATAAACATCTCTCTAAATGAATCATCAACATCTATGCATCAACTAAACAATAGCTTTGACTCCAGCACAGACTGCGGGTACTGTTAAAATAAACTGCATAGGTGCATGTAAGTTACAAAGACTACAAACATGGCGGCCTCCACTTTTGTCTAGAAAGACCTAAATGTGTAAGTTTTTGCAATCCCATGCTATAGGGTGGCTTCGCCCCCAAAAAGAAAATAACTATTTTTTTTATAATTTTTGAAAAATAATATATAGTATTAATTAAGTAAATTAACTTATTAAATCAATCAATTAAATTATATCAGTGACATTTATTCAATTATTGAATTAAATTAATATTATTTATTTTCATTACTTTTCATTATTTATTTTTTCACAGAGATTTATTAAATACTTTTTTCAATTAATTAAAATTAATTAATTATTAACTAATTTACCACTACTATTGGTTAGATAATGCTAACTTCTTTTGTGTATTGCTTCCCAAGGTTTTCAATCAGAAAATTACAGCAAGGTTTTCAATCACAAAATTTCCTGTTAAACTCCCCAAGTAAAAAAAGTGGAAGAAACTGCAGCCTGAAGTAGCACCATTATCTTCTTACAATGTTAAGTGTATACAAAAGCAATTGTCTATAGGCTGGTGTCTACTGGGATGGCAAGATTGGATATTCTAATGAACTTATGAATCATTTTGACACCCTTTAGCCTGGAGCCGGGCCCATTTTGGTACTAATTTGGGTGCAGAAAATTGAATGTCAAGCATTTTTTGTTACCCATCGTTTCATCTTTTTTCTCCCTTTTTGGCATAAATGGCTTAATTAATGATCTAGTGCAAAAAAAGAAAGAAAAAAATGGGGGGGGGGGGGGGGGTAATGCTAGGATAAGGGGCAGGCAAGGACAGGGAAGGGGAATTCACCTCACAATTGGACATGTTGAACATTTACAAACAAATATACCATCACCACCACCATCAGACAGACAGATCTTGGAGGAAATGTTTGGCTAAATCTGCGCTCTTTGATGGATCCTGTTGCCATTTTCCATATCCCCTTACCGATGACCTATTTACCAAACAATAATACCGGTTGAATGGTGCGGTCCTAACACAAAGGGCCGCTAACTACTACAGAATCTATAATAGGGTTGTTACTGGACTGTTATTAACACTTTGCTTACTGATTGCTTACCGACCCTATCTACAATCTACATCTGTAAGCTTATGAGACTAGCCCCTCCCTTTCTTCGCCACCCCACCGGACTCTTCCTCAAACATACCTCAAACATTTGCCTAACCCACCTTACAATGTTATGAAGACTCGATATCGGACACTTTTTTGTTTTTAAACAATGATTTGCAAAAATTAGTCATCGGGTCATAAAGTAGCATGAATTGTGAATGATATTTGACTCATATTTCTTTTCTCTCTTTTTTTTCTCTAAAAAAAAGGGTTATTATTTATGATAAATGGATCGAGTATGTACCATGTGCTTTGTGTGTATGTGACGCTCTATTCGCACTGTTAAACAGGATTCATGAATTGCCATCATATGTTCGGTTATAATAATTTATTTTCCAGATTTGGCACACAATGGTGTGGGTATAAACATTAATGTTGACTAAATTGAGAGGGGATAATTTCTGATTGCATTTCTAATGGGGGAATTAGTCAAAGTAAATTTGTAATTTGTCAATTTTTGAACCAATCCTTACACATTGTTTGGTCCTGGCAATGATTAAACTTGATAACTATTACATTTTATTATGAGCTTGTCAATAGTAATGTTTTATATAAAAAGCTTATCTTTTTACCATCATGACAATAGAATCTAGACTGGAAATGGGTATAAGTATGTTTTATTTGTCTTTTTTTTATTTTTTAAAGACCCAAATAATGTGTCAGGCAGTTAGAGTATCATTTAAATAACCCTAAGCCCTGCTGATGGAGGGGATGAGATTATGGGGGTTAAACTTTTTGGAGGTTATACGGCAAAAAAGGAGCGGTCTGTCTCACATACATTTGGGAAAATATCTATGCTATATGCATTTTTTAAATGTGTTTTTTTTGTTGAAAAAATAACTATGCTTAATGGGATTCTTTTTTATTGCATTTTTGGCCCGGAGCCAATTCCCCCCCCCCCCCCCCCCCTTTTCCCCCAGACAACAAAAAAAAACACCCAAAATTGGTTTCATCGTGTAGGGTTATGCGGCATTTTGGCTTTTTTTTTAAACATATTTTTTGAATTTTTGTTGAATTTTTGTTGTTGAAATTCACATACATTTTCACAAAAACTTTGAAAAAAAACACACCCAACAAAAGAAAAATACCTGACCGACCGACCCAACCTGGGAGGCCTGTTTGTTCAAAGAACAGGGCGAGGTTTTTTGTCACCTTTTTAGGGATTGATATGATTTTATATCAGTTTATACGTGTAAGGAAACTTCACAGACATGTCATTACCATTTCAAATGTCAACATTGTGGAAGAAGAAAAAAAATAATTTGTCATGTACAACATTTAAATGTTATGTTTTTCAACACCATTACATTGTGCATAAAAATAGCGTATTATGCGATTATAAGGTTCATTCATCCCACACAAATCTGTACATGGGCATAATTTATTCATTGCGTAGGGTTTAAGTATTGTAAGATGCAATTTATTTTTTGTCTTAACTATTTTACATATAATCTCCCTGAAATTGAAGTTGTGACATAACTGTTTTAATTTGGCAAATAATTATTCATGGTTATATTTGGTAAACTGTTGCTGGGTGATATTGTGTTTAATGTGTTAAACAATACAACCCTGCTCCAAACTTCAAACATTTGCACAATTTTTATTAGTGAAAGCTACATTTTGGTTGGTAGATATAAAACCATGTTTAACACTTTCCACGCCGCAATTTTACAATATAATATAAAACAGATTTTTCAGAAACCTTTCCCAAATTTCAAGGCCTATCTCAAGATTCCAAATATAGTAACAAAATTCAATAATTTTGACATTTTTTAAACATTTTGTGAAATTTTGGAATGTAGTCTGCAGATGCCTGCCTCGTGGAAAGTGTTAAGGACACTCTGCTAGATTTCAAATAAAAAATGGCTAAGGTTGTGAAGTTGTGTTTATTAATGTCATTTTGTCTTATTGATAGGGCTTAATTGGGCATAGTTGGTATATCTGAATCATACGGCCAACCCTCCCCCTCTCGTATGCATTACATGTTGTGACATCTTAGGCTTGGGAACTTTCTGGCTTCCTGCAGTATGTGGAAACCTAACAATTTGCATGTGGAAATACTTCCGATAGGTTTTTTGAAACGTTTTCAAAGTAACACGTACTGTAAACGTGACGGTGAGTCATTTAGGCAAAAAGGATTGGAGAACTTTTCGAAAGAACTATTGACCCAAACCAGATGACCTGGGCATATTAGTACTTACTTTGATGAAAATCAATCATGTTGATTCTACCTTTGTGTTTCTGAAAGGGAGTAATGTTTCATATTTTTACGGAAGTGTAAATTTGGAATAGGATTTCGGAAGGTGACAGTAGCAGCGTTGATAGTTAGGCTTTCCTCGCAAATTAGAATTCTGTCATAATGTCAAGGAAAATGACACCTTCGCATGAATGTCAAAATATCTATGAAATCCATCGCATACTTCAATTATTTTTGCATTCGATGGGATGAGACTTTGATTATTATTGCCTGTATGATATCGTTTTCTTATCTCTTTCTCTGTCTCTCTGTCTGTGATACAAAATTGTAATTGTTAAATTGTCTGTTGCAATAATGGGTGCCATGTTTTCATTCCGCGAATTACAAGTTCGCACACTTTTGCCTAGAAGTCTTTGGCTCTCAAGAAATCAATACGATGCAGAGCGGCTGCGTGTGCCTAAGTGTCAGTTTGGGTTGAGCGCTCATCTGGCTTAATATCTTTAGCTGAACATACGTGTGGGTGCGTGTTACAGATAGGGTAGTGAATACACACTGTGTATGTTGGGGGTGCATGTGCATGTATACGATGCTTACTTAGCCTAGATCATAGATGAACTTGTCGTGAAATAGTTGTTTGATGATGTTATTCGCCCGTAGCCTGTAATAGCTATAGTGGCGTTGATGGAGTCATTGGAAACAGTCAAAAATAGCAGCTACTTATTACAAAGAGGAACAGGGGATAAAGACTAGGGGAAGCCATTGCTTAGCCATTTCTGGCTTACGGCCAACAACTATTCACAATTTTACAAAATAATTCTTGCACAGTCAGTAATGGTAAATTTCTTTTTGAATAACAATTTTGTTTTTCGAGATTTAAATTAATTATCCATAGCTATTTTTATAATTGTATAGTCCATGGCTTTTTTAAGCTTGATAAGTTAAATCATGAATGATTTCTTTTTGTAAATTTACACATCATTGTCCCCTTGCACTAGATAACCATATGAGAATAATAAGCTTTCTAAACAAAAGAATTATACCTCACCGATGGCACAGATAATTGATGCCTCTGCTTATCACATTGCTATGAATACAGATTCCTTAACTAGGTAAAATCAGATTTTCTAATGATACCATTTGAAGTTCATAATTAATTTACAATAACATCATGTTTAGAATAATGTAATATCACTAATAAAAACCCTGAACCACAGTCAATTAACTTTCCCACTTTTGTAAAATGACGATGGCCACCAGCACTTACCAAATTGATATACACATAAAACAAAAATATATGTCATCTTTTTTGTCTTAATCATCTCCTTATCAGAAATTTAAAGACCATTTGCTACAAGTATTATAACTGTACCTATAACAAACCACCATTAACACTTTCCACGCGGCAGGCGGCTGCAGACGACATTCCAAAATTTCACAAAATGTTTGAAAAATGTCAAAATTATTTAATTTCATTACCATATTTAGAATCACCATGAGAAATGCATTGACATAAGTACAAACATGCCTAGTATTGAGTCAGTAATCCTTGAGATAGACTTTGAAAATTGTGAAAGGTTTCTGAAAAAAAATCTGTTTTGAGTATGGTAAAATAATAGCCGCGTGGAAAGTGTTAACACTTTCCTCGCAGTTATTGGTTTTACCATATTATACAAAACAGATTTTTCAGACACCTTTCCCAACTTTCAAGGTCTATCTCAAGGATTACAGAACCGATACTAGGCATGTTTGTACTGATTTCAATACATTTCTCATAGTGATGCCAAATATGGTAATGAAATTAGATAATTGTGACATTTTTGAAACATTTTTGAAGTTTTGGAATGTCCTCTGCCGCCGCCCGCTGTGTTGAAAGTGTTAAAGGCCAAGGCGAAAAAAATTGTTATGGGCCTGAACTTCTTATCATTTTGCACATTTTAGATTTGTTGTTTTCTTTTTGGATTTTTGTTGTTGATACTATTTGAATGTGTATATATTTGTGTGTCATTTGTGACATTTCAGACTTAATTATTTTTTAAACTTTGAAAATGTTAGGATTAAAAAAAATTAAAACGTTGAAAATTGAAGACAAAAAACGGAAGGAAAAAAAGGGGAAAAGGAAAGAAGTTAAATAAACAAAATAAAACAATAAAATACCTCTTCTGACCAACCAACCCTGACTCCAAAGTCCATGCAACCGTAAAGTAAAACATGATTTTTATTGTCACCTAAATCTTCCAAAAACTACTACCACTCATGCTTGTTAAAACATGCAAAAGAATAGAAGACGCACACTTTCTCTATTTCAATATGCGTTAATGGCACCGCTCAGAAGTGATTACATTTAATTGAGCCATCAAAATTTCCTTCTTTTTTCATTTGAACGATGCTTGCTTAATAATGGATATATAGCATACTTATTGGTCCAGTCAAGGAGGATCTCTTGCGAACGAGCGACTTCATCTTTATTACCAGGTTCTGATTTGGAGTGATTCTTCCGCAAATTGAGGACCGTTAGTAATCATGGCAGATCATTACTGCGTATTACCGGTGGTGAATGGAGCGGGGAAAGAATAAATAGCGGTTTAAGAAAAAAACCTCTCAAAATGATTTTGATCAGATAGTACTGATACATGCTTACATCAAGCGCTATAATAGTAGAAAGATCCTAATAACTAAATTAATTTGGTTTAATAATACGGCAGGATTTCAGCAGGATTTTATTATGGGCGATGAATTCAATTGTGGGGTATGCGAGCCCTGTAAGTGCAAGTAGAAAATATTGTTATAAGAAAAGTGTAATAAGGCGTGCAAACTTACTTGAAAATAACAAGGAATTCCTTATTTGTTAACCAAATTTTGACTTTTTTGTGTGCGTGTAAATGTCAAACAATGATTACTAGTGGTTCCCATTTTTTTACAATACATATATTCATAAAATTCTTTCTTTTTCTATGTAATACAATCTTTAGTGGTGGGCACTTGTTTTTAAAAGTTGATTCTAGCTGGCACATTCTCATTTGGAAAAATATATCTCCAATTGAGTAAGATTATGTGTACAGCCGCATCCAAAGGGCACAGTTGTCTCTCTAGTTAAGACCAAAAGGAGCTTTTGAGTGCTTCAAAATGACGCCTATGTGGTTAAGATTGAATACTGCTTTCTGATTTTATGAAGAAAAAATAATATAAAATTGTTTTTATTTTCTTTGTTTTTCCATGCCTAATTCCACGAAAATGCATTTTACAGACAACTTAATCTTTTTGCCGCCACAATACACATTATATTAAAAAATACACACACGAAAACATGTTTTAACAGCTTCAATCAATTTCTTATTAATCCTCTATTATGAAGAATACTAATTAATATTGGGGTGACTTGTAACGCTTTATTGTCGCCAAAACATTTAGTATCGTTGAAAAAACACCGATCTGTCACCCATTTGTGCGATGTGATAATATCAGCCTATTCCTTCTACACAGAGCCTTGCCATTTTGCTTTTATGACATTCACCGTTTTTAATCTGAATTAGAGCATGAAGAAGAGAGCCCCGGCATGTTGAAAATTGATACCGATTCATGTGCGTCTTACAAATGATCCCATCATTATATGAATGCATTAACGAGCTGAGTGGCAGGCCGCTCTTCACCAACTCTACGAGGTACATGGCCCTAACACTTTGTCTCTTTTTGACAGAATTTTGAGACTGTACGTACGACGACAACGTTACGCAGTGGTACGTCTTAGCACATTTCCATAATTTCACCAAAATTAGCCGTGTTAAAAAATATGCTGCCGGGGTGACTTGTTACTTGTTAAGAAGAAGTCATGTCAAAATTTGATGACCTCAATAACCCTTCCGTTATTTTTATGTTATTTTTGAGGACATACAGATCAAGGCAAAATGCAAAAATTAGAAGGGAAAAAAGTGAGTGGGGGAACATTTTTCGCTGGTAGGGAAATTGCCCCGATCGTTCAATATATGTAACAGTCGCATATCATTATGGCTGAGTTTTTGTTGTCTCTTAAAACTACCAATTGTGGCCTGAAACTGAAGTAAAATTGGGTTTTTGTTTAAACACTCTGCTCGCTTCGATTCCGATCAGGTTCACATTCTATCATTCCGGTAGATATCGCCTCTGGTTACAAGTTAGACTCAACATAAGCATCTGTTGAGAAAGAGACTTCAGGGAGAGATGTACTATAGGCTACATGTACAAACCAACGTTATCTTATGGAATATGTACAACTGGGTGAAGTATTATAGAAAGCGGCCAGCCACCCAAACCAGGCAGACTACCAGCTAAGAGTATTCATGGTCCAAAAAAGTGGTTTGTTTGTCAAAAAGGTGGATTTGGGTCATGTTTTGGCATTTTGTTGTTCTTTTGTTATTGATTAAGATTTGATGAAAAAGAGGTGACTTTTACATTACAAAGTTACTTTATAAGAAAAATTCTCCAACCTATGTTATTTTTGTCTATTGTTCAAAATGTGTATGCACAAAACATTTCATTGGAATTTCAAAGCAGGGATGGAATACATACTAAGATTACATTTTTAAAAAATTAAAAAAATTGACAAACAAAATATATTTTCTTTAAGGCCAAATCAAGTATAGTGGAAAGTCTTGAATAATCAGTATGATAACATTCGGTCTTTACCGTTAGCCCAATGTCCCCCACAACAAAAGCCTCATGATTTGATTAATCCCACGAGATCCTTACTTGATATTGTAAACGGGGTAAAAAAAGAAAGATGATGATGAAGAAGAAAAGGATAAGGAAGTAAACTAGGCCAGTTTAGACTGCTGGCGATCATTAATGAGGCATACCCTTCAGATGACACACTACCACCACCAAACGTTTTTTAGCTTCGAGGGACCAAATGTTATAACGCTTTCATCGTGGCTGTATCGTATACGCTGACCTGGATCGAAGCGTTACAGAATAAAAACAAAAAGACAAAAAGACGAATTAAATCAATTACGTCGTGGAATGCCTATCTTTGCCAGTTGTGAAAGTTCATTCATTCATAACTGCAAAGTCGGTAGTTTTTTTTCTTCTTTCCGGCAGGCACTATGTTAATTTTGGCCCTCAGAGGGACCATAAGTATAGCGTGGGTTGCATTAATAGTAGAGATATCATGTTTTAGTAATGTGTGCTTGATACATTAAAATAGACACACCAGTACGGTATGTTATGGAAAATAATATCTGTCAAAGGATTTTTGATTGATTGATTTTATTAACATTTCACAGTCGTGGCCCTAAGGCCAAATTGCATGAAATTTACATGATAAAAACATTGAAAAACAAGACAAGGAACTTATTAATTAATATAAAAGAGAATATTGCACATTATAGATAAAAACATCAACAATATGATATGGTATAAAACATTGAAAAACGCCGAAGAACAAGGCATGGTAATTATGTGATTAATTAATATAGAAGAGAATATTGCACATTATAGATATTTTTTTAAATTGCATTATGTACATAGCAAATACCATTATAAAAATAGAAGTGGGTGCAGAAAAATCCTGGGCCTATTTATTTAAAAGCTGCACAAAATACGGCACAGGACTGTTTTTGAACCTATTAGTCCTGGCTGGCAGCTGAGAAATCTCACTATTATTGCGTAAAATACGACCATGGCACTCCCCTCTGGTAGGCGGTATTAGGGAACTGGTGCGATTTGATTTGGAAAGCCCTTCGGCAAACCTAAGACAGTGCCCTTCACGTCTACCAGAGAGGGTGTCAAATTTGCAAATGTTTAAAGCATCCTCGTAAGAAGTATAATTACGGCCAAGGATTATTCTGCATGCCCTTTTTGTCTCGCCTGATGTAATCAGAAAGAGACTATGTTATCACTATTTCTGTCCGGCGTCCGCCGTATGCCGTCCGCCGTATGCCGTCCGCCGTATGCCGTCCGCCGTGTGCTAAGAAATACCTTTGTGACGCGATATCTGGAGATCCGTAAGGCCTATCGTGATGGGACTTGGTGGAGGGAAGGGGGGTGGTGCGTTCTGTTGCTGATTGATTTTTCAAGGTCATCGGGGGTCATACAAGGTCATCGGGGTCAAATATGCTTAAAACTTTTGAGACGCGTTGTGACGCGATATCTAGAGATCCGTAAGGCCTATCTTGATGGGACTTGATGTCAGGGAAGGGGGTGGGGTGTTCTTTTGCTGATTAGATTTTCAAGGTCATTGGAGGTCATTCAAGGTCATCGGGGTCAAATATGCGGTCAAATAAGATCCGTAAGGCCGATCTTGATGGGATTTGGTGGAGGGAAGGGGGTGGTGTGTTCTTTTTGCTGATCAAATTTTCAAGGTCATCGGAGGTCATTCAAGGTCATCGGGGGTCAAATATGGGGTCAAATAGATCAGTAAGGCCTATCTTGATAGGATTTGGTGGAGGGAAGAGGGATGGTGTGTTCTTTTTGTTGATTAAATTTTCAAGGTCACCAGAGGTCATCGGGGTCAAATATGGGGTCAAATAGATCAGTAAGGCCTATATTGATGAGATTTGGTGGAGGGAAGGGGAGTGGTGTGTTCTTTTTGCTGAATAAATTTTCAAGGTCATCAGAGGTCATTTAAGGTCATCGGGGGTCAAATAAGATCCATAAGGCCTATCTTGATTTTATTTGGTGGAGGGAAGGGGGATGGTGTGTTCTTTTTGTTCTTAATTTTTCGGGGTCATCGGGGGTCAAATATGGGGTCAAATAGATCAGTAAGGCCTATCTTGATGGGATTTGGTGGACGGAAGAGGGATGGTGTGTTCTTTTTGTTGATTAATTTTTCGGGGTCATTGGGGGTCAAATAGATCAGTAAGGCCTATCTTGATGGGATTTGGTGGAGGAAAGGGGGGTGGTGTGTTCTTTTTGTTGATTAATTTTTCGGGGTCATTGGGGGTCAAATATGGGGTCAAATAGATCAGTAAGGCCTATCTTGATGGGATTTGGTGGAGGGAAGGGGGGTGGTGTGTTCTTTTTGTTGATTAATTTTTCGGGGTCATCGGGGGTCAAATATGGGGTCAAATAGATCAGTAAGGCCTATCTTGATGGGATTTGGTGGACGGAAGAGAGATGGGGTGTTCTTTTTGTTGATTATTTTTTCGGGGTCATCGGGGGTCAAATATGGGGTCAAATAGATCAGTAAGGCCTATCTTGATGGGATTTGGTGGACGGAAGAAGGATGGGGTGTTCTTTTTGTTGATTATTTTTTCGGGGTCATCGGGGGTCAAATATGGGGTCAAATAGATCAGTAAGGCCCATCTTGATGGGATTTGGTGGACGGAAGAGGGATGGTGTGTTCTTTTTGTTGATTAATTTTTCGGGGTCATCGGGGGTCAAATATGGGGTCAAATAGATCAGTAAGGCCTATCTTGATGGGATTTGGTGGACGGAAGAGGGATGGTGTGTTCTTTTTGTTGATTAATTTTTCGGGGTCATCTGGGTCAAATATGGGGTCAAATAGATCAGTAAGGCCTATCTTGATGGGATTTGGTGGACGGAAGAGGGATGGTGTGTTCTTTTTGTTGATTAATTTTTCGGGGTCATCTGGGGTCAAATAGATCAGTAAGGCCTATCTTGATGGGATTTGGTGGAGAGAAGGGGGGTGATTTGTTCTTTTTGTTGATTAATTTTTCGGGGTCATCGGGGGTCAAACATGGGGTCAAATAGATCAGTAAGGCCTATCTTGATGGGATTTGGTGGACGGAAGAGGGATGGTGTGTTCTTTTTGTTGATTAATTTTTCGGGGTCATTGGGGGTCAAATATGGGGTCAAATAGATCAGTAAGGCCTATCTTGATGGGATTTGGTGGAGGGAAGGGGGGTGGTGTTCTTTTTGTTGATTAATTTTTCGGGGTCATCTGGGGTCAAATAGATCAGTAAGGCCTATCTTGATGGGATTTGGTGGACGGAAGAGGGATGGTGTGTTCTTTTTGTTGATTAATTTTTCGGGGTCATCGGGGGTCAAATATGGGGTCAAATAGATCAGTAAGGCCTATCTTGATGGGATTTGGTGGAGGGAAGGGGGGTGGTGTGTTCTTTTTGTTGATTAATTTTTAGGGGTCATCGGGGGTCAAATAGATCAGTAAGGCCTATCTTGATGGGATTTGGTGGACGGAAGAGGGATGGTGTGTTCTTTTTGTTGATTAATTTTTCGGGGTCATCGGGGTCAAATATGGGGTCAAATAGATCAGTAAGGCCTATTTTGATGGGATTTGGTGGAGGGAAGGGGGGTGGTGTGTTCTTTTTGTTGATTAATTTTTCGGGGTCATCGGGGGTCAAATATGGGGTCAAATAGATCAGTAAGGCCTATCTTGATTGGATTTGGTGGACGGAAGAGGGATGGTGTGTTCTTTTTGCTGATTAAATTTTCAAGGTCATCGGAGGTCATTCAAGGTCATCTGGGGTCAAATAAGATCCGTAAGGCCTATCTTGATGGGATTTGGTTGACGGAAGAGGGATGGTGTGTTCTTTTTGTTGATTAATTTGTCGAGGTCATCTGGGGTCAAATAAGATCCGTAAGGCCTATCTTGATGTGATTTGGTGGAGGGAAGGGGGTTGGTGTGTTCTTTTTGCTGATTAAATTATCAAGGTCATCAGAGGTCATATGGGGTCAAATAAGATCTGTAAGGCCTATCTTGATGTGATTTGGTGTAGGGAAGGGGGTTGGTGTGTTCTTTTTGTTGATTAAATTTTTCAAGGCATTACATCCCTTGCATTAACTACAATGCATACCTCTGTGACAGTGCTACATTGTATCATATGTTTCATCATCATTTCTTTCAAGTCACTTTTGATGAACAGGCGAGACGCGCCGTTCGAGAACCGCCTTGTTTGAGTTGATTCTATTTGTTGAGACTGAGTAGCTGAAACACTCGAGTGCCATACCACATCGGCGTACTCAAGAATTGGTCTGACATATCCACTATATACAACACTGAGCTCATCTTTGGTGAAACCGAAACGTTTTAAAGTCCGAAGCATAAACAAACGGGAATTAGCTTTTTTCAACGTACTGTCCACCTGGACATCCCATTTAAGGTTGTTTTGGATGCGCACACCAAGAACTTTAGCTTCAGTGACATATGCAAGTGGATCCATCCATACATGGGTTAGTCACGTAAAAATGAACCATTTGTACGCAACATCCCTTTGGAAATTCAGTAGGATTCCAGAAATGCTAGTGCAAGGTCAAGTGACCCCAATAGTAGTTTTAGGATTACTAAAAAAGAGTTTAAGTACAACTTCTAAAAGAGTACAACTTCTAAAAGAGTACAACTTCAGGAGTCTGGTTATCGGGGGAAAAGTGTAGGTTATCTTAATTTCAATAAGTAGTATATTTTGAAATAGGAGTTAGGGGCAAGCCAATTATTTTAGGGCAAATTTCCTGGATTAACACATTAAAACACTGTAGAAAGCAATTCATAGTGGGGTAAAGCTGGGGGCAAATGTTCCCATTTGGGCCCTCACTCCTTCCCTCGCACCCTTGCTTGTTTTGCCACTGATCTTTATAACAATCTTTCCAGCTAAGTAAAATATCAAAAACACATTTTTGTTGTGCCTTCGATAAAGATTCTGCTCGGATCGAAATGCCAGACCCTCTTATATTTATTACAAAATTCTTTTTTGGTAGACTTAAACAGAAATTGGAAAATTGAACACTATACTCTAGTCACATTTGGACATGTTATTCCCCATCCCCATTCCTTCTCATTGCCTGTGCTTTGCCCCTTCCCCTCGTCTTGCACACTACAGTTCCGTACAATATTGCTTTGAATGTAATCAGCCCCAGTTTACAGTACTCTTTTGTTAATAATGACCATATTGATCACAATTTATACACAGCCACCAACAGATCGAAAACTGAACGCCTAAGGGAAGGTTGTTTGATGTTATTTATCAGGTTTAAAAATCAGCGGGACCAAAGTCGAGCTGGACTGAACACAACGATCGTTTGAGCGTGGAACAAAGATGGAAGAAAGATGATTAGATTTTCGCCACATTTATTGTGTCATTAGGAATAATGGTGGGTTTATTTATGGCAGTGGGCCGTGAGGCATTTTTCGACAATTAGGTCAAACTGGTTCTCTATCAGTATCTTCCCCCTTGAGTCTAATGATGTGCAACGCCAGGGCGAAAAGGTGAATTGTCTAGAAGGGAGAGATGGTGGACTGGGCCAAGTATGTGGATAGAGTGGTACATTTTGAAATCTATGTCAAAATAGGTCTTGGGGCGAATGGTAACATAATTATTGGTAACCTAAATACGATATACACCCTTTTGACATGTGACAGCCAGGTGTCGGCAACTTCAATAGAAGTAAATGGTGTCAAGATCCATTCTTATACTAATTACAATGACTAGAGTGTTTGAAATCTTATAAATCTTATCACTGCAAAACGGATCCTGTTTTTGTCATTGTCGTTGATTGAATAAGCCTGTGTGGTCAATTAAATTGATTGCTTAGTATGCACAATGTTTTAGCAGAAATAAGGGAAGGGGGAAGGTTGAAGTCGTAGCTATATATCTGTACAATTGATAAGGTCCTTAACAATTTATAAGGTCCTTCACAATTGATTTTGTTTCATGTTGCCGCCCGCGTACAAAATTGAGAATTAAAAAATATTTTATTATTTTATTTTTATTTTTTAGGATTTTCACCTTTTAAAATGATTTTCAATATAAACTTCATTTGCTACTTTCTGACTTTAATCATATCAGCTATGATGATGTATAAACATAGAACATGATTGCATTATTACTTGGGTATAAAATTAATCATACTTGAAAAATAATTAAATGCAGAGAGCTCGATAGAAGTAGTTAAAATTGGTTGTTTCAAAATAAAGAAAATAAAAGATAATTAATATTAAATTAAAAGTCACCTCGTCCCTTTTTTAAACCTCCAACAGGAAACTCAAAATCGATTGTGAAGGGCCTAATAACCAAATCTGCAAGCAGGATATGTTGGTAGACCTTATACATTCACAATGTAATAGAGTTAGTACTAATCTAACTAAGAATTCTAGACAGATTTATGTTGAGGTAACACTTTACCTTGCCATGCAGGTATTGTTAACCATAATTAAATGGTAGCGATACTCACAGATGCTACATGTAACATTATCGAACATTACTTTCATTCATGCATGGTACATGAACACATTATACACATGATGTGATTGGATAACAACAAAGTGGAAGCTGATTGGCTGTTGGGGATGAATGAATGGCAACATATGTTTTATTCATTTTTGTTAAACAGGGTGATAAATAATAATGTTGCCTCTCTGATTGCCAGGGCTGGATTTTTTTCCCCCAGGAAGCAAACAACATTTTCCAGAAAGAAAGCTAGATTTCCTGGTACTTCTTAAGTATTTCTTTGTTTGAAAAAGCAAAATTTCCCTCCAAATACTCATTTTCCCCGCAATAAGATTATCTAATTCCACCTCTTTCCAAGCCTGCTGATTGCTACCAATCTATAAAACTGGGAGTGAAATTTTCATTCTTTTTAGAATGAACAGTGAACAATATTCAATATTATAAAACTGACTCTTTTCACAAAAATGTGAATTTGTTAGCATGGATTTTGAGTGAAGGTTCCTGGCTTAACTATTCTGCAATTCAACAAACCAAGTTAACCTATTTTAGTCAGGTCATGGTTGAACTTTAACCATGTATTAATGACATCTAGGCCTTAATCTGAAATTAGGGCATATCATTATTGAACAGCTGATTCACCTATATAAGGCAATTTTTTGTTGTTGTTTGTTTGCCCTCCGCGACCGACCCAAAAATATGAAAATCTCGGGTCACTATTTTTTATTATTATAAATCTTTCTGTTGATGTCATAAAATGTCAATAGTTTTGTATATTTTGTTTCCCAGAAGTGTAGAAACAATGTTTAATAATTATATTGCGTGTTTCAAGCTGCAATCCATCATTTTTTAGCCAAAGAATATTGCTCAAAATTGTCAACATTTCACTTCTTATATATACATTGTACATAGGCCTATATGTCAGAATGGAAGAAGTGAGAGAGAAAAGAAGAAGAAAAACAAATTAGAGAGACCTAATGACCCTCCAAATTTTGTCCATTAAGGGCAAACAAACATTTATTTAACCTAATCACCACATCTTGTTGTGTTGGTATATTAACATTTAACACTTTTGTTTGCGAGTAATCATAGATAAAATCTATTTTTGGATTATTTGGATCTATTTTGGTGTAATTTTGCTCCTTTATCAAAACTATTGCATCATGGGTGGAGCCTTCTTATTCAACAAATTCAATTCAAAATACATGTATTGGGGAATATCAGGATTGTATACTGAATTAAAGCCATCAGTCTTATTTAGAGTTTACAAGTTACAAGTAAATTAGCCATTCTGGAAGTGGAGTGGAAAGGGGGTGGGGTCAGTGTTCATGAAATTTGGAGTGGTTCTTGGTGTTAATAGGGACATTTTCGGTCCTATTTTCGGTCCTATGGTTCTTTATTTTTTCTTTGACTAGTTTTGTCTTGTGAATAATCACATATGTGAAATTTGTGAACATAAAACCCCTCAGAAAAACACCCCGCGCACAAACGGTATTTGAAAAGTATACATGCATGTAGTGAATGGATCACATGGACAAATCTTGTAGGAAGCCAGTAATAATATTGATGTTTCGACAGTCATACAAATATTGTGCTATGGTCAAAATATGATAAATATTAAAGTTGTCATGTTTTGGACTTAAGAAATGTCAATATTTATATAACTGATGAAACATGCGATGCAATATTTGTTTTTCTTGATGGGTTTTACGATTCATATCCTCTTTCCAGCGGACAAGAGATTTTTTTAATATTTGTCATCTTTTTTTAGAAACACCACACAAATCTTTTGAAAAAATGTTGTCAAACAAACAGGGGAATCTTAAATTTATATTTACCGACTGACTGGATTGAGTAATTCCATATTGGTATTTGTCATACCTTGTTTTAAATTTAAGTTAACGCTTGTTTTTCCAAATATAACAGCAAATATAACCAAGAAAATACAACTTGGCATCATTTGGAAATGCAAAAATGTAGTCGAATTGTTCGTCACAGGTCCTCGACTCAATGTATAATATTTTCAGTGTTAAAAATTTAAGTTATTTTTACCTTAATTTTTGACTTTTTCTGTGTGAAAACTAACATTTAAGTGTGGGTGGACATCTTGACAACGAGGCATGTGTGCATGCATGCTGCTTGCTACAAGGGGACAATTCTCCGCCATTTCTGCCATGCGGCGCAGTAATGTGTGACAGAGCTTTGCTAATTTCCTGAGGGATTTGGAGAGGGAAGGGTCCAGGGGTACAAACATTTCCTCAGGAGGGGAAAGGGCTGTCACGTGACAATTGGTCATCAAAAGTTGAAAAAAAGAAAAGTATAATAATAGGTATTTGCTGCTGCTGCACTTTCGGTAAACTTTGCTCTCTATCTGGGGCAAAAAGCGGGCTGGTTTGTCTTGTTAATAGTAGTATAAGGGTGAGTGGTGGTGTGTGTGTGTGTGTGGGGGGGGGGGGGGGGGTGGGGGTGGTATGTGTCATGAAATGGACAATATTGCTCATTTATTGTAACATGACTTATGAACTTTGTCAATATATCTTGCGTTACTTATCATGTTAATACTAGGTTTTTGGGGTCCAGTATTCAACATTGTATACTTTTACCCAACATCTAGTGTAGATATATGGAGAATTAAAAGGTCTGCAAAGGCACTAACACTTCGCTGGACGGAATTATTTGGTTCTCAAGATGAGAGTTTAAGATTTCTGATGCTTAGGGACCCAAAATATAGAATTTGTGAGAGTAAATGTTCCAAACCACATGTTTCTTTCTTCCCTTAATACACCGATAACCATGGTATACACTAAACATGCTAAGACTAATATAGTTCAATTACAATGCTGCAAAAATTGAAAAGGCAAACTGTATTTTCTTTCTTTCAAAGGAAATCCACACTTTTCTATTCCTCTAAATGTGTATCTTCACAGTATTACCGCATTCTATCGAACGTCACATTAGATTTCCTCATTGAGGTTTTCTCAATTATTAGGTTAAACAGTCATTGTTCATAACTCAACATGGCTGCCTGTATGTTTTATGTAATGGGGCCCCTTATCCTTTAGCGAATGAACACATAGGGAAGCGATTCCCAAACGACTGTGTAGGTCATTAAGAAGCCACCAGTCTTAACGTAGGGCAAGCACATTTTTGTATGTATGATTTTGTTGTTGAAAAATGGTTGTTTCTCAAAAACTGAAATTTAATTTAATAAGTTTACTTGATTTTTTATATAAATATGTTTAAAAAAATACTTTAAGGTATCAAATTGGCTAAACTTACAGTGACACCTGGACAGGTTTGTAAATGTCATAGCTGATACAGATACAATCTGTTTAGAAATTGGTTTCAAAACTTCAGGGGTGGGGGGGGGGGGGGTGGTCACGAGCCCATGATCACCCTAAATCTCGCGACCTCTCCCTCCCCCCTAAAATTTGCCATGTCTCCCATTGAACAGGTGTATTAAATATGTTCGCAACACCTCCTTAATCGTCTCCAAACTCCCCCCCCCCCCCCTGTGTAGCCTCTGCCTCCATGCATGTTTCACATAACCATTTTTCTTTCAAAATACTCTTTTTTCTTTCAAAAATGATTTCATGAATTCAAGGAGCATTCCTGATACCTTAAAGCATAGTCATGAACATTCTATAAATATTCAAGTCACAGGTCCTTCACATCAAAACTAATTTTCCAATGTTATACTCAATTCTGGCTGGGCATTATGAATGCAAAGAAAGGACTTGAAAGAATAATTACACAAGACAGTTGATTATTTCATAGGACATTGTTTCATCATTTATCACGTAATGAACTGATGTCATGTTTCATTGTTTTCATTTTTAGAGAAAGAAGAAGAAGAAAAAAGAGTTAAGCAATGTATTATTTTTCTCCAGGGGCTAGAAAGCAGCATTCTTACATAAAGCTTGCTATACGTGATAGGCTATGCATGGAGAAAGTGATGTCTTAAAGCTCTGTGCAAAGTTTTAAGAAGCTTTTCAAAATGTTCACCATCTTTTTGTAATTCCATAAGAAGAAAAAATCATTTTAAGAGTCATTCTGCATCGGAGAAAGAGAAAATGGAGGTGTGGGTAGGATATGGTTCTGCATCAGATTTTGAGAGCATTCAGACTAACTTCTTCTTAATAAATTTAAAGAGGAGTGACCTGATTTTTTACACAGTGTTTTCTATTCTATGAAAGAGCAACATAAATACAGTCTTATCCAGCATATGAGTTCAATATCACAGGCTTTTAATTGTAGAAGCAAAGATTTACTTACATTGCAGATTTTGCCCATAAAAAACAGTAAAACAACTTACATTGCAATATACCATATTTTGGGATAAATTCACTTCTTTTCAACCTACAGCATCTACTAGCCTCTTTTTTTTACGCCTAACATTTTGCAGGGAATATGAGAAAAATACTGACTTTCTTCTCATACCAACAATTTCAATTTTGATGGCAAAAGGTTACGAGGTATGTTCAGGTAACACACACCTGTAACTATGTACATCTACTAGGGATAGGCAGTGTACGTTTAACCCTAACCTTCCTGAACCTTACAAAACCTGACAGTGCTACAATCTTGTACCGCGCGGCGGCCCTATCAATCTTGTGCCACGCTCCGCGCCTGGTTCAACTTAAATCTGATGCTCTACCGTTTTTGGTAGAGCATTAGTGGTTCATGGTTCGGAAGTCCTCGGGGTTCGGAAGTCACGTAGAAATGGTGGTCCAGTGCATCGGAAGAGCAATACCAGAGCCCGTTAAAAGGTTACAGACTCCTTCGTAAAGAGTAGGGATCATCCCGGTCTGTGTTTATACACACATATTCCTAGGTTTCAGGAACTCATCGTCTATTGTATGTCTCTGTTTGTGTGCAACTTGGCGCTGAATTAGCAGCTGCCTGGATGTTGCAGCGCCGTGATCTAAATGAAATGGCGCTTTATAAAAACTTGTATGTATGTATCAGACTTGCATGCACGTGGCCCGGGTTCGATCCGCGGCGCGTGCGGAGACTGATTTTCCCCTCAAATTTGACATATTTTTCTCCCACAAAACACGCCCGGGGAGTTAGTGTTAATGAAATTAATTTAAAGGTGTATGTTCACTTAAGATTTATTCTTCACATCAACATATTTTGATATCAAATGAAAACGCATATTTTTCTCATGATTTCTGTAAAATTTTAGGCCCAAGTTATGTTCCATTAAGACGTTATAGGCCAAAATGCAGTGAATTACCATCAAAGGTGGTTGGTGGTTAACCATCCGGCTAGTTTGTGTACAACTTATTGTGCAAATTGTATGTCGCCGTGTGCTTCTAAAATAAGAACCAATGGAGTTATGCATCTCAAACTTTGGAATATGACTATTTTAAGGATGCCCCTTCATGTCGAATAGAAACATCAAGTTGAAAATCGGCCCAGAAATCGGAAAACCTACCTTAAAACCCTTTAGCTTTTACAAAAAATATGAGTTGCAATTTCTTATGTATTTTTAATAGAATGGTGGATCAGATTTATTGTGTGGATGTTGGTAGAAATCTAATTAATTGAGCATTGATTTTGCCCTATGTTTTAAAATCGTAGTGTATAGGTGAAACATAGCTTGCTCGTTTATCATTCATGTAAGCGAAATAAAAATGTCCTTTTGTCTGTCTATGGGTCTAAAGTTCAAAAGCATGTTATGGTTAACAGATCATCAGGATAGCCAGTTGGTCTATAAATGAATTTCTGAGAAAATGAGATATAACCACTTAGGCCTATCCCACGTTTCCTCTCCTGGACATCATAGCAACCAAATAACATGATGATTATTTAGTGCTTTTTTAACTTCCTTGTTTTAAACCATTGGGTCAGCACGATTGATGATTTAAATAAGGTGTGAAATAATTATCAGTTTTTAATGTTTTTTGTACAATTTTTAGCATTTTCCCACTCTTAACACAAGTGGGAAACATTATCACAATTTCAGGTATTTTAGCAGTGGTTTAAGTCATTTCCTTTCATTACTCAGTGCTGTGGTTAACATTGCTTAGCGGTTATACCGCGCTATCGTTTAACCATGCCATGTACGATTCTTGTGGGTCATTGCTATCAAGACTCAATTTGGTCAGCCATCATGTCAAGTATTTATAAAGGAAGACAGACAACGCTATTTTCTTACACTTTGTAAACCAATCTGGCCAACTGAAGAGTGAGCTGAACCCTAGGGTCAATTTAACCTTGGGGCAAGGATGTTATTGATGAGGGCAAGAAAATACTGGTCGGGCAAAACGGATGGTGTAGCCGAGAGATGGTCACTAAGCAAACCGTTTGCTCTGGGCATTGCAGAGGAAAACGGCGGGAAACCAAGGGTTGTTTGTGTTTAAACTCAAGAGATACTCAAAGGCTGGGGAAGTCGTCGTCTGCTCCTCGTAAAGCTGTTATAAGCAAAACTGTCGTTTATTCTTATTGATAACATTTCTGACTTCTGGGTTTCGTGAGTCTGGTAAATTGGCATCGTTTAAACCGAGAGTGGAATCACACAGCTGAATAGGCACGATTGTGAAGTGATTATTGGAAAATCTAACAAGTTACATTCTTCAAGGAGGTGTTTATACAGGAGGAGCGAGTTGATTTTAAACAATTTGTTTTGATATTGGTGACTGGTGAGGTGCGTTTGTGCAGCGTGGCAATTTCGCGAATACTGCAAAGTCAATAAATAGATAAATAATTACAGATTTTTTTCAGAGTTGTCTTTAGATATCTATAGCAAATAACATTAGCTCAACGTGACTGGACTTGAATCATAGGTCATGCGATAATGATGCTGGGTAAAGGGAAGGAAGGGTGGCAGTTATTTTAATAACTTAAGAAAGTCAAAAGGTGGATTTAAGTAACAAAATAGTGACAGACAAATCATAACGGCTTGGTGCGCTTGCCACGCCAAAAATAAATGCGATGCAATACCGAACCAAATCAATATTTTATGTATTCCTTTGTTTTAAAGACAGCTTGTTACCAAGAATGTTTTTCCTTGCTCTTGAGTTACTTCAAACACAATAGGAGTGATGGAAGGAATAAAATGCCAAATTTAGAAGAAACAATTACTTCATGCAAGAAAAGATTGCAAATACTGAGTGAGGTCAACTTTTGTGACAAGCAGGGAAGAAAAAACTTATAGGAAGTTTTTTGTAATTCACTTTAAAGTAAGTCAAGACCATATTGGTACATTTTGTAGGGTAGGTAATAAACTAAATTATAAACAAACATATGTGTATTAATTAGGCATATATTAGAGAAACCCAAAAAGGAACTTGTAGTAAGCAGATGGATGGTGTCAAATATAAGTTGTGTTTTCCCTCAACAGGGACAAGATTGTGTGAATTCTGAGAAGAAACGCAATGTGAAGTTTGGATTCAGCTTATGTTGTCCAATTTTCCTACCTAAACTTAACAATTATCATCATCCCTCTATCATATATATATTCCTGAGTTATCATGCTATATGATAATTGGTTAATTACACAAATTGTGTTGCATATAAATTTCATTATGAAGTGTTGGGTACAAACGGTTAATACGGTACAACCTGTTTAAACCTGCACTTGATAAAGCGAGTTTGCCGTTGAATAAAAATAAATCCCACATGTCGTTTAATTTATAAGCAGGTTTGGATGAACAGGCACATTGGTTACATTACATTACATTCAAATTGATGGTGTACATGGCTACATTATACAATGAGGGCCTGATTTCATAATAGCATTTGGTACATTCACTTAATGTAAATAGCATATGTTTCTACGGCCTGCTTATAAGCATGCTTAGCTCTCGGTTGTCTCTCTTTCTCTCTCACTCGGTCTTTTCCCCTATCGTCAGTAACTTTTGATAAAGCTAAGGAATCATGATTAGTTGAGATGTGCGACTACACATGTTGTGCTGCTTGCTGCACGGATCACATATTGTCCTTGAGACATGATAGGTACACAGCGCTGCGTAGCGCCGGGAGAAGAGACGGTCGGATCATCTTCGTTCTTTATGTTATATGTACGACGGGATACGTATGATACGCGCACAACAACGCTACATGCATGCAATACACAACTCTCCAGCCAAACTGTGAATGAGTGCGCCGCGTGTCCGTATACTATCTAAACCCGTGCATGGGAAAAAGCCTGTCCGTACATGTCCACCCAAATTTTACTACTAGTGTGCTCACGACAAACTTGACGTGACATTGGGTAATTTGTAGCGCTCTAAAAAGATTGTAGCAAGAAAAAGAAACGAGAGGAAGAGAGAGAGAGGAAAAAGTGAAATAAAATGTAGAAAGATATTGAGAAAAGTATCCTGAGGATCTCTGGCTCCCTAGGGTGCGGGGAAGATGATAAAAGGGCTGTGGAAATCGGCATACTTGTAGCATCAAGTATCACTCTGGGTGTATATGGACACATATAGACTCATCAAGTTACTTATCCGTTAACTTGCTACCATATTTTTCGATGATATTTTTCATCCTGTTAATATTTCTCGCATTCTTTTGGCAGCAGATGTAATATGGTATGACAATCTTTAGGTCATCTTTGATGGCATGTGTCATAAATGTGCCATTATACCTTCTGGGTTTGTTTGGGGAAATAAAAAAAGGAGATATTTTAGCCCAATTTTTTCGTAATCTATACCTGAAATTAGGTGCATTATTCATAATGTGATATTTGGTTTGTGTGATTATGTACTGTCTGCCAAGAAAGGCAAGTCAGAATTACATGCAACGTGTACTATCACACGCATGCGTACCGAGCCCGGTATAAGATTACATCAGATGTCAAATATCGCATGTATTGCTTTTATTCATTATATTCCCCCCTCCCTATATGCTAATAAGCTTATAAAGATTGATTCGTGTAAATTACACACATGCACTGTACCTATCATGCCATCAAAGCATGGTTATATAATTATATAAGGTGTGGGGGAGGGGGAGGAGAGGATTTAAAAGGGAAGGGGAAAGATTTAACAGTATTTGAGTGATATTGGTATGGAATGAAGCTTAATCTGGTAATTCTCGAGTTATTTTCAAGTCTGCTTCCATTCATATGCTTGATTATGTTAGCTTATCAGTGTTAACTGGGTAAGGAGTAAAGGAAAGGGGAGGGTGTGAAAAAGAAAGAAAATCTTATAAGACATTGAAGTTTTAAAAACTTTGAACTATCAAACTAACTGACTAAGTTAGTATTTACTTCTTCTCTGTTTATCGTTTGTACACATTAATGTGAAAGTTTAAATTGAAAATGGATGCTTAATGTGTTTGTTGATGATTGATAGACCTGTTCATTGTATCGTGTGTTTTTTTATTTCTTATATAATTTTCAACTCAGTGAACTATTTAATCAGCCAGTGGGCTGTAAACTCAAATATGTTTTCATTACAATGTATTATTGGTGCTTTACCATGGTAACCATGAATGCATCAAATGTATGTAAAAGTTATACAATTTGATTCACCACTTGTTTGGATGGTATTTATGAACTGCCACCACAAGATCGGATCATGTCTACCACAAGTATTTATTGCTGAAAAAGCATTGATCCTGGTATCAAAGTAGTTGGGAAGCTCTGGTTTATAGTTACTAAGGCCATTTATCAGGAGCATAAATGTTATTTTTGAATGTGGTATATAAAAAGTTCCAGGTAAAAAGCGTTATCGTCTGATCATGTGCCTTCATAGTTCGTGTTATAGCCTAACCTATGCCAAAAGAGGTCAGAGTGTATACACAATAATGGTATGCTAACGAAGCTCCCGGGCTGGTTGGCCTAGCTCCCGACCCCAGTGACCCAGTCTCAATATAGCTCTGCCCTCTTGTGCATAAAGCAGCAGCAGCAGTGGTGCAGCTGAACAAGTACTTCTGGCCTGTTACCCTGGTTTGAGTGTGACCCTTGACCCGGAGCCGCATGTTTACTGAATGTGGCTGGTATTGTTACCGTGGACACAGCCTGTTGGCAAAAAGAAGTTGCGCAAATGTGTTTTCTTCTTTATTGCCCGGAATATGAAAGTGGTCGGTTGGCGGCAAAGTTGTTGATGTCAAATGGGACACTTTGAATGGTGGTAAAGGTTGGGGGTGGATGCTAAATATAGATTCTTGTGTAATCCCAAAATGTTTTGGAATGGTCTTTTCATTCCTACTCCCCCCCCCCCCCAATCGTTTCTTTACATCTAAGGGTAAACATCCTGTCAAAACCTATGTTTGAACCTATGTTCCCTCTGGTGAAATGTGATATTCCAATATTGATTGGAATATCATATGTGTTAAATTGAAAAATGAATTTCTTTTCGACACTTGGTAGACAAGGGGGAGAATAGTTTGACCCTTCGTGTCACGGGTGCTGAGCAAGTACACCAATTTGAAGCGAGATACCAATCTTTTGGACTCAACTCCAGTTTAAATTCTACAAGTAATCTGCAATGTGGCCTACTTTATATACTAAACAAAATGCCACACTGCCTTGTGAGTTGCAAGGGGAGGTTAGTGGGAGGAAGGGGAGCGTATACTCTCAAACTGGTGAAAAGATCTCAATAGCTCAATTATAGGCGCCATTTTTATCTAGTGCTGTCCTGCGAATTAACAAAACTATAAAAAAAGGGAAATCATAGTGAGCAATTCTAGAGGAGAGAGAGTATTATTTGTGAGGGTATAAAATATCACTTTGAAATCAATGCATAAAGCAAACGGGACAGAGAGCTGAAATAGCACACTCCACGACACTCCATATAAGGAGCCGTCGAAAACTAAACCAGGAAATTGTCTTATGTGGACAGTAGTAGTGGCTGTGTAAATCCACACAGCAAGCAAAATTTTCAATTGAAGAAAACGGTTCATTGACAATGATTCATAAAATCCCTTCGTGTATTGATTACGAACATGTTGTCATGTTAGGAGACAGCGCGCCAGGCTAGTTGAGCAATAATGGAGCAAAACGTTTGTGATTGACCACTTAGAATAGCCGTCATGTTTAGACGGACACTATTATAGTCGCCTTGTGGAAAATTATCGAGACGATTGACGAACGGCGTTGTTTGTTGCAAAAAGGGTGAACTTCCTTTTACAGGGGGCAGTGATTCTTGTCCGAGCCGATTCTTTACAATATAAAGTCGAGAAGAAACGCACACAAGGCAATCCCGTTTTGCAGATTTCCCGCACAAGGAGATTAATGACGTAGGGATGTGGGGTAATGTGATCCAGCATCCCGCTGTACATACACATATGCAACATGACCTTATATATGGAGCGCCCGCCCGGCTCTACTCACACTCTGCTGCATATATTGCTTTATGTCGAAAGCTTCCATGTTTTAACACAGGAAATAGGCTTAATATGGGGGTGCTATTGGTAAACCGAGCACGCCCCGGTCTATTAGTATTTCTTATCGGCCAGCCAGTCGTGGTCATCTCGAATGTGGGCATTAATGCGACACTGCCGCGCATGACGCTGAATCTAACGGGTCAATCAATAACGCCGCTTTGTGAAATACAAAAATCAATTAACAACATGAATTTTCTTTGTAGTCAGGGGCGGTTAAGGTCGATAGAAAATGAGTTAAGATCGTAATAGCGATGAACTTATCAATGTCAAGTTCTCTAAGTAGCAGAGATACGAGATGACAGTCTTTATCTCAGTAGTTTATATTATTTTACAAGTTGCGTTGCAAGATGTTCTTGCATAAAAAAATGAATAATTTATCTTAAAAAATGCACCAGACTTTGTATATCCTGCCGAAAAAGTATAAATCAATCAAATATATATCCATGTTAGATACATATTATCTCCTGATAATATATTTCGTTAAAATATCTCAAATGGATTATTCAACGCAAACAGGATATTGATCACTTTTTTCAAGATGAGAAACATTTGTGCGCAAACTGTGTACCTCACAAGATAACAACCAGCCCGTGAGAATGTCCCTTAATTGACAGGAGATTAGAACCCATAAATGGGATGTGTTAGGGAAAGAGTGCGCTTTAACACTTTCCACGCGGCAGGCGGCTGCAGACGACATTCCAAAATTTCACAAAATGTTTAAAAAATGTCAAAATTGTTGAATTTCACTACCATATTTAGAACCACCGTGAGAAATGCATTGACATAATTACAAACTTGCCTAGTATTGGGTCAGTATTCCTTGAGATAGACTTTGAAAATTGTGAAAGGTTTTTGAAAAATCTGTTTTGTGTATGGTAAAAAAATAGCCGCGTGGAAAGTGTTAAGGGATCTATTATACAATGCTAAGCCAACTGAATCCCCAGTACGGAGAGCTAGCTAATCCGGGGAAGGGTAAGTTAAACATCAGCCTGGGGTCTGATTCCTGGCATCTGGACACATTTTTGTGTGGCCGTGTTAGACATTAATGATGTGGCCGCATAACCCAATTTCTGCATGTGACTCATTTCGTCTACATTTCAGGGCCAATTAAGTTGCATTTCAAGCCAAATTTAGCGTAGAAATCTTTAAATCGGTGGATATGTTTTAATGCAGTTCAGGTGTGCCTGCAACTGATAGGATTGGTTATGCATGGCCGATATGCTGTTAGCAGTCCTTGCCCCCTTCCCCCAAATGCTGATCAAAGGATTGTGCCTTAGCATGACCAAGTTTCTGTTACCTGTATTGCACAGGTGAAGTATAAATTCTTAGGCTCTCCCGTATTAGTAATGTTTAATGTACATGAAATCTGTATAAAGTGTATGTTGCAGGTAATGTTAAGTTGGGGAAACAGGTGCACAAGATACGGTTCCAAACAAGGGTCTTGAACTGTGTTGTAAGCAGCAGAAATCCCTCATGGTTCTAGAAAGAGCATCTATTGATTGATGATGGACAATGGAGTGAACTCCTCATGGTTCTAGAAAGAGCCTCTATTGATTGCTGATGGACAATGGAGTGAACCCCTCATGGTTCTAGAAAGAGCCTCTATCACTGCAAAAAGAAGCGTTTATATTTCTGATAACACTTAATAAACACTTCAACTTGTTTATTTTTGTGTTTTATGTGTAAAGGTATAGGAGGCATTGCATACGATAAACGTTTGCATAAACACTACAACACGTTTATAGAGGTAAGTTTGTAATATTTATTAACACACCAACATGTTTATATCAGCAATAAGAAACATGTTGGGGTGTTAATAATTATACAACAAATACCTCTATAAACATGTTGTAGTGTTTATGCAAACGTTTATCGTATGCAATGCCTCCTATACCTTTACACGTAAAACATAAAAATAAACGTGTTGAAGTGTTTATTAAGTGTTATCAGAAATATAAACGCTTCTTTTTACAGTGTATTGATTGATAATGGACAATGGTGTGAACCCATCATGGTTCTAGAAAGAGCCTCTATTGATTGATAATGTACATTGGTGTGATTTTATACAAAATTGCACTTGAAAGCTGCACAATACAAAGAAAATATGTAATGTTAGTTTGGGGAAACAAATGGGTATGGTTGGATATTAATATTAGGAGTTAATGGACGTTCTTGAATGACAGTACACCGAATGGCACATCAATAGATTTGCTAACAGAAAGTATAGATTTCTGAAACTTATGAGTTTACAAAGAAAAGCGCATCTTTATTTAACTCTTAGACGGTGTGTTTTGAAGGGGGAAAGTACAAATGAATTTTAAACTGCATTTCCATCTTTTTATTTACTGCTACATATTGTTAGTGAAGACATCTTCAAAGTGTTTTTTCTGCACTGATGAAATAAAAAACATGTATTCTCTCTGTTTTACTGCATGCAACATCACTCCTCCCTTTTGAACGTGTGCTTATGGAGAAAAAAAAGCTGGTATACTTTCTGTTTTACCGCACATAAACCCCTCCTTCCTCTCTTTTGAACACAGGAAGAAGAAAAAATAATTTCTTTCCGAATTAGTCTAACAGGCCACATCGGCTAATTGCTCTGTTTTAAATTTGATTTTCATGAATTTGGAACTCATTTTGAAGAATTTCCTTCGCACATCTGTACCCATGTCTAAGAATTTTGTGAACTTTGTATCCCATCCCCACATATCTTACATATGAGCGTGGAACCCCCCCCCCCCCCCCCCCCCCACCCCCCCTCCAAGTGGTTCCATCAATGATTGAAGAATAACTCATGTCCTCAAAATAATGAAAAAACCTGTCCTTTATTGCCAGGTAGGCTAATTAACTAATCAACTTGTCAGGGGAAGAAATTGCATCCTTTAGATATCAAGTTAATTAGTTAACACTCCTTCCCACTAATCACACGCATTCCATCAATCGCCACTGCACAAAGAAAGTATTCAAGGTATGATTGGTCAGTAGATACGAGATGGCCGGTATGTTGGCAAGAAAAGGTCTTTATGATGGACTACTTTGTGTGCAGTTTGATAGAAACATTTCCTATGTGTTGTGGTGAGTTTAAAGTGCCGTATACTTGGTCTATCATAGGAGGACTAATTTGGAGCTGGACACATTTGTAAGATATTGCTTTTCACCTGTAGTGATACGCAGTGGTATTTCTGATGTGACATGATTAAAAGATTGGTTGTTGAGGTAGATGTCCAAATGTCATTGATATTTATTTTTGATTATATTATATAGTAAACGACATCAAATTTATTTGATTTAATGTGATTATGAATGTTGAGCATAACCATCAGCTAGACATATGGATTGAGATGAGGTAATGCTTTGTTGCCATAGTAATGCGATTATTTTATGCTCAGCCGAACATACCACAGCAAGTCCTGAGGAGCATTGACCGTTCGGGTCCGGGCTCTTAATCATTGTTCTTTTTGTCAGATTTATTGTTTAGAAATATGATGATAAAATTGGCCAAGTCGTCTCGGATGAAGCCTACGTTTAGTTTCGCACTGAATACCAAGTAGCCACGCCAATGAGGAACATTTGACATTGAAATTGAAAGATATGAATAATCTCAAGTGGGCATTATTATGAACATTGACATTTGACGGATTAAATTCCCTTTCATTGGAAATGTGACAGAAATAACTTGTGGCCAGGCGGCGATGACCCATTATTGGCACTTAACCAAGCACCCATATTGTCAATGTTAAGAATTTAATGACTGGGTTTGTTCACTTGATCATTCACAGAATTGTATAAATCTGTATTCTAAATGATGACAGAAGCAAAAATCGCTCTTCAACCTTGATTTATATTCATAAATAAAAGGAATCCAATGAAAGAAATAAGTATGATCTAACTGTCAAACTTCCAATTATGTGTCACATGTCATAATCTTTTCCCATCCCAATGACTAGGAAATAATGCCAAGGGGTAGAGCAAAAAAACACAGTATCACAATTTTGTCTCAAATCTGTTATTAAAGCTATTTCTATTTTTCAGCTTTTAAAATCATTATACTAGAATTGAGAACTGAGAAAAGACATTACACTAGGCAGAGTGCTTTGGAACATTATAGAATTGGAAGATGTGAATAAAATATTGAAATTCCATAAAAAAGTCTGATTTCAAAATACTATTCAATATTTAAATTAAATTTGGACCGATATGATATGCTCTTACCAAGCGTAACTGAAACTTAGTTTACTATTCCCCACTGCAACATCCCCATTTTCTCTGAAGTCTTCCTATAAGACTTTCACCCATAGCACAGATCAAACATCCTTGTAACTCAAAGGTCTTTAACTCAACAGCTCATTAAGCTTAATTACACAGTTCATTAGTTAAAACAGAGATCTGTACTTTTATACATCTCCACCGCCATTTCTACGATTGCACTTGACATCCATCGTTTCAACAGTACTTTTTCTTGGGTGGCTGATTCCAACTGCTGAGAGATTCTAGGTGGTCCCATAGGGGGAGTGGCGGAAGGTACTATGAGTGGACCTATCTGTCCATGACTTGGGAGTGGGGAAACATGAACTGTAAAAACCAGTCGCTAGACAAGGATTTTTTCTTGTACACATTGCAGAGATGGTCAACTGTAGTAGAGTACTGTAAAAGTGTAAATTTTCGCGCTTTGCGCATTTTGAACAAGTTTGCTTGTTTTTATTTTCATGATTTTGAACTTCCTTGCATAGACCTACATACAAAAGGAATATATTCGCGCATTTTTATTTTCGCGCTTGCTGATCTTAGCGCCAAAAGCACGAAAATATATGTAGCGCAAACATTTCCACTTTTACAGTATGTGAAGATTCTGTGAATCACCCTCCCCTTTTCAAGAGCAGATAGTTTAAAATTGTTTTGCTTCATTCAGGTTTGTCTGATGGGCAATTACCTCCAAAAAGAAGCATGTGCCATACATATATCAATAATTTGAATGATAATTACTCATTAAATCATAGACCGATTAAGCACCGTCACCATACAATAACACATGGAAGACGGCTGACTTGATCGTAATTAGCAAATTGTGTGTCAAACTAGCAATTACACTTTTGATAACTATTGTATCTATTTCAGTAACACCAAACAGATGTAATACTGTTTTATAAACTGATGACGAAAACTATGTTCACCATATATTGTGAGACCATTTGTAAGTGGTTCGCTCCCATGTTCATCGGCTCCATTGAGTGCCCACCACGGTATGATAAAAGTGTGCATCACTCCTTGTCTAATGACAACTGAACTCTTTGGTGGTGCTGAGATGATACTCGGTTTGATTGCAATCAAAATCTGGAACCAACCCAACCTTGCAATAAGTACAATTGAAGAAGGAGAAAGTTCCTAAGCTTATTAGCTGCCACATGGCTGGTGAAAAAGAAATTTTTGAAACAAAGTCAAGAATTTTGTTAAATTATGGAATTTTCCTAACATGATTTTTTTCAAATTAAACAGGCTCAAAGCATTTATTACAAAAATTGAATTACAAAATATATTTAATTTGAAACTAAAGGCGATTTGAAATATTTTAATATTTCTTGGCATCATGTTGTGAGGCAGCTATTGAACTGTACTCAATTTCAAACAGTCATCAATTGACCGTTTTTGAATTGACAAACCAAAATAAGGGAAAAGATAGTTGGCAGAGGATGGCGATCATTTCAATTAGTTTCTTGAAAGTTATCCGAACGTACATTTTAATGCCGATTGAGATGATTTCAAATCAAAATAAATATCAAAGTGTGAAACACTATTGGAGAAATGTATCCTCAGTAGACAAGTAATGAGTCTTTTGAGGTATTTGGGTCATCGTGTCATATATGGCCAAGAACCTACTGGAATTGAAGTGATGTAACAGTTATCTTTGAAAACAGTCAAAAAGATGCACTCGATTTTAAAAGAGATGTAAATTCTCCTTGCATGTGTTTTGTAATGATTTAACATTTTGCCAATTGTTTTGCTGTGTGTTTGTCATATAGGTGCTATTATTTGGCTTTTAAGAGGTGATACCATGGTTAAAAATGTGGAATTAAAACAAATTGAAAGGGGAAAAAGCAAACCAATAATCCTGACCAATTGACCTTATCTTAAAGGTCTATCCACCCACAGAAACTTTTTGTCTGTTTGTGTCGCCTATACCGAGTTGTCAACATCATAATCAATTTCTAACTGTGCTTAATGAAAATGATGCTTTTGATTGACATTATTTCTAAAATAGATTGTCATATGATTTGAAAGTTGAGTGTGAAATCTTTTTCTTTTTTATTCTGAGGAGTTGGCTTTGTAAGTGCGGAATATGAGGGTTGACAACCAGAAATACTTTAAACTCACTTTTTGGTCATTTTGAGATGATAGTACCAAACAATCAGTGTCCTCCAAAGATTCTGATTACCAAAGAGACATACCAAATACTCATAAAATAGCCCCATTTTAGTTAAAAGCACAGTTCATTTTTCTCAGAATGTCCCTTTTTGAGTAAGTCTTTCTGGTTGTCAATCCTCAACTTGATCTGAAGTGCAAGTTCTGAATTAACTGCACAATCATATAGAACTTACAAAAACAGCATTCTGTTTCTTTTGCTTGAATTCACATGAATATCTGTACGCTAAACTCCCCCTTGCTATTGCTATACATATATACGGTACTTGATTTGATGCTTTTAAATATCTGTATTGCATTTTGGCAACTGTTCTTTTTTTGTTGAAAACCACCACTAGTGAGAAAAACAAATTGAACAAAGAGCACACACCAACTTTGTGCCTTTGGGCAATAGTCGTATTGTCCGTGTGTAAGAGCAGCAAGTTGAGTTGTTCGGGTGCAATATTACGTTGCGCAGGGTGTCGTGTTGTCCTACATTGAAGGACCTTTAAGTGAACATACAGGGGGATAAAGTTTGTGTAGATGCCGTATAGCGAGTACAGTACTAGGCCCTAATAGTAATTTTTGCTTCAAATGTTTGTAGGATAAATGATTTGTTTGATTATTTGATTTGGATGCATAATCTCTAACATGATGAACCCTCAACAGGTGACAGTTGCTATGTATTTTTCCATATTAAAAAACCCAGAAAGGACCTCGGGGGAATTTCAAATATGACAAGAAATGGCATCAGATAGGGCAGAACAATATCAACAGTATACTGCCTTGTAGAGAACTAAGAACTTGCAAAATCGTACGGTGCTTTATGATCACTTTTTTGGTCAGCTGTAATTACCTCTCCTACTCTCCCTCATTCACTCCCCCTCAAGTTAAGTCACTTGATTTCACCAACATCACCACTAAACAATTGACAGCTTTCAAAAGGCATGTATCTGATGATTTTATTAAACAATTATTCCACAAATATCTTAACTGGCAAAAAATAGATTCCCTGCCCATCATTTCAGTTGATGAACCAAGCTGGTAGAATTTTTATGTTTATTATTAAGCATTCTTGGATGCAGAAAATGCGGTATGCTATCTTGAAGGTGAGGTGAGCTGTCAGTCACTACGTACTTGATTTGATTTGATATGACAATTGAATAGATACGCTGCTTGAATGTACTTTTTCCGATGAGCGCATATGGTTTTTTATGATCAAATATACTTTTTATCATATAAAAAGGAGGAATTTGTATACTGCAGACTGAGATAAAAAGTAAATGCAGAGAAAATGAGAGTAAAACAAAATGAGAATGTGATGTATCTGAAAAATTTAAAGGGAGTATGAATTATTCAGGTGTTCTCATTGGGAGTGTTGCGGGCCAATTAAGCCTACCCTATGAGGATTTCGATCAATGAACCAAAGCCAAATTGATAATATATTATACATAATTAACAGGTTATACATAATTAATTGGTACTGTACATAATCTTGGGTTCCTGAAGACTGAATGTTGGCAATGATAGGTTCAGTGTGTGATTTGGCGCATGCGGCATGACATGGGCATATGAATGTTATGCCCAGATCTAAATCGAATAGCCATAAATTAACATCATTACTGAATGATCAGACTTTACAGAAATGACTCTCACAAAAACTGGATACTTTCCATGTCTGCAAGTTTTGAAACACTCAGGGTTCATACTTTGGAATAAACCCATATTTTATATAGTATATTAAATGTAACAAATGATACAGATATTTATACACAAAATCGGGAAATACCCTTTAACAATACTAAAGTGCCAATAAATGTAAATGAGGCTAAAACCTGCATATAATTGCATTATAAGTCTACAGAATGAGTAAATAAGCTACAGAAATCATTACAAAATTATTCATTCTGTTATTAGAAGGATTATCTCAGTAGCTTTCATATTTTTAAAATGTCATACTTTTTATCAAATGGATGAAGAGAATATTTTAAAATATTGTTTGTTCATTTGATTTTATTCAATAGCTAATCCTTCATGTTCGTACACATATCCCTATGATTATAACACTCATACATTATTTAGTATGTTGGAATTTGTTCAATTTCTAAAACATGATATAAGCACTGTACAAAATAGTCATGTGTAGTTAACAGTATCATAAAATGTTGTATTTTTGCTGATGATTGCAAACAATTACCATATTATTTCATATGGTCATTTTTTTGTTCATATTTGTCTAATACTAAATTTGATTCATTCTTACTCACCTTATATGTGATGCAGCATATCAAAAAGGGGGGCTAAATTCTGAGTTTATTATGTGTGCTCTCAGAGCATTTCCTAAGCTTTAAAATGACACCAAATTTATCAAAATTATTCATGGTATTCAGATTTTACAAGTGAAAATGACTCCTAATTTCTTTCTTTTTTCTATCCGTTTTCATATTCTTGAAAAACACACAGCCGCAAAGTCCTCCCTTTTGATGGGCTGCATCATATGACTTGATGGTTTTAATTGTCACCTGTTATCTAAAAGAACGTGGCAGGGAAAGATTGACGTCTATGATTGCACATGCTAGCTTTAGAATACCTTTTGTTCCTACCACACAACTATGAAGTATTATATGCTTGCCATCTGAGTGGATTGTCTTTAAAAACAGTTCCAAAGAGACTGAAAGTGCTGTTTAGAACTGGTATGGCTGATTTGACACATGTAACAATTTGTAAGAGGAATGTATACAAGGAATCAATCACTTGTCATTCCAAAAACTTACAAGACATCAAGACAAAAAAACACCACTCTCACTTTTCTTTGTCTTAGATTGAAAATTCTTGTTCCTACTTAGCAACAATTTCACACGTCTAGAGAAAAAATAAATTTACCTGTATGATGTAGATGTAAAGTAAAGTAGTTCACAGACGGCAAATGCTTCTTATACAAAACACTGTGATACATTTAGGAAACGGCTAAGATTTTATCTGGCAAAATGTTATGTCAGCAAGAGGAAATATTTGGCAAGAAAATTACGGTCCTCCGGATTACAACAGTTTCATGCCCTTATCAGAGCAAAGTGTGAAGTTAAGAACATGACTTGAACAGGGTTAGCAGTAACTTTAAAAACCGGGAGTTCTCAAAGCTCCTGAACCCCCCCCCCCCCTGAATTTTAAAAAGTGGGAGCTCAATCCAAAAACCAGGAGTTCTTGAAAAATTCTTCAAGAAAAAAATGCGCGAAATTCCATGATTTAGGCACCGATATGGCCTGAGAGCAGTGCATAATTTCTGGCGCACGCCGCGCTCTCAAACTGATGGGAAAATATTATTTATGGCGAGCACTCGGAGAAAACGGCGCTGTGCGCGCCAAAACGCCAATTAGCGCTAACCCTGGACTTGAACCACTTTTGCTTAAGTTTAATCAGTTCCAAATCGGCGAGAAATATACAGTTTTTATCTCTCCATGCGCAAAAGTAATATAGGCGTACATGCTCTATTTTGGTACACGCAAGCGTCGGGCATACGATGATATCGTTCTGCGCGCGCCCATATTCTTCTGAATTCATTTGCTGCTGTAAGACAGTTTGCCAATTTGGAACTGACTGTTGTAGCTTCAGGTTATCGTGTTATTTTTGCAATTTATTTTAATTGACAAATTACATAAATTGCATTGTGTAATGTACAAAAAATTGTACTTTTATGACATTTACAGATGATATAATCGCAAAAGGTTATATTTGTGACAATTTCATACTTTTCCTCCTAATATCAATGTAAGCTGTTTCAGACTGATTAGCTGTTGGCCTTTTAATTCAAAGAGAACTTTTATTAATTCTAAATTTACATATAGCGTTGAAGATTTTGGAGGGGATTTTGGAGGGGATGGAAGATTATGAGCTGGAATGCGAGGAAATGGAAGTAAAGCAAGGAAGACATGTTACGATTGAAATATGCTGGTTATTTTGACAGTCATTAATAAGTACATTACCAAAGATATTTCGGTCATCAGGGGGTATATACACATTACCCCACCCACCTCTCCCTTTATCATAGTAAACCCTATACCCTATGCTCACACCTTTGTCAATAGACTTTCTCTCCTACTTGCAACCAAAGATTACTTTAGTGTTGCCATACACCCAGGTTATTGGACTTGCATCCACTGATCCTATGGCATTAGAGAATTCAACACCAGACAAATATTGTGGACCCTACAATACAAGAATTAAATGGCACATAGAAGCTGTCATGACCTTGTTCTCCAAATGTTCACTGCCCCATGCTGTGGCGGCGGCGAATCAACTCGATTCAATGCCTGAGAACATGTTTAGGTTATGGCCAATAAGGAATTTTAAAAAAAAAGTATATGAGTGGGTTTTGCTATACTTGCCCATACTTGGTCATAAGTGGAAGGTCACTGTACTTATATAGCTTTTTTAGGAAATTAAAGGGTTTTGATGTTAGTACTACTATATATGTGTGGTGTTGGTTTGCTTATTGGTTTTGTGTGTGGTCAGGCGAGGGAAGTTGTACAACGCTAAATGAAAGGCTGCCTTGCGTCATGTGTAATACAATAAGGGTTAATCAAGTGTACATCGTAGGGAGATAATGAAATGGCAGCTATTCATTGTTTAACAAGCAGTCCTGAGCTTGAAGTGCATATTAGAAATTCCATTTTGCCCCGGAGCTAACAATTTGTTCTTATAAAAAACAAACTTGTCCTGTGAGGTAATGGTTTATTTCCCCCTCCCTAACTTGTGGCTATCTTTATGATGAGTGGTGAATTCTCATGGGGAATCTATGCTAACAACATGGTTGGCTTTGCATGATGTCCTGACTTGATTTGTGGGGCACCTTGCAATAGTGGGTATATGCCCCTTTTAGACTGTTACCTTGCTTTCTACTAAAGATAGCAGTTAGACATGCATATAATGACTGTAGACTTACTATCTACTGAAGATAGCAAAAGGACATAAACACCAATATGACTTCAAACCTGCTATCTACTGAAGATAGCATACAAACGTACACACCATATGACTGTTGACTTCATTCTACTAAAGATAGTAGTGTAGGTGTAGCTTAAAATTCTGTTTATATATGATTGAGAATCATCCATTGAATATGAATAATTCTGGTCTTTGAATATCTTATTATCTTTTTTGAGTTATAGACCAAAAAGTGCCAAAAAATATTTGTTGGCACTTTTTGATCTATAACTCAAAAAATAAATCAGACTAGCGGGCACCAGCGCTTCGCGCTGGACCCGCTAGAAGATTTCACGGGGAATAAGTAAACAAAGCGTAAGAAGATTTGATACAATAATATCAAGAACATGTCCTACGTGCATACATAATCCAGACGGGGCCCTAAATAATCAGAATATCGCAGGTGCTTTTGATAATCCAGGTATACATGTGCCTTAATCTAGGTAGGCCTACGTTTGTGTTTCCAGGTACATACGTAGGCCTCCCATGAGACCTGAAATGCGGGTACCCTTTGTCCCATTATATCCAGGGACCCCATAGGCCTAAGCCCTACCCCCGTAATCCAGTTACCCCAGGTGCCCTTAATAATGCACCGGATACCACATAATCAAGGTAGGCCCACTGCAGTGTGCCGTTATCTCGAGATACCCAGGTGCCCTTACTTTATCATAGTCAAGTAAATTAAACGCGGGTGCCAAAGATAGCGGGCAGTAAAAGTCATATCACAATAGGCAGAGGTGAGCAATATCAAAGCGTTATAAATGTTTATATAAATATCAAGAGTATGTCCTTAAATAATTCAGGTACTCTTGATATAATGTAAAGTACCCTTGATATAATGTAAGTGACATGGTGCCCTTAATACACCATGAGCCTAGGCCCAATGTGCTCTTAATTAATACAGGTACCCATGTTCCTAATCCAAGTAGGCCTACTCCATCAACGTGTTCTTAATACCCCCAGTTATTACCTCCTTTCAGCGCATGTCTCTACCTATTTTGTACCCCAAATAATAAAAAGTTGAATTTTAATGTCAAAATTGAAAGTTACTTAAAATTAGCTTTTATATGTCTCCCCCGATTCTTTTATTGCCCCGCCATCCCGTTTTCCTCCTTTAACATTTTGGTGCTGGTGTCGCCACTGCCCATGCACATACAGTATCCAGGTAATTCAGCAGGCCTACGTTCTGAGCGTTATAGTTTTATAGTCGGTCGTTTAGTTTTATGGTCGACGGAGTCTATCATCAAGATTACTTGCACCATTCCACGCTTGTACTTGAGCACAATGTGTGCCATCTGGGTTTTATTTGGCCTATTTACATTAAATACATTATTCCAATAGGTATGTGGGGCCTTATAACGTATTATAGTATGTAGTCCCTTTGTCATGTTTGCTGTGTTCTATAAAGCGTCCCGAGATACTACCTGAGTGTACACCCTTAAAATCCAGTTATCTCAGGTGGCCCACCTGCGCATAAGTATATCCAGGTAATTTGAGACTCGTTTTATAGTGAACCCCGTAATCCAGATACCACGGATGCCCTTAATAATCCAGACACTCTTTAATAATCATGATATGTACCACACGTTCCGTTTTCCAGATGCCCCATGTGCCCTTATATCCAGATTATCAAGTAAGGGAAGTGCGGAGAGGAGGAGGTGGCTTAGGGTACACTATTAGAAAAAAGGGTGCTTCAGAAGGGTTCTTGGCTGTCCCATATGGTTGAAAGGTTCTTTGATTTTAAAGGCCCCAAAAGGTTCTGTAGAGGACCTTTAGAGGTTCTAAAGACCAATGTTTGCCCATATTTTGCCCATTTTGAACCTTAAAATGGTTCTTTTTGGAACCTTTTAAAGGCATATTATGTGATCTTTTCCAGATTGCGCCCTCTATTCATTATTTTTTTTAGAAAATAGATTTTCTTGCAGATTTACATTTCTGATCATAAATCATACTTACATTCCAAGTTACAGAGCGATACGATTGCTAATTCCCTCAAAATCATGGTTTTAGAGTGAATTAAGAATCGTATCGCCCTGTAACTTGGAATGTATGTACGATTTATGATCAGAAATGTAAATCTGCAAGAAAATCTTCTCTCAATTTTTTTTTCGATGTTGAGGGCGTTCCCTGGAAAGATCACATAATATACCTTTAAGGTGTTATAAAGGGTTCCATACGGGACAGCCAAGAACCCCTGAAGCCTGAAGCATCCTTTTTCTAAGAGTGTACGGACTGCCTGCTTTCACCCTGCCACGTTACAATGTGCAGTTTGCGCCACAAACGCGTATACACTTTGTATGCGTCATTACGTGTGCGCCGAATCGCGCGCGCCATGATAAACGCGGCCGCGCAGCTTCAACATCGTAACGGTTGTTAGGGTACCGCCACAGTTTCTTTATCGTTAGCAAACTACGCGTTCATCTATGTTACTAATGCGAAAGTGTCACTTTAAGATCTGTGTAAGAGTCTTTATTTACATTTAGAAAATGTCGTAAAATAATGTTATTTGTCGGACGTTTAGTCACGTATAAATGCTTGTACTCATGCGATCTTTAAGAATAACAAACGATCGCATATACAGAAATGTAGCTATATCCCTGATGAAAATATTTTGGGTGAAGACCATATGTCATGACTCACTCCGAAAACCACAATTTTTGCCCGAACAGTAGCTACTCGAGTAAAAGAAATTCAACATTTCGGATTATCATCTGTGATCCTTTCTGCGCATGTCTGAAAACGGGAAAATACTGGCATTGAACTATCTAATTAGCTCGTCTATTAGAGGCGCAATTACCACGCTTTTTCAGTTGAAGAGGGACGCGAGTGTAAAATTATTATTGAACTATCTAATCAGGCGAGGGACCGAAAATTAGTATATAGATATTAAAACAAAAAATGCACCCTGGGGAATTGATCAGGATTATCATAAACTAGTATGACAAAATTTGACAAAATATATTTTGAGTTATCTTTGCAAAACCTAAAATGGGTCAAAAAACGTGTTTTTTATAATTTTCTCCTAAATGGTCAATTTTAGTATCATGGTTGGATTCATTGAACCCTTTTCTGCAAAAAAACTGTATACTTATGTAAAGATTAAATGAATATTGAAGAAGTTACGGCAGTTTTACGGAGGCTGTACCTGAGAGTCCACACCCCCCTTAACAGTCATAATATATCAACAGAGAATATTGTGACTATATTTAAAGAAGTAAATTGCCTTATTGACCACTCGTTATCTGATGTAAATCGGCACTGCTCAGTAAAATACACAAGCAGGATTAGGTATTTAGGCCATATGATTTCCTGGGAAACTGACCAGAGAGATACTTGGTGCAAGTTGGTAATTAAACCATGTATACAAAAATGTCTTGTCTAAACTGACCAGAGAGGTAGTTGGAGCAAGTTCGTAATTAAGCCATGTATTATAAATGCCCTACCTAAACTGACCAGTTGTTAATGAAGCCATCAATAAAAAATATCCTATCTAAACTGAGGTATTTAGTGCAAGTTGGTTATTAAGCTATGGATACAAATGCCCCCCAACCTGCATAACTACTAAATTTGTAGAATGGCTATGTTTAATGTTTGCATTTAAAAAAGGAGATTATTATAATAAAAATCTTTTTTTTAAATTTGTTTACAACATTTAACGACACTGTACACTGTCAATGGGATTTATACCAGCAAGAACAACTAGTAATGACAACAATATATGGGATAATCAATTGATTTAATTTAATTAATAATTAACTAATTGATTAATGTCAATTAATTATATTTATTTTTTAATTATAATTATTTTGAAGTAATACATTAAAAGAAGTATGTTTTTTTATTGAGACAAACTATTATTTATATCAAACTATTATTTGTTTAACATTACCAGTGTTATATATAGCTAGAGCAATTTTAGTGCCGGGCTCTAATTTCCCGGCCAGGAGTATTTCAATGTTAGCTTACTGAATTTATTGACCAAATATTGATGTATTATATGAAGAAAACGGGAAAATGCCATAAAATACTCAGTTTTACTTCTAGGTTCCTTCCACACTAGTTCCACACTAGCTGTAGCTACAACCCTGGATGTTACTACACAGTGTTAAAGCTTTTGGTCCATTTCAATTTTCAATTACTACTTCCTTACAGTACACACTATAACTGGAAATTAGTAATAACAAAATTCATGGAAAAACTAACTAATCATGTAAATTACGACAGTTTTATTAGTCAAGATAAAACACTATTTCAGTCATATCAATGTATACCATTATATAGCACTTACCTAATTATGTATGCATGATCAATTAGGTTGATTTGTGTACTATTTAGTCATTATGGTGTAATCAAAATTGAAATCCTCAAATTAGTTGCTATAATTTGCAAATTTATTGGTAAATCTAAGTGTCTGTGATTCTGCCGGCAAAACCTGTGACAAATCCATCCATGTACTGATACTTGTTTTTTAATCCTACATACAAATATCAATAAGGATGAAAAAATGCCTTTCCTATATGTTACAGAAATAGATGTCAAGACCCTCAAATGTACATCCAAATACAACATAGCGATGTGTAATGCGCTTTACAAGCGTAAAATTGACCATTACTCGGTATTGTATAGCGAGGCGTGCAAAACTTGTTTCATTAAATAATAGTCCCTTTGGGTTATGTTTTATTCTCGCTTGTTGTATTACGAGTAAATTGACAAAGCATCCAACCATAGGCATTTTTCACTCCTGCTAGCCTCCGCACTGACCATGTGATTGTACTATTCTCGTCGCAATGCCGCAAAATCAAAACTTCCTTTTTTTTCTTCTGTTTTTTGTACTGAACTTGAAATTAATTTGATATCGGCGATAATTGCGTAGCTATACTAAAAGACCTGCCTTGACGTTAGCAGCCGTCTTTATTACAAAGGATGGAAATTATTTTTTTACCTTTCTTTTCATTCATGACGTCCAAAAATATTTATTACCATCTTTTTTTAACATTTTTTGTTAATCACACATTTGGGTTCATGGCCGACTGTGCGGACAGTCCTGTCATTCGGGGAATGAAGTGTTAATCATTATATAGAAATCATGTGATCGGAAAAAAAATTCTGACAGAAGAATAACATGAGTAATTGCAGATGAAAAGGACTATTTTAGTCAGATTTGGTAATTCTTGTGGAAGAAAATTTGATTAGATTTATGTGTTATTTGTGTAATGTTGTATGATATTAGAAGTTGCCGCTGCATGAGTTTGATTTAAAAAGAAGTTATAATTTAGTATTTCTGATAGAAACGATAAATCCTCAGCCTGTACATTTATGTGATAGACGCCTTATCCCAGATGGTATAAAAATGTATTGACTTCAGCTGAAACATCTGCCAGCCATCAGAAAATACAATAATTGCTGGTCGAGCAATCGCACCAAAACATGTTTAGGGGCTGGACAATATGTGATGAAATCCCTCTTGTAATGACATTCTTGAGTGATTCTATTGAAAGTTACAACAATCTCAAACAGTATTGTTGTACAAGGATACATATGTATTATGTACACTATCTTGCAATTGAAACACTTGTTAAGGGAATCTTCAAGCAAAATTTCAGAACCTTTTGACTGACCCCTGGTCTATATCCTACAGGTAAGGGAACTGCAGTCATCTTAATGTCTTCTTTCACATTTAATAATATACAGTGGATCCTGATTACCGCAACATTCAAGCAAATTCATTCATAAGACTCCACACTTCAGAGCATGATATGGTAAGCTCATCTTGATAATTCCATGCACTGCATATCTGTCGCAAGGACTTCGATGGAAAAATAAATGTTAACAAAATTGCCACGTTCATGTTCCTAATGATGTTCATCACTGTATGTTGGGATAAAACACCTTTGCAACCCGGCTCTAGATTCCAAACCATGCACGGCGAGTATCTTCTTCACACTTTAGTTGGGGTAAAGGACTACCGACCGCTTTGATATGTTTTCTTACTTTTAGTTCTTACACACGACTGACACTGTTGAATCAGTGTATGTATGCAGGTACTTGCTCACACAAACAAGTGTGTGTGTTTTTGAGATGTCTGTTACAGTCATGACCGTTAGGATTAAGGCAGTTTTGAGTTTGTGATCAGAATTATTTTTGACAATTGGTTGCAAGTTTGGTTTCCCATCAATTCTGTCCAATCAGCTATTGTCCCTTATTACCAAACCGTATGTAATTTAAAACTATCACTGATATCGCGACTCATTTTCAGATTATCATATAACGTAAACGTGTAAAACATATTATTTTTCATTGTTTATGAAACCAATTACCATACAGGGTTTATTTCAAATTCTATACATTGCATATCTGTTAACAGTAATTGTAGTGTGTATATCTGGCATCAGTAGCCTAGATTAGAACATTCTTTTATTTATTACAGGAGATCAATTCGATAACATTCATGTATGGCATCGAGCCAGCTTAATGTGATTCTTTGATGCCTCAATATTTTTACATCTCAAATCTAATGTTGTGATACAAGAAAAAATACTTCTGTAGGTTGACGTATTAATGGCATATCTTCATTATATCATGTCGTCGCTGTTCTGACATACCGGCACATCTCTTTACTTATTTCTGTTGTGATGTGCCGGTATGTCAGAACAGCGACGATGTGAATGCTCTTAATAATATCTATCTGCTTATACCTGGTTTCCCTAACAAATAGTTAATATTCAGCCTGTTATTGGTGTATTGAAAACTGAATCAAATTCAAACAGTTATAAGCTTATTAGATAGCTATAATGATATACAGTGCTCAAAAAGGTACTTGCCAGGTAATAAATATACTCCTAACTCCAGAAATACAGCTCCTACATACAAATATTAAATTCTAAATGTGTAAAGAAATGTATTCTTGGAGTTAAGAGCATATTTATTACCTGATAATTACTTTTTTTGAGGACTAGTGAGGGATTATGCACTAAAATTGCATATTCCCCATGTCTACAAAAACTACATCATTTGTTGATCCAGGCAAGTCATTTGGCTTGACAACCAGTATGATTCTTATAGATTGATGTGTTTTTATAACTATATTTGAGATGCATCACCATTGTCCCGCTTTAGCAGAATTTCATACAATATAGGCTCTAATTTTGGAACATCGATTGATTTGATACGAACTTGACAACAGTATTGCCTGATGAATTGATTGTCTGTTCAGCTATGCGAGTAGAAGGCACAGTCACAGCTAGTAGTACTGCTTAGCTCTTTTTTTACCTGGGATATTAATAGTGCACCGGCAAACAGGCAGTCGTAGTGTGCCATTCATCACCATACAGTGGTGGTATATAGTGTACTGGAAGGTAGGAATTGCCAACTGCGACAGACCTACCCACCAGCGAATTGCACTAACTGTGGTAGCTTTTTATTGGTATTAACTGAGGATGGCCGATCAATAACAATACAGTACCGGCAGGAGGCTGGTGTGATAGTATAGTTTGGGTGCGGTCTGCGCTATTGGGGCTGCCACTGTATGGATTCACGCAACTGTAAGGACAATCTGGCTCAATGATAGTTGAGTTGGCAAGCACTCTGCTGGTTTAGTTTGGTAGTTGTTCAGTTGATTGGTAGTTGGTTGTTGATAATTGAGTCGTTGGGGTTGGACAGACAGGAGAGACGGCCGGATGCTGACAATGACATTGAGTTATACTTAGTAGTCATAGAGAGCCAGTTGGGTTAGCTAACTATCTGCGTACTGTACTGCAAGAGTGGGGAGATACCCGTTTTGAAATTGAGAACTTGGTCAGGTTGAGAGCTACCAGTTTAAAAAAACCACTTCTTAGATTAGGACTGGAAATAGTCGTTTGATGTGGGCTAAAGACATGGATCTCTGTACAATGAATCGGATTGTGGTATCAAGAGCGAGTTCCATTCTGCATAAGATTTTGAAAGGTAAGTTTGTGATGCCTTTTTAGGGAAATATTTTGCTTGTTTGTAAAAACACCCACACTTAAATTAAATTGATAACTTTGTAAAGAGACATTGAAGTTTTGGTGGTGTGGTGGTATTTTAGGGCAAGATTATGGTACCACTAATCAGTTTGTGTTAGATGAAATGTTTGGGGTTAACTTAGGGGTTTGTTTCCTTATGGAAACACCAATAATTTGTGATTGTTTAACTATGATACTATCAATTAGAACATGGATGAAGTCAAGTTTGGAGGTGTTGTCAGTGGTGGCGGCCCAGCTAGTTAAATTATGATAAGCAGAATGAATGAGAATGGTGAAACAAAATCTTGTGGCTAGCATTTATAATGCTTATCTTCTTTGATCTTTCAATGAGTGTACATATCAATCATTTGTTAAATGCTCATGCAGAATATGTGAGGTGGTAGGTTAAGTATAGCTAGACTAAAAACTTGTCCTTTTTACGAATTTAAATGAAATGTAGATAAATAATTTTAATTAATTAGTTAATAAATAATTTATCAATTGTTGCGATCATATTTTGTATAAAAAGCTTGATGCAAATTTTGTGTAGCAATTTTTTTATAAGGGATTTTTGTTATGATTTAAAAAAACGTCTTATTTGATTGATAATAGAAAGTAATCTAATTAATCAATTTATTTATTTATTTTTTGAATGAACATAGTTTGGTACCAACTTCATTTATCAATGATTTGTTGAGGGTAAATATTTTATTTTTATTTTTTATCTCCAAAATGTTATTATTTATTAATAGTGATCAATTAGCTATGCATGAATGTATACATTTTTGAGTGGGTGGGTGAAATACCCGCATTTTCATGAAGGTAATGCACCGCTCATGTGATATGGAAGGTTTAATTAAAATAGCTATTGGTTAATCAATTTGTTGTCGTACTAGTAATGGACATTGCTCATTCCTAACAAAATGAAAATGAACAACAATGATAGTGGTAACAATAGCAAAGAGCTAAGCGGTATCTTTCATCTCTTATTTTAGCATCGATAATGATAACAAATGGTACAAGAAAACCACATCAAGTAGCACATTTCTGAAATAATAACTTGTAATAATATAGATTGTCAATACATTGTAATTAATTATCCCAACTCCACAGTCAACCTATTTATATGAATATTGAATATCACATACCACACTGGCCAATTCTAAGCTTGACCAGCGACCTACTTTGCTTCAGCCATAATAGAGCCAGCACCAGCACTCGGCAGTGAATAGGCCTGAGGACATATGTGACCTAAATGTCTGCAGAATGTCAAGTATTCATTATATCTGTCCAGAGCCATGGCCAAATTTAATCCATTGTAAACATTGGACCATGGAACTGACTCATTGGTCAAGCTTGGACTGACCATGGGCCCTGACCTATATTTTGCCAATAACATGCCTTGGGTTATAGGTGACCTATATCTATCTATTAGGTGTCTGCAAAAAGTTAAGCATGCCTTATTATAATTGATTGACCAATTGAGTGACCAAGGCCAGGGTCGGAGAAAATTAATATAGGAAATGCCAATGGTCATATTCAGATTGACCAGTGACCTACTTTGTCTCTAACTCCCCACAGTGAGTAGAGAATGCTTTTATAAGCAATGGTTTGATATACTATGTAAGAGAGAAAGCACTAGATGTGTCACCTGGATTTACCTGGAAATGTTTATATAGTGCACAGCAGTAGTAGTATGCTATCATGGTTCATGTGTGCTAGTAACATATTCCGGAGCGTGAGGAGGACCACTTTTATGCATGTTACCGCATTTCATGTGACCCTTTCGGTTCTGGTCATAAATAATGGCGCTAATTGTCATGTGATCTTCAATAATGAATTCAATTGGATGGCAGCTGCCAGAAATAGCGATGAAGATCAACTTCGGTAATGTAGGGCAATGAATTCATGTGCTATGCGTGTCGAGCGACGCACCTTGCGATGATGATGAGAACATTTTGAGAGAGTATGAGATGCACGAGCCCTTGAATGTAGCTCTCTTTCCCTCTATTTTCTTTCTTTCCCTCTTCATTTCTGCTCTCCCTCTAGAATTGTCGCCTCTTCACGAATCATGTCTTGGGCAAAAATAAAAATACGGCTTGTCACTGTTTACGGCACACATTATTTTGAGAAAAAAATTGAATTGCAGCTTTTTTGGTTAAAATATTTGTTAAAAAATATATTGAAAAACTAACAATATATTTTGTAACTATGGAAACAATGTACAAAACAAAAACAAAAGAATAAAAACCAAAAGTTAAACAACACTGAATAAAACACCCTTTTTGGGTTTTTTGGTCAAGGAAAGCTGAGTGGAACAAAACCTTTTATTGGACAAAACTAAAAAACATCCATGTATGCAACATCATTTTTAATGACATACAATGGCACTTAATTATGAAATTTGTTTCAAGCAGTGCATTTTAACCATCTTCATTATCACACTTTGCCAGAGCTGTAAAACACATTTTATGTTTGCGTTTCATTTTATGCCGATTGTAGACTGATCATTAAAACCTTGTTAAGGTACAAAGAGTGCTTGCTATAAATGCTGACATGCTTCAAAGTCTCATATCTGGACCACATATATCCACTTTACCTCAAGGCCTATATAATTATACCACCTTAGGCTCTATCAAAAAGATCTTTTGTCTCAATGCTCTTCAGTTTTTCAAAACCTAATGAGGAATGTGGTTTTTAAAAAAAAAAAATTAAATATAAAATATTGAAATCCTTGTAAAAGTGACCTTTTGTATTTAAAATGATGAGATCAATGAAAATCTGAAAAATCTGTGAAATGTTGGGGTTTTTATTTTTATTTTTTTAAATTAAAAAAGAAGAAGTTTTTTTAAGATTTTTGTTTTTCTAAACTAAGGCGCGCGGGAGCTTTAAGACAAACATAGTGACCCTACATAATTGAATTGGTTCTTATATATGATATATCCAGATATTAGGGTAATATCATTATATTTCAGTAGGGCAAACATCAAATTCAAAGCCCCATGAACATTATACACATCATATTTCAAAGATTGTCTTTGACTATGGATTAACCCCCCTCACCCACATTGCAGTATACTAAAATACTAGAATAAAAAAATATCTTAAAAGGGAATGTTGTGATATTAGAATGGTTTTATTTCAATATTGAACTTTTTCAACCCGATCTTGTTGCCTTAAAATATGCTATCCTCATTAAACGATATTAATTATTTGATTCTTAAAAACCATCTGTTATAGAGGGCTTTATGATGTCTGACTATAAAGAATAAGGCAAACAAATAAATTGTTGTGTTGACCTCACGCAGTGCCAATTTTTTTCTTCTTCTTTAATTTTTTTTTTTTTGCTGAAAAATATATTACTGACAGTGCATGGCTGTTGTGGTTCATGTCAAGACACAATTGGTAAATATCAGTTTTAAATGTTTCTAGTGTGATAATAATTTTAAAACTAATCAAGCAAAAAATGTGATCCTTTGAGATTTTTAGGGTCGGTCACTGAGGGCAATAACACAATTCTTTTTTATGCCTGATAGTAGTCTATGTCTACCAGTTCATATACCTGACCAACCATATGTTGGTATGGATTGAATATATGAATCCTGCATAATAATTACTATGAGCACACATTAATTAGCTTGAAAACATGAATTACGGGTGAATGGCTTTGGTTTTTCTAGGAATTACCATTATGAGTATTTTCCCTCCACTTTAACTATACACTTAGCATGGTGTGGACTGTGGAGGTGGTGGTTTGGGACTATTGTTCTATTTTCAATACATCCATACTCTCTCCAGGGTTTAGCAATTAAAAATAAATAAATAAAAATAAATATAAGTGTAACCATTTGGAACGGTAGTTGCTACTCAGAGTTTCACGCTTGTGCGATCATCAGACAACAAATAAATAAATAAATAAATAAATAAATATTGATTAATTAATTAATTTGATTAATTTAATTTTAAAAAATAAATAAAAAAATAATAAATAATTAAATTAAAAAAAATAAAAAATAAAAAAACCAGCCTTCCCCCTATTAAAAAATAAATGAAATTTTTACAAAATAAAACTCCACACCTTCAACCCAGCGCAGCATTGTTGCATGATCAGCCTAAACCTTATTACTGTACCACACTCAATTCAAATACAACCGTGACTGTGACGTTGTCCGTCTTACTACTCTTAAAACATGATGGACAGTTGCTAATGGCAATATACTATATTATAGTGAAAACCTCTTGTCTGGCCTATTGTCTTGTTGTCTTGGTACAAACAGCTCTAAAGAAACATAAGTGACCACTTAAAGCTTTCGCTGTGTTTGCAAAGTCAATAACGTCACATTTGATCACAAAAGGCTGGAGATTTATATTAAATATACTCAAACAATGGTGGAAAAACAACTTATATACAGTAGCAAAATGTCTGACAATAGCTTACGAGTTAAGTAAGTGTGAATTTGTGTTTGTCCACTCAACTCCTCGTGGCCAGTAGTGTGTATGGCCACTAGATTTTTCATTTCTCCATCAATTAACACTCTCGCTGAAAATAGCTATTTATCTCCACTTCCTTCTGCTATTAAGGATGTAAACCAAAAACCGGGGGGGGGGGGGGGGGGGGGGGGGGGGGGGGGGGAGGGGGGGGGGGTTGCTAAAGTTGAAACTTAAGTTGAAAATGGATGCTTTTCTAAGGCTGCCTCTTCAGGGGTCTTTTGATGGCAGTAGAATGACTGGAAAAACTTGACCAGCCACATTGGAAAGGAACTTCTGTAATCAATATAACAATAGAGATTTTATTTTTATATAATTGTACTTTGAAGTTCTCCTATTGGTCACTGTGATCAGATTATAAGGGGAACAGGTAGAATTAGTATAATTTGCTCTGCTTTTTCAGGCTTAATTTTGTCAATATTTAAAACTGTATTTCACCGTTATTAGCCTCTTTTGATATTACAGATCATAGATGATCTTAAAGCCTTATATGCATGTATGCCCCACATATTTAGGAGAACCTCCCTCCCCCGGCTAAGAAAAAATGTTATTAAATTCAGCCATTCTTTCATTTATTTGATCAATTAAAAAAATTGGGAAAAGATGGTTGATTGTTATGTTGAGATCCAGGTGGCGAATTAAAAAAATTGTTACACATGAATTTATCAGACAAATTGTCATATTTTTAAGGTCATAACCAAATTGTTGACAGTATGTGTACAGCCGCGGCAAAAGGGTGCAGTTGTCTCTCAAAGAAAAATTTGAGATACCAATACCAGCAAAAGGAGCTCTCATAATTACACCTTTGTGGTTATGATTGGATATTGGTTTCTGATTTTATGAAGAAAAATTACTGTCATATTGTCTTATATTTTCTTTCTTTTTTCCATGCCTAATTCCATCAATATCTCAAATGCATTTTACCGACAAATGCCCCTTTTTGCCGCGACTGTACACGTATGGTCAACAGGATGATAATTCGCACATTATGTATATACTATCTACAATGACTATCAAAGATGAAACCCACTGGTGTGAATAATTTCACAAAAAAATATTTAGAAGGGTTGTTTTATTCAAAAACATCTGGTTTTGATATTTTTACTTATCACTTATTATTTTTAATCTGAGCGATAATGTTGAAAAGAAATGAAACATTTTGTGCTAAATTTGTGTCGAAGGGAAAATATACCCTATAGTTTGATCAGTTCCAAATTGGCGAAGCTTCATTACAGCAATGAATGAATACAGAAGGACGCGGGCGAGCCTGAAGGCAACAGACGCACTGTGTATCATATGTGTGAGATGTGCGTGCGATCAAAACTGCGTGTGTGTGGCCATAATCGCGCGAGTACGCTTGTATTACTTTTGCGCACAGAGAGATAAAAACCCAAACATTTTTGCCAATTTGGAGCTGATCAAACTATAGACAATCTGCCCCCACTGACAATATCCCCTTACGCCTTGAAATGTTCTTCAGGTAGTTTCCTATTAATAAAGATTGTATGCTTAAAAAAGCTTATTTCATATGTAGCCTTTGATATGATGCGTCATTAATGACGCCTACAGAATGTATAATAAGCTGCAACCACAGATGTGAAAGCTTTTCGCAAAATTTCTTTTAACGCCTAAATTTGTTATACATGTAATGGTAGTGAATCACAATTGAATGTGAATTGAAAAGCTTTTTTTGTTTTTGATAAACACTTTCCACGCGGCAGGCGACAATATTTCACAAAATGTTTCAAAAATGTCAAAACTATTGAACGAAAAATACATTACAATAAGTACAAACATGCCTAGTGTAGGTCTGAAAAATGTGTTTTATAATGGTAAAACCAATAGCCGCATGGATAGTGTTAAAGGACAGTTCTGGATTTAGCCAGTAGGCATAAGCTCTGCTAGAAGAAAATGCATGGTACCCTTCACATTGGATATTCTATTCTAGGTGGTTAAAATTCAAAAAGGTTAAAGCTTTTCAAACGTTTCACATAATTCAAAATTTGATGTAAATCTGCATGTTCTCTCGATATGCATGCACAAGCAGCAATAGTATTGATATATTAATCAATCCCTTATATTTTTACAATGGATGTTTACTACTATAAGAGGGGGAGGGGAGGGAGGAAAGGAGTATTTGCCATAAATAGTAGTTGAGCTTTGTTAGATAACAACACATGCTTAAATAACCTTATACCTTGAATCACATGTCAGTTGTTATACTCACTGCAGCTGTGATTCTTGACAACAAAAGTATATAAATATGCATCCATTTTTATATAATTGGGACAAAAATGGGTCTGTGACACAGAAAAACCAACAGATGTGCTGAGCTTTCGTTGAATGGTTAAGGACGGACGATAATACTCTCTTTCCTGGCCGGCTTTTGTTGGTCTTGGTTAAGATTGTATGGTTCTTTTTTCAGTTCCCAGTATGTGGGTCAGTGGCACTGAGTGTTGGTGTTGACTACCTTCTTAAGTGACTGAAAGATTTGGTAATCTGTAAATAGGTTGTCCTTCAACTTTCACCAAAATGTTGAAATTAGGTTAAAATTGCAATTTTTTGGAATATGTGAACACTTCATATAAAAATGTTGAAATTTGTTCGCAATTTCACTACAAATGATGGGATTTGTTAACACATTTCACACAAAAAAGATTTGAATTTGTTTTATAAAAACCTCATGAAAAAAGTTGGGAATTATCTTAATTAATTCTACAAAAAGTTACAATTTGTCTAGGTTCTAAGCTCTATCAACCTCAGCTTTTGTGCTGCTGTGTGTGTGCATGTGTAAGAAAAATTGTAATATTAGGCCACAAAAAACCCACCCTGTTCTACGGGCAAAAGTACCTCTCAGGTAGGGTCGGTCGGTCGGTCGTTTTTTGTTTTGTTTTTATCAAAAAATATAAGGAATTGTGCCGCTGAATCTGAAATTTGAGAGAGAGGGGCGGTACATACTAATATTTGAGGGGTGGTGGGGGGGGGGGGGGGGGGGAGTTGGAGGGGTTCTCAAAAACCGGCGCAAGCAAAAGATTTTTTTAATATTGTTTTAATCTGGTTATTTTTAACACAATGTTCAAATATTTCACACATTTTACACATTTCAAAAAAGTTTAAAAATAGGAAATGTTCCCAAACGGGTCGTCGCGGCCCGTAGAACAGGGTTTGTTTCCAGGTAGCCTTAGGGGCAACATTTGTCTCGTTATCTTTGCTCATGTTGTGTTGTTCAAATGGGGCTTGGGATATGTGTTTGAGTGAGTGTGGACTGTGACAGGCAATGCTAGCTAATCAATGCCATTGTTGGACTTATTTTTGGCGGATTTTGTTGAGGCTTATGACGGGAACTGTTTCTATTGGCGCATTCTCCCCCTACAAGTTATTGAGAACATAGTCAGTGATTTTGAAGAAATAGCACTTGGAATTTGTTTTTGTCTCACCCTAATTTCCAGCCACACCCTTTAAAAGTTTAATGGTGTGCTCCTTATGATTTCAAAATACCATGTCCTTATATTAGGAATTTTGCCTGATGGAAGTGATAGCAAATAAAAACTTGATTAAATGAAGCTTGAAAAAAGAAAAGAAATGGAGAGTCCTAATCTTGAAACCTGCAAATGTTAAGAAACAATTGATTAGCACAACTTCATTTATGGAAATTGTATGCTAAGGCATTGGTTGTTGGTAGTTGGGTTTCTGGCAGTGTTTCTATAGATTATCTGCTTGCAAATTGTCAATTTAGTCACAAATGAAAGATCAACACCCAATATCTCCCGTTAAACCCAATAAATAAGTCATCCAAAAATATGAATGCCAAAAATCCACCTGTTTCATTGCACAGTGTTAAGTTGGTTAAACAAAGAGTGAAAGTTTGATTGTCTCGTTTATTTGTAGCGTATATGATGCCTCGTGCGAGGATTGAATATCGGAAATCATAGAATACCTTTATTCAGGGAATTTTTATGTTTAAATTCAAATGTGGTAGGTTTTCTTTTAGCCTATACGTCTACCTGCATCAACAAAAATGGATACCTAGGTGTGTCAATAGAAAAGTCTTTGGTGGTGTCATGGAGATTTGCATTTTTATGAAGACGAATTATTCCTCGTTTAAGTGTCTGCATCTGGCTTATTACCAGTAATTTGAATATAGTCATAAAATCCATGCTTTTTGCCCCAAATATTTGCATTCTTGTCATATGCAAACATCAAATCTTATAGAAAATGATATGTTAAAGTATCAGTTGCCAATGAAAGTTAAGCATGAACATTAAATGAAAAGGTATGAGGGCTTAGTTTTATACATTTTCATTTGTCACAATGTGTATGCCATACTGTAAGGTATCAGTACGAAATGGGAGCTTTTATTCTCCTTTTTCAGATAATCTTATTGTGTTTGTAAAATCCATTGTAATTCTCCTTCTTTTGTGATATCGTTAATGGGGAGAAGTACAATATTTAATCGGGTCGAGCAATAGATTGTCTCGTGTACAATAACAGCTATGCCCTAACCTAGTTGTCTCGCTGTCATTGTATGTTGATGTTTTCCCCCACTCTCATCGCCATTGCATAAGTGCCGTAATATGATACGCCGACATGGTTTAGACCCAAACTGCCCATTGACTTGGTCGTAGCAAATGGCGTGACCAGGTCGGCTTTATCCGTCCGTCCGTCCGTCCATCCATCCATGAATCGCATGAATCATGACGCATACACTCACACATACCTACCTATAGTAGTAGTACGTGTACTGTGCTTGGGCGCTTTGTGGTTTTGCCATTCCCCTTTGACCTGTACTAGTGATAAATACAGGGGTCAAAGCATTGGCTTGCCCCATGGCACAATAGCAAGGCATCGCTAGGGTGAACCTGGCCATTCACACCAATGATCTGAATGGAGACAGACAGCCCGAAATGGACAACAACAAGGCTACTGTAGCAAACACAGGTGTAGTACTATAGCATAAATAAATCTAGCTCTATTTAGTCGATCTAATACCCCGGTTTCGGGGGTAATTTGTCTGCGTGTATGTGTGTCGTGCCATCACGGATATGTGTTAGATAACCGTAATGACTTGTATAGAGTAAAATGGATGGGCGGTTGTAATGGGAAGCTAGTGAGCTGACCAATTGAATTTAAGTGACCAGTATGTGTGTTTATGAGCAACACTGTTGACAGCGCACGAATCCTCAATTTATCTCGTTGAGCTGGTTTGTTTGGATACATTACACTGGCTATGTTGCTGCTGTTGTCGTTATGGATAGCCAATTTAATACAAATTGCTTCGACTGCTTGGTCCTAACTTGTGCTTTGTTACTCACTAATTATTAATCATCGTTATTATGTTGCAAAATCATGTCTCATCAATGTGTCGCCTTTTTATTCGCTGGTCTAGACTCATTTATGGCCCATGTGCTGAGAATCTGGGTTAAAATACTGGCAGTTAGTATTTCATCATTGTGTGATTAAACAGAATGAATGTCTTTATGAAAACTAAATAATGTGACTGACAAAATATTTTCAGACTGAAGTTATTCGTTTGCAAGTATCATTCCTTAACTTAACCTTGATTCATTCATTTCAATGAGTGATTTACACTGGTGGTGGGTACTTAGTGGATATGAGGTTACGGGGATATGCCGCAAAAAAGGGTCCCATTTTTCACCCATCTGGTAAATTAATGACCCATTTTCATAGCCATTTTTGGTAAATTTATGGGTCTAAAATGTTGCTGTTTTTCCCAGAAATTTGAGCAAAATGGGTCAAATATATAGGAAAATTATGGGTTTCCGGTAAACATATGGGTCCATTATCCTAAAAAAAAGGGTAAATGTTTGGGTCAATTTTCATTTTGCTGGCGGCACGGCACATCCCTACCAAAAAAAGATCTGAGTTCCCCCTCCCCCCTCCCCGGGATTTACAATGTCAATGAATAAGTAATATTAGCTAGATACAAAAAAATGATAATCCATTCGCCACAAATTAAGCAGACATAGCCTAACTTTGTCCCTTACTTCAGTGAAAATATGCTATAAGAGTGTTTGATTTGATCATAACATGGATTGTAATGTTTTTTGTTTTTTGTTTTTTTCTTTTCATATATCGTGTGACTTCTACCGTGCATTGATTAACGACATTTACAGGTAAGTGATTAAAACTGGTTAAAACAACCAAAAGTGCCCCTTTCAGTATCTAACAAGAACCACTGTTAACCATTGAGAAAATTAATTAAAGGTCTTCAACATGTTGTATCAATTGAGTAGCATTTTAAAAATTCTGATACAAAATATGGGATAATTCTGTTATACCCGTAACAATGTACTATAATGTACCCGTCATAGAATAAAGTGTGTTTGTAACTCACAAGGTGTCACATATTTCAGAATTGCGTCCAGAATTTCATCTCCATACGGTAGCTTTGAATTTATGATTAATAATAATAAAATTAGCCAAATATTACCACAATTTTAATATTATTATTAAAATTGTGGTCACAATATGATATAAAATGAATGATGAGTATTTATTTCCCTAAGCTGCAAATGTAAACAAGGATGGAAATATGGTAAACTGTGTAGCCTTTATTGATATGGTAGAATTGTGTTACATACATGAATACCATTTTTATTGTATCATTTGTATAACATAATTGGGAATAGGGAAGTTAATTCCAGGGAAATCTGTGCATTTGGAGGGAAATTCTGGCAACTGGGAGGGATGTATTTAAAAAATATATCAAACATTGTGGGAAATTGAACATTCTTCCCGGGAAACAAACATTTTCCCCAGCTCTGTTTTGTATCAGGGCCAGAGTCTGGGTCGGTCGGACGGTCAAATTATTTTTTTCTTCTTCTTCAAATTTTAACAGGGAGATACTACACAAAAACACGTTGTTTTTTTTTGTTTTTTTTATTTTTTAATTTTTTAAAAAATTTATTTTTATTATTATTTTTGAACAAGTAGATACTACTCAAAAACATGTTTTCATCTTTCTTTATTGTTATGTCCTTCTTAATTTAAAAAAAAAATAAAAAAAAATAGCGACCCTAGATTTTTTTTGGCCTAATGTGCTTGTATTATTCACGGCAAGAAAAGATACATGGTTATCATATAATGTATTTTCATTATGTATAATCCCCCCTTAGTTTGATTGTATTTTGTGAAAGCAAGAAAATAGTGATAAATTTATTTTACTTGCTCAACTCACCACATGCTATTCATTTTTTAAACATGTGAACAAAATAAAGGGGGGAACTCAAAACATTTATTTTTATACTTTTTATGGCAATTTCTCTCAGACACATTTATATCAATTTTGTATTTATGTTTTATGTTTAAATAAAGCACATTATAACATTATGGAGCGGTCTTTACTTGTGTGGATAATGGACTTCTGGCTAGGAGAAACCACTTAGTTGGATAGATAGATTGCATACAAATTACTCTCACACGAAGCTTTTTAATATTACACCTAAAAATAAACGTAGTATTTCTATCGTCCATAGGGTTTGATTTTTGTTGAAAATCCATAAATTGATTCCTGCAAATATTTCTACTAACAATTTCTGATAATCTAAGGCATCTAAATCATTAACTTTGTAGCTTTCACACATCTTTGGATGGAGTTTCAATCAAGTTAAAACCCTTTATTTTGATGATCTGTGCTTTAAATTACCATTGTATTGTATATATTTTTTGCTTGTTTGCAAACTGAACCTCACCTTAAACCAAGACTATGACTTTTGAAAAGAATAGAATACAAGGGGAGTAGGAGTTTTAACACCTCCTCCCCAAATTTGAGAAACGCACCTGTTTCTTAATAAATAATGTGTTTTCTGCTTTGATTTTCAAGTCTCAGGTGGTCAATACATTATGTTTTTATCTAAAACATTATCGTTGTGTCTAAAACATTATCATTGTGTATATCTTTTGTCTTGCCATGTGTCAGATTGGCTTGAATCATGTAGTGGGCACATAAGTGAACGGCACCAAGGTCGGTGGCTGAGTCCCTTCCGTAAACGGTCGCCGGTTGGCATGGAAACCGCACATTCTCGTTGGCACTTTATTCACTTAAAGCTTCTTCATAATCAAATCATGACAACGTTTAGATTGTTTTAAGAAATGATACAATTGGTTAGCTCTCGTGGCCCTGTCGTGCCGGGTGACAACATCGGGGTGAGGACATCGGTAGTTAATTCTGGTGATTTATATGTTGGGAAAAGCAGAAATACACATCCAATTTTGGACAGGGATTTAAAAAATTGTATGTTCTAGCAAATCCGGCATTAACTGCCACTATTGACATTCACAGACGGTTTCTTTCTTTCATGGACTTGCAAATAGTTGGTTTTATGGATGAACATAGGATGACGGATAAATATATAAAGAATGATCAAACAAAACAAGGCAGTAGCCGGAGATTTGGATAGCTTTTGTGGAGATTATTTGAGAAAACTTGGATTTTCAAAAAAGACAGCCACGATGCCCAAAATAGCAGTCAGTTAAGTCAAAAACAACATCGAGACAAACAAGGCAGGCTGTCTGATCACACATGTTTCTGACCAAAGATTGTGTTCAAGTCTTTGAGTTCATTGTGTATTCTCTTATGATATATATTGATTGAAGAGCAATTGACATGGAATCAAAACATCCTCATCGCTTTTCAATTTTGCTTAAAAAGAGACAATTGGCAAACATCGTCAGGAAATGATAGGGAAAGAGAGTGAGGAATAGGAATTGTATCACATTGTTAACGCATTGTCATTTTTGTATTTGTATTGAAAATGTGATACATGGAATATTTCCTTATGGTAGTGAAACTATTCAAAGATTTCATATTGATGTACAGTTGCACACACAGTCAGAAATGGTGTCCCTGTCCAATGACTCCTAATAACGTTATATCAGTTGGCAAACTTTAATTTAGGCATCTCAGTCTCACTATCTTCACGGAAACAAATCGGTTGGCAAACTTAAATTTAGGCATCTCGCTATATTCATGGAGACTCTTACAGTAAGTGACGTGCAAAAGAACCAACACGTTTCGTTTACGGAAATATCTCACCTTAAGCCATTATATTGTGCAACGGGTGGCTGACCTACGACAACAAATTAGGCTAAAACATGCGTGCGGCGAATGGTCAGACCCCCCAATTTGCCTTTGGAATCGCCGCTCAAAAGCGTACAACTCGGTACACAGTCACGTTATTGAGTGTATCACATTTGACAAGGCACAAGTTACACATAAACGATCTGACACACAAGCCCCCCAGTGGTGTTGGTTTCAGCATTTTCCATCCAAGCCGCCATTACCCAAGACTTAGGGTTAGTTAGACCAGCAGTTAACACCGATGTTGAGAAATCTTGTTGAAGATTAAACATCAGACGGTAGGGGTGTTCACACAGGTCACCGTGAAATTGTGTTTGACAGTATTCAAGAGAATGCAATGAGGGGATAATTTGGAAAGAATTTGAACTTCTTTATTTTGATTATCTTTTTTAGCTGAGAGCAGTTTTTGAATGGCTTGATCAAACAGGTTTGTTCTTCAGTGCAAACACCGTTTGAAATATCAGTTCAATTAATTTTTAACTTCATGGTTTATAATAATCATCTTTTAAGGTGTTGGATTTTCGATACTGGTTTAATTTATCCAATTTTGATATGGTTACTTGAAATAAATATTATATTTAAGAACATTTTTAATTGGAATTTTACTCCTGTGTCTATTTCATCACACTCAAAACCCATATATAAAGCATAACAAACAACATGTTTTAGCAACAACATTGTAATACCGTTAAATTAACAATAAACCTGAGTATGGCATCTTTTCCTACGTCCTTCGCCTCCCGATCCGGCTGTCTGTCCATCAGCTAGCAAATCAATTTCTTTCAACCTCGATGAATATTATCGTTTTCAATAATCCGTTTATTGGTGCGCGTAATCATATGCTTTTGTATTCATTAGAAATATTAAACATGGTATTGTTACGGAGGACACTATATGTAAGGGAAGAGCAACATACTATCAGACAGACAACACTTAAAATAATATTGCTAGATATAAAACACTAAAAAACTGCAACTTACATCGCTGAAATGGACATATTTTTATTGGAAATTTATTATACAATACAGCTGCTATTTTAACGATGATACATGTACAAGTTTTATATTATTTTTACATATTTTTAAATTGCCAAAAACATGTTGGTCTTTAAATTCAATTTTCTAAATGCACACATTTTCCAGCCCAGTTTCAAGAGTACTGATGTCATTAATATATAGAAGGTTTTTCTGTAGTTACAAAGCCATCAGACCTTTTTGAGAGGAGCGGTTGCTACTCTTAAAATGAATATACAAGCATGGTTTTTCCTCCCTTATGATACAGATCTTAGATGACCCCTTGTCTAAAAAGAGTTGGTCAAAAGAAAATCAAATATCATACTGGACAGTGGAGGACAACCAAACTATTGTTTTGCCACTTGGGTATCTCTTTGATACGATTATAGGTGAAAAACTCCTCCCTCCTTCCTCACAGTCGGACATCTTAACCCTTACGGCCTTGAATGCTAAATACTCTAGTGCGGTTTCCCTCTCTCTAAATGTAAAAACGAGTGGAAAGAGTGGAAATTCACTCGAAAAGGAGTGAAGGCAGTGAAACGCAGGACCACTCGTTTTAGAGTGGAAAATGTCCACTCTAAAATGTAAAATGAGTGTGAAAGTTAATTGTTCACTCTTAATAGAGTGGAGCATTGTCATATAAAATCCCCTTTCACTCCTTTTAGAGTGTTTTTCCACTCAAAAACGTGTTGTCCTGCGTTTAACTCCTTGAAAGAGTGGAAAACCACTCTTTTCTTTTACAGAGAGATCGCGCCGCGCTCAGACGGGCTATCATATGTGGTATAGCAGAAAGTTAAGTTTTTGCAAGCTTGCCCCTTAGGTGCGATCCCTGGCGCCGGTGGTGCCGTATTTTATCGCCAAATTTGACCCGTTTTTCTCCCCTGATAGTTGTATTCCCAAAAACACACCGCCGCCCGGTCCAGTGTTGCTTCAGAGGAGCATTTTGATACTTCTTTCCAAAATGCAAAAAAAAGCCATGTTCATGAGTATCAGAGTATGATCATAGTATTGCGGACATGTCTAAAAAACCTGTTCTGAGATTCCAAAGACCACTACTTTGAATACAAATCAGATCATATTCTCAGACTATAAATTGATGTGTAAAAGATGTAGGGTATGGATAACCAGAGTAAACTTATATAAATTTTACTCATGTTCATGGGGTTATAAATATGATATTTGCATTTAAATTCTCTTTATGTATCTTGGAAATGGCCCAGTTTACCCATTTAGGACCTTTTGAAATATTAAGTTGACCATTTTTTTTTCTGTAGGGGAATAATGTAATTACTTTTGTAATATGGAGGTATGAATAATCAGAACAATATTGATATAAGATTCATTCATCGATGGACTTATTAATAAGATATAACAATTTTGTGTTGTTTTCTTATTTGATTTCTCAGATGAATAGGGGTGTCTTTCTTCTGTTAACATTATTTTGCCTCTGACCAAAATCCTTCCTGACATTCTTGCCAACTTCAATCCCACAGAAATGTCCTGGTTGCATAGAAAATGGGCATAACTATGTTAAGTTTTTCTTAACAACTAAAATATGACAAGACAGTGCCATCTGGCCACAGAACTATAAATCTGATCATGATTATTGTTTTTGTTGGGGCCCAGAATCCAAGATTTCTATCCAAATAGGTAAGATTGTTCCCCAACCTTACGGGCAAACAATAGAGCATCCTATTTTCCAACGAAACTTTTTTTGAAGCTGACCTAAACTTTGGCTAAGTAAGCATGGTATAAATTGCAATACAGTACACGCTAAGAAATTAAAGAAACCCTTAAACCCTTAAAGGTTCTATAAAGAACCACAAATAGTTCCCCAAACATGATACAGAGCCATTTTTAGTTCTATCAAGAGAGGGGTTCTTTAAAGAACCTTCAAAAAAGGTTCTTGAAAACTAGAACCAAAAATGGTTCTGTATCAACCAAAAATTGTGCTGTATCATGTTTAAGGAACCTTTTTGGTTCTTTAGAGAACCTTTAAGGGTTCTCCTGAGAGGATAGCTTTAGAACCATCTTTTCTAAGAGTGTGGTGGGCAGGGGTGTAGTTCTTTCTATGCATGCTGCATTAGTTCATAGGCCTTCACAGTAACTATATGAATACCGTACAGACCTGTCTTAAAAAGCAGAGACGGGTTGCTCTACAAATTCCTCTTCAATATCTGTCTTATTGGCTGATAGTTCACCAATATATAGGTTATATAATGGCCTACTTATACCCACCCTGAAGGTACAATACCGTAAAAATGGTAATTGTTTGCGCTTTGCCGATTTTGAACTGTCTTTGCGTGTTTTTAAATTCATAATTTGTAGCTTCATCACATAGACCTATGTGCAAAAGAAATATATTTGTGTGTTATTAATTTCATGGTAGCTGTGTCAAGCGTTGAATGCGCGAAAATAAATGTAGCGCAAATATTTCCACTTTTACAGTACTCAACTGAAAATATAACACTCATCCAATATTGAAGTATCGCACACATCATTCGGAGTTGGCTGGGCTTGGTAAACCGGGGAAAGAAAATAAAAGTTGCATAAGTGATATGATAATACTACTACTACTACTACAGAAAGGGGTTATTAGGATGACGTTATGCCCAAGGCCCATCCGATTATTTTGACTCAACATTGCTAACAGACAGGGTGTGCTCTCCGTCCCACCACTCCGCGCTACACCGTGCCCCCCTCATGACCGCAACACTTACAAGAAACGGACAACGGTGTCTGTCAGCGCTGCATATTGTTTTATGCATGACCTCTTTTGTACATTTCGAGGTACGTGATTGGAAACCTAAGGTTCCTGTACAGTCCCAACAGAGCTTTCATGTCAACATTTCTTTTTTTCCCTTTCTTTGCAAAGCACACTTGTATGTTTCATTGTCAAGGACAACGTTTGTAGAGGTGCATAGACAGGCATGTTATCTCATTAAACTTGTGGAGGTTATGGGTACTATTTATATAGTACCTATAAACTTAGTAGTACCCAAACTGTGTATGGGGATGTTGCTTCGAACATGAAAACATATGAACATTAAGTTTGACATACAACATAGAAGAGGCTTAATATTTTAATGGTGGAAATCTTTCTCAATCATTTTACAATATTATGTTCATGCTCCTTCAGTTTTTATTTATATATTTTTTTCCATTAGGTAAAAATACCGGCTTTAATCACAAAAAGTATCAAAATCTTCATTACATGATTGGTGCCAAAACTGATGGAGCCCTCAGCACTTTATCAAATGCCACTGGTTTATGCTCTGTACTATAAAAGTGATTACTTTTGTGGATTTTATTTTTGTGCTCTACCAAATATTGACAATTTTGCTTTCCTTTACTTCAGATGAAGGCGCATAATAGCGTGAAATTTAATGTGCTGCGAAATTTTTTCCAACTTTTGAGTATCTCTTACATTCGCTAGTTCTCTACCAGACCGTGCTAGCACACACAAGCGCCTATATTTCCGAATGAAATTTGAATTGCGTTAAACCAACCGCCTTTTTATTTTTGATATTCCCGTTAAATGTGCGCCCATGTCCCAACCTCTAGAAGCATTCGTTGCATCAATCAAGTGCGTCATATTAGAAATCGGATAAAACTGGATCAGATATTTTGTGTTTTGATTTTCTGCCATCAAATTAATTATTGTAGGAACAAAGAGAAAAAATTGTCTTTTTTGTCAGATAGCATATATCCATTTTACCTTTACGTAAAAAAGAAAGAAAGTCCTATGCATGTATTAAAAATTATTATAAATAAATAATAAAACATTTGTAAATACTCTACACATTATGATATGTCAATATTTTCTATATTTTTGCGGTTCTGTAGTTGTTTTTGTTCTGGTTCGAATAGATATGCCCTAACATCATAATAAAATTGGTAAAATATAATGGCTAATAATTATATACTGTATTATTACTTAGGCCTATAGTATTATAATATGTCCTTCAAAAGTGGAACAGTAATTACCCATTAAATGCATGACCACCATTAGTTTTATTCAAATTGCAAATTTTCTCAACACAATATTACGCCTCATACAGTAATTTACCGTATCAATACGAGTTCATGGTCATTATTGATATTTTTCGCAGACTATATTTTGTCCATGTTTAATGAAGCGGGTGATACCATGCGTAAAGAATGGGACTTTGACCAGAATCAATCGTCTGTCTGTAAAGTCTACACAGACTGCAGGGGAATCCCCGGTAGCGTTGCCAGCCAGATTTGCTCAATTTAGTGACGCTCCATAATCTTCGCTATTAAAATCCACAATTGTTTGTTTGTTGATTTCCTATTAGATTTTATCACCAATATGGCATTAATAGTATTGCCTGGTGTGTAATCAATTCCCTAGGATGTTCCCTATGCTGTGTTAGGCTATTTTTGTTGCGAGGATACCACATTAATGGTATGACCAAGTGACAAATAAAAATATTTATATAAATTTAGTTATTGCACTCAATTTGGCAACATTGACGCAGCCTGTGATTGCTATTTAAAAGACACAAGTTCAAGTGCAAGTCTGCTCTATCGCTAGTCCAACAGGTGATAAGGATTTAAATGTCATGGTCCAGGTCATTTTTGGCTGCCTGCCATGAATATTAATAACCAATAATGTGAAGAAAATCAAATCCATGTCCATTTTACACAGGCAGGAGTCCACCGAATGTTTTACTGTTGCCTATTAGCAGTGGCGGATCCATAATTGAATTACTGAAATGAATTATATTATAGTAATTCTTGCACACTAGTGCTGATTTTGTATTCAAAGGCACCGCATATAATATAATCCCCTCCTTTCCTCCTCCCCAATTGCGGAATTGAAACTAGCAAGCTAGTAAACCTAGGCGATTCAGGGCTACTTCAATAAAGAAATTAATACAGAACTTTCTTTGACTCTGCCCCCCCCCCCCACCCCCCCCCCCCCCCCCCCCCCCCCCACCTCCCCTTATTGTAGGGTGGAGTATTCCAGTAAACCTAAGCAATGTCATGGCTTTGCCCCAAACAAATGAATATCCCCCTTGTAAGACCACACATTTTGCTGTATGAAAGATTTCAAATTGTATTAATGAAATGATTTTTGAAATAATTCTTCCCAATGAGGGTTTATAGGGTAGGGCAGGGGTAAAACTTCAATTATTCTATCAAATGCCAAGTTTCAGGTATCTAAGCAAATATCTGTGGTATGTATATTCAGTAACAGTTAAGAATATTCTTAAATGTCACTGATACCAGTAAGCAATCATAACATTTACACCTGTGACCAGCTCTTTAATCAAAACTACCTGTAACTGTTTTAATATTAATATAACTGGGAATTATCGGAATAAATATTCCTCCACAAACAAGCCCCCCCCCCCTCCCCCGCCCCCTTTATTTCCATCCCTCTTATATATGAAGTCCTTCAGAATAGTGCAGTCAAATCTATACTACAATCCTTTATTAGTGACAAAACTTAATTACTGGACAATTGGCACTAAGGCGAGGGGAAAAAACCCCTGTTTTACGGGCCCGACCGACCCACTTTTTGCATTTTTCAAGATTTATTTTTTTAGATTAGATTTTTTTCTCAAATCATGTAAAATCAGCATTTTTTTCGCTGAAAATATGTCGAACAAAATGTTCACAAATTTTTCAAACAAATCCTGATTTTTGCAGAATTTGGTGACATTTTGGGTAAAAAAATGAATTTAAAAAAATCGCCAGACCGACCCTACTTGACAGGTCTGTCCACCCGTAAAACAGTGTGTATGTTTTCGTCGCCTAATGATATCATTTTGATCAATACTAATTCAACTGTATTGACTATCTTTGTTTTAGCATTATAATTTTGTATTTGATGTTCTAGAAATATAACATTTTGAATTGAATTATGGTACAGGTGTAGCTTAGTGGCATACACCCAAAGTATTCATGCTTAGGCTGATGCCAAGACCTAGCCAAAACTTAACCTGGTTAATGCATGTAATTCAAGACTTGAATATAGGTTAGAATGGGATGTCCTCTGTAAATTGCATGTACTGTAAGACGGTTTCATTTAATGTCACTAATTTCCACCATGGAAGTTATTCACTAGGAGGCTGACATTACTAGCTGTAAAAGGAGCAAGTAAAGCTGTATGGGAAAAGTTTGGACTTCTTTGTGACAGCCACTCCTCAAATTTACCATAACGCTTTCCATGCGGCAGGCGACTGCAGACGACATTCCAAATTTTGACAAAATGTTTCAAAAATGTCAACATTATTGAATTTTATTACCATATTTGGAATCACCATGAGAAATGCATTGAAATAAGTACAAACATGCCTAGTATTGTATCAGTAATTCTTGAGGTAGACCTTGAAAGTTTGGAAAGTTTTCTGAAACATCTGTTTTGTATATGGTAAAACTATAGCCGCGTGGAAAGCGATAACATTAATGTGTACTTGTACTTGTAATGAGCTTGATAGAAACATCTCTCATTGCCTATTACAGGATTGGTGTCCCGGTAACTTCCTCAAAAAGTTCTGTTTCCTGCCTTTAAATAGGCCCGATATTTCCCGATAATTCTCCTTTCTCACGTGCAAACCCCCACAGAAAAACTTGAATGGGACCTATTGCCTAACATCCTGTGCATTCAAGTTTGTTTTCTGTACCTGCCAACACATGAAATTTACCATAACATTCACAGTTCTTCTCTCAATCATCATGAATTATAAAGTGAGGCTTAACAGACCACTTTGGCCTGAGTCACAGTTGACTGTTATTTCGGCGAGATGGTCCGAACATTTTGTACAGTTTTGTGCTTAAAAAATTGTAGATTAAGCTATAACCGAAGCTGCTCTTTTAAGAATGGCTTATCCAATTTATATTGAAGTTTGGATTTTTGATTGTAAAGAACGAGTGATCAGTTGAACGATGCGGCAATTGTTTGGTTTATGGTTTAGATTCATGTTCAACCTCCCCTTGTCCCCTCCCCAAAATGTTGTTCCTCTCTATATAAGTCAATCAATTCATCAGGTGTTACACTTTTAAAAAGTCAAAATTTGACAAATTTTAGTCATGATGAATATTCCCTCTGTGACGTGATTGTCAGCATCCATCGGACGCCTGTGCAGGTCTCCCCCACTTTGTTTTTGCTTTCATGTCTATTTTATAATAGCTCTGTGGGTTGCGTACTGCAATTGACTGTTGTTTGTCTTAAATATCTTAACTATAAGACACAAGGATTAAAAAATGTAGCAAAGCAGAGAGGATGCATAAGAAGAGTAAAGAAGTTTGTTTCAACATTTAAGTGGCAGTCCACCGGGACTTTGCCATCCACTTGTTAAGCGCATAGGAAACAGGCTAAAACTACATCTTTCCGTGGTTAAATCACTGGGTAAGTCTATGGGAGATCCCACTAGGGTTCCAATCTTTAAGCACTCACCTTTTGCGCAGCAATATAATAACAACATGGACGCACCACGTCTTCTTGAAGGGTTGGGTGAAGGGGCCGAGTTTCAAGGGGAGTGGTTATATTTTCATATCGCTGGCGCACTAACAGGATGGGCTTCTTAATGGTTTGACGTGATGACTTGATGTAAAAGGAACCATGTTCAATTGGGAATTCCGTTGTTACAATTAAAATGCCCATTATAAACCGTGCTCTGCCCTCTTTACCCTTACTAGATAATGGGGTTTGTATCTTTTTCCCGCTTTTTCATTATGACGTACAATAGGAACTTTTGTGCCTTAGACGGAATGAACGATGACTTGTCGCCGATCTTTATAACAAATTTTCCCTATTTAGTAGATGTAGCTATCCCATTGGCAATCATCTTATTGCAATTGTATGTACAAGCCATCTTAAAACAGATGAAATAGTTGCTTAGATACCAGACTAATTAATATCAAAACATTCATTAAGCATCTCAGTTTAAAAAAAAAATTATAGAGAGAGGGTAAATGCATGTTGTCAAATTAGCGATCGAAAATAAGACGTGGGTGAAGCGTTAACGTTTGACGTTTGAATCGAAATTGGGTCATGTATAAAGTGCTTTGTCGGCAGGGCAGGTGATGTTATTCCCCGAGCTCGCAATTGTCATCTTTTTCCATTTTTTTGTTGAAATTAAATTAAAACAACAAATCCTGTAACGGCATGTTGTCTGTTTGATAAAGCTGGTGTATATTGTTAGGAACAATCAAGAACAAAGAGAGCATGGGTAGGTACCAATGGGCCTGGCCTTAGGTTGATGGTGAAGCTTGCTCGGTGATGATCCGTATCTCAGCAACACTGGCAGAGTTTGATGCACGCACGCCCTCGTTTGTTCTGTTGTAATCTCCTTTGACGTTATTCAAAAGAAATGAAATTAAGGTAGATAGAAGACTTGGAGCATTCCGCTATCTAACAAATAAAAACCTGGGGAAAAGGCAAATAATGCTATAGATAATCATGGATACCTATTTGAATGGTTACATAGTATGGGATGTAGTTTGTTGCAATCATAACACCCTCATTCAGCATAGTCCTTTAAACCTCTCTAGTCATGTGACCACCTTTTGGATGATCACATGATAGGCTATCAGTCATAGATGGTAGGCTGTTTTCAGTGTCCCTATTTATGGCTGGCTTCTATAGTATGCTGATCATTCTCTTCCAGAGCTAGTTCCTCTAACTAGGACATTATCTAAGCTGATGAAGTGCCAGTGGTCTTTAGTTCTGCAACCACTGTGAGAGAAGCAAGGTTAACTGCTGTCATGTGATTGCTAAAAAGTGGTCACATGTCTGATAAGTTTAAACGACTTAGCAGAATGAAGATTTTATGATGGGTTACATCTTCGCTCTTTTATGATTCCTTTTCTAAACTTCTCATATCAACATGTTAAAGTCAATATATTTGTCTAAATGCGGCAACGATGTACTTTAAATAAAACAATTAAATGTCATATGCTTGAAAGTGCATGTTACCTAGCAACGCAATCAAGGGATTTCGGCCATATATGGTAAAAATATCAGTTAATGGCAGTTGTGTAATGTGAGTGTTCTATTAATATCTAGTCAATCGATCCTAATATAGCTGGGTTTCTTTTATAACATCAATAAAAACCATAGGATTTGTAATATAACAACAAAGCCGATAAAACAAACAAATGTATTCATTTTGAGACGAAACAAAAAGAAAGAAAAGAGAATAGTAAAAGTAACATCACCCAATTCTACGATATCATGAATAGTTCCATAAGTAAGTTACACATAAAAGAGGTGAACATTTGGAACAATCCTGAATATCGAAAAATTGTCGAGGTGCATCCCAAAATGTCGAGGACACATTCTTGCGCACATATCATCTGTAGTACCTTCCGTTGTGTACGTGTACCAATCAGCATATTTGTTTAGGCCTGTGGCTAAGGTAGAGAAATGCTTTAATTTGGGATATTATTTGTGTACTACTAGACTAACAATCGGGCCCCCTCGAGGGAAAAAAATTGCGAGAGTGGAAATCTCATTGGTGGAAATGCCAAATGAAAGATGAAGATCTTAATTGATTTGTACGGGACTAAAACATCTGTTGGACCGAAATTCAGGAAAGGAAACTTTCGGCAGTTGCCAAATTGCATGTTTCAAGGGGAAAAGCTATCAGTTAACAAGGAGCCCTAGTTATTATGTATTTAGGTTTTTATGATTTCTCTGTACAAAAATATAAAATTAGCCAACTGTATTTCACCTGACAACCATCGAGAGTGTAGGTAGAAAGTAGTGGTTAGCCAGCCCCTGGTGAAGTAGAATTGCTGTTTTAATACTTGTTGTAACTTTTTCATAATCAATTTTACAATTTTCTTTTTCAATTGTTGAGATCCTTAAGAATAACTTGGATATAGATGGTTCCATTTCCTCTAGGTTAACCCCCTCCCCATCATTCACCCTTATCCCTGTCCTTCTCACTACCCATTCCCCTTGTGCCTTCTTGATCCACCCATCCAACCACGCCTGATTCCTTCTTCCGGATTCCCAACACCTTTTACACTTACCAATCTAACCCTCTCTCATCAACTCCCCAGTTCCCCCCCCCCCCTTCCCCAAAAGAAGCCTAAGCTTCTATGACACTTTAGACTGAAGAGTTTTCCCAAATGGCAGGATATAGATCTTTAAAGAAATAGCTAAACTGTCATTGTCCTCTTAGCCAAAAGTTTATTCATTGCACGTTTCATTTGGCTGATGACCCGTAATTATAGTCCATCTTGACAGCGGATTTATCAGTAAACGTGAATATCGATCGCCCGGAGCCAACCGGCCTCCCGCTACCTTTTAGTTAGTCCTAATGACTAGCACAATATATGACAATTTGTATCAGCTCTTCAGCCAATTGACTGTCAAATTAAAACAAGATGGTCACGACAAGCGTCCCATGATTATTATTTGTAAAGTTCTTCGTTTTCATTTATGATAACTTCTCCTTAAATCTTGTCATTGAGGCTTGTGGTCGTAGACATTCTTAAAATTGGGCCTTATCTATCCAAGGTAGGATAACCGTTAGCGGAATCAACGGCTTCTGTACATGGCATATAGGAAGTGAGGATAAACACTTGCGTTGCTGAATCTCAACACTATTTTGCAACTTGATTAAATCAACATATTTTAAGGTGAAGTGTGGGTGGGGGATATAAATGTGAAAGACAAGATTTTCTCATAACGATAATAAGAATTTGATGTTATACTGGTGCAAGGAATTCTAGTAGACTATGGTATGACACTTGCCTTGTAGAGCTAATGAAAAGTTAAGTAAAAATATGTTTTTCTCACTTCTATATCATTTTTGTTTTGCCCTTTTTTATGTGCAAACTGAGGCCATATATTTTCCAATAGTATGTATTTATAGAAAGAAAGTTGTTCATTCTTAAAAAAAGTGTTTCAAAGAAGTTCACTAATTCTAGTTAAATGTTGAGCGAACCCGATGTTCATGGTATAACCTATAAGATATTTTTGTAACATTTCTTGGGCAATAGTATGGATGGAATTTCACTTGCCTTGCAGCAGGCTCTGATATACTGCAGAAAACAGACAAATAATAGGAAAGATTGTCAAAATGGTTCAGTTTTTGTAATATATTATTACAAAATTTATTAAAAGATTGTCATATTTTTCTTTTTGTGATGAATCAAAGAGTAGATGTAGGGAGTGGGGGTTTGATGGGGGAGGGGGTTGATGGGGGAGGGGGTTTGATGGGGTTGGGGTTTGATGGGGGAGGGGGAGGGAATATGTCAATTTTGTTTTCCTGTGATATTTTGCATCGGAGCAGTCCACCACATTGCATCTCGCTGTTACCCACAATAACGGATATTTGACAATGGCCCGCTTCTCTGTTCCACTCTATCTAACCAAGCAAGTCCAGCTTGCCGCCACAGCGCATGATAAATGACCAAGCTTATGAAACAAATCCGCAATGTCCTTAATAATTGGATGAGACATCCAAATTTAATAACAATATCCATAATTTAGATGTATTTTCTTCATAACACTCTGCTCCGGCGAAATTAAGTCAACAGCCACATGCTCAAGTGTTAAACGTCCGAGTCATTGAGATGTCCGCGATGCATCATCCCAGAGGCTTACATTCAATTCAATACAAGTAGGACGGCCACTGCAGGATCTGCTGGCTAGCCAAGTCGGCCGTCCGAGACGACCGCTGCGGTGTCATTAATGTCCTTGGGGGTTTACGGGGTGGGGAGGGTCAAGACTGGGGTTCTGCAGGTGGGAGGGAGTAGTGTCAGATAACAAGCTAAACCGTAAAAATCGCCCCGCGGCTAAATCTAAACATGCATTTATGTATGGCAGTTTGCTTCGATCTGTGTGTAATTGTCGCCCTGACCGTTTATTATCTGGGCAAGTCAAATATTTGATTTATTGTCCGACGGGATGCGGCGGCCATGTTATGTTTTAGTAATAAGAATCGAGATTGCCGTGAAATGTGTCTATGTATTGTTAATGTAGCGCCAGTAAGAATTTTAATTGATGTCAAACTGGTGGCCAAAATTGTGGCAAGTCATAAAACAAGTCCTTTAAATTCATGCTTTAACTAATAGCTATAACAATTTTGGCTAAAACTGGGAGTAATAGTTCAACAGTCATTCCAACTATTCAAACCTAACCTAATCTGCAATAAAATGATTTTAATTGAAAATAGCCACAAAATAAAATGTTTGTAGTGTAACCAAAAGGGACCTTTAATTATAATTGCTATCTCCATCTCACTACAAAATGTATACAGGTGGAGCTAGCAAATGATTCGGAACACATTATTTTTCATTTCATTGGTCACTTATGGTAGGGTCCATACTTGATGGACTAGTTAGCAGATGTACATGTATAATGGTCATTTAAAAAATTCTCTCTCTCGTCTTGGTAACGGGTAGTTGTGTCTACTCTTGATGGACTAGTCAGAGCAGAAATGTCCCTGTCTGGGCCACCTTGTCATTTAATGAGCTCTAGAGTCAAGTATACGATCGGAATTAATGATTCATTCATGCAAATCTAGTTTATGCTTCTCATTTTATCGATCGCTGACTAACATAGTGACCTAGTTACACTTCGCCTTCTGTTTCATGTAATATATATTCATTTTATAACATGATGGCTGCATAATATTAAGGATATTAGTCAATTGGTCAGAAGATCACTCATTTTATTTAGCAATAATTTTTTGTATAATTATGCAACGGTGAAAAATATCTTTCTAGAGGGAATGTGGTATGAGTGGGCCATCTTGTTACTTGTTACAGTTGGTAGAATGTCTCCACATTGTGGCATTGCCATCCCTCAGGTGCATGTATTGTACTTTAAATGTGACGCGTTCAAGCGGAATGAGTCGTATGTCGAGAATATCAATTTTGAGTTACAGGTAAAAAGAGGTGACAAATTCTTATGTTTTACTTTGTTTTCTCAGTTGGTAAACTGTTTGTAACTTAAAAACTAGAAGTTCAATTTTAGTGGGGCTTAGACCAAACTGTAGCATTTTCACCTGCTTTTAAATGATGGACAAATATCAAAATTCAAAACTACCAACATGTGACTCATTTCACTTGATCAAGTTACAAATATGGACATTTTCATGCTTTTCTTTTGTCAAGCAGCTCTAGCCAAAAATATAAATGTGTAAATATATATCTTTTGTGTGTACATCTATGTAATGAACTTTCAAATCATGAATTTAAATACGTTAAAACTGGTAAAAAAATGGCAAAGCATGACAAATTAATTGTGCGAAAATAACAATTTTTACAGTTATTTTCATCTTCCCACCTGATGCACTTGGAGAACAATTTGCGTATGAATATATTGTAATTCAGGAGTGCCGGATCAATAACATGACCTATGTGCAAGATTAATTATATATTTGGGTATTAATTAGTGCTTCTGTATCGTATGAAATGACCATTTATTACTTGTTAATTTATTGTGCCACTCACTCTTGCATTGATGATATGATCATATGGTTGATTAAACGAACAAATAAATAAACACACAAGCAAATTAATTAATTAATTGACAAATAAAAAAGTACAAAATATAAATCTATGAGTTGGGGTCTCTACATGCATAGCAATAATTGTGAGCTAACATATTCAAAGTCTTCATATTCAAAAGAATAAGTCAGAATTTGCTGTTGACTTGAAGTGCTGAAATTGCCTTTTTTGTGTGAGTATTATAATTCTCTCTCTTGGAATCAAACTCAACCTGTTGTATATTTTGCCTAGATGTGCTCAAACATGACGAAATTTCAATTTTAATGATATCTTTAAAGCCTATCTTAAGATAGGCTGTAAGTGAATGAAAGGAAAACCTCTAAATTTTAATTGGCTGAATATTTTCCCTATTTCGGAACTTTTTCATGGTATAGAAACCTTTCTTGCCTCAACCCTTAGAGGGTCACGTATGAAACATTTTGAAATTGGAGAATTGAATTGAATAATTTCATGTGAACTGTACAATATGCCAATGATTTTATTGAAATGATAAAACATTTAAATGGTTGACTAGCGCTGGTGCGCTGGGCTCACGCAAAACATTGTTGAGTTAGTTCCTGATGCTGCTGCTTTCACATTCGAAACGGAACACACAGGAAACTCGATCTGATTAGCATAATTCGTCATTGCTGCGCCAACCCCCCATAGGTCACGTTGCAGCTGAATCCGCGACCTCTTGACCCCTTTGCAATGATCATAGAGCATTAATGTGATCGAGAATGTTGCCTGCTCGCTCGTCTATGTGTGTGTGCACTTATAATGTGGTAGTATGGCGGCCGACCAGACCATGTGTATGGGACTGTTGGTGTGGTTGGGTTTAATATGGAAAAACTTTGGTATGCACAACAGCTTCCATCCTATGGGCTTGGCTATAGGGTACCATAGTTTTGATCGAGAAAATGGATCATACCCTGTGATATTACACATTTACGTTTCTGTAACACCTTACTTGTGAGGGAAGGGGAGACAGGGGAGGGTAGAAGGGGGAAAATCTGGCTTTTACGATTCATATTTGGTGTGATTAGACTCATAGAATCAATAAAGAAGTGTATTTACACTTTAAAAAAAGTGGGTAGGGGTGGATTGGGGTGGGGTAAGGTGTTGTATGTGAGAATATATGTAACTGTTCTAAGAGTTTAGAAATCAGGGAACCTTTTACTAACCTACCAACTAATATTTCCATTCTACTATTCATTTTTTTCTTCATTACACCACAAATGTCTCATATTGTCAAGTGTATGACTATAGTTATTGTTTCTTTTCCACGGAACACTTATTGTAGATTAAAATGTGAACATTGAACTCCTACCACTTTAATATAAATGTAAATGATCAAGTATTATATGTTTACGGTGTAAATATTGTCGTGATTGTAGCAAGGTTAATGTCACCACAATCTAGAACAAGCCTTTCGTAGTAAACGAGAGACATGTCATTTTCCATTCAATTCACTGGTTTCAAGAATGTTTTGATTAAAATTAGAGGCTTAAAATCTCGGAGTGGAATTCAGGTGAAAACTTGCAATTTATCTTTGTTGAGAAATATCTAACTTGAAGCTTTTTAACCAAAAATATCTCTTTATTTCTCATTAATGAAAATTGTATGGGGTAATTGTATTAAATATGGCACCCTCCAAATCGAAATATGATAAATACTCGCTAATAAGAGGTGGCTATGAGGCTAGAGCCTTATTGGGTTATGATAGTACAAGACTAATGGGTTTGAAATTAACTACGTGGTAAGGCGGAAAAAACTCATCTCAAGATCTTTTAGGTTAACATAGGCTAAGTATTGCACACATTTTTTGGTTCAAATTGATGGACAATGCTGGATTTAAAATAATTTGGTGAAAAATATATTTATTTATCAAAATTGTATGGATGAATATTTCAGTTAAAAGAAAAAAATATGCTTTTTGAAAAGTGAGCTAAAATTTCTTTTTGGCCCATAAATGCATGTTCTCCTCATTTCAATTTGAGCTACGGAATTGATGTTGACTACTATGCATATTATAGGAAGTCGTATTGTAGTGTAAAGATCAATATAGGATATAGACGTTAACAGTTCATTTAGTGATGATGTTATCTACATAGTGGTGTTGCCAACTTCCCATAATGCTGTTATACTTAAAACTCACAATTAGGATACTTTTTAATACTGTGCAAGTTTCGGGGGAGGGGGGGGGGGGGGGTTATGATATTGAGTAGTGTTGTCTATTAGCTGTTAATGCAGGGAAATCTTATTATGATAAATGTGGTACAAGTCTCACTTAACACAAGCAGTTTTCATGGATTTCTCCCCAAAATATCTTGCTTTTTTTTTTACTGAATGAACATTTTTGCATCAACATGCGGCAACTTTGAAGTACCGGAAAAATAAATCTCAAACCTTCAATATATTAAAAATTAAATCTTCAAGTTATAAAACCCAACTACGAAGTTGAATTCAATGCAGTACAGATAGTGAGGTTACCTAGAACTCCTTGTGTAGAAATTTGGCATTTGGGTGTCTCGTTGTATATGAAAAATGAAAAGCTATGAAATATTCTCTTTATGAGAGGAAATTTCAACATGGTCCTCAGATTTGGTTAGTTTCTATGCATTTACTGTAAATACCATGATGGGAGAGGGAGAGTTAATTTGTTTGAATAAAAAGAAAAGATGGATAGTTTACTACCCCTAATCCACTAACCCTAATCTTATTTCCTGACCCTAATTAGCCTGAAGACGATAGCCCCTAAAAAGGACAAACAGCAGAGACACTTTGTTCCTTATCATCTTTACAGTTTCCGTAACCCTGACAGGTAACAAAAGTTCAGAACTACTATAGTTCAGTCAGTTCCAAATTGGCGAAACCTGTTTACAGCAGCGAATGAATTTAGAAGAGCGTCGATCGCAAAACGCTCGCATGGCACGCAATGTCGTAGTGTCATTGTATGCGTGACGCTTGCGTATGCCAAACTCACGCTTATACAATTGGATTACTTTTGCGCGCGGAAAGATATAAACCGAATATTTCTCGCCAATTTGGAACTGATTGATCTATATTATCAGAAGATAGAATATGGGCAAGAGCAGACTACAATATAGTTTTTGCCAAAATGAAATTGTTCGTTCAGAAAATTGTATTTGTTTATTCACTAAACATATGTAAAAAATATGTAAGCCTAACAAGAGTTCAAAAATACTATATCAGATAGAGACCGGCACAATCAGACGATAAGGTCTTTATTTTGCCAAAATTATGAGTGTTTATTTCCTAAAATTACAATTTTGGTTTTCAGCGTAAGATACTTTGCGTAAAAAGATAGATAAAAACAACTTCTTACTGCGTTTCATTCTAATGACTTGTGAGTTTTGAAATGAACAGTTTACATTACACACATTCACGCCTATTTCAGCTTCAAACTAAGCAGGCAAATATCATGTTTCAAAACATTTTGTTTGTTTGTTACATTTTGGAAATAGGGGTAACAGAGAGAATTTATAACATAAGCAATCAGGTCGTATGTTGCGTGCTAACCACTGACAACCCAATTTCTTGTACGGAAGTCCAATGTATGATGACTGTGTTACTGTGTAGGCACATTTGTCCTTTTTCTGAATAGGCCTAATGCTGTTATGGCGATAAGATCTTTAAAGGGATACTACCTGTAGTTTTGTTTGCAGTGTGTAATGGTATCATTTTAATATAAATCGTTTTTTTGCATGAATAATTTTGCACAATTCTTCATTTGATTTGAGATTAAGTATAGGCTTATAAGTCATTAATCGTTACTTAAAATATCATTAATTGTATGTGCTTCTAAACTTTTAAAAGTTTTCCTAATTAGATTAAACTATCATCAAATAAATTTTGACCAGGATTTAATCAGCTTTAATTGGTTAAATGATATCATGTTATGTACGAGTGCAGAACTAATTGTTAAAAAAACCACTTCGAAGTCAGAGCAGAAAACATTTTCAAATTGACCAATACGTCATCACTTGTAACGGTTAATGTAGCAGCATTGATTGAGTATAACAAACTAGTAACAGACTTCTTTCACTAGTATAACGATAAACAGAAAAAGCTTGGGGCGGTACACGTGTAACGCTACTACTAGTATCAAACAACTAGACCATTAGAAACCCTTGCTATTGACAGGGCGCGTTACGCCCGGCCATGATGTTTGGGACCAGACATAACTGTAACGTCATGATTCAGGCCACTGTTATTCAGGCCGATGCCCACAAGTACCAATTGAATATATTGTTGTGGCAAACTCTACATGAATTGGTCGACTGCTCCTTACGTCTGCTGTACACTTTTTATCTGCCGCCTTTCAAGCATGTTAACTGGTTCCACCTTTAAAACCTGTTTTTTTTTCATCATTTAGTTTTTCTGTCTGGCCCTTTTTGATTTTGTGGACAGCACAATAGCCCAAAACCAGCCCTATGCAGAATTTTTCCCGGCTCAATGCACCTCTGCATTGTCTGCTAGCTGGAAAAAGATCGGTGCCTTTTGTTGTGAAAAATCGGCCGCTCGTCGAACCGCAAAACACCCTGACCGAAGGCCGCTACAACTAGCCACACAATAAGAATAGGTTTCACTGTGAGGGGATGAAAGAACAACAATTAAATGAGATCTTAAATAACGGCAATAACATTGAACAATAAAGGATGGGGTAATTTGCGAGCAAATTGCGGGTGATGAAGTGGTGTCGATTAGCGAGGGAGGAAAAAAGGTGTTACTCTCACGTTTATTTAGCACTGTGAACACATCTAAATAAATAAAATGAAATGATGGTAATCTAGTACTTGCGTTGTTATTGTGTGGTTTTTGGCAATGATTGCGGATTGGTTATGTTAAAAATAGGAAAAGTGGTAATAGTTGGGAGTGAAAGAGAATGGCAATCTTGGGATGGGTGATCGGTGGTCAACAGTGGTATTGGAGGGGTTGGGGTAGGGTAAGGTGGGGTGGAGTTTAGTGGGTGGGATAGGGCAAGGGAGGGGATGTCCAGAAGTAAAGGTTGCAGCATGATAAGTTGTGGGTACAGTGGAATCAATTAAAGATTGTTTAATTTCCTTTGTCAAAAATGTAATAATTTCAAAAGCAAAGGGAGAAAAGAATAAGGCTGTTTTGTACATGAAATGTTAGAGCATTGTTATTACTCGAGCTACTTTGTACGCTTGCTGATTCCAGGCAACCCGAACAGGACAATTTTATAAAAATCGTTTATTCATGGGCGTATACATTGACATTAATGCTTTGATTTATTGGCTTTTAATGATAAATCGCATTCATAATTTATGAAAAAAGGAAAAAAAATGACCTTATTTTGCAGTCCTCCAATTTGTATAATTTGAAATGGGTCAAGGTTAATGGCCTATTGTTAGGTAATTAATTGGGTGAGAGGGTGAGGATGTGCCACAAAGCCCTATTTCCAATAGCGGGTTATTATGATGAGCGTACTTAGTCAAGGATTCTAATTAAAAAACAATACAACAACAACCAGTGTACGAGATCATTAAAGATGCTCACCCGCAACCCTAATAGTGCTCTATATCACTACTATCTGGTTTGTATTCTGTTTATCGGAGACGGCTGGTGAGCTCAGTGGTTAGAGCATTCGTTACTATTTGAAAGGTCACAGGTTCGAGTCCCGCACCGGTTCATGTCCTTTCCAGGCTTGTTATGTTTGTTTGAGTTGTGGAACTTGCAGTAGTTATCTGCCTCGCTGTTATTTATTTACATTGTTCCCTATTGGCGCTAGGTTTGAATAACCTATGTAATCCTCTATTATGTTGGTATGTGATGCGTAACCCTTCTCATCTTCGGATGTGGTGTTTTACAGTAGTTTCATTTTCTCTTAATCTCTACACATCTTCCAACCCCAGGCCACTCCCATATCAAAATGGCAATGTTAAAATAGCATCTTGCAACAGTTTGAACATGAGATAATTTACCTAAACGAAAAAGATCATGCTTTTGAGTTTACTTCAGGATAGAAAAGTTTGGAAAAGCAGGACACATTAAGTTGTTGAAAGACTTGTTTTGGGTTTCTGTGGTTGGGTCATAAAAATCATACTTGTTTTGGGGTCCTTTTTGAAAAAAAATCATACCTGAGTAATATGAGCTCAATCAATGCTGTTAGCGATTTTTGTTTGACTTCTATATGGACCTTATACAGAACAGTAATGATGGTATGAGACAAATTCACTTAACCAATCCGGTAAAATGTTCAAATTTGAAAAGTTTGAAACTTTTTGTCATTGAACACCTTGTAGCACTTTGTCTTGGTCCCACCATTCCAGCTGTATGGCTGGCGAAAACAAAACAGTGTCGGACCATCTGCTCGTGTAAAAGGACTTTGATAAAATGTGTTTATTTGTCCTTACAGAACTTGGTGGGTCGGTTGGTTGATTTGTTTTGTACTGTGATTTACTTCATAATGAGACATCTTCACTAATGACTTTTAAATTGAGAGATGCTGCAGTCAGGCTGATCAGTGGCAAAGTTTCAGCAAGACAATGACAAGGACCTTTTGTGTGGCCCAAGGATGCTTGGAGTTGGGAATGGGTATGAGGCGTTGGATAGTTGAATATCAATGCATTTTAATATTAAAAATAGATTTGTTGTATTGTGTTCTAAACCATGACATTAGGTGTTTCTTAATGGTTCATAACATCATTGTAAACATTCATGTTGTGATACTTCATGAAAAGAGCCTCTAGACAGCCCTGGGTTTAACACTTTCCACGCGGCTATTAGTTTTACCATATGCACAACAGATTTTTCAGAAAACTTTCGCAATTTTCCAAGTCTATCTCAAGGATTACTGAACCAATACTAGGCATGTTTGTACTTATGTCAATGCAATTCTCATGATGATTCCAAATATGGTAATGAAATTCAATAATTGTGACATTTTTGAAACATTTTGTGTAATTTTGGAATGTCGTCTGCAGCCGCCTGCCGCATGGAAAGTGTTAAGGTTTGGATTCTATGACATAATAACAATCTAGAACATGAACAATCTAGAACATGAATGTGATATACATTCCTTTGTTCGAGGCGCCTACAAAACGATGGTCTGTAGACTGTGACATTATTGGCCTACACAAAGTTATCAGTCATTTTTAATGTGACAAGTTCATGTGCATTAATATCCAAAGTCATCTCCCATTAATTGAAATATACATCGGGTTTATTCATATAGATGGTGCGGATCATTTGGTTCAAGCATACAATGCACAATTGAAGAATGGATCATATTTGTTAACACCGTACAATTGTTTAGAGGTACCTGGTGTTTACATATACAGTCATCAACAAAAGTAACTTACCAGGTAATAAATATGCTTTTAACTCCAAAACTATAGCTCTTATGTAAAAATATTAAATTATGAAGTTGGTAAAAAATTCTTCTCTTTGATTTGAGATATTACACATGAAGATCGGTTAACGATTGAGAACGCTACACCACAAAGAATGAAACAAAGTGCAGTTTACATATGAGCATTTTGTTCTTCTACATGCAGGATAGTGTAACAGGTATGTGTATGAGCTGCATTGATCAATTGAAGCATCCCCTATCCTCATCTTCCTATAGGCTGGTGAGTTGTCGCTTACAGTAAATCAATAATCTGCCTCTTGCTACAGCGAGACTGTGTGTAGAAGAAAAAAATGCTAAAAATGAGAAACAGACGATTTGGACCTATAGCCGTGTTAATATTCAGTCAATCTTCATGAGTGATATCTCAAATTAAAGAGATGAAATTTCTATATAATTTTATATTTTTACGTAGGATCGATTGTCTTGGAGTTACGAGCATATTTATTACCTGGTAAGGCCAAACAAAGAAGAAGGTTTGTCTCAGAAAAAAGGCTATGAGGTATGCAATTTGTTAGGCTTTTTTTTGCTAATCCAAGCTTACAGAGACCTTTTTTTAATAAAAAAAATTGTAAAAAATCAAAAAAAAATCAATAAATTATTATTTATTTTTTAGGCCTCAGCACATGGACCTACGCGCCGTAGCTCATTTCACATACCAATGTGGGCGGGCTTCTGAGACAAACAATCTTCTTTGTTTGGCCTAAGTTACTTTTTTTATGATTGTATATGAACCAACAAGGTAACCTTGACAAACCTGGTCAATGATGGACTATGAGGGAGCCCTCTCCATTCCCCAGCTGGTAAAAAAACAGATGGCCAAGATGACGATGATTGCGGATGTGATAATGTGCAATGTGTTATTAAATGATGGATACTTTATTAATTATTCTGTTAATGGACTCAAATCCATGTGAATTATCAGATTGCTTATTGTTTTGAAACAATAGGCTTCGGAAGTAATGGGACAAATTAAAATTTGTATGGAATTTAGCAACTGATATTGATTTGAAAGGTCTAAATGGACTTTTATTTTGCTACGTTTTAATGGCATCTCTTGTGAAGAAAGGTGACAGATTGCCGTGATATAGAGGCTATCCATGTATAAGCCAAGCAGAACAGACTACCAAGGGGAATCGCACCCGGCCTAGTCTACATTCAATTGAATTGGTGCATGACGTACAATTCATTGTATGAACAATGTTACATAAATACATCATGAAACAGAAACAAGTGTATCGGCTTTCTGAAAATCTTAAACATAGTTTATTATTCCCAACAAGATGGCAACTAATCCAAATCAAGGATAACCTCTATTGTGTAGACATTTCTTAACACTTTCCATGCGGTTATTATATTACCATATTCAAAACAGATTTTTCAGAAACCTTTCCCAGCTTTGGAAGTCTATCTCAAGATTTACTGAACCAATACTATGCATATTTGTACTTATTTCAATGCATTTCACATGGTGATTCCAAATATGGTAATGAAATTCAACACTTTTAACATTTTTGAAACACTTTGTGACATCTTGAAATGTCGTCTGCAGAGGTCTGCCTTGTGGAAAGTGTTAAATCATTAAACAATTTAATTTATTATTAAAAATGATGATTAGTAACAACAAGAGTGATTATGATTATTTATTTTTAATAATAATAGAATTGGACATTCAAAAAAGAATTGGATTGAATTGGAAAAATGTATTATTTAATTGAACTTGTATTACATTTCCAATGTTTACAATATTCACTTATTTGTGTGTAGTACACGTTTTATCCCCTTTTCATATGATGATGGGGCTTTACAAACACACGCTACTGTTATTATTATATCACCCTAGCATATAGACCCAGAAATAGGAAACTGGGCCAGATGGCAATTGGCGACAAATTTTGCCACTGGTCTGGCAACAAATTTGAGCCACATCGGTGTGATCCATCAATTTAATAAAGGATAGGAACGGATATGTCCCTCCCCCCTGGGAATGGAGTATAAGGTGTCATTCCCCCCTGTGGTGATTTTTGGATTGGAGGGGGAGTAGAGGGTACATGTATTATAGTGGGATACTTCGGGAGGTGTGTTTGATTGAAACTATGACTTTAATTACTCACCTACCTTACCTACCTGTCATAATGCCTATGTACAGGTTGAAAAGATATGGGACACTGTGCTGTCCAAACCTTGTGATACCACACCACAATTGCCTATTGAATTACATGTAAAAGGGGGTAAAAAAAACCCCAATTTTCTTGCTTATATAAAGATGCTGGATTTTTCAATTTGACATTTACCTGAAAGTTTATGATATTTTTGATCATTTTATCACAGAAATTATATGTGATCACCCTGAAAGTTCTGAGAATTAAGCCCTTGAATTTGGAGAGTCGTTGTATCGCCCTCATGTCAACAGAAATGTGGCCAGTACATTTACAATCACAATTTACCTACAAAATCTACAAAATGCATTGAAAATGTTTTTTGTGTGCACTGTTGTAGGATTCAATTACAACTTTAATTATTTGGGAGCAATAAGTACCTTTCCTGATTACATTTTATTATTAGTGGGCCACAGTGCTGAAACCTTATGAAAAAGGCTGATTGTCGTAATATTAATTACTGGAGTGATGATATCTTGTATGTTTTTCTGGCCCTTCAGCATGTATAATATAAAACTGTACAACGGTTATGCATAGAAAGGGTTGCTTTATACATGTTCAGGGGCAAGAGCATTACAAGGTTTTGATAGATGTTTTTTTGGCCCTTGAACATGTTTAGAGCAGACTGCCCAAAGGTTATACATAGGAAGTATTACTTTAAACATGCTGAAGGGCCAAATGGAGATACAAGGTTTTGACAGAACAGTGACACTGCAATTATATGATTGTATGCTCACAACTTTTCGGGTGGTATATCTATGAGTGTTTCTTGCTCAAAATTTGCAGACTTGGGCATATTATAAAAGAGCATAATGTTTGATATGATTTTTACTACCATTTTATTTCAAATTGAGTGTTATTTTCAATACCTATTGGTACGATTAGGACCCAATGTAGCCAATTGTTGTCCCATATTAATCTATAAAATGACTGAAATAGTTTTGATCATTATAATCTGAATATGATCTAAAAATTGAAAAATAATTTTGACCATGTTTTAACAATGCAGTCTTAAAAGACTGAATTGATTAAAGACTTTTTCATAGACATAACGTTACATTTAATTGGAAGATAAGAGGACTATTTTGATACATTTTCCGCTGATAGCCATAATTTAAAAATAATAATCTCATTTTGAAAATAATAAAATAAAAATACTTAATAGATTAATTATTTAGTACCAGCAAAACCATTGCCAGACGAAAGGGGAATTCCCATAGTACAACGATGACATACTTTGTGATAGTAATCTTAAATTTTGCATAAATATTTTAATGTTGTCCTCACAAGGAAAATACAGTGAGATTGAGAAGGCATCCTGGCCCTGGTATAGTATACTTTAGGCACTAAAAGCAATTATATTTATGGAGTTCTGTAGCATTGTTTTCATGAATATAATAAAAAGGCGTATGTAGAAATGTAAAAATAGTATCTGCAATCTTGAGTCTTGCAAAATTGAAGTGTTCTAGTAGTAGTCTAAATACAATACTGTAACGTGGAAATTGTTCACGCTACATTAACTTTCATGAGAAACTACCTGGAAAAAAAAACAATCTCAAATTTATTTATTTTGTATATATATCTTTATGATCAACTTTGATCTTAAATGGTTCATTTAAAGCACATTATGTTCCCACTCCCTTAACACTTGTGGACCTGTAATTTTGACATTTCGCCAGTAATAAATCATCTAAGATTTTGTCAACCGCTGACTATGTGGGTCCACTTTCAGGGTTATGAAGGTTAGTTTATGCCCTTGTGGCCTAATTATGTCCTTAAATAGACACATCCTTAGATGATTTATTACTGGCGAAATGTCAAATCACAGGTCCAAAAGTGTTAAGGGAGTGGGAACATAATGCAAGCAAATTATCCAAAATGGGTAGAGAACTAAATTTAGTTGACAAAAAATTAACACTTTTATTGTACATAAGGGGTTTTACATGCAACAATGTTAGAACTACAGTATGGCATTTTGATTCTGGATCAGGAACTCCAAAATCAGAACCATTTGACAATAAAATGAGCGGCGACTGATAGATGGAGATCATCCAAATTGTGTGTATGATACAGAGTATGAATGCAAGAGATAGATGGGGAGAGAGAGAGAGAGTGAGGGAGATACAGTATTACTTTTCCTTTAGGGCAATCTGTCTCTTTGGACGAAACGAATCTCCTTGAAATGGTTGAAATTGAAAAAGTCACGGAATGACTTCTTCAGCAGCGATGAATATTGTCCCACAGTGACAATATCGCGATGTTTGAAATCAGCATTCCATCCACCCATACCTCCAGGTCTTATTGTCCTTCGAATTGACGATCACGAAAAATTGTCCGACTATAGTGGTGTCACGGTTGATATCTGGGATCATCGTTTGTCATATAAAAAAGGGAATAAGAAATTGTAACTATTAGCCACATCAGACGGATGTGAGCTGCTTCCGCGACTTATTTTTTTCTGTTTTGTGATTGGCACGGTCGATTGTATAATAAGTTAGTGCTTCATTAGGTCGCATCAATCAACTGCCACACCCAACCACTTATGAAGATCATCACATACAGTCATTACTGTTAACTGGAAGTATTGATCCATTTATTCATAATTATTGATGTTGCTTCATGAGTTTAAGAAACATGTTTGTAATATAAGTATCTGACAGGAATAATGATATTTATATTTCTAATGGCATGAAACTAACACATGGGTCAATTAAATAAAGGAATTCAGTTTCACAAAAGATTTGTAACAAAGGCAACACGTAACGCACAACTAACACTGGAGCCTAGACGGACTTCAAAGAAATTAAAACACAAACTCTGGCTTATTCCTTGGGGCTTTCACACTTCAAATTTGAAGAGCCCTCAGCCACCAACTTGTACCCAATCTGAAGATGGGTAATTTATCTTTCGATCTTGTAAGATTTTAAATTTCTTGTCGCACACTACTTGCACGCTTGCACATATTGTTTTTTGATAATATTTGACGCAAGGGTGTAGCCCATATTAGTTTTGAATGCTTATCAAAACAGCCAGTATCATTCTAAGCTTGTAGTACTAGGGTGGTACCAGGATTTTGAAAATGGGACTGGGCAGGTTTAGAGTCAAGTTGATGATTGTTTTGGTGGGAAGGATGGGGAGGGGGAGGGGGTGTAGAGAGAGGGTTTGAGGATAAATTATAAATTGAACTGTTTGCGCCATTTTAAATGAAAATGAGGAAATTGCATAAGTGTGAGGAGAGGTATTTCCTCTACCAATACCACACCACTCTTTCCACCACTCCCTTCACTGCATTCAAATCTATCCGCCCCATCCTCCTTCCGATAGAGTGTGGTATGGAGGACAATCACATACTTTACAATCATGATACTTTTGTTTTATATAGTGGGGGAGTCAGGGGCTAGTACGCCCCCTCCTTCAGAGAAGTGTGGCATGGAGGACAATCATATGCTTTACGATCATGATACCTGCACTTTTGACAAAATGTTGTATGAATGTCTTTTTCAAAGCTGCATATTGTGCACATTCTATGTTAGTTTTTATGGCACACAATTGTTGTATATAGTGGGGGAGTCTGGGGCTAGTACGCCCCCTCCTTCAGCCTAAGTGTGGTATGTAGGACACATGCTTTACGATCATGATACCTGCACTTTTGACAACATGTTGTATGAATGTCTGTTCAAAAGCTGCATAGGGCCTATAATTCTGTACATTCTAATAAACTTTTATGGCAGAAAATTGTTTTATACAAATTTATAGTAGGCCTACTTGTGTTTCTAGGTTTTCAATTTAGAGATGATTGCAGAAAAAGGTGTGAAAAGAACAAGAGAGGAGTAACAATGTCTCAAAAGCAAATAATTTGGATTTAAAGATGTTCTGTGAGGCCATTCCTGTTAACATTTCTAAATACAGGATTGTGTGAGACCTTTTTGTTAACATTGAGAAATATTTAGAAATTATGGGGGCTTTAGACATTTTAAGAAATTAAGGTGTCATTTTGAGTTTAGACATTTCACCGTATTGCATATCATAGACAACTTAATTTTTTAGACAATCTGTGATTTTTAATTTTTGTTGTTGTCCCCTGCCATATTTGGTGTACTTTTTATAAGATCTAGATTTAATTATCATTTTATGCTAGAGCAAATGATTTTACAATGCAGATACATTAGATGGGTCGTCCTTAGAAAATTGATATTACAATTAATTAGGCCTATATAGGCCTACAATATAGGTAAATAAAAGATAACCCATCCCGTTCCCCATGATTACCTTCCATTGTAATTGGCAGCTTTAGGTAGTTCAAGTAATCCTCATTCTGCTGACAGACAACAAATTTGTCAAAATATTTCATGAGCAAACTATCTAGATTTCAACAAAAGTCCAGTTTGCACCACAACCGCACCTTTTTTAAAGATCACAGTTCACAATGTTTTGGCGTGGGAAATGTTTGTAAGAAAGAGCTGCATTCTGTAGTTACATTGTGCCATTGACAAAGGTCATGGGACCAGCAAATCTGACTGTATTGACCTATTTCCAATGTGGTCAACTCTTTTGAAGACCAAACATAAACCAATGCCTTGAAAGTGACAAGCTGAACCTCTAAAACACATACCAGTTATATTGGCAACAGTGCAGACAGCCAAAGCTGCAAACAACATTGACCTATGACCCCTGAAGCATAATGTCCATAGCAACCCCCACTGCGAAGTACTAAGACCGGGTTTTCCCAGTGACCCCTATGGTATTCTGTCTGACCTTTTGCGAAGGGAATTTAATGCTGCTAATAGAGTGCAATATGATTAGACGGTCTTTATACACCAACCTGGGTATGTAAGGTATTATAGGACACTTTAAGGTGTTGATTGTAACATGGGGTAAATGCTTAACAGGCTAGCTGCCCTCAATACTATCTTTCTTTCCTTTTTTTTAAAATCAATTTTGTGCATATTTCATCTTGTTTTTTTGATGGTTGTAAGAACTAGACCATAGCATACATCTATGTCTAGATTGGGCTAAGGGGACAGGGGAGCAATTTGAGAGGGAGGGAGGAGCAGGGTAACAATTTAGTTTAGCAAGGGAGGGGGAGCAAGAAAAGCAAATTAGCAGGGTGAGTGATGAGAGCAGGGGAGCAATAGGGGAGGAAATGGAGCAAAATGGTAGGGGTTGGGGAGAACCCAGGTATAGGGTTAGGGAAAGCAATTTAACAGGTTGGGCTGGGCAAGGGGAGCAATAGTGCGGTGAGGGTGTAGAGGAGCACGGGGAACAATTTCACAGTCATCCAGCCTCTCTCATAGTTCACATCAAAGATTGTTAGTCTTATAGGTAGAGCGTATAACTTGGAGGCTATTTTGGCTATGTTAAGTCCGGTATATATTTTCCATTTTTCTCCTTGGGGCTAAAACATGGTGAAATATAACACCGTGCAGCCATTGCTCCTATGGGCATCTTCTTTGCACTAACCCCTCTGAATCCAAGGTATGTTTTCACAAGGTACCGAGTCCTGAGAAATTCATAATTAATATTGTCTTAAAGATATTGTCTTAATTCGCCACTGTTGTATATATATAAAAGAAACAGATCCCTCTGATATTACATATACGGATATATAGGCTAGCCATGGGATGAATCGCGGTCAGTGGGTCGTGGTAATAACGTGGTATTTAATACCTCCAAAAGGCGAATGAACTATCACCTAGATCCCAAAGATATTTTCCAATTATATTAAATGCTATCGCCATGGCGAATAGCAAAACGATAATATCACTTTTTGTCGGAAACTCTAGACGTTGCCTTGATACCTTTACATCACGATGATGGTCATTTTTTTACCCAGGGAGCTAGACAGATTTTGTTCCTTTATCCAATTACTCGGCTCAGACCAGGCTGGGCTGCGCGTCGTGCGCTGGGTCCGGAATACAATTACGCGATTTAGCAAAGCCCCGCAGACTCGGATCCTGCTTATTGGACTGTGAATTTGTACACTTAGTCTGTCTGTGTCATGCCGGGGTATGACGCTATTAGGTCATCACACTGAAAAGATAAGGCGAGGGGAAGGACTGACAGCATTTTTAAAAGTATAGATAGAAGCAATCATGAAACATGGATATCATATTTCAACCGCAATCCTAAACCCTGACCCCCTTCATACACAAACCCTAATAATACAGGGTATCAAAATTAGTTCAATTCTATAAAATTGGTCTTTTTTGTGTATATTTTAACATTTTTCTAGATAAAAATGTTACTAACGAGTGTGTCATACAAACATTGGATACAAATGTTACTACCAAGTGTGTTCAAATATGTAGTTCGAAGGGTCATATTGTGATCTGAAACAGGACAGTTGATTTCCATATACTGATCCATTAGAGAATTAATAATTGTCCTCAGACCCATAAGCCTGGCTACCACTACCCTTTTTATTAGAAATATTTTGTGGGTGTAAAAAAAATACATCTCTCCTCTTAACGCGTTAAGCAAGCTTTAATTGGCAGCGTAATAATGTGCACATTAAGCCATGGCCAGTCGGACCGCCCGCCGTCATAATATCACGCCGGGCCCCTGGGCATTAATTGCGCCTAATTTGTTTCACTTGGCCTACTTTTCCCTAGCCGTTGCCGTGTAAACAGCAAAGTCCGTATTCTCTGCTGCACGGTTGCTGCCATGTCGTATACCACAGGCAAGGCTATTATCATTGGCTATTCAACGATCATCACAAAAATCACGCTTGACCGCACTCGCTTTAATTCCAGTCCTCGCTCTGCCGTTCTTGTTATGCAGCGTGTCGGCGAGGAGACTACGATAAGTCTGATGACCGTGGCGTAATTTCCAAGGGCAGCATCTCGTTAGTGGCCAGACGTGATGATAGCGTTTGAGCAAATATTGTTATAGCCATAATATGAAAAAAGTGCAGCCATCTTTTGATCGTAGTGGTTGGTGATTGTTGGTCTAAAAATAAGTGCAATATCGTATTGAGTGATTAGTATTGGTATGTTAGGTGTGAAAATACAACAGTGTCATAAAAATGTTTTCATCGTTTTGTATAGGAACACAACCTGTGTGCACAAGCGCGAATTATTTATTTTTAGTACTGGAGAAATTATTTAGTATTGATTTTTTCTTCAGAAATTTGTTTTCTCTCAAAATATAATAACACATTTGATCAAAATAGTCAACAATGATTATTTTCAATATTAAATTATGAATAAAAAAGTGAGCTGAAATGCTTTTAGGTTAGAAATGCTGCCTTCCTTCTTATTTTCAGCCAATATGGGTAAATCTGAAGAATAAAACTGTACATTTTTATTATGGGGGGGGGGGGGGGGTGGGTTATAGAGTAAAGTGGGGGCAATGGCAGGGTAACAGGTTTTTTGTTTGTTTTGTTTCAAACAGGATCCCAAATTTAAGCACAGTAAAAGCATAATTGAGACAACATACAGAGATTCCTTTTTTTGAATATAAATGATATTTTCTATAATAGTTACATCGGAGCTAAAGTAAATATAGATTAAGGGTTATTTAACAAGATTTGATAGTCTGCATCATAGTGCTATGGACACAATTCCACCAATGTGTAGGTGCATGCGTATGATCAATGTGGGTAAACCCGGAAGTGTATACCAGATACTTTCAAAAAATGACAGTGCGTCCTGATTGGATGCGCATGTGTTTCTGCATAGTTCTCACATTTCATGCTCCGCGAACAACAACAAAACACGCTCAATCGCTCACATGAAATAACTTGAATTTTGTTCATACAGTGACTATAAACATGATAAGTAGGTCCTAAATGAAAATGTACCAAATGCTCTGCTTGGTCTGATAGAGTCACATTCCTTTCCTCAAGATGATGACTTCATCTATCAGTAATAAAGGCATATACACATGTGTGCAGAGATGATGTACCTGTACAGAGATATCAAGGTCTGAAGGAAGTGAAATGGACTAGTACAAACTAACAATTCTCATGCTACCTTAAAGGCATATTATGTGATATTTTTCATGGGACACCCTCTATCTGTGATTTCTTCCTAGAAATGCAATTTGTTTGTCAAATTACATTTATAAACATGAAAATAAAATATCCTGTAAGTTACAGAGCAACATGTTTCCTAATTGCTTCAAAATCAGATTTTAAAATAAGTTTTGAGACAGTTTATTTTCTGAGTGGTTTTTTTTCATTCGTAAATAGAATTTCATGGTTTCCACACCGTTTTCCACCGTTTTAACGCCGTTTACAGTGTTTCCGGTTGCAACTGCAACTGTACATAAGTGAACACACCGCTACAAAATACTTTATGATGAAAATCAATCAAATATGTTGAAAAATTCCTTAAATTGGACGCAGATTTCCATAATGATTTTGTAATATGCTGTGATGTGTTTTATGATTTATGAGCTCAGGAAAGTCTTTTCTGATGGTCAAACTTTATTATAAAGAGAGAAAAAATATGTGTAAAAATATGAAAAAAGATAACATAATATTGCTTTAACTTCCGTACTTCAAGCAGCTACCAGAAAAATAAAATCGCACAAATATATTTTTTGTATAAAAGTCAATGTAATGAGATTTCAAATCGCAAATGTAAAAAGAAGCAAAACTGTTCGAAAATAGCATAACGTGAAAAATTAATCAGGTGAAAATGTCCTCCAACTTTGTTCAGTATAGAACCAAAGACGATTTTAAGGATATCCCACAATGCATTGCGGAAGCACCAGCCAACTAAGACTTTTTTCACATGATGCATTTGTTGAGCTCGTAAGAAAAAGGAACACTGAGAACTAATTTATTAATTGATGTAAACTAGAATATAAGAGCTCCAACGATGAATACACCTTGATGCCATGATTTTGTGCATGTCTATGGAAACCGTGACGAATTGTAGACCAGATTGAGGGCATTTTGCAAAAACGCAATGCATTGTGGTGGTGTCTTTAACATCTTCTTTGGTATAGAACAAGCACTGTTGCGTCGAAAGGTGGTTCACTGGACCCATGTTTGTAACAAAAGAGTACCTTGAAATCCCCGTGTGGGGGGGGGGGGGGGGGGGGCACTGACATTGGAAAAGGTATGGTATGTGCCCCGCTGAAAACCCCCTTTTTCACCCTGTGTTGCTAGCTCTTATGACCCCCTTTTGAGCCTGAATCAGCTCCCAATTAAGACCCCAATTTTATTGAAAATTTAAAAATCGCGACATTTTGCGTTCCAAAGCCCTAATTCTTCGAAAATTTTGCGTTCTAAAACCAAAAAAAACCCCGATCAAAATCAAATCAAAATTGAACTATAGGCCAGTTCTCAAGACCTACTTTTTAAAAATAATCATTTCCTAAGACCCTATTTTTCGTCATAAAATCCACTCAGTTCAGTTCCGTAGCCCCCCTTTTTGAGACCCTGGGCGGCACACCTACCCCAAAAAAAAATCAATGATGACTACACTAACTTCTGTGATACCTTGTGTGTGTAGCATATTACTTAGGTGCCCAACGCACAATACACTGATCCCAGTGATTGACATAGTGTGAAGAAATTTGCTGTGTACTCAAAAAGTTGACTGTCTTGATGCTTTGAGGAGCCATTAATAACGGCCAAACCAATACGACTTTTATCTGCGAAAGGGACCTCATTGTGTATCAAGACATAACAAAAGTTTACAAAGAAAAATCTTGCAATGAAAAAAATTAATATTAACGATATTATTAAAAATAAGAATGAAGAATATTTAATAAAAGGAAATAATGAGGTGACCTTGGTCAAGAAGTACAGCGGTTTAAAAATCTGTTAAATTCACTCAGTTTTATTTTTGACAACTGATTTTGAGTGAGTGGACACATAGATATAGAGAATAGAGTATAATGATTAAAGCCTATGTATTACATTTAAGACAATTAGGTGCACAAATCCATGAAAGATTTACACAGTGAGTTTCCTTGCATAAGTTGGTAACAAATTGGATCGGTACTCAAGAGCCATCACAAGATACACAGGCAGAACCATACATACTGAGGAATTGGGATCACGATTTCTCCAAATTTATTATTAGCAAATTTAATGAATATGCTCAAATTACTCACTCGCAAGTGTGTTTATACCCAATACCCATTTTGTATGATTAATATTAAATCAAAATTAAAATGTCGAAAAATTCCAGACACAAAAATTGCTGCTTATATGCGGTAAGTCCAATCAATACAGTGTTCTATATGTACACATATACCATAACAGTCCAAGAAATCAAATTGATTTCCGGAAGACTTGATAAAACAAGAGTTTAATTGAATTCTCCTCCAGTGGTATAAAGCACTAGATGAAATTGTGTTTTTACAAAGCACATTCTTTATAATATTAAGAGTGCAACACAGAGTACTTAAACTGGGAAAAATGAGGGCTGTGACCTATTGCTAGGCTAAAGTAATGGACGCAGGATTGCAATTAAAACAAATACATTTTCAGAGTGGCACCATTGATTTTTCTCACTTTTTATTTCATCAGACATTATGGTATAATTTGATAATTTGATAGAAAAATCAAGAACTTAACAGTCTCAGTCTGGCACAATCTGTTTTGTAAGAATTTTGTTTTAGTTAATTTTTATTAGCAAAGGTCGTTGTCACATAATATCTAAACTATTCAAACTAGTGACAATGGCATTTATAAGGAGGGATGGGGACTGATGTAATTTGGCTGGTTGACCCCGGGGGTGAAGGATGAGGGGTAGTTACTATAAATGTTGTTAACATAAAGCATTTTCTCTTGTGGAAAATTTAATAATAATTATAAAAGTGCTGGAACCACTACAGGTACTATTGATGATGCAAGATGCTAAGAGCATCAATATTAACTGGTTTTCAGAAAAGTTGAAGCAATTTATGCATAATTTCACAACTAATCTTTGTATGACTTTCATCGACACCAAGTTTATCTATATCGTCATTGGTTACACATGCTGCTGTATGTAAGTACATTAATACATTTTTTTGTACATTTTGGTATTATGTTCTCATTGGTATCAGAATCAATGATTCAGTAATACAAGCTCGAAGGCGCGACCATATGGAGTCTTATTCTTATATAACCAATCAAAAACAGATGAATAGAAATCTCTTCCTGTAAGTGGGGTTTATTGTGGGAAGTGTTTCAAAATGAATTAAACAATGAAATATTTAGACCTTAGTGATAGGGAATGTTCATTATGGGAAAGGGCACTGGCACTTTTTTTATCTAGAAACACTGGAAATAAGGCATACATTGGTTAAACTTTAAAGAGCGTATGAATATTCATTGGATCAGCATAATAGTATGTTCAAAATCAAAGCGGGGCGATGGAATAAGGACTTATATACGTACATTGGGAGTCATTCATAAAAACGAGTGTTATCCCACAGATTGGACACATAAATAATGCATCCAATTCATTATTGACTAATAGCTCGCAGATCATCACATGGTTTAGTGCCGACGGTTTTCATCGTGGTGTGAAATCGGGTTTGGTCAATCAGTTTGGTCCAATTAGATCCAGCCCCGCAGGTTTGTTTATCTTTGGTTGTATTTTAGCGATTTACATTTTGCATACGATATAGGAACATCGGTTTTGTATTATACATTTTGCACTTTAATCCATGGGGGAGTCTAGATTTAAGGCACTGTAGCTTTCATAGAACGATTCTCTCACACAGACTTGTTTGATCACGTTGGCAGTACATTGTCAATAGTGTTTATGAAATAGTCATTCAGTGTAAGAGATATTTTCTTGTTGATTTCTTTACTGGTTATTTGTAGTGTCTTGGGGGTGTACAATACATCTTTTATGCAATTTATGATAATTGTAGTGATGGAATTATGTAAGTTTTTCTTGATAATGGTGTCCTCAATTATGCTTATGTGCGGCCTGGGTCAGACACAAAGGAGAGGGATCATATTGATTGATATACCTAAAAAGACTGGTAGAAATTGATACAACTCTAGTAACTCTTCTTTTTTATGAGCCTATGAAGTCCATCAATTTTATCACCATTTTTGGGGAACATGTTGAATTGTGTCACTCTTTCTATATTAATTTCAAAGTAGTGATACCTTTATACACCTTATCCTTATCATGTAAACCCAATCATAACACGCTAACATCTTAAATCCCCTACAGACTGTCTGAGCCATGCACGAAACCATCACTATTGCAAAAAAGAAAGAAAGAAGATATTTCAAATGATACAGGTCACAAGTCACCAGCTAATGCTTGAAAATCTTCCCCTTCCCCATACCCCATCACAGCGCCCCCAAACAAGGTAAATGTTGGTTACGTGGATGATTACAGCATTAATACTGCATGGCCACTTGATCAAGAGACAGGATGTAGCGAAACAAGTGAGCCTTTCATCGCGCTATGTCTCAAAAACCTTCTGCTGGCTTTATAAACATGACTATGTTCCTGCCCCTCCTAGCCACCCTCTCTCCTTAGACCCACTTTATAATAAGGCAATATAAACACACATACATGTAGGTAGCATTAGGCAGAGAAGGAAGTATGGTACTGGTCTAAACTTACCATGCTTCTTGAGTGTACATCCTAAGTAGGGTGGAGTTTTTCCTGATGTTTATCTTGGCCATGTAGTAATGTTACAGTATCCCCAGTATTTTTTGACAGGAACTTTGCCTCCCGTAATACTTATCTCTGATTAGGGTTTACTAACTGTTTTGACCCAGATATGAGTCGTGTAAAGGTGTGGTTTGATATTTGTTGGTAGTCTGTTGCGCTTGAACAACTATAGGCCAACAGTTACAATGTCTACATATGATTGACCAATAGAGTGATGAAGTGGTATGGGGAGTCAAGCAAGCTGGTCCTGAAAGTTGCTATCCTTATAAATGTAAAGATACATTAATTAGCTATTCTTTCAATTTGTTGAACTTAATGAGCATTAATCCAGTCATAAATAAAAATGCTCATATATTTCTTTATTCCCATAAGGTTATTCTGATCAATCTGACAGGATAAAAAAAGAAGCTTGAGATTTTTGCTTACCAAGCAATAACATATGATCCTATCTCGTCCATGTTTCATTGTGGTTGTCAGAGATTACCCCTCCCCCACTCTCTTACCAGAACGGAATAATCATATTATTTGAGCAATTTTGTATAATATTAGTATAAGCTATGAATATTCCAAATCATAGGAGTAGCAAACCTACATCTTAATGGCATCACTCGTAACATAGTCATGCGAAGTGATCAAAATGCGCCTTGAAAGAACGAATTCGAAAATACCCCTTTAACTCTAAATGCCCAACCCGCCCAAACACCCATCATGCCCACCTGCCTGAAACCCGTAACGCACACTGACAACCCTGAGACGACGTGACGTTGGTCCCAAGGAGTCCCTTAATATCAAATCATTTTGATATATATGCGAAATGAACAAATTCAGTTTTTGATATTCTTGCGTTCTGTTTCATGTTGTAACACGTCTGTCCGCCATTGTTTTATTGAATACATCCTACGTCCTCCTCGGCGTTTGGAAATGAAAACTTCTACTACTACACACCGGGCGTGTAACCGCAATAAAAGAGAAATTAATCGTGTTCGTCCTCTGACCGACGAGCCAGCCAGCATGTTTCCCATTTTGGGTGATGAGTGCTGAATTATTACCGTCAAGCTTTTCCAGGTTAATGGCAACTTTCCTTGGCTTTTTCCAATTGAGCGTACTTGAATGGGGGATGATGCCCTCTTGTCAAATCTATCTACACGTCTAATCTATGCAAGTCTTATGCAGCGCTGATATAAAATGCGCATACACCATTATGTAAAGAGCCTCCGTATATAAGACTATGCATGGTGGTACTTGTTTGTCCACCTTACTAGGACACCCATACACAAAACGTTTTTCAAACTTTTTTACAAATTACGAACAAACTTTGTGAACTTGAGACGAAGTGATGATTTTTATAATAGTTTGCTCGATATAAAGCTACGATATAACTCATGGAAAAAGCAAACGAACCTGATTCATTTGATCAGTTTGTAATGTGTAATTAAGTTTACAGATGTTGTGTAAATTTGGAAAAAACACAGAAAATGTGAGGCAATTGGGTTCAGCAGAACAAGTCGTATTTTCCATTAGCAAGTCTTTAATTGCACGGTTTTGCCAATTGCAACCAAATAGAAGGTTATCTTTTATTGAGTCTCATCCTAAAAACCAATTCACTTTATTGCTACTATATTTCAAATGTTTCAATTCGTATAGGCAGAGGTACAAATACAAATGATGATTTGTGTTCGCCTTGCGCGTATACCACCATCGTTGAATGGCGTTTGTACAGTGGTCGTGGGGCGTTCTATTCTTACCAAGGAGGTCTTATTTTGATGAATGCCCACAGGTTTTTTCCCTATGCAATGTACGTGCACAAAAGGCAACAGTTCAATTGGAAAGACGAAACCTACAGAAACTTCAACATTCTTTCCTCCTCCTCATTCTCCCTGAACATTTGTATACACAGAGCACACACTTTCACTCACAACATTCAACCATTCATATTTTTGTTTCAAACGCTGCCAAGCTTTGGTCGGTTCATTTAGTAGGTAGACGAGAATGAAAATAACCAACTTAAGTGGGCAGAGGTACTTCAGTGGGCCCCCCTGGCCAACCGGTCTAGGCATTGCGGAGGAAATTAAGAATTTATCCAAGTGCATTCTGGGAGCAGGGACCATACCATACTATACATCCACCAATTTGTCATTAACTTCTCTTGTTAGTAGTACACTTCAAGTGTTGGTGGTACGCTTAATAACTTTGTTGTTGCGTAGGATAGTATTTCGATGGTCAGTGCACTGCGCGCCTGTCTGTATTGAATGATTAACACAAAATGACGGTAGCAGCACTCTTTTGTGAGTAAGGATGGCATATACCTGCCTAAATCAATTTATCTCCCCCTTCTAAAATGATAAGTAGAATAACAGGTACTGGTAGTTGTAGTAGTACGCCAAAGAGCGGGAGGAGACAGATGCTGACCAAAAAAGAAAAATCCATGAAGCCTTACCACTGTACAGCCAATCAGTAGTCTCGCTAATTGATTCACTTTACATACAACTATGTCTTTAGGTTGACATCCCCCCTTCCCAGGGTTCACTAGCAACTTTTTTTTACTCTCTCTCTCTCTCTTTGATTCTCCTGCATCATCTTCCTTTTCTTCCTCCATATCATCTGATAGAGGTGCTGATTTCGCTCGTGTCTCGCAGGTGTGGAATCTAAGTCATCATGAGTACCGTCAAGAATAGGTGAGCAAAAAGGAACGCTCCTAGACAAAGATGATGCACACATCCGATCCATTCTTTTGTAAACTATGCGGGGACCCCGCGATATACACGATTATTTCTCTCTTCGACAGATAGCTCATTATGGAATTTTTTTTGCTTTCGCAGGGGCATCTGACGGGGGTGTTGAAAGAATAGGCAGACTGCCAGTATGTAGAAAGGGCGCAGGCAGAGGCCAAGCACATTCAAATTAGATGGGAATCAAATACTTTGACTGGATGTTAATTTCACATTAGCCTTGTTTGAGTACACCAAATATAACCCTCGTTTAGAATCTAAATATCAAATTAAGTTGACAGTTCAAAAACTTTTTTTAATATTCTTTTTCATATTAGAACTCAAATTAATTTTATTTGAAGTGATAGTGTACATGCTTTGGATGAGTGTACTAGTTTGTTGAAAACATAAAAAGACTGTGGTGTGCAAAATAGTAATAACAATAGCCTTCCCTCTGCCCCATCCTGAATCACCCTATATGTGTATTCTGATAGGGGCCTGTTATGACAATGACTTTGCCCGAAAAACATTTTCTTATCTCTCTTTTTTGATTTTGTCTCGCAAAAATCTAAAGGTATTATAAGCCGCAGCAATTACAGCTGTCAGGGCTTACGTATCCTGCCTCCATACTGCTCGGTTTACGGCGGACAACATGTAGTGTAAATTGGGATTGAAGTCATCTTCCTATAATGTGGAGAAGTCTGCGGGCTAAGGTTCGCTAGAAGAGAGAATACAGGGGTCTTGGCGTGTTTTGCCTGGGGCGTAACCGTCAGGACATGTTTACAAACTTTTCATTCAGTGTGTTTAATCCTCCACTTAACCGAGAAGGGGGTAGAAAGAGAGGGAGCTGGAGAGACAGAAAAACCTAACTTGAGTCAAAGAGTGAGTGGGGGAAAAAGATTGAAAGTATTATATAGTAAAGAAAACGGGCCGTGATATGACTCTTGTACCCAGGCTATCCCGATGGTATATCATTAAGAAAGACAAAAAAAATGTGCATGGTTTGGCACACGAATGGCACACCTTGTTTTGTGATAGACTCGGGCATGATACATTGCTAAGCTGTTTAAATACAAATACAAGGCAATTGACTCAGAAATCTCATTTGTGACCACTTGCTTTTCTTAGTAATAAAGATCCGTTCACATCCAAAGTTATACACAAGGCTTTAATTGGCTCCTGCACAGGTCAGGTGCAGCTTTCGTTGTCGCTCTAGATAAAAAGACCTTACAGCCATTCTGCCAGGGTAATAGTGAGTGAGTTTGTTGAACTTGGTTGATATTTGCTTTCTTGGTTAGTAAAGATGGGCTAGTGTGTAGACTTACACAATGTGATGTAAAACAATGTGAATCTCTAAGTAGTGTGGGATGGTTTAACTTACGAGAGCAGTTTGACGAATTGAAAATCCCAGATTTCAATCTTAAAACGATGATAGGGTCCATTACTCTGTTGTCAAATCATTTGTCCTACACCGCCGCTATCAAATGGATGCAAGGAGGAATAGATAAAAAGATGTACGTACATCATGCGTGGAGGATGCGTTTCGTTTGCTCAATCACTCACAGATTTTTAACTACCAGTGCATGAAATGACCTTGGTTATTTGGAGACCCTGTTTAGGTTGAATATCTTTCTTGTCTTTTTTGTTGTTGTCTTACCGCCTCATCATCTCTTGTGCCCTGTTTGTGAAAAAATAAAAAGAACGCTGACCCTTGTATACTGATAGTACATCATCAGGTCAGGTATGAAAAGCCTGTTGGGACAATCACAAAACCATTTTCCAATCTTTATGTGTCTTAGTTTCCCATAGGGATTCAAAGACTTGAATACCCCTAATGCCCAATACATAACATCGTGAATGGGAAAAGACATGACTGTATGACTAAACTTGTATTACATTTGAATAGTGTCGTGTCTCGGGAGCGCTGGCCCAAGAAACGGACCGAGCATGGCATAATTGGAAGAGAGTCTCTAAGGAATCATTTTTAGGGCACCAAATCCGTTGTGAAGAGGTGTATAATGTAAAGAAGTCGCGCCGTTATGAGATCGAGACTGCACCGGAGAAGCAAGTGTTTTTTTGTGAGTATTGGGCGTACATTTGTATGCGATGGCGCATTCATCGTAATAAAACGGCACGATTCAGTATTGACCATGTTATACGGGGTATACCATAATATATCGTCAGATTATATAGAACTGTTGCGCAAAGACGATCACGTACCTGAAATTCATTTTCATATGATCATAAATTCCTTCATGAGCAATTTTCCCCCCGGAATACATATTTTTTTTAAGAAGAAAATGTTAAAAAAAAAATTGAGGCTATACATACAATGATACATACATCTGTCCTCACCGTCCAATATTTTTGTCTATCGATACCCATAGAGCCACTAAGGAGTCACCTAATGGGGTAATTGCCCCCCTCCCATCACCCATAATGCATTTCTTGTTGTAACTTATAGTTGGTCCAGAATAACATGTTCGTACTTGCCCAGCCAGGCGTTTTCTACACACGAAACGTACGGATGCCTTCACATGCACGCAGTGCTAAACCAACTGTTTTGCCGCTACTTTGGACGCGTTCATTCATGCCCACGTGGTTCGAGTTTTAAGGAATTTTGGCTCCGATTTTGGCAACTTTTTGTTTTGCTATAGAAGAAGTCTAAAAAGCTGTCTATTAAGGTCAATGAACGTAGACTGTCAAATCTAAGCTAAGGTATTTCTGCTGGTATAACAAGTGTAGATGCACAGTCTGTAGTCTCGCCGTTGTAATTCATTCGGTGAGATTTCTGAAAACTTGCGACATGCCATGGCTCGCATTAGGGGCGACATAGTGGAGTTGCTGGTCATGCTATCACCCTATGCACTAAGATTATAATAGTTAAATATGCTGCCTTAGTGTAGTACTATTGACATACGTTTTTTGTATAATGGTGAACCGTTGTCGTCCTCATTGGGGTGGCAGTGACGGTATTTACCAAATATTTAAGGAGTAAAGCTCTCGGTAGTGTTATAGGCGGTTTTGATTACGCTTGATTTGTTAAGAAAACTTGTAGCAACATTGTTAACATTTGTTCTATTCTGCATTTTCTTAATACATATTTAAGACGGATGTATATTCTTTTTTTAATTATCTTTTTCTTCTCATCCTCTGCGACTGCCATTTTGAATGGTCGATGGCACCTAATAAAAGATGACAAAGGCCTATTCTTAAAATAGAGATGCTTTCCCATCTTCGCTATATCGTAGCTTTTCACTCCAAATATTATCACTTGAAAGAAACTTTTCAGATTGATTTTTGTGTAGATTGATTTTGGTATATTCAAGATAGGCAGGTTTATTAATTGCAAGTAAAAAAAAGATCAATTTGCGGAGAAGGCAGGCGTACTGTTATATTTGATTGTGCACTTATCTTATTTCATACCATTTGATTTTGCTATTTTGTGATGGGGGGGGGGGGGGTGGTGGTGGTGGGTGGTAGGTAGCTTTATAGGGATGTCTACCCATGCATTAAAAAGTATAAATTTATAATAGGATAAAACGTAGCAGTCGTTGTAAGTTACTTAGAAGGCGCTCTTTTCCACGGAAAAAACAAAAAAAAGTTATATAAATAACCTAAACAACAAATAAACACCAGACTGTCGCCTCTGGGGGCTGATGTATATAGGCAAGTTCGTGAGAGACATCCTCTTCGGAGCCCGGCAAGCCATTACTTATGTATCTCTTCTAGCCGTTTATGCATTGTTCAGTACTTGGTCGCCCTTGGTGCCCCATGGGCTCATCAAAATTACCTATACTGGGAACGATGACTACCTGCGCCTTGGTAAATAAAGTTCAATAGGCTGTTGGAGACAATAATACACTTGTGTGCAGTGCTATGTCTTATGCGTGTACGTACAAGTATAATACATACAGTGATGTAGTAACTCTACATTGAGAATCAAATCTTGTGCCTTTTTTGGATGACCATCCATCACACCTGTTCACCTTTACACTAACTCCTTTTCACAATTGAATTTGGGGGAATACCTGCAATACCCGCTATATGTACACTTGTGTTTACAAATGTTACACTGTATTACTATAGCAAATAAGATTTAGTAGCATCTTTTTGAAATAAAAGACCTTTTCACTTCTCCTACCCCTTCTCTTCCTTGTCAAAGTTGAACAATTAAACATTAACTCCCTTTTCCCTATCTTGAAAATTTGAACAATTAGACATTAACCCTACCCCCTCCCCCATCTTCCTTGTCTCTCCATCCCATCACACATGCCACCATCCCAACGACTATCCGCACATGCACTTTACTATATTGGACTGGGGATTGCATCTTTCAATGCACTTATTATAGCTTTTGTGTGTTATGACATGCGGTAACCAAAATAAACGTTTCCCCCTCCTCTCGGGAGCGGGACAAAATCAATATGTGCTGCTAGACGATGGGGAACCAACCAAAGTTCATTCTATGAAATGTGTCCACTTTTTAAAAGAAATAATCAAATGATTTTTCCATTAATTATTTTTAATGTAAAATAAAATATTTGATAAAGATAATGGTGGTGCGCTATAGGGATGTATCAGCGGAGTTATGTCCAGGCATGTTTCGTTAGTTAGTAAATAATTGATGGTACTTGCATAGTCCAGTACCCAGGAAGGGGTTGAGCTCCGCAAGTAAGAACGTTGGGATCCGTTTTGATCGACAACCAAATGCAAGCGGTTTGTTTCAGCTAATCCTTCCCTTAGTAGTAATTTGGGATTTATAACATAATATTTTTTAAACTGTTTAAATACCTGATACCAAAATGCAGTTGAATTTGAAAGAATATTAAAAATTGAAATGTAAAATTGGTAGCCATGCTTTATTCACATAAACCTGTTTTGCCACATTGCGGGCAAGATGGTAAAAGTTTGATACTGTTAATTTGCTTAATGGTGCTGGGTTAGATTGGTTGTGACGGTATACATAGGTACAACTACACATGTAGCAGATATGCGAGTTTCCTCACAGGAACATCTTTATTAGTTTGTTTTAAAAATTGCATCGAAAATTGTTCACAAATTGTTCAACTTATCAACTGATGTAGCATTGGGTTGAACAAATGTTTTCAAATCAAGCACAAACATGCCAAGTTTATTTGAGATGTTTATGTTAATTCTGCAAAGGACAATGTGTGCATCTCCGTATCGAGCAGTAAACCAAACACTAGAATTTGTTTTGATACACAAAATAAGCTTATTCACTTTCGATAAAGCAAGATGATTTTGATGCCCATAGAAATGGGAAAAAGATATATTGTATTCCCCAAAGGGCTGCCAAATCCTAACGCCACAATATGAAGCAAATTGGATAGTGCGATGTACTTTAGAGAGAGGAAAAGTGCAGCTTTACTTGACTTCTTATGTTGACCTCCTGTTTTTCTCACTTTCAAATTTTAATAATAGATACCTGTATGGACCTGAAGTTAAATGGATAATAACTTATGAAAGACACAGAGCGACTTTTGTCTATAAGAGTTCATGTCCTGACGATCATCTATCATAGGACGATTGAGGATGATAATTGTTAGGGGCGAATTTATCTGGTAGGAAACACTGAACAAATTTGATTGATAATTGGTGCTTAATTGTTACATGGTTGATGATGATGATGTGGGCCTTTGATAAACCAAAATTTAACAATCTAAGCTGATTTCCAGAACACAGAGAGAGAGAAAGAGAGAGAGAGAGGCAAGAGAATTAATGTAAGGAAAGAATGCAACTTGGTCTGAGATGGTATGTTTTAATTTGCAATAAAAAGAAGATCAGAGCTCTTTTTTCGGTCAAACCTTTCTACCCATATTATTTGTGTACTTAATCAATTATTCCCCATAATTTTTTCCTAAATTTCCTTTTACTCCCTGATGCCTATTTCTCTACCTGGTATGGGACTCCCGGGCATCTGGTCTGCTTTCCTGGAGTGGTCACAAGACGGTCTCGTTTGTGAGGGTTGCATCCGTTGTCTTTCTTTGATTTAAAAAAAAGAAGAGAGGAGAGGAAAGAAAAGAATTAAATATGGAATTATTGATGTTTTTGAAGTTTAAATACAAGGGATAGGGTTGTTTGTTTTGCTAGGGGTGGTTATCTATCTGTATTGGAACTTAAAGGGAGGGAGGTAAGAGGGGAGATGACATGGAATTTATTATATGATTGTAGTGTTTCATGCCGTAGCATAATCATTTGTGGTGTAATACCTGGGAGTCGGGGGTAGCTTTAATCCAGATGAGAAGAATGAGAAGGGGGAATTACAAATGAATCATGCATTTAGCTCTCTGACTGAGAAAACATACTCCCAAATCAGGATTTTAACCCCTCTGATAAATGACCACTTTAGTGCACCTGATGATCATACTACATTCAATTTCAGAATATTAAAGTCCTGCTAATTATCCCTATCACACCTTATTTACCAGGTAAACTACTGCCATTAAGTATGCTTATAACCCACCAGTTTGTTCAACTAAATAGGTCAATTACCCAGAATTACCAATAATTACTCGGTACAATCGGTATAATTTGTTCACACGTCGTAATAAAACCCAAGTATCTATGAACTGGAAAATTGACATCTATAATAACAGCTAATAATTTTTGACAATAATGTTGATGAGTTAGACTTATAGGTGACTAAAAACATAAAAGCGATAAAAATACAATGAGAGTGTTTTCTGTAACAAAATTCAAAGAATACAGGAAGTTATGGGATTATTCGCTACTGGTAACTTAATGGTATAAATTGAGTTGCTGTATAGCACATGGCAAGAATGAAGCATATCATCTGAATTGACTTTGATAACAAAAACGGTTGTTTAAATAGTTGTCAAATTATTGAAAACATTTTGGCATCCCTTACGACAATTTAGATGCGGAGAGCTCCATTAATAGGGTATAATAATTGGTTATAAAACAAAGAACTCAACAGTATGTTTAAAACAACCACACTAGACAGTGTTTGCAATACTTATCCTATGATACAAATACAGTCCAGTTTTGTTTTTCTTCCAACTAAACTGGTTGAACTCCTCCACTTTCCCTAGTATACACAGCAGGCTATTAAGTGACAATTCCTCCCTCTTTAAATGAAGAAATACACTATTATATGCCCGAGTGGGGACCCATTTGTATTGATACCCTTGCTGTAGTATCCAGGCATGAAATCTTATCCGGCCAGTGCCCGATTGTATCCAAGTCTTTAACTGCGTACGTTGTAAGCACAAGTACACGTTTAGCTTCACGCGATACCTCGTTTAGCATAAAGCACTGCAAACGTAATAACAAACACAGTCGTTGATAAACGCATGAGTGTCATCTGCCTAAGTTGTTGCGATTGTTTTAATCACTTGCAAACGGCTGCTTACCCTAAATTTTGCGAGCTTTTGAGTACAATCTTGTATGGATGATTATATGCTTTTGTATAGTGCTATGCAAACAACAGCAGTGGTTTTAAGACAAATACTCTCTAAGAACTGGTAAGAAACATCAAAAAGCCCCATTTATCATAACTTCTTTAAATATATTACCCCCACTGTATTATAAAGATGAGTTTCGTCTGCAACAAAATCCATCACTCTGCAATGCATGTATTTTTTCATTATTTTGCACCAACCAACCACAAGTCTATACCTGATGGAGTATTTCCCCCTATTCCTGAACTAGGTTGCCATTCATCAATTGCGATGAAATCCCAGTCGTATGAATCAAACGACAGAGATTAATGGTGATGCCATATTTGTTGATGACCAGGTTATTTGGGCTATAGAATGAAAAAGGGTAATTTAAGATTAAGGGGATCTGATGACAATATATGTGAGCATTTAAGTTTTCGAGGAAATGATGCGACTCGGAGAGTTTAAGACTTAGCTGTGGAAAAGCCGGGGTAATGTATGGAACGGTCAGATGCAAGCGGCATGTCAGGACATGGAACTGCTATACCGCTTTATGTAAGCGTGTCTGTGAGGGGAGCTCCTGTTTGGGGAAGGGGGAGCTCCTGTTTGGGGAAGGGGAGCTCCTGTTTGGGGAAGGGGGAGCTCCTGTTTGGGGAAGGGGGGGGGCTCCTGTTTGGGGAAGGGGGAGCTCCTGTTTGGGGAAGGGGAGCTCCTGTTTGGGGAAGGGGGAGCTCCTGTTTGGGGAAGGGGGAGCTCCTGTTTGGGGAAGGGGGAGCTCCTGTTTGGGAAAGGGGATCCATTTTGGTTCAGAATTGGAAATCAGAGGTGGATGCTACTGTGGAGATGAGGACAAATTGTTGGTATAGTTTTGGGATATATAACATTACACTTTGTGTGTTGAAATTAACAACCAAACCTCTGAAAGAGATTTCATACAGAATTTTCCAATCTTAATTGGTAAAGCTTGAAACTCATTGTTTTCACTCACAATAACAGAGACAATGTTGTTGTTCTAAACCATTTTCAGGATTTGTATGAAGCGTGAGATATATTAAGCCGCAGAACACTTGTTAGAATAGGGCTGGATGAGTCTCTTGGTACAATAGGCAAACATTAAACAGTGTCGGTAATGGTTGGTAATGGTCTATTTCGCTGATTAAACAATGGGTCATTTGGGGGCAAGTGTTTTGCTATTTTCCTTGAAGTATCCATTTTTATAGATTGCGATCCCTTTAAGTATCCATAAAATGAGAAACTGTTTTAATACTATAATACCTATATATGGCACTCGACCCAATCAGTCGCATCTGTTTTGAATAGTTTCCATTTTGTATTGTTTCATTATTCTTTTGTGTGGTTTTTAGAGTTTCGTGGAATTGGTTTTGTTGATTGTGATAGGCTGGACCTGGAACGAAGACCAGACAATAGGCCTATCTGCTGAATAGTAGTAGCAGAAAGATTTCATCAATGAAATAGGAATATTTTCAACCAATATTTTTATTTGCAATGGCATGATAGATGAAAAATATGTCTAGTCTAGTGGTATGCCAGGTGTACATCATGCTACTGAAAACAATCTGTAGCGATATATTTTGTGATAGGAAACAGGGACAGATAGGAAACAGGGACAGTTTTCCATCCCTGATGTGTTTTTTAAAAAACAAATATATGCATTTTCATATATTGATGCAATACATTTGAAGATAAACTAGTCCTGTAAGGTCTTGGATACCACCTTCTAACTACACATCCACAATATTAAAAACTGTATTAATAAACCCTTGGACAACTCAAATCTTCCAGAAAATATCATATAGACAGCACAAAGGGTTATACCACAATGATCCCCACCCACAAAGCCGGTCTTATTGTGATAGTTCTTGAAGAATTATTTTGTCAATAAATATAGGTCATAGTCACATCCATTAAAGCAGGTGAACTTTTTCTTCTTCTAAAAGCCAGATAATATGTGAGTTTACATGCTGATTGGTTTGTCGTCAATAAGTACCATCGATAGGGATATTAGCTAAGGCCCTTCAAACTCGATTACCGATTTCCTGCCCATTTTAATCAGCAGTTATAATAAACCAACTATTCATTTATTCATTATTCTTTATTTTCTAGATTTTGTTGTTGCAGTCAAGATTTCAATTCCACTATTCCAACCTTTTCCTTCAACGCTAAAGCTCAATACATTTGTTCTTTCTGTGCATGTTTGTTTGTCCATTATTATTTGACACATAAGATTTTTAGGCAAAATTATATAACAAAGAAATAATTATGATAGCAGAACATATTTTCACAAAATGTTGAATTATCTTCAGATTTTGCTATACAAATGCTGGCCGAAAATCGCCATAACACGGGCAGAGGGGGTGGGTATGGGTTGGGATTTTAAATTGAGTTTCAAGGACCTTAATGAAAGAATATCTTATTATGACCTTATTATTAACACTGCATATCAAAGTTACAATGGTTAGTTAGTACTTGAACTTCCCCGACCAATATCTTTCATTTCACAATTTTTGTATTTATTGCATATGAGATACTTGATTTTCATGGATGATGGCACAAGATTTGACATGGTCTGACTCGCTATTGTATCCAATTGTAATTGACTCCTAACCTCACAATAAAGATGACAAGATAATTGACTTCCTCCCCTTGTATCACATGGTTCTACAACCAACCAACAAATGTACTTCTGAGTGACTGAACACCATGGTTAAATTTAGTAGCCATCCATGCCTTTGAACAATAAGGTCTTGTATCATTGACAGATTAACCCGGGGGTGGGGGATCACTCATATATGTAAAAGTTGTAAGCTTCCACATCAAACCGTGTTCAGAAACCACCGCTTATTTTTCAAAGATGAAGACTCTGTGAATCATTCTCTTAAACAGGGGAAATATGCTCGCAGATGGTGTTTATTTTTCCTAGCATGATGCGGACATGACGCTATGATTGAATTTTAACAATTCAGGTGCATTGTATTTTTGTAATTTTGTGTTCATTTTCTTAGAAATGTTTGGCATAATTCCGGGATACCCTCCACACCCTATATTATTACACCCCTTATTCCGTAAAATGTAGATCGTCAAAGGTACATACAATGTGAAGGGTATTATATAATTATTCCAAATGTTTTGTAAACTAAGATGGCTCTAAGTAACAATAGCATGGTTTAGTGTTTAAAACACCATTATACTTTACATAAGGTCTATTGATAATCACCCTTAGCGCAGACCCTCACAGGCTTGCATTTGTGGTCTTAAAAACATCCTAAATTAATCCCACAGATCAGCACGGCTTCCCCTGATAGATCAAGGGTTGTCAGTCAGTCTATGACAATGCTGACATCTAGTTATTTTAATCCCAATACATATCCTCCTCCCCCTGCCCTTCCCTTCAACAACTCATATAAAAAGTATAATACACTTCAGTGACTAGTATGAAGAGAGAAAAAAGCAATATAAAAGGAGAAAAAAGACGTTTTTAATTTTGAAAAACGGCACCAATCCCAAGGAGAGGCTATAACAGGCTCAGATGGACAAGTTTTTGCTTGACTGAAATCTTCCAATAACCTATAAACACGTAAGGGATTCAAGGAGAACAGACAAAGACAGGTGTCATAAGCCATAGTGGATTATAAATACCTCTTTTTTGTACTTAATTATATTTCTAGAATAATATATCCCCATTAAGCCATGCATTTTGGACATGTCTCTGAACAGGTGACTATTTTCTTGGAATTAAACAATTGAGTGATGAACAATGACTTCTATCAGCATACAAGTATAACCCTTTTCCCTAGTTTTTTCGGTAATGCTCCATTTCCTACTTCACATGAACCGCCTCGTTTTCTGCAACCCACCTCTTACTTTTCGGGTAATTTCTAGCAAAAACACAATTTCTCCTCCGATTAGCGGCTGTCATTGTCTCGCAGCAATACAACTTTTAATTGTTCGTGCCATCCTGTCACAGAGGGTTTGTATCAGAAATTTAAAAAATATTGAAAACAATACTGTGTGTGCATTTTTGCATTGCCTGCTAGTTCCGCTACTTCGCAATTTTCATCCACTTTAGTGCCGAAATTTCCCATTTTATTCTCATTTTCTACCATGCTATACCAACCACAAAATAACACCCAAAATGATGCAGCATTTAGCCTACAATACTCCTCACCTTGTATCTAAGATCTATTGAACTTTTGACCAATCACAGTTAATGGTATCCAAGCAGTCTCACGCCTGATTGGATAACAATGCCCCAAGTCTTGACTGTCCCCTCCCACTTCATTTGCATGCATGTGTGCATGCACAGACAGGCAGGCATGATCCAATGCAAGCAATGAATGAGTGAGGGGGTGCTCTTACCAACTGGCAGCAGTGTAATGGCTGTATACAGTGAAATGGATTTTTTTTAGCCGTGTGCTGCCGCAGCTGACATGTGGCTTTTTTTCAGTGGTGCTCAAGTCAGATGGATGTAGTGTGGCTGGAGCAGTAGCATCACTTTTTAGTAGAGCTCAAAAAGAGATAGATGTGCCTGGACAGAGCTGGGCATTGATAGCAGCAGCAACCTTTCTCACCAGTGGATGACATGCATCGGCTTGCATGTCAGAATCATCTCTTTAATATGATCCAACAGCATATTATAAGATGTAAGAGCCAAAACATTGGATTGTCTATGTTTGTTACCATGGCAACTCATTATATTAGGAAATATAATTACATGAGTCCATTTTCCTAGACATTTGTGTGTACTGTATTTAATCAGTTCTTGTTTAATTTGAACTCAAAAAGCACAGTGCAGTTAGTACAGTGAACTTGTAATTATAAATCAGTGTTACAAGATCTGAAAAATATATATCTAATATTGTTTCTATTCTTTTTTCCTTTGTTTTTTGTCTTTTATAGATGAGGAAGGCGATGAGATGCTGGAAGGGGACGAGGCCCCATCGCACTTTGACTTGATCAAGTGTGGTGATTGTCAGGCAGATTTTGCCTTATCGGACATTGTAAAATTCATAGAACATAAACGTAAATGTTACGGAACATGCAGCGACGGCACATCTTCCGAGGAACCCCCCACATTGCAGCTGATCACCAAGGAAGATGGGAAAGTCCAGACGCAGACGGAAGAAGATATTGACGACAAAGTGACGGATGCCACCACCGCCACGACGTTAAATGACAAAACGACAAGGTCCTCGCTAGCCGAGGATGGAGAGGAGAGCGCGGAAATGGACACAAAGTCTGCAGTAGACATTGTGAGGACAGAAAAGCCAAAGATCACCACACCAATCAAACCCAGAAGAATGTCAACCCCATGTAGTCAACAGAGAGATACAAGTTCACCAAGAGTCAAACAAACACAGACAGACACACATGCAGGTGAGTAGTCATTTGCATAAATTTGCATACACTTGCATTTTTATGTCTTACTTAATATTTGTTATTATTATTATTAATGAAGTGAAAAATGAAAAAGTATCGTTTCTTAAGGGAAATACTAATTTTTCAACATTAATGATAATAATATTCTCAACTTTAGTATCACATTCTCTATCAGTGTTTAAGATTGAAGACCTCCTCTTCTCTGTTCACAACTGAGATTAATTCTTTCAATTTTTTTGCTGTGCTATTGACTTTATTGCTTAATCATATTTTCGAATTGATTTCCAAGAAAAAGCAAATTATAATGTCTTGTTTTATCCACTTGGAAGGATAAACAAATTTTTAGTGGCACCTCTCCAGACACTTCAAATAAATCCCTTTGGACGTGACACAGTTTCACTGCACATTGGGTGCTATCTAAATAGCTAATATCCAACATACCAGAGGGTAGAATTCTCTTGACATGTGTGTAGAATGTGCAACACTGAACTTTGACTGAGGGAAATGTGATGCTAATAGAGTTTATATTATATGGAACAGCTAGCCAATGATGGCCAGGATAGAGTTGTGACGACATAAAAAACAAGCTTTATAGGATTGGATGTATTGATATATGGGGGCGAGGGGGCAGCGGTATGGATGCGATAAAGCAGAGGGAAGGAGTAATAAGTTCTTAGTAGTATTATATTCTGGTTGATTCAGAGAAGTAGTTGAATAAGTTAACTGAATGCATAGCTGGACTTCAAATTTGTAAGATTTCATACTTTGTATTGTTTCTTCTGAAAGGTACAAAGACGTTGTTGAATTTTTGAAACCATTTTATTTTTGTCTTCATTGGTCAGCTGCCCAATCCTGGTTGGTACCAGTTATTCTTTATTCTGGTAGATTTTCGTGAATTCAAATAAAACCTATTCTATTTTGACCATTACAACCAAATTTCCTTTCAAACCAACACCACTGTCCAAAACCTACTAGAAAGAAACATATGCTAGTCTGCGAAATATAATAATCCCAACGCTCGCCATAACAACTAAAAATGGTAGTCATATTCACGGGACGGATTAGTCTGTGGTAGAATTAGGTCATGGGATGCCTCGGGCCAAATGACCAATCTACTTGTATGGTTTAGTATGTTAGCAGGCTGGTACAACTCTGCCGCTGCCGCCGCATACATAGGGGCTGGGAGAGCAGGAACTTAACGCCACGGCCGCTGCACACACTGCCAAAGCCGTGCAACGGACCGACAATGCCAGTGTATTACTCATGTGGCGAAACGGCAGCTTGCGTCTCGTACAATTTTATGTCAACAATGTGTTCCCCGAGGCTAACCCCTTTATAGATATATACATGTATGTAGTCCTGAATAAACCCCGAGTATTTGTACCACAATATTTTTCAATCATTTAGTGTAAATACGACCAGAATTGGTCAATTTATAAATTATTAAACAATATGTGTGCAGGACTATACTAATTACGTTCATAACATAACAGTAGCGGCAAAGTGTTGAGTGTGCTGAAAGGTATATAGAATAGTATCATGGTAATGAAAAAAGTTAGGGTGGGGGGGGGGGGGGGGAGTGTTCCTTTTGATCTGTAACCTTTTAAGATGCCATTCCCAATCACTGCCACCATAGATTTAGGCATGTACCCGTACTAAGAACATTCATATTATATTGTATGTGAGCATTACAAAAGAAAGTGCATAAAAGCCAATTTCTATACCTTATTTTGTTGGAAGACTTTGACTTTGAAAGTCTAGATAAGGAAGCCGGCGCTCACCACCTGCATTCAAAATGTTGATAAGCCCCAGTATAACCCAGCATTCATTAACCTCGCCATTGTCGAACTGTGCATGTTCTTATGTAGCTTTTGAGTCCACAAGCTATGGCATACACAGTCTTAGATCAGGACAAGACATGCTATGACAAGATAACACATAGCTAGCTCCGTTGGTTTCCTATGAGAGCTTACAATGCAATGTCTTTTTTTGGGTAAAAGTATACGTTCTTTACAAGGCTGGAGGCCTAGCATAGTTATTCTTGTATGTTGCCTGAACAAATCATGCTATAGGTGTGTTGTTCCAGGTGATAAGGTTGTTCTTTGTGCCGCTTATTATGCATGTACTGACGTATTAACTCCCTAATAGGGGCGTTTTTATACCAAAAAAGAGAATAGACAACAATTTTATCTTTTTCTAAAAGATATTCCATCAGAAATCAGAAATTGATAGGGTGCCAATTAAGATGGATTCAATACCATTGCCTCTCCGTTTTTAGTGAAAAAGGTGCAGGGGAGTTTCAGCATTTGGTGTTTACAACTTCTAAGGAACCTCTCTTTTTGCTCCCATTTTTAATTAAAAGCGCCTAATTTGGAGAGCATCAAAAGGGTTAAACCTTCACATTTTAATAACCGTATTTGGCATTCTTCTTTAAAACAACCCAAATATGACAGAACACAAATTGTTGTAATGAATAGGTGTTCTGATGTTTTTCAAGAACTTTAGTTTACCCTGCAGTTAACACTGGCACATAACAATATATTTATAGGCCATAGTAAAAACCATAAAAAGGTAGAAAAAGGTGGTCTGAAGAATTTGTCAAAATCATAACCTTGAGATAAAAGACTTAATGCGCCAGATTTTCAGCTGCGCTTTAAGCTGATTTGGTATAGAATGCTCAAATTTGATAAAGATTTGTTTTTAATTACATTGGTATCATCATATAATAATGAAGAGATTAAACATAAAAAAATGATTAACGGATTAGTCCTAACGTAACAAGACTCGGGGATGTTTTCTTTCCAGCTCTGCAGCGAATAAGGGGGAGGGGACGTCCTATTGTCCCAATTAACCTATTGTCTTTCTGGTCATTACTAGACTCTAATCCAAATTAGCTGCCGGCGTGAAGTTTAGTGCCTAATGCCTGGTGCTTTTCAAGGGACCAATGAATAAATTTGTTTCACATCATTTAAACTTTTAGCACAATACATGATTAATAGAATTGGAATCTTAATTTTTCTGTACAGATCTAGGGTAATTATTTATCAGCTCCAGGAGCTTCACTAATTTCTATATTGGTTAATTGCCTTATTTACTGAACATTAGCTGGTACATTCAGCAATGGGGTGAAATGAAGAGGAAAACATTATGTAGGTCAACTGGAAAGCATGTTCTATTCTCACTTAGGAAGTAATTAGCTACGTCCTATATATCTAACATAAATGGCTTATTAAACTCTAATCTTTTATAATAAAGTTGACTTTAACAAAAGAATTGAGTATCTTAAATGAACAATTATGACAAATAATGATTTAAAAGGTGTATGTTTTGATCATTATAAGAGGGTTCTCCATGAAAATTGGTCATATAGCATCAACTTTGTTGTCACGTTTTGGTTAATGAGAGAGAATGATTCAAACTATATTTGAAATCTTGGTTACATCTTTTACTGAGTAAATATCTCTCATACAAGTCAACAGAAGTTTGTTCTGTCCTATTTGGTAGGATACTAACATAGCCTCAACTATGTTTTTTGAATCATTTTTAAAAGATAATTACCCCAATATTGCCCAATGGGGTTGTTGATGTAAATAAAGCTTTAGCATTGGCTATGTGATCGCCTTTGTCTCGCAACTAGGCCACCATCACCAGAGGGGTAACTCCGCCGAGCAAAGTATGGCGGACTTGACGCCGAGATAACTAATATATATATATAACCCTATTTCTTAACAATGTGGCCCTTTTGCCATTGTCCAAAAGGGTCCCCATTACCTAGTTTTCTTTGTTCTGACCCAGTGAGATTGGTTTGTTGTGCTGCTGTGTGTGCGTGCGCGAGTGTCTCAGGATTCAGGAAACACAAGCAAATACTTGTATGCCGAGGCGAAAACAAAACAATATAAAGTCTGGCTAGAAGAAGTAAGTAGTATGTATGAGCACAACACAACACTGGCATCTTTTTTACTGATCATTGCCCGAGGAATTTTTGGTTTTCCAATCTCCACTCGCGTACATTGAGCCTGCTTGCAGGTGGCTGCAACATTAAGACGGACAAGGGGGATTTAGTGATTTGATTTTGCCTTTTCTTTCTCCTCCCCTATTCTAGTCTCTCAAGAGCATTTTGGGATTCATGAATGTGAGCCGCTCATGGTCCGCCCCGCTTGCTTTGAATGGCCACAGCAGCTGCACGGAGAACCGTGGACATGTTTCACACATTCACCCATTAGACGCCATAACATAATGGTCAGCTCATGACTCTCGGACCCGACACTTGATACCCCGGCGATCCGAGCTGACGTCCGTCGACGCCATAGCCACCGCCGCGCTAAAGTGTAGATAACAGGCTATCATGCTATCGGGGTCCGTTACTAAAATATCATAATTTGAATGGCGTTAGATTTCCGTCCCAAGAGAGTGGAGAGGTATCCTGTCCACTTTCCGAGAACACTTTACTTAGGGATTTAATAAGACGAACAAAATATTTTATCAGGGAGAAACTGGTAAATTATTTATTTGATCGTTAATAAGACTAGACAGTTGTTGGTGCGGGCGGTCTTTTTCAAATGCACAGGAGATATGGCAAAGATTTACAATCTTATACAAATTCACCATTATAACCGCTTAAGTTATTTATACATTATTTGTAATTAAATGAAGTAATCATTCCCTGCCAGAACATGCAGGTTCAAGTTAAGTTTGGGGGAGATGTAGTTCAACAAACTCAAAACAAGAATCTTTTAAAAATAAAATCAGACAGTTGCATGATTTTGTTTCGTTTTATCTTTTTTGTAGCATGATTTAAATCACGGAACAGAGAAATTCTTTGAGAGGGGAAAGAGAAGGGGGTTAATATTAATTTTACAACCAAACATTTAATATATTACTATCTCTTAATCAAACTACTCCAATAATCTTAAACTGCTTCTTAAAGATGGGAGTATCATAAAAGGGACAATTTATACGCCACAGAATTAAGAATAAAGCAACATTTCACAAGGGTTTTCTGCAGCTGCTTTCTGCAATTAATCCACCTCAACCCTATATCATGCTGGCCAGGTCTCAAAATGTATCGAACTGACCGAGAGAGCGATTGAGTGCTAGTGTAACTGTTGACAAATCATAAAACAACAAACTAATGCTAGTATTATTTCTAACTTGCAGACTTCCATTGTTATTTGGATAAAGCCCAAGTTTACTTTGTGTTATTGTAGTATTCTTGAATGGTCAATCGCTGAATAGATGAAACGTGACTGCGCGACCCTGCAGCTTATTTCAAGAATAGACGGTTTGAGAGTTTATCCCTCATAATTTATTTAACGGTTAATTGCTTGTGTTGATTCAATTCCAGCCCTTGATTTGATGATGATAACGGAGTCAAAAAGGAGTCAGAACTAATAGCTTTGCCATCTTAACCCCTCGAAATGTAGCTGAAGATTTACCATGGGAATTACATGTCCATTACCAACGATCAGTCGTTAGGAAATTGCCGATTGATTGAAGCTTACAGTATCTACACGACTAATATCGTATTGTGGCGTAATTACCGTCAGAATACCGATACTTAAAGGCTACTCTGCCGGCCGATGGAGCAAAAAGCCCCAAGGCGATGGGTATTTTCACGCTGGCCTTTTCAATTTACATAACCGCAAAAACCACAGGAACCACAAGATGTCTAAATATTCTTAAAGATTTGTGGCCATTACATGGTAATTTTAGTAAATGCTCAGGGGTGTTGGGGATTGTGGTGGTGGTGATGGTGGATATAATTTTGTAATTGTTGGTTAAAATAAGCATGTCCAATCTAGAGATTGAGTGACTTGCTATTCAACACCAGTCCCAAGTATTTTTTTCGTTAACCACAAGTCATGTGATTAACCACAAGTCATGTGATTAAACAGAGGAAGTATTATCGTAAGATATGTCAACAATTGTCTAAAGCGATCATTTGCGATTATTTACTGAACAAAACCACAGATGGCCGGCCGGCCGGTCTATATGGTATAAACGTGACAAATACAAGAGGTCTGTATGCCAACTAGTTTGGCCTCTTTGCTCATACCAGAGCAATGTGTGTGTGTAACCTGTGTGGCATCATTGATGCTCACTCAGTATGTATATATATGTTTTCAATGTTTTTTTTCCATCTCGGTCGAAGCAAGAGCAACAGAAGCAACAGATACACCCGGTAATCTAATAGTCATTGAGTAATTTCACTACTGGACGGCTTGTAAAGTGTGATGAGGTGAGAGCCCTTCATGTTGATGTATCATAGACCTGTCTATAACTATATAAAATGCTTGCGGCGTTTATAGTTAACAACACAAAATAGTAATGGAAGATTGAAAGAAAAATTTCTGGGGCACGGTCAATATTTTTCCATAGCACATTTCCCTTAACTCGTCTAAAATGATATGGCGGTATGAAGATGATGAAAAGAAGCATCCAATCTTTTTTATATCTCAAGAGCATTTTGGGTGTTTGGTTTAAAATCCTAACACCCTCTGTAAAAGGCATAGCATGTAGAGCTTCAATTCTTGTTGTGCTTTTACACAAGGGGGAGCAGAGGATATATTACGGAATAGTGCAAATTAAGGAGCGTACTAGTTTGGTTTATATTCTGTACCCGTTTTATGAATGGCATATATCTTGAATTACTTGAATTACGTTTGTATCTTCTACTGGGAGTATGGTTTATTAACGGAACAGCCCATTTTGGGAGTTTGGGGTTAACAAAATTTGGCACATAAGGAGTTCTTTACCCTAGATTTGGTTATTGGATGCTGGCACATTGTTATTTTTATGATTGGGGAAAATACAGATGACGATTATGTGAAGAGCGATCTGGCGCGTCGCAATTTTGAACCATTTTAGCGAATCTTGACTAAATCTGGGGAAATGATGGTGACAGTTAGTGCTTGTAAGTTATGAGTTATAATGTGGCCAATTATAGGAATTGAATTATCCAAGCTGAATATATGTCAATTACCCACAAACCTTTGGGGCAATCTCACTATAAATATCTATCTAATTGGCCCCGCACCACGTTTTTGATTAAAAAGAATTGGCAGCCCGTGTTGAAGAGGTCCCATACAATAGATAGCCAATTAAAGATTTTTGCCAATATGGGCAGTTTTCCTCACGCCCGCTAATCAGATAACATTTATGGTCAAATTTCATTTGACGAGAAATTGAAAACTGTCGAGTTACAGGGTATAATATTGAAACTTGAGGATCTCTGGCAATCGCTCCGCAATTGATGGCTCAATACCTTATCATTGCCTAAAAAAAGAAAGTGACCGCTGGAGCTTTAGGCAATAGCCGGCACCAACGCTCGGCATCACCGCGTATCTTGCACCGATATGCTATTGAATTTGGATATTTCGTTTCATGTCCTGTAACCACAATATAAAAATATAAATCTGCTTTTACCATTTCCTTTGAAAGGCTAGATCCAGTCAACACTTTGCCAACCAGCTCAGTTAGTTGAACGCACTGCTATACAATACACTATTTATGTAAAATGGTCCATTTTTGGTTCAAAAAAGGTGGAAATTGGGGCTTATTCCCCAATAGCAATTACTCGAATGGGTAAGACATTTTATGGACGACTGCTTAGGGCAAATATTGAGATTGTGAACAAAATGGTTTAAGTTATATTTCATTACCTACCTGCCTACTGGTATAGTTTGGCTGTTGACCCAAACTTTAACAAGCCCCGATATATACCCCTAATTGAATCCACACAAACTTGTGCAAACAAAACTCTATGCCTTTGCTAACCCATCTACTTTTACCAAACAGTTTGTTTTTGTTTCTGCTCTAAGATTAACTTCATCACCCCCTTCCAGACCCCATCCTATCACTTTCTTATAACATCTACCTATAGATGGTGCACTTGTTTCTTCCTCCCCTCATCTAACACTATACCAAACCCTACCACCATCAATGTTTGTATTTATTAACCCATTCATTTAACCTATATCTGACTTTACCAATTCATCCAACCGTGTATTGCTATTGAGCGAAAACCCCTACAACTACCCGTTGCCACTTGAACGCTGTGACCCACTATCTGACAGACCCCTTCTCTACAGACTTTGCTCTCCACTTTAACTAAACACTTGATCTTCCACTGTTCATGTATTAGTCGCCGAGTCATTGTATATCATGTGCTATTGGTCTACTCTATTCAAACCAAACAATACCGAATAAAATAGGATAGGGTGAACGAAAAAGTATCGCTTCATCCCCTAAAGTACCAACTAAATGATAAGATAGACTATGCAATTGAAATCCTAACAATGAGTCTCGGATTAATAATAATACAGGGTAAAGTTAGAATGCGTTTCAGTCTTTATTAATTGTGAGGGCTGCATCCTGTTCTAATGTCGTCCTACCAGACTACGTTTACGTTATGCTATGTTGAACCTTGCAAATTCAGTTATAAAGCAGCTACTCTGATGCTAAACCATAGGATCCATCTAAGGGGGGGAAACCACTAGATTTCTTACGATAACTAACATTATAGGCGCTTAATCTCGCTCGACAGATGACTTTGTTCGTCAAAGTAGTAGTTTAAGTCAGGTCTTTTGACGTTAAAAATTCAAACAATGTGTAATGTTCACGGTCCCATTTTGTAATCAGTTCATTTTTAATTGACTCAAGAGAACATTTATTCTACATTGAGTACAAATGTGCTGAGTCATTTAGGTCATGTGACTACATTCATGATGTATTTTATCTGGCGAGATGTGCAGCCCGTCAAGTCTTATAAAAGTCACGATAACAACTTGTCTCGAAAAACAACATCAATGTGTCAGGTAAAGCTCATGCCTGCCAGTGTAACTTACACCATCTTTGAATACTTTCCTAGCCAAGGTCCTCTAAAGGATAATGATATCTGTAGCTTGTAAAAGGCAACCCCCTCAAAATAATCAGATAATGCCCCTTTAAGTGGATAAATGGTGCCAAAACTTGAGCCATGATTCTGTTCTTGTGTCTATTCATATGCAGCAGCACATACAACCGGCAATGCTCTGCAACTTGACCCGCAGTGAACCATAGCTAGTCATCACCAAGTCTACCAAACTACCAATCAACTTTGATTTGCCAACGTGAAATTAGAACGCTTTTATAGTAACTGTGGCAGGGCAGGGGTAAAATAAGACAGAAAGAAGGAACAAAATTGGTACATTTTTGGTGTACTCCAGGGTGCGTGTATCATCTTTATGCGCTAACGTTCTCTCTAAAGAATCGAGAGAAAAATGTATCTCGTAAAATATAATTTTTCAAGAAAACGAAACGGGGAAGAAAAAAATGAACAGAATCCTCATCACCTGAGGAAGTTTGGTGATGACATAGAAACAATAGCAACAAAGCACTAGGGTATCATCTGTGAGTATATATACACCAATCGCATTCTGGTGCCATTTTTCAAGTCCCAGAACATATTTTTCCCCTCGTTTTCTTGTCAAATATCTTGGTTCTATAACGCAAATATTATGTGGCTTATACATGTATTTTGAGATAATCATCCATAAAATTTAAATATGGTAATGTAACTGGAGAGAATGTAAAGCTGCTCCTACGAATGGATTCCATATCCGACTCATATCTCATTCTGATTACGGGAAACAAAATGTGGGAAAAGTGATTTTGTTATTCTACGGCATAAATATAAATTACAGTGGGTGTTAAGAATCCTAGTTATATGGTTACAAAATGATCTTTTCATCAATATTCATCATTCAGAACTCCATTATCAGTAACTTGACCACTAGATTGGAGCCCATTTGGGACTCCGTTTTTGTAATTGGGCCCAGAAAACAACAGAGAGAGAGAATTAAAAAAAATGAGATGATGAATCAAAACGGGCCGTTACAGGTTTCTGCGCCGGGTGGGCTTCTAAAACAGACCCAAAGTAATCGTGACAATGCAGATGAGGGGGATTATCATGGTACCTTGATTATACATCAATCACATTCATTCAAGTCTCACCTGAATATTGATGAAGTATATGTATCAATTACAGACAGAGTCTAACTACTTGCCGCTGCACCGTCAACAATAAAATAGCCCCGAAAAACGGCACTCTCTAACGTTCCTCATAGTGTTATGTAACGCTACACAAACCTCAAACCGACTTGTTGGCCCCTGTGGCACCCACACACACACACTCGCAAACACCTGTCCGGGAATGACCAATCAGAAAGCGTGGTAGATAAGCGAGGAAGTCCGTTTATGACTCGTAACGGTAGCATGGGGAAGACAGAGAGAGAGAGGAGTTTTTTTACTAGTGAAGACATACGCACGCAGGTATGCAGCGTATGATAAGTCTTTAACTATAGGCAAGCCTGGGCATGTAGAAACAGGTTTCTTGCATAGGTATTTCGTATGAGTACGTATATAGCGGTGTGTGTGTGAAGTACACGGACTTTACACAAGTTTTAGAAGTGGCTACTGGGTGTGGTCAATACACTAGTATAAAAGTACATCCCAGAATTCAACTGTGTAGTAGAGTTGGTTCGGAGGAGAAAAAAGTGGTATCGTGTCGGATAACTCAAGTTCTGAACTTGTTGGGGGGGGAGGATGCCAGTTGGCCTTAGGTTCTAGCTGAAATACCAGGTTTTTTTCTGTTTTCGCTCGCGAGGAGTGCATAGATGGCGCAGGTATGATAGTATAGTATGGTGATGGTGTCGGATGGGTGGTGACATACACAGTGATTTTTATACGTGTATCATAAACGACATGTTATATTCGCAGGTGTTATCCGCAAGATGCGGATCTGAATAAATCATATCTTAAAGCCATTGATATGTTTTGACTAATGATGCTAAATTTTAATGCATCAGGGTGCCCAAGAATTTGACATATGATGAGCCAGCAGAAGATAGTATACCGTTATTGTACGGTCTTGTTAACGAAGCTCGTAAGTCGGTTTTTTTCCTCTATCTTTCTTCTTTGATTGAGGAGGGGGAAATGACAACGATACAATCTTGAATGTCGGAGTACGGTTATAAACGATTGTTTGATGGTCATTTAGTGCTTGACCATTGGTAGCCATTGAAGTGTAACTGAGTTGTCATAATGGACGTAGTAATGTAATGATTTTATGAACCAAATGCCGTAAAACGTTTAACGAGACATTTTAGTTAACGCATCCAGGCGATCAACTTTGTAAATACTATATAGTTGCAATTACACAAGAATACTTACGTTCAATACTAGGTTGGAGTTCTTTTGCCTTAGAACATGCCCACACATGAGCTCCCAAAGGGATTTGAACTTGCCCCTTCCTTATCCCCATGCACCAAACACTAACCTCAAATGTCGAAAGTGTCAAGCATCTATCAAATTGAGCGTGCATTTATTGATCCCATGTTGCAAGACATGACCAAATCTCATCACTTAAAGTTGTTTTACACGGCCTTATGTGTTAGACACAAACGCCCGGGCAGGGACCCTCAATCTCAGCCTTGTGTTTGCTGACTTAAAACCTCGGAGACCAAACACACTGAACATTGACTTCCCCTCTGGCTATTTGTCCCCAGCATTTCGACATGTTCTCATAGTTTATGCATTCTGTTGTATGTAGTGCACCATTCGTCCTGCCCCCTTGATGCCCCCTTTCTCCCAGTGCCATCCATTCTCTCAGGGGCTACACCCTGTAGGCAGATAATCAATTGTCCTGATTGTTGCAACCATTACAATCTCATCCCTGGACACAGTTCAACGACCCGCATGCAAAGGCATTCTAAAAAATATCATCGATGGCTTTTTGGAATCATAAATACCCCAAACTTGCCCATGAGGTCAGTCGTCAGTCAGTTCACTTCAGTCAGTTTTGGTCATTGAACGGGAGTTTCTATGAGGAGGACGACTATTGATTGTTGCCGAGCGACTCCTCGGACTCTTGAACTTCTGAAGGCAATACAGACAAGGGTGCGTGATAGGTGATTCAATAACTCTAACATAATGACGCAAGGAAATTTACCGTCTTCTTGAAAAAGGAAGGGGTCACTTGAAATTTATTGATCATAATTGATAGTGTTATTCAGTACGTCCAGCTGGTACTCGGACATAATGAAAATAATTGAACACATTGCGTCTTGGCGATAGAAAGATTCTCTATGAACAATAACCTATGGCAGAAATCAAATTTCATATCGGCAGTATTCCATAGATACATGAGGCCATGGTCTAGTGGCAATAGAGCGAAAGCAGTTCTGAGCGATGTAAAAAAAAATCATATCATAAAAATAGTGATTGATGGTAGGAGTTAGTTTAAAAAACATTTCAATTTAGAGAAAATAGCCCCATTTACGGATTGGTGATGTCGCGAGGTGATTTTTGCGGCGCGTCATCAGCCACCAAGAAGCCGTCTGCCTGAGAGCAGCTCACGGTGATCTGTAATTGATAACCTAAATATGGAATGTGTGTATTAGTTAGCTAATATGAAATACACAATTGACATGCTCCGACATGTACCGCGATCATTAAATTATTACATTTTTGTCTCAAGAAATTACGAGAAAATGCATATATTTTTTGCATTCTCTACTTAATTCGTAGAATTTGGCAGCGTCAAAGTAATTGGGTTATAAGACCTGAACACATTAAAAAGTAATGACAGCAATCTGATTAGTTTGTGGGTAAAGATACACTTTTGTCGGAGTGCGAAATCCTGCCACGTGTGAAGGATGAGGAATTATAGACGTAAAAGTGTGAAATATTTTGTTTTTAATATATGGAACATGCGTAGGAAACAGAAGTCATAATCAGTGAGATTTGTTGAGAGGCATTAGATAAAAACGCATGATAGGTTTGATTATTTGACGGCAATTCGGACATGACTTTTTTTGATAATTTTTGTTCAGAAGTACGCACTATGTGCACATGAGATGTAGCCAGATATTACTGATGAGCATTATGATGTGTATGGCGTGCTAAAAAGTGGATGCGCGATCATTTTGGGGCGGCAGTCTTGAGGGAAGGTAACAAAGTGGAAAGAATAGGATTTCTGTTAATCTACTACAATGGTACCCATTGTTATATTTATAACGGAAGCAAAAGTGAATAAACTTCCAATCATCCTCCAGTCCACATCCATATTCATCCTCCACCTCATCCCCTGTGCCGTCCTTACAAAGAGGGATTAACTAACAACACTAACGAATGCTTTCGACCAAGCCAAGAATGTTGTGACTTCACTAGGGTTATGCCCACGTATGTGATACCGTACACCATATGATGTTGTTAGACAAACTCACCTTTCATCAACAAATCCGATGCTTTGCTTCTTAAGAACTCTGTCGGCATTTAAGAAGTGTTGTAGTAATCCTGTTATCTGTGTGACATTTGAGGGAGGGAAGGATGTATTGTATGGGAGGGGGCATGTGAGGGAAAGGGCAAGGACAGGGGGACAGACGGTAGAGCTTTTGTCGTCCAAACCATTTAACAAGGGATATAGAGGAACATCAAAGCTTATATCAATGATCTTGATTGAGAGATTCAAATAGTCTTATAGGATTCAGAGAGATTGGGGATATAATCCCGATTTGCAAATCCGCCTGGTAAGAGTTGTGGTACCAGCATATATCGGTTTTGATCGGACAACATTAACATTATCATCCTGACGAATGTATTATAATTCTGGTGCAGTAGCGTGGGTTTTCTGCTAAATTAGAAGCAGATTGCATTACCACATTATCTATTATTAACACCTTTCATAATCGTACACATCGATGAATTAAAATTGGGCTATGTATATTACGGGCGGAATATATAATATGTAACGTATGAGCAGAATGCTTATTATCAACCCATTCTAGCAGTTCATATGAGAAAATTGCTATAAATATAAGAGTTCGAAAAAGATGAACTTTAACAAAAAAATCTGTTCTTGTTTTTCGACATTGAGGATGCTGTATGTTTTGAAAGGTGCACACTGTGTGTGTAATAATACACACTCAGGGGAACCATCGAGTGCTTGCCGACTATATGCAAGTCTTGATTGGTCAACTATGCACACTGCACAGCGCAAGTTTACCGACGTAAACGGCAGTGGTGGTCAGCTTGTTTAGACCAGTACCAACTTGTCAAACAAGCCTGTGAATCAAGGTTTATCCGCTTAATCCTTTGAGACCAATGCGATTTTCTGTGAATCAATAAGAAGAAAAATACATATTCAAGGAGCCATAACACATAATAACTCAACGATACCACTTGTGGTGTCCATTTCTTGCAATCGGGACAAATCCCTGGTCGGCTGAAATCCAGGTCTTACCGCAGACACGGTCATGAGTAGACAGTGCTGGCCAATGACCATGTGTGTACCAACGAACATGAACCACTTAACCAAGTGTCGAGGCTTTATTGAAATTTTATCCTGTGGCTTTGCTGCGGACTTGGGTTACATCCACCGGAATCAGTAAAATACGAATTAACCGGCATTGTTTTGTAACAAAGTACCAAACGATGAAGAGAGGAATATGTATCAAATATCTTTTAATTATAGATCCGATAATTGGAACTACTCTTCACTCGTTTGGGAGTTGGGTTCTTCTGGGATAGGTTTGTTTGGTGTGATACACATTTTTGTTTCGGTACAAACTCTTTATTTTTCCACTTTCTAGTATTTATTCAGTGAAACCCCCAGCAAAGCCCAAGTCTGTTCTGTAGCGAGGGGGTTATAATTAAAGAGCCTGTGGCTTTTTGACGATTTAGGGCGTGCATCCTCCAGCTGTCACATTCAATTTACCCAATTTTGACGGTTATTCATCAATAATTTCTGACCGAGAAACAGATTTTCATCTGCTCGTCGCTTATTTAAGTATTTTGGTCAAATGTTGAGGCGGCGGCAGGAGGAGGAGGCTGCCAACCCGTGGTCTATATATGTCAGCGAGCCCATTGACAAAGATGCTCAATTATTCCAATTTGTCATTTTGTTAAAACGATTGATATTGGAAGAATCTGTGTATAGCCTGCTTGTCAAGTGTCTTCTTAAAACCAATAGCTTTCAAAACGGTTGCTTTGGACGAAGGTTTTATAAATGACACTTGGTTCTGAATAAAACATAGTATGTGTGGCAGCAGAATCGTACCCGTCAAAATTCCACTGGTTATTTGCATCGTTGCAGATGTCAAAAGGCTATTCACACCCACCCTACCCCCTCATGTAGTGATACTGCAGTAATAGATGTATAAACAAAGTGGACTTTCTCGATTAGAGGTGTCGCAAAACCGTCATGCCAATGATGTCAGAGAGGTTCATTATTGGGGCTGGGGCTATACAGGGCAAGTTTGATATTTATATGAATGTGACATCTTCATATCATATTGGAACCGTATCTGACTATGTTGAGAAGGGATAACGGTTGATGGTATTAATCCGAGATATGCTGAATGATTGCTAAAATGGAAAAGAATTTCAAATCATCTTGATCCTTTATTAGTAACCAAGGAGAACCAATTGATCAATTATTGTCAAATTCATGTTTATCAGTCTTTAACTCCCCATATATGCATCAGGACTCATGGTCTAACTGTTCAAAAGACTCAAATTTGCCTTGGTACAATTTTTTAACCCTAAACTTCAGGGACCCCGAGTAGTCGACAACTTGATATACAATCCTCAGGGGTTAAATTCAACCCCCAGTGCTGTATTTGTATACACAGAACGGCATGCATAACTCATCTAGAACCACAAACCGTGACGTCCCAGCGTATGGCAATTTTGACACTAGTGGGAGGATGGATAGATAATAAAATGTTGGGTTTATTCCATCCCTCTATCTCTCTACTATTATTACCAGGGTATCCTTTACCTTATGATACCAGTATTATTATTATGGACATAGACTTACTGGTACTGTTCAACTAATCATCTTTTTATTTTATATCTACAAAATGTCCATGCAAAAGTATGTTTTGTTTGTTAAAAGTGTTTCTCTCAATTTGATGCTTGGCATAGTGGTTCGAAAATATGGACAAACCATGCTGCAGTATATAGGTGCAGATTAAGTGTTGGTTCCAATATGGGATTGATCTATATGACCTTTTGTGACTATCTAGGTTAAATCATGGTTAGATTAGCTGAAATTGTTGCCAATGATATTGATAGCATTTGGTCACCATTCAGGTAACCAATGGTTACTAACCATAGCATACCCTTTTCTCAATTGAAATCATATTTGAATGAGAGTAGTCCATGTGAAACTTACACATGCATGTTAGCGATACTCCAGTTCTGTACGTTTATGTTACCCGGGAACCTGAAAGCAAGAAAAAGTTTACACAGTGAGAATCTTATCCATGATATTGCTTGGTACTTTAATAGATACCTTGCATGATATGCTTGGTTGCAAATGTTAAGAATGTCCAAGGTGTCCCTACAAACATTTACTCTCAAACATCTAAAATGTACTCCAACTGGTGGTGCCTGCTTGTTTTCTACTATTAGAGGAGATGGTAATACACATGTAAGTTCCTCAAATTCATGTTGTAACCATTGAACCTGTCTGTGTTGGTACTTCACTGCAAACCTTTATTTTGTCGGGTTTTCTTCAGAGAGAACCAGACAATATGTCAGAAATGAAGCTCTTATGTTTCTTGAAAAGATTTTACATGCTGGGCATCATGAGCTCCATTCCATAGTAAAGTAAGATATTTATATAGGTCAAAAGTTTCTAGAAAAGAGGGCCTAACACATTGGGTAGGTGTGCATCAAATAATGACATAGTTCCTCTATGCTTATCCCTATTATACAGATCTCTACCCCTCCTCCAGTGGGCAAATCTGTATTGCACACGAACAGATAGATACCTTTAAAAGAAACTTGCTGTGTAGGGTAGTTAGTTTGAGTAGGGGAATGATGAGACATCATATTTAAACATTAGGACACATTGTTAATCTACGGCTCTGGGTTCTGTTAACCTAATTTTGTGTGAATACCGGTTGTCCATCCTGCCAACCGGACAGACAGCAGGTGCATGATCCTGTCAAATTAACCCCTCCCCTTAAAAGTCACAATAGCAGATTTGTCTGTCAGATTTTTGTCAAACATTCATACATATTTTTATTCCTCAAACAGAAGTATAATATTCAGTTTAAAACTTTTGTATACTAAGGGTTGTTAAAAAATTGAATCCAGATTTTTATTTTTGGTTTTTTATAAATCACCAACTGAGAACATTGGCAACATCTATGCGTAATACATAGCCACTGAATGCTGTAAGATTACCGTCGCTATAAGTGATTTCACTTATAAATTATATCGTCATCAATAAAAATCACTAGACTAGAACTCCATTGCAGCAGCAGACATCTATCGCATTGTTTCTAGATATCGATATTCTACTGGTATAAAAGCATATTATAAAACGCTAGCGACCTACATTGGGTATGGATTGTCTTTTGAGGCTATTATAAAAATACTTATTTTATTTGTCAGATGTTTTTGAGGTAGATAGGTACTAAAAATGAACAGCCACAGGGGTACGATGAATCAAATAGGTCTGAATAGCCGTTTACGCGGCGTATCAGTCCGATGTCTGGGGGCGCTATTGCAATCTGGAAATGTCTCGATTAGGAAATGATAGCCCTTATGCACTCTGGCTATAAATGGTTTGAATGTTCAAATTGAAATTTCAAACTCAATTTTGCATACTGAAACTCTTACTGCCAAATGGCAAAAAGTGCATATTTCAATTTGTCGTACTGCAAAATGTCATTGTTAGACTATATTTCTTTTCTTATCATTCTGTAACAGAAAATGTGTATGATTTTTTACTTTGTTCTCATGTATAATTTTGATTCCTATATTTAGACCTACATTTCTGTTCTGATTCAAGAAGTGGGGATTTTATTTCAAAAGTGCATGAAAAGTTCCATCCTTATGTTTTCGATTTGTTAGAAAAAAGTGTAGATTGCAAAAACTAGAAAGTAAGTTTATCACATCTATTCCAGGTTAAAGCAGAAACCTTTGCGGACATTCCAAAATGGGAAGAAGATTTGTATGATAGTGCACCCATTTAATGCCATTACATCGATGTTGTATACTCCCTCAGGCATGGTGCATTGGCTAACATTAGCTGTACAGTCAAACCCAGGCTGCGCCCCTAATCTGAATGACAAAATCTATAATACTACTTAGATTCCAAGTAGAGCATTCTATAATGGGTGTATGGAATCAAGATGGAAGAGCCCATAATGGGCGGGCGAATAAAAGGCGACTAAAAAGTACTTATAGAGAAAAATACAAGATTCTTGAGTGGCATGCTTCATCAACACATGCCGACAACTCGCAAGTTGACACATTGACCATTTTTGCTATAGCGTCTGGCCTTACTATGTAAATGCACATTTTCATGGCATTTCTTCAGAAACATTCAAAAACACTTGAACTTGTTCCGAGACTGCAATTTATGGTCAATTATCGTTCCGCTCAAAATTGCCCGTTCGTTTCGTAGATTCATAGGTATCATGGTTTGTTAATGTGTTGCTAAGTGAGGTGAATGTAAGATGGAGTCCATTCCGATTAATTCATCTGGGAATTGATGGAGCGGGCATTGAAAGCATCATAGCGGACAGTGAGAGTGACGCGGAAGTGTCCAAAGTTGGACAGTTTCATCTTCATCATCTCGAATGTGTAATTGAATGGCTCTGATTGGTCAGATTTTTCACATAGTTGTATCTTTTTTATGAGCAGACTATCGATTAAGCTCAAATTTGAAAGGTATTGGAAGGGCATTGATTTGATGAGGACTTTGTATCTACACTGTTTTGTGGCATTACATTCCACAGTAGCACCTTGTATTCCTGGTCTGGTTCCTAGATAAGCCCTAGTCTGTATTCAAAACATGGCTTCATGAGACCACCATTCGTGCAGATCAAGCGTACCACCAGTGAAGGTACTTAAGTTAGCAGTGACCGCCAAAGGTGCTGGCTGCCTGGGTGAATCTTACGTAGAGACGTATAGAGTACCCATAAAGAAGATGGGTTATTTCTGAATATGTAACCTGTTGCACGGTACCTTAGCTGTTGGGACATTCATTGCATCTGTTGTGAGGTATAGAGTAATTCCTTAAGAACATGTCACTATTAGAGACTTTATGTGCTCAAACAATGTGCTGTGCAGTGTGGAGTTATTCCTGGAGAAGGCAGCACTTTAATACAGGGTCGACTTTAATGCTGTGCCGGCATTTCAGAAAAAAACCTCCATGTGTACATACATTGTGTTAGTAAAGAACATTAATTTAGAAGCTAACATGGCTAGCTATCTCTTAGCCCATCTGCTGTTATGCTTTAAGTAAATCGTCAGTATAATTAGAATTGGCGCCTCATCAACATCGATTGTATGTCCACTCTCTGTCGCGGCTGCACGGCGATTCCAAGCTCTTTGATTATACCATTTCTTTAACATAACAAGATGATAAAAACAAAAAAGCCGCCTAATGAAATCACAATATTTCACTGGGATGCTGCTGTTCAAAATGCTGTTTCCGTCTTTCTGACATGTCCAATTTCCTTGTGGAAATAACATTGGCCTAAAAAGAAATCACAAATAATAAGGGGCACTTCTGAAAAAGATTCTTTTCATTTTGAATTTCCTTGGAATAATATGAATTTTTATGATGAATCACGGTAACATCTGGAATGTTTGACATTTTCTAAAAGCTGTGAAATTTTTCATAATTATGTTTTTGATGTCAACAGAGGGTTGTCAAAATCCTTGCTAACTTTCCTTGATGAAAACTTGACATGGATGACCCACATATGTATCCTTCCCCTTGGTACCGGGATGATTGGTTTTTGTCATTAACAATATTATTTTTCTACCAGTATCTTAGAACTTGGATTATATTTTGCTAATGAAAATCCTTCACAGAGATTAGTATACCTCGGGTTTTTTTTGCGTAAAAATGGCACGAATTAGGTCCCAGAAGAGCAATATATACAGATGTCTTTATATTACGAATCGGTGTCAATAATAATTCCTGTATTGTTCTTAGAAACTCAATATGATTAATATATTGAGGTATGAGATCAGTATTATTTCATCCTGTTCAGTTGGATGATAAAGAATTTGACCTGAAACTTTCCTTTTAAACCAATGCGTTAACAATTTACAGGGGTGGTGGAATTATGGGAGTTGCAGAACCTAGGCTATACAGAAACAAAATTATATTAGTTCCCCCTGATAACATCCTCCGTCACTCATTATCAATAAAATGAAAAAGAAATCCTTGACAAAACACACAGGGACTATTTATATCTGTTTTGATGACAATACATGTACACATGGGTCATATAGGATGGGTTTTAGAATAGGTTTGATCATGCCTGACAATGTCCTCATGCCATGTCCATTATAATACAGGTTTTTTGCACTTACGTAATACTTAGGCACATACTAACTACCATCTGAAACTGTTAACCTTAATTTGCCGTTCGCCGTCTACCATGTAAAATTTCACAATTTGGTAATTTCAATGTAGATCACATCGAAATTATCAGCATCACTCATCCATGACATAACTTGCTTCAACCAAATTTCAATCTAGCGCCATTATTCATCCGTTTTCCCATAAATCATTGCACTTCAGGGTTCCCACGTACCTCATCTATTGAGAAAAATCCTTTTTCCAATTTTCTTCTTCTTCGGCAATCTCTCAATGCCCCTTAACCTATTGAAATGTTGTATATCTTTTCTGAATTTATGCATGATCTTGATAAAACAGATTACAATTATAAGAAGTTTAGGTTTACTCCCTGGCAAAGTCCTATGGACTGTCAACTTGATGAGATAAACCATGCACTGACAAACCCAACGGAAACTCGGATATCTGTCTTGACTATACCCCTGGTCCAGATGGGTCCCAACCAGAAGCAGTTTGGGAACCCCCTGCCATTAGTCATTACCCGTTCACGACTTAGTCAGATCATTACGAATTAAAAAGCACATTTCATGTCAACACACAGGAAACTGGACATACGTACAGGCAAGATGATAAGTTGATTTCAGGACCGAGCGGCACAAATAGGGGAAGGGGTTTGGGTTGAGAATTCAAGTCTGTACAAGTTTCGGCTGAATGTGATGACTCATGTTTTACCCAAATTTGCAGTGTCCAAGATGGTCATATCACATATTTAGCTTTCAGCCATCTTGGCTGAAACTGCTAGATATCACACCATTGTACAGTCACATGTTTGATATGAAACCTTTAAAACATTGATTAGTCCTACAAAAAAGTTGGTGAGCTACGATCAAAGTCAGTTAGTTATCATCATATTTTGAATACGGTCCAGTGTGATACCCAGCCATCGCAGATTTTGGGTTTCAGTAAACCCAACGGAATGGATACCCATTGAAAGATGTTACAGTGATAGAATTCAGCTCTTCATAAAATCAAATATAGTATTCAATCCACATACTGAACTTTACAAACCCCATAAACAACTAGTCTAATCCAATGAATGTCAAATTATCCAAAATCTAGTAGCAGTTTGTCTTGTTGATGACTTTATTATACGTATTTCGCAGCCTTTATTTTTACTGGGTCGTGTATTCATATGAATTCCATTTTGCTTTTTAGTGTCGTTGTTTAGATCACGAGCTAAATATAATAGATAATGGATTAAATTTTAATTGAAATATGAGATGGTACCAAGGTTCGTTCACTTCAATCCGGGTATTTATCCTGTCCTGTGAAAATGAATTTATATTGTAGTCCTATGTGCCAGATATAACCCAATCACCCACCCTAACTAAGATCTCGCAAAATGTAATGTTGACCCAAGCCAACATAAAAAATGTTCGTTGCTAGTTCCGGCTCTATAGGTAATAACATTGCCCGGTAATCTAACAGAATTAGGTCACGTTGCTTAACTGCAAACTCTAAGTGTTCAGTATAAGCTTGGATATGACCTTGGGATAGTGAACTCGAGACTTAGGTGTATGGATGATAATGCAAGCCTACGTTGTATGAACTATAATTGGTATAGTGTGTTTCGCTTTTACTTGGATGCCTTTTCTGGTAGAACATAGTGTGTGAGTATTAGATGGAATAGGTCATCATCGAAAGTTATACTGAATGGTGTTTAGTTGTGAGAGAGACGAGAGTATGTCATGTGGAAACAGAGCTTATAGGGAAAACGCTGTGTGAGTCAGAAAGAACATGAACTCTCTCTATCCGAGATACATACATTCATGTATAATTATCTGACCAATCCCAGGGAGAGACCCGCTATGTCCATAAGTGCTGGTGGCGGCGGCGTGGTGATGGTGGTATTATATCGTGATAATAATATCATCTCGGGCAACCAAAATACCAAAGGTCAGGCAATACATTCATGCACTAGGGGCGGAGCCCGCTCGCTCTAGTCTCTCGGCCGGCCAGGCCTGACTATGTTGTACCACCTGTCAGCGAATGTCATGATGGAATCTTTTGCTGATGGTGTTTTTATACCGGGATTTAATTTTTCTGACGGGGCTGAGCTGCAACATTCATCATGTCCATTTGGTCTTATATAAATTAAGTGTAGACCTTGACCAAGCTCTTCCCTGACCTATTTTTTGGATTGTTTGTTTGTTCAAGGGTGGTTGGATATCTGTTCATTGGTTATAGTTGAGACTGAAATGCATGGCTGGAACATTGGGTTATTGGGTAGATGTGGAGATAGCTAGTGTTTTGTTGGTAGGGTGGGATGTAGCACAATTGTGTTGGTACCTTTTTGCAGGGATTCAGAAAAATGCAAGGAAATTGCCGGCCACGGAAGTAACATCCTCTCTAGCATGCCCCTGCTGTAAGTGTTTTGGGTAGCCCATGTTTTTTCATAAAGTCATATTGTTTGTGATTTCAAATGTTTTGAGGGTATTTTTTTGTTTGTCTTCTTAGTTTTGTTTTGTTTTCATTTTGTTTTTGTGGACTCTTGTTTTTTTTGTGGTTTTTCTGTTTTTTGTTCTAATAAAAACCATGGTACCGGTAACTAGGCAAACTAATTAGAAACACTAATATTTCACATAGTACTTACCACCGAGACTATAGGCGTGACCTATATATTTGCAGAACTGCGGATATGCGTGGACAATAGGCTCTATTCCTATACTAACAATAGACATAGTCTTGTTAACTAGGCCGAAATTGACTTATTACTATTAAACATTCACACCTACTTCCACAATATTAGTCTGTTTTACCTACGGTACCAACCACAACCGTTGTCATAACTAACAATGGACCATGATGAATGATCATGTTTATATTTATGTTCTTTTGGCGGTTCGTGTGTAGGCTGACCTATAGTGGGGAGATATAAAGTATTAGTTTTTGTGTTTTTTTGTTTTGTTTGGGCACTTTTGTCTCTTTGGCAAAATACTTTAGAACAAAACGATCAGCCTCTTCTTAGATAAGTTGGATATGGATCACAGCAGCATCAGCATTTATCCCATAATACTACAAAATATATAATAGATAGGGGCTTTCCTTTTGTTCAGATAGGGGCTTTTCTTTTGTTCAGATCCGGCGAGGTAAACTATGAACGCTGCAAGGAGGTGTATATGTTACAAAAAACAGCCATATATAATGATATATACAGGGTGAGTCAAAATAGTCCGGTCCCGATTTCACCGATTTTTTAAACCAGTTAAAATTTTAAAATGAATATATTTAATGACTTGCCTAGTAAGGTGGCATTACTAGCTATAACCTAAATTTTATTTCATTAACATTTGTTATTCGAAATGGGAGATATGATAATTTTTCTAAATTCTGTGAAATAAAATCTGTTCCAACTTATCTAAGGGATCCCTATGGATGTTAACGTTTAACGCGCGCCTTTTGAATAAGTCAATCGAAGGCGTGTTGGTATTCACAGCAATTACAATAGGAAAAGAGATTCTATTGTCTTTGCGGTTATGTTTTCAATAGTTTCCGTGCAATCAGAGATAGCATATAACAAACATTGAGTTTTAACAAAATATTGACCAAAATATTTTGAAACTTGTTATTTTAATCGAACTGATATGAGAGAAGTCTGAGAGAAAACAGATCTTATATCTTTAAACAGTTTGTGATTTGGCAACTTACCAGGCAAAGTGCATAGTCCATTTTTATGAATATATTTGTGCAATACTGAGTTATATTATAATATATTTAAATACTTTGCATGCAATATCGTTCAATTTATCAGAGATTCAACAAATAAAACATGATATTTTAGTATAAATTGCAACAGTTACACAGTGTGTTGTGTTGTATGAATAACTAATATTACAGTAGAATTAACATCCACCACCAAACTTGGAACACTTTGGATTACGCGTCATTTTGTAAAAATGTTGTAAATCTGGCGTGGAATATGATATTGTCTTGAAAACATCACCAGGTATGAAGAAGTATGTCTACTCTCATAAACAATGAAAACAATTACCAATTTTGTACAAGAAGTATTTTTCTTGATTTTTTGAAAACGGGACCGGACTATTTTGACTCACCCTGTAGGTTGGTTGAGGAATTGAACCCGGGATTCCTGCGTGGAGCGCTAGAGCGTGGCCACTATGCTAGGCTAACTGTATTTTGCAAAGTCGTTGATAAATATAGATTTAGTATGGAGTTATTCAAGCATCACATTTCTTACCGTGTTGCTGATCCCCATACTTCCTTCAAAATTAAAACAAAGAAGCAATTAGCATTTTAAACAATGGGATTTGTTCATTAGGACTCCAGCTTCTTGAGGGTGTTGTTCAATCTCTAATCGTTTCAGTATTACGTGCACTAGGGCTATGAGAATTGTTCAAAATGATTACAGGCAGAAATGCTACGCGATGCGGGAAGATCATCAGGGCTGCTTGGCTATAGATGAAAGAATTTCAAAAATCAGTATATGGACATGGGACACAATTGTATTCTAAATAGGCTAAATCAATTGAGGATTTAGAAAACAACACATTAGGATGTTTCATAATCATTATTCCCAGAGCCATGCTAACAATTAATAATGGTTTTATATTATGCTGGCCTTGAATCATTGATCTCTTTCTGTTAAATAGGGCGTAAACTGCTAAAGGTAACCTCCCAACTAGTCTACACATAATGCTTAAAATTGTACTGTGTTTTTTTAATTTGTCAAATACTTGTTGAAAGTCTATCATAATGTCCCTGTATGTTGCACTGAGCTATTCAGCAGTTGACCCAAATGGATAAAATGGCGGTTAGAGTGGGAGGAAGTGGGCTAACATGAATGTGACGGGGTCACTATGTGCTGACCTATTGTCTCCAACTCTCTTTGCATGTGGCAACCTATCAATTCTCTCCGGTTTTAAACCATCACATAAGCCTAATCTTGGATTTATGGTACCATAAGGCAGGAACAGGGAAGCTTGGTTGGTGAGGTCAAATGTGCGAGTTATTGGAAATATGCCCTGCTGAGCTAGGGCTAGCTTGCAGTTTATTGTTTAATGATAATGGCACTTAATAAATAGGCCTAATCAAGTATATTGTGAAACCTTTTTGGGGAAACTAGATGATGCAAACTTAGTGAAAATACCTTCTAATCCAATGTGGAAAACTTTCTAATTGACTTTGTAAGGATAAGTCATTCAATCCTTTTATCACACAGCTAAATAGGCCTGGATGTTTGATCTTCCTTTGGGAGGGGGAAGGGGAAGGTTGCTAGCCAATCACTGAAGGTTTTCTGTTTAAATCTGCTTAGGCCTATTTGACTCACCATTTTCATGAAACGAAGACCACCTGTAAGTATCTCAGAACTAAAACCGGATCTACATCTACACATTTATTCCAACAAAAACTGAGACCCCCTTTGCCACTTGCCCATTTATGATTTAGGCCAATGTTTTTCATCATGTTCAGGAAAGGGCTCATTCAAGCCCACGATCTCTTAATCCCTTTAACGTTTCCTCACATGCCATATTTGGAAGCATGAGTAATTCCAGAACATAATTTTTTTGGGAAAGACCTGCCACATTGTTGTCATTTTTATCCAGAAATGAAGTTTTGAAAATGGCTACTGAAGACAGGTGGCCAATTGGCAGGTCTCATTACGTGATCGTTGTTAGGGAACCATGGACAGTGTTACCACAATTGCGCTTACATTTTCTATGTATTGCACTTGAACCATGTATGATCATGATGATGATGATAACATTACTATTTTATTTTTGCTAATTAATAAGGTTAAGTAGTCTGAGTGTAATTGTGCCAATTTACACAACTGCTGCTGATCATTAACAGTGTATTGCACTTGAACCCGTATGATCATAATGATGATGACATTACTATTTTATTTTTACTAATTAATAAGGTTAAGTAGTCTGAGTGTAATTGTGCCAATTTACACAACTGCTGCTGATCATTAACAGTGTATTGCACTTGAACCCGTATGATCATAATGATGATGACATTACTATTTTATTTTTGCTAATTAATAAGGTTAAGTAGTCTGAGTGTAATTGTGTTAATTTTCACTACTGATCATTTACAGTGTCTGATGTCTGGTACCAGCTAATAATGCCTCGCGAGAAAGAAGTAGCAATGAAGTTATCTTTTCTGGACAAATACATTTGCTTTTAAGGTTTAATTTGAAAATTCTTGAGGGCTTTTGTGAATCCACACAGAGACAGATTTTTTGTCCACTAAAGATCACATAACCTGTTAGGTAAAAAGGGCCCAGTGAACTAAGGGTCTTGGGATCTCAGCCCTTAAAATCTAAGCTCAGTCCAGCCTCATTAAGGAGAAGGAAGTGGTTAGAATTCAAATGGTCGCAAAAGAAAGAGGCGGACGGAGATGGGTCTTATTTGCAGTAGAGTTAAAGGGGATTTTAAGGGACAAGAGACACCCTACCCCATCCGCAGATCTGGATTTATACCATCCATATCAGGTACCCAGACTACTTATAAGAGCTCTGGCATAGATGACTAGCTTAACAACTCGTCATCACCAACTGATAACTTTTGATGATCGTTGTCACAGGAAGGATACTTTCTTGAATTCCATAATCGTCATCTACTATCGGATCTACATCCTGCCCCTCCATTTGAGCTAAGGTGGTCTTGCTTGATCAATGTTTGTATGCCTTAATTCTCTGTAAGTTTGTGGGTTAATTACCCCATTTAATAGAAGTAACACACAAATGAGTATATGATATGGATGGTATTAATTGGCCTATAACATAATGTGTTGTTCTTTTCGGTGCCAAATTATCAGCCTCCCACATTAAATTGACTATTGTTAATGACTTTTAAGTGTATTGATGATTTTAAATGGAGTAAAATTCATTTAAAATCATTTTGGTATCAAATGTTGCCAAAATGTCTTCTGAAGCCGTAGACTAACACATGTGGCCATTCGTTTCTTTGAAATCTAATGGCAGTGGAGACTCCAGTATCATAATTTTGTGGGGGAGGAGGCAAACAAGTTACAAGAGATTTTAAAAATATGTATATAATATGTTTATTGTAGTTTTATCTTATTTTTTTATTTTTTTTTATTTTTTATTTATTTGATATTTGTATTTTTTTCATTTAGAAAAAGAAGAAGTTTTATTTCATGTAAATCCCCCCCAAGATACAAAGCCAAAAAAACCCCACTCTTGTGAGGATGGGGGCTGTCGATGGTAAAATGACCTAATTCCCTCATCCCCCGGTGCCACCACTGATTGGCAGTTGTTCTGTTTTATTGTTAATCAGTTTATTTAACTCATATTTGTTTGCAATTTCTCTTGACCTATCTGTCTGAGTTTTAAAAAGACCCCATTCATTATCTGTCTGTTTAAAAAGAACTAGCGTGTTAGACTGTTTTGTGTTGATATTGTTTGTGTCAAAGTTTTATTTAAGTCTATTCACAAAATTTTCGATGTTAACAGATGGTAGCGAAATGTTATAGAATTCAACAACCCAAACTCAGACAGTGTGGACAGAAAAGATTATTAAATTGGTCCAGGGTTTAGCGATCGATTGGCGGTCGACTGCCCAGCCGACCGGTTTTATCTTATATAAAAAAGGAAACAAATCAAATTGCATTACGGGCGGTCGCTTTCAATAGATGAATAAATACATATCACACTGTCTGCCACTCTCATAAAATTGAAATGTTGGTCACTGTGATCAAAATTAGGCCGGGCTAATTTGCATGTTTGATTGGTATGGGCGAATGTGGCGGATGATATTTTTCTGGGCCACGCAAACAAACACCACTGCTCACCCCCACAGGGCAATTGGGAGTTTGTTAATGCACTCGCTGGCTATGTCGGGCACATCTCAGCGGCTACAAAGAGCCGCGGCGGCATAAATGTGAACTCCCCTAACATTTAATTACTGACCACATGCCAAGGTCCTCGTTCATGAACATGATAAAACATATATGTATGGAAGGGTACTTTGCATAAAACACATTATAGCTATGGGCGTTATTTGGTCCCCCTTGATTTAAAAATTCATTTTCCCCACTGGTCGAACATCTTCGGCTGAAATCAGAGAGACTTGGCCGGGGAGTACACTTTGTATATAGTCAGGACTGAGCCTAAAGGCTTGCTGTATAGGAGCTCGCCAGTAATTGGTTCGACATGCACGCTGCCAGTGGCATTGCAGACCTATATCTTTGCATGCCAGACAGATTTCGACCTTTGGGGTCACCCGGTGACACAGAATTTAATGAAGCATACTATTTTGACGGACTGCCGTAGCAGGTAAACATGGACAAGGCAAAGCAGACCGATATTCATTATAGATCTAAATACCATTATGTTGCAGCGGTAGTAGTTTGCGCAAGAAAAACAGCTGACCGTTGCTAAATAATTGGCAGACTGTCGAGGAAAAAGAGGAATGGAGTGAAATAGCTGCCTCCTGATTATTTTGTTTGAAATATGAAATATAAGACACATTTAATTACTATGTTTTAGATATATTATTTTGAACTAATCTATATTGCATAAATATGGGGGATAAGTGATAATTTAGACCAAATATCCCAAACAAAGTCAGTAAATCAGGGCTTAAAATGTAATTTTCTGTAAAATAAATGTCATAAGGCAGCGTATGAGCTGACGTATTAATTTCAGTATATTCCATACAATGGCAGCTGCACTACAACATTACAACCTTTGTCAGTAATACTCCCAACACTCCCGGGCGGGCTATCGGGCCAACCTTCTGTACTGTCATTTCTTTACTGGCCAGCCATGGCTATAGAGAGAAGATCTTATGTTCAGGGGTTGGACAGTACTTGTAAACTCAAGATGAAATTCAGACAAATAAATCACGGCAAGTTAGCCCTCAGGGCGAGTTTGTACGGATAGCCATAACCTAGACTTTGATGAAGTCTGAATCAGTCCACGATGTAATGATGATGATCGGGAAATGAATCGTCGTAAATTGACCACAGCTTTTTTCTTCTTCAAAGGAATGATATTATTGTTGAAGGCTGCACCGTAGTGTAACATTGTTTTGTTTGTTAGTAGGATCTCTGATCTTTGTTGTTTGACTGCGTCAGTTGTCAACCACGTTATGAATTAAGAATCCTTTTCAGCGTTGCTTTACAAAATAAATTCTTTTTGACACAATATATGAAATGTCCAGGCCAGCCATCCAGTGTTTGTCCGTCCGGTCGGTCTTCGGTCAGACTAATCTTTTGTACAACATAGCTTGAGGGTCTGACATGAAGTGTTCAGTATGTGGTTACTAATGCCATCTGAAGGCAGGACCATTGTGTCAAATAGGCGTGTCTTACCCGCAGAGATGACGAGCTTTCTAGTCTAATTTGTCTCGTAAACGGAAGATGGCAGAGTGTCACTGACATCTCGTTATGCTGTTAGTTGTTGCTTTATTTTGAGTACAAAAAAGGCAAGCCCCTTTCATCAAAATATCGCCGCAACGACATTAAAAGATTGGATTGGACATCTTCATAAAATGATCTCTATATAGCCAGAAAAAAATGTCAATGCAATATAGCTAAACAGCATCGGCCTATTAACCTACATTAATGCCCCTAAGCCAGCGCTTTCTAAAAATGTTATGATTACCATTTAGTGAAAATTTCTTCCGCGGCTCTTTGCCACAAATCGTTATTTTTTTATGCAGATACTTTGCCAATCACACATCTTTTGCTATAATAGCTATCTTGTAAAATGACAAAACCATACCGATTATGATACTGAAAATTTAAAAAAAAAGAAGATCTGAATGTAGTGTTTGAAAACATTTGAGTTTGCCTGACGAGAGCAATCGATTGCCTTTGTAAGTAGCGCAAGAAGGATTAGATATTTAGCTCGGTTTAAAGACGGCCAAATCAGCAAGCCCTTTTGGGCGCATTTAATCAAAATAAAGCAAACGATGCTTCTGGAACAATAAACAGCCCACGATTGTTTAGGGGAAATGCAACGCTCAATGTTCACTAACACAATATTTATACTGAATGTGCGCTGTAATCTTAGATTTTTCAACGGAAAAAATCTAAGAAAACGCCGCCTTTTTGCTCACATATCCTTCCATCAACATGCTACAATGGCAAATGTAAACGGGTGCACCTTTGACATTACCCATAATACGGTAGTAAATAAAATTCTATTCAATTGATTTAGCCAATAATCAAATTGATGAACATTGGCACGTTGCGATTGCTACATGCCAAGATATCGTTAGGTGGTAATTTGATTGGCTCTGAGACAAACATGAAATTACGGGTACGGAATCCGCGGAATCATGGAAACAAAGCGTTCGTCTGGAAGTCATCACTTGTTTTATTATTTGTGTATACCTCGGAGGGCTCCTATGAAAAACAATGTTGGCCTATCATGTTGTCATTAACGGTTTCGCTCAATTGCAATATGATTGTTGCTTTTGAAAGCATACCCGTCTCTAGATTTCTCTTTTCTCGTCGTTGTCGTTATTTTGTGCAAATGTAACAAACCAACGGAAGACGCACTCCGGATCGAGCGTGTTGTCATAATCCTCCATTGTGTTGCTGGTTCTGATAAAGATAATGATCAGTTAAGAGCTAATGAATCCGGCTTCACAAATTGGGATTATTTTTTGTTGTTTTTAAAGTGTGAGTTTAGAATAACCTACTTGAACCTAGCCTGCCACAACATAAGATTTATTGATCTTTATTACTATGGGGAGAAGGAAAAAATATTTCAAAATGTCAGTACAGGTAACCGACATATTCAAATGTTGAAGCAAATATGGGCAATTATTAAGAAGAAGAAAAAAATCAAATAATTGTTATCAAATTATGTAAAAATGAGAGGAAATGACCAGATTCCCAAGACACAGCAGAAAATAATCAGGTAGCTTCCTTTCTCTTCTGTAACTCTTCACTCAAAGGAATTCATCTCTTGTATTTCACAAATTTCCCCCCTTACACCCCAACATTTGTTCTTAAAAAATCACTGGTTAAATACTTGGCATATTTGTACTAAAATTAAGACATTTATGTTTCAGTCAAATATGGCTAAGAAATTTGACAAAAAGTGGGCATATTTGGTAGATTTGTAACATTTTGAACAGTTCAACTCTTCACACTCGTTGCTGCGGTAAAGGGTTAATAAGCACACTTGACTTGTCAAAATTTGTCAGTGTTTCAGTGCGTGCAAAATATCACATTAAGGCACATGCACTTTATTACATTTTTTTCCAACTCTTGATTTTCAGTTTTTGATTCCCAAAATTCAATTACATCATGCTCTGAATATGTTCATATTCAGTTAAAATATTTTATTGGACAGCTTGCTAAAAATAACATGAAATAATTCGCCGTCTTCATGTATTGTTGTATTGTCGTGTTAAGGACCTGTTATGCTTTGTTAATGAGGGGCAAAACGTGCGCGACTGCCTTGGATGTGCCATCGACCGCCGTTGATATTATTGGCTTTTTTGTTTGTTACAATTTCATATTTTTGTGATCTGAAATTTGAAAAAATAAATTTTATTTGATAATGAAATAAATTTATTTGGTAATAAAAGAAAGTCTGTCGTTATAACTGATTAAATTAGTTATGACTTGTGTGCCACTTGGATGAATAGATGTTGTGATTGATTGCCTTTGCTTGGTGGAAAAACTTATGAGGTTCTTGGAATTTGTTCAAGTTTATGAACAGATTTTTAGAGCGCCAGTTACAAGCATAAACAAGTTTTATACGCAACAGTATTCACAGCATAGCACCTTTCAGTTAGTGAAATCACCAAGGCAAAGTTTGCCTCCCCCCTCCCTCGTTCTCTCCCCTGCACAGGGCGTGGTCGTTTGGAATTGGTTGCGCCATGTTCATGAAACTGGAAGGCCATTGTGTTATCTCTATTCCCATTGGCTAACTTCTGAAAAGTGTCAACTAGACTACCTATAAAAATACCCCTTAAGACGTCATTAAAAACCTTTTCGTAACCCCCGTCCAATCTTCGTAATCCCTCATAAATATGCAAATGACACTTGGACTTGATCCTTGCCCAGATAGTCAATTTTTCATCTTCATAAAAAACAGCCAGACTTTACGAGATGACTTTGAATCGTCGCGGCCTGCGGTCATCGCTGGATCACCCGACTGGTTCACTAACTGGCAGACCATCGCCTTGTTCATATACTTTTATCGGAGCTAAGCGTTGCCTAAGTTTGTTTGTCTGCGCGGAATCAACTTCGGCTCAGACACGGGTATTGAATCCGGGCAAAATATCGCGCCTTTAGCACTTTACATTACCTGCACTTTTGAATCTGTGCAGAATGATTGGTCACGTGAGAGTTAATGGTTTGCAAAGTCTTACAAATTTGGAGCTGTTCAGACAGAGTTAGTTAGTAAAGCTATGAACAGGCATGTTTGTACTTACGGTATTTTAAGATACGGTCTTTAGGATTGATAACTGTTTCTCACACATTGCTGTTATATTTTCAATGGCATCAAGTCCACTTCCGCATGTCGGGCGTTAGCCGAGCTTACCGAAATAAGTCTTGGATTTGCATTCGCGATAGCCTGCAGGTTGGCCAATATTAGCTTTACTCTATAATGGTCAAGTTTTTTTCTATGCGATATATTTATGCCTCAAGTTGGTGTGGATATGAATATGAGATTGCCAGAACCCTGTGCCGTCCCTGGTGAATAAGCTTCCAAGATATTACTTAAAGAAGTTATAGCCCACAAGCAGCTAGACAAGTGGAGTGCTTCTTGACATTCCTTGGTCGTCCATATCAGGTGCATAGCAAGTTGTTGACATGACTTTATGACATGTATATAGACATTATTGGTGGGCCATTTGAAATGGATGGTGTTCAGCCAATAGTGGGCCATTTGCAATGGATGCTTTTTAGCCAATTGTGGGCCATTTGCAATGGATGATGTTTAGCCAATGGTGGGCCATTTGATGGATGCTTATGTATATAGCCAATGGCAGACCAATTGAAATGGATGCAATTTGGGCTCATATAAAACATACTAATTGTTGTCTTCAATTGATTGCACCCTATTTTGAACTATGATAAATTACTCAATAGGGTATTCTTACCAATCGACTTGTAATGAAACTTAACACTTTCCACGCGGCTATTAGTTTTACCATATTCAAAACAGATTTTTCAGAAACCTTTCCCAACTTTCAAGGCCTATCTTTTGGATTACTGAACCAATAATAAGCATGTCTATTTATTTCAATGCACTTGACATGGTGATTCTAAATACGGTAATGAAATTGAATAATTTTGACATTTTTGAAACATTTTGTGAAATTTTGAAATGTCGTCTGCAGACACCTGCCGCGTGGAAAGTACAAAATACGCTACCATCCATCTCTATATCAATTACCCTACAAATATAGCAACTATCGGACCAGATATCTGCACTGGGGATGAATCTCTACAGTGATTTGTAAAACACTGCTTACCACCAATTTGTTTTAACAAGAACAGAGTGATAGATAATTGACTTCCAATCATATATCGTTGGTCAAATATCTGGAATACAATAATAGCCTGAATCACAGGAAACCATGGTTTCCTGGGATGTATGTACTACATTTTTATATACATACCAACACAAGGGCAACTTTAAAAGGGTTCATTTCAGGAGAGAAGCGTCATCATCCAAACGACTAGAATTAATTCTGGATTGAGTCCTTTTCAATCACTGTTAACTCATCAAGATTGAGATTCTAGTGCTATCATAACTATTGTAAGGTTGGACTGCTGTTTCTACTAAAGTGACAGCACAGAGCGGAAGGAAGCAACAGTAACCCAGCTCTCAAAGTATAATTGGCCCATTTAGTAAAAATGTTAATCCCCCCGCCCCCCGCCCCGAAAAGAAAAATGAGAAAAACATGCACTTTAACCAATATGTTTCGCAGTAATATACTGCACTTGTAACAACTGAGAATTGTGAAATATCACTGTCGCAATATTTTGGTCATTTTTGCCGGACACTGTAAAGTCAAATTATAAAATGCAGTAGTTGTGTCAAAAATAGTCCATGTCACTGCTATGGCAATGTTTGCCAAACTCTCTGGACTGCTCTAGAAACAAGTAGGATATAACCCCACGTATTAGGTGAATGTTGTCATGGTTACAAGAAAGTGTGCTATCAAATCCATAATCTGGTCATCTGGTCATCTTGACATTTACATTGCGGTTCAAAAGTTCCTCTTTACGTAGGTGCTTACACGCAATCAATCCAGCACAACACGATGATCGCCTTTAGCATATCAAGGACTGTTCTTCAAATCTGGGACTTAGAGATCCCGCCTGCCTCCCCCATCAGCCTCTCGGCCCTGCCCCATTGGCCTCCCAACACAAATCCTACTCATCACCAATTATGCCACATTTATGTTATATTTAGTCGCATTCTCCATAGTATGAGTCATTTTGCTTATCCCATCACCGCCATACATACACCCAGTGCCAGAAATAGGACGTTGTTAAAACGACGATATCGAGAGATTCAGAACACACTATCATGAATAATGAAATAGATGGCCCGGGGCTCAAATAAAGTTACTATTACTCTTCCTGTGTCATAATCATAACTAATCAATAAGGTTTTCTTAGTGATTTTTTTCCGACCAGGTTACGAAGCCATCATAAAGCTACAAGTATGGGCTAGAATTCTTTTCCTTATTTTGATCTCATCTTTTAACTATTCTAGCGAGTTTTAAGCACCTTGCTCCTGGGCAAGGAGGTGATCACCTTTCTTAATTAATAGACGGAACTGATGGGAATTAATTCAAGACCTGGACCGAATGACCATCTATCATACCAATTTGCTGGCTATTTGAATAAATGTCTTTCATTGATTTGTACGGACGGGAGAGGAAACAGAGGACAAATTGGGGTTCTGATAACAGTGCTAGGTTACCAGAAAAATGAATTATTTCTGGGGTTGATGACTTGCAGGTTTTTTTGGACGGGGAAGCTTTGTTCTCGTCTATAAGTCATGAGAAACCTAGGCTTAGGACCGTAACTCAGGGATGTAATGTGGTCAGGGTTCTTTAAAGTGCAAAGCCAAATATAGCAGCATTGCAATACAGATAACAAACCATGATGTTACTGTAATACTTTCATCATTCAGTCGGCCTGCTTGGCCACGCACCATCGCAGACCCATCAAATATGTATCAAGTCTTAATCCTGGTATTACAGAACGGATATAAAGGATTCAAACGCCACACAGCTTCGTAGCAAATCAAGTTATATGCAATCCCAGTGGCCAATATAAATGGACACACTGGCATCTTAATTAAACCAAATAGATTCTGTTGTACATTGCAGGACACTTCCTTTGGTCAAAGGGTGACAATTCTTTTCATTGTATTTAAAAAACAACATAGTGCAGTTACTGAATCAGAACCAATGTTGGTATTCAGAGAAGTGAAACCTATGAATCTCTGCCACACTGATTTTTTTTTAATGTGAGGATTGGAGAGTGATGCTTTGAGGTGGATCTTTGTTCAATCTGGACCTTTTAGCTTATTCAAAATACTGTACAACCTTCATCTGAATACCGTTTGGTGAATCTTGGGACTAATCTGAATTTACAGTAATAAATGAAAAGAACTGGTCAAACTTTATGATGAATGCGAGACTTGAGTATAGGGTAAATATCCTTTTGATGGTTCCATGTTAAGTAGCCAGGCTTTACATCTAGATCCAGTCAGATCTCCTTGTCGCAAAGCCTGTTTACCCTTTATTTCTGTTAAAACGTGCCAAGTGTGTTGATTCCCTTAATCCATATGTTGATGTTCCAGTATAGAGTGTTAATCTAGTTCAGGATGTACTGGCCAGTTAGGATCAAACTAGATCTCCTGAAATACATCTCAAATGTGTTGGTTTTCTATCAAATCAAGACCTCTCAAGCTTATCACAAACAGTGTTTGCACTGAAGGGTAAAGTTTCATTCAAATGTGTGTCAATTTAAGCACAGTATAGAGATACCTTCTGGACTCATTGTAATACAGCAACTTGGCTTTTATTTTATCCAAGTCGCTCAATGTTCCTTTAATCCCACAGGATCCGCTGCTAGGTGCTCTCATGTACAATTCATGATTAATACCATCTATTTTATTGCAAAATTATTCAGGCGCATTACACTTGACCATCTCAGAGTACACAGTACACATACTGAATAAATAGAGAACATTTATGGCAAAGCTCGCCGCCGAATGATTAGTCATTATTTAAATTTTGGTCACACATTCTTCTTCACAGTGGACTTCCATTCCCATTGACCTGACCCACTTTGACAGGATTTTAGATGGGTTGCCAACGGATAAACAATGTTATTTCTTGGAAGTGAGGTATATGTCCAGGAAAATTCAATATATGACGATTATTGCATTTAAGTGTTATTTATATCGAACGAAAGCTCAATCTGCACTGATTTGAGAACTACTACAATAATTTTTTTGGTTGGAGGATTTGTTCAGGAAATGTATAAACAATAAAGATTAGAATCAAAATCTAGTAACTCTTTACATACTAAAAAAAAGTACCTCACTAGTCTTCCCCTATCACCTTTTCTGTCAGTCCCATACTTTTCCAGTGATTTTATGGATGCCCAATCATCTAGATCTCTCTCTGTATACAGATTCCAGAACCATGATGAATTGTTCCCTGGTACCATAATTTAGGCATGGGCGATATTCATCTAGTGCATCCAAAGAGATCACTCAAAGGGGGCATGTTGTAAGCAGTTATCACTTCAAGTGAAGCCACACAATTACCCCAGCCCTGTAGGGTCACACAGTATCTTGAGGGGGAAAATGGTAAAAGAAGTCCACAAGACTGGAAATGACAATGAAACTTGGATCTTCCTCAAATTTCAATTGCAAAGGACAGAGCATTATTGATAGCTCAGTCAACATTCTTTACAAGGACCAAGCAGCAAACAGAATACCCGCAGGTTTCAGTGCATAAATGTGTGGTTTCACTAGACGGATGCCCTTGGTGGCCGGTCGAGGCATATTGGTACCTATTCTTATCCTGCACAAATACTGACGTTTTTGACAATTACTTGAGGTACAAATCTAAACTTTTGTAAAGGTAAAGAGAGTGTCACTTTCCTTGTCCACCATCGTGTTGTCTGTTTGCAAATCATTTAAAAGAAAATGCGCGGGGACTTTTCTATGGCTCCTCTGACCAGAATTAAAGAAGAACATAAAGATGGCTATTGCTTATAAAGTCACTACCTCAAATGAAGTCCCCCGGTACCCGCAGGCATTTTCATCTAAATTTTAAAAGCAACTAACGGTTAAGTAATAATTTAGAGATGCGCTAAAATGATTTTAGAAAAGTTGTCAAAACAGAGTGGTTGACCTTAACCTTTTTCTCCTAAACAAAAAAATGTGAGCGCTACTAGGCGATGCTGCAACTCTCAAGGCTCCAGGGAATAAAGATGTATCCGTCTTCTTAACCGATCATTGCCCTCGCAGTCCTTACCGTTGGGTATGCGTTTATAGTGCAGGGTAATACAAGCTGAATAGCCAGTATGCCGTAAAGTAACAAAAGGTCAGAAAACTGGAAATTGCCATATATCTAAGAAAACACTGTATTATCGCCTCTCGGCTACAGCCAATCACCGAAGATTCACCCACAGTGGTGGCAGCTAGATAGGGAGGCAAGGCCTTACGACTATCGTAGCCGTGGGGAGAAGGGGCAAAAATGGAGGAGTAGAGGGGCAGTACACCTTAGTATTTTTTCTGCCTTGTGTGCGCAAGAGACTGGCTATGAGCAAAGTCCTGTCCATACTTGTCCTAAGTCTATTATATTCCTTCAATATATCGGAGGGAAAGTTGTTAACGAAACTGTATGAAATGTTAAAATTTCCATGGTGTAGATAAACGCACTGTCGGCTCTCCCTTGAGGGGGTCTGTATGTGCGAGTGTGTGTATCGGCTTCAATACAACCACAGTACATAGACCCCTACCCACATGTTAGCTTTTGAGTTTTTGCGCATTTTGCCCAATTTACACGCTGTATTGAGTCTATCGGGGACAAATATATACACTTTGAACGAAAGATTTCCCATCTTATTTTTTCCTTATTTTTTTCCCTTCAAATTACTGTGGATGACTTGTTACGACTTAGTTGAGTTTTTGAAGGAATTCTCCCGTGGACTATATCAGAAATCTGTCTGCTTTGCGAAATCTATATTACATACATCATTCAACTGTTGCAAACGTAATTATTCAAATTTGAATAAATACTTGCCAATAACCATTTCTACATCATCTTATAACCAAATATTGTTTACTTAGAGGATGTCTGGGATGGGAGTTTAACATAATAAGTACTCATGAGAGTCGGTCTCTAGATTAAATGATCCTCAATATGTGTTCAAATGAATTCCAAATCACCGTGGTAATTAACCATTTGCTAAGCAAATTTGATTTTTTTTAACCATTATCAAATGTCAATTACTTATTATTGGATGGGGGATGGAGTGGGGATTGGAGTACCTGCTAGTGTTTTGTTTATGATTGCAAATATGGCTATATCAAGTTAGTTATTGGGTTAATTTTATGACAATTGATCCTACGTGTCAAATTTGAAGACGAAGAAAATTCCCTATGGCTCTCTCTTTTTTACTTTTATTTTTAAACAAATTTATTTGTGCAATTGTAAGGAAGGATAAATTGGTTAAAGCATTTTGATATTGAATGCTCACTCGGTTTTTTGCTCAGCTTGCAAGCCGTCATATTACCGATTGACCATTATGGTATGTATTGCATAGCTGGTCATCAGCTAGTTATTGAGTGGCTGACCGCTACCGTACTGGGTAGGTTGGCCGTCATTTACCGATGTCTGGACTGGCTATTCTAGGGGGTTTCTGCAGCATTTAATAGACCACTAGCATGTCGACTTCTGTTTCAGTATGTCTTTGAGCAATTTACCAATAGACTTTATGAGAGGATGGAGAGTGAGGAAAGGAGTGTGTTATTGTCGCTATTCTGTCAAAACCTTGTATGTTTTTCTGGCCCTTCAACATGTATAAAGTAAAACTGCCCCAATGGTTATGCATAGGAGGGGTTGCTATATGCTGAAAGGCCAGATGGAGATACAAGGTTTTGACAGAACAGTGGTAATATCACCTTTAAATAAGAGTGCCTCCCCCTTTGGGATTGATATTATAATCTTAGCAAATCTCATTACCTGACACGTACTCAAAAAACAGTAAACTTTGAACAAAATCACTTTGTTTTTTTAATAATAGGAAATCAATTTGAAATGCGTGTTGTAATATTCATAAAGCATAGTTTTATGAACTAAATGACGCCTTATAGAACATTTAATAGACCAATTGTTTTAATCTGCAATTGTCTGTGTGTGTGGGTGTGTAGTGTATTGTATTGTTTGGACCTCATTTCAACCCATTAGTAAATTTGCACTGGAGCATTCATCGATGACAATTGATATTTGGTTAATAATGTGACAAGATTCGAAAGACATAAATGTTGGCATTTAAAACAAGCAATTTCCTGTAATACTTGGTAATCTATTTTTAATAAATTTTAGATTATAAAGTTATAACTTTGGGTTCATATATCTAAAAAGATGCGCAGTTCCTACAAATTGCATCTTGCACGACGACAACTTTTCATTGATATTCAGTAGAATATAGTAAATTCACCAAGACAAAAAAACATAGACACCGACAGTCGCAACACCATGTTTTATTCAAGTCCATGAAATCTGAAGACCGAACTTGATGATGATATTTAAGGTGATATCAGCGGCATTAAAAATGAATCATTGGTTTTGAAGGAACATGATCTCCAAGGACTTAAATCTTTAAAATAAATGAGAGTAATCAATATGTTTTGATCGTTCAACAATGTATTTGTTTGAACACCAACAAAAGGACAGTGGTATTTGTTAGGGTTAAACAGTAGCTAAAAGACAACTGTTTTGCCTGTAAAGCAGGTATTTTATTGTGTTGCAATAAGAATGATTCAGTTATTGGATGTGACGAGAGGAGCTGTAGACCAAATAGCTGCCCCTGTGAAAACAATAGTTCATTGAGTTCTCCTCAAAATTTATAGCAAGAAAGCGTAGTAGTGGAATTTGAAGAAGATGCAGCCGCACTGTTGAGACGGTGATGTGTTTTAGCTGACAGGGCACTGCCCCTGGACCTCAGCTTACTCTTGAGGTGTTTCAAATACAAGCCGGAGGTAATAACATCCCTAACATACACACAAGGCTCCTAACGGCTTTTGGGCCCGAGAAGGGTGTATTACCGCAAGTTAGTTCAGTTTCTGCACCGGCTAACCAATAGCAAGAGGAGCAACTGTCTAATGGGCAACCCAAAGGACCACCTTCTTAACTATACAAAAAACATGGAAACAAACAAGACATGAATTACCCCAATGGCTAATTTTGTTCCAAATACACTATAGTGCAGGATCCGCCAATAACAGCACAGGAAACCCTGCGTAGAGTAGAGTGTGATCCCATGTCTGAATAAGACCCCTGTGTTACCCCCCTCCTGGCTAACATCAGCTTGATTGCAAGCCGTTTAATGACAACTAAAAGATATACATTATTCAAAATCGTTGGCATTTCACATGACAACCGAGATCGGAAAGGGAATCAAATCAAAGCCCCTGTTGGGGTTTTCCCCCTCAACAGACAGCGGTGCTTGGTTTGCCCCTTGAATTCTCCCCAGTGTGTTTCTGTGACACGGTGCCATTCCTAACCCCACTGGTGCAGGGTCTCTGGCGCATCATTAATCTTAAGTGCTGTACATCAGATAGCACAATACCCACACCGATAGGGGCACCACCGTGACGCCGTCACATCACACCAATTGACAAAGCCTCGTAACCCAATGAGGACCCATCTTTTCCTAAGTTACCGAGTTACAAACACTATGAATTGTTTATATACGTTATTTTTCTACTCCTAATGCATAAAACGAAAGATAGACTGACATTGATTTGCATTAATTGCATTAATTTATTAATAACCATTTTAATACGATGGAGTATTTAAAAAACAAAAATCAGTGCTTTGGGGAATTCTCTCCCACCCCCGCATAAACTAACAGTTGGCGATTTTACGTAGTTTAGTTTCACTTCAGTGATCTGTTTTGATTTCGAAATAAGACCCCCCTTCCTCTCAATGATACACAATTTACAAAATATTACGTTAAATATTCAACACTGATGGTGTCTACCCAATGGTGTCAGAGTTACGTGTCTAATTCCCCTGTGTTTAGACAATTTCATGATAATATTACAAAACTCTCTAAATGATTAAGTGAGATTTTCCCCCCAAATCTTAAATCTCACCTCTTTTTTTCTCTGTCTCCATCTCTCTGTAGACTACAACTTGTTGGTCGTGATGAACTTTGTGTCCCTATGTTACATGAAGTCATACATGATTTATCTGAAATGGTAGTCAACTAGTTTGATTGAGTAACATAACTATGAAGGTCTTGAGGTGTGTTTTTTTAATGACTGTTTTGAACAAAATCAAAACTTGTATGGATATTTATGCCATACTTGTGAGTTAACTAAATACTTGCTTAGCTGCTGTCACAATTGGATTTGTGCAAATGTAATAAAGCAACTCCAAACTTATATAGACCTACTTCATTATATAAAAGCCATGTCATTACATTGTTTTGCTAGGTAGGGGAAGGACAAGGGAGCACATTTTTCTATGATTATTGACAAGATTTTCCAAGCAAACAACATGTGACCACCCGATTTCAAAACCGAAGAGTACTGTGACCAAAGCAGAGATAGCTATTACCGGTATGAAAGCCTGTAAGGAAGTGACAAACCCGTAAACCGGAGAAGAAGTAAAATGGCGCATACTTGATATGTGGAATGTTACTAGATCTGCAATGATAAGACATGTTGGGCTACTTTTTGTTTGTGTGTGCTTTTTGAGTTTGGCAGTGATTGGATGGGTAATATTTGGGCAAGTTACTATCATGTCCTTGGGTATGGCAACACTTGGCGTTCTTTCACACTGCTGCCCAACCTGTCCAGCTAGCCTGCCTGCCAGCCGGCTGGGTGGAATTATACAAGAGTTTGAACTTTTTGTCTGTTTGATGTTTTATAGTTAGCTCACTCATCGTGTTTGAATGTGGAATGATATTGCAGTATTATGTCATAGTGAGAGATAGGGTTAGCGCGTGGCCTAAAGCTGCGGCAAGGGACCGGGCTAGGGACATGACGAATGCAAGCGGCGTGGGAGAGAAAACATAGATTCCAGGTTTTTTGCGTGAGATTTCATTCTTTTATCATGTTGCAGCAGCAGCACATGAAAGTTGAATTATTAATCATGAATGTTGTTAATATTACAATCGGATGTTTAATGTCAGAAACATTTTTGTCATAGGAGGATAGGAAGAGAGTGACATTGAAGAATGAGCCTCTAAGAAATACTCAATGTTAGAGAAAATCAAACAAATAATACGCCAATTAATCAGGAAAGCGGGTAAATTACGTCATTGCTTCATAAGCTTACATAGTGCAACGTGTTTAATGTTACTGTTAATGTTTGCTTCCGGTTCCTTTTTGATAGGATATGGTAAACATTGGGAAGTTTAAAAATGTTATGGTAAAAATAATGAGTAACACCAGACAGCCTTTGACTGGAAACAAACTTGTTTATAAATTGCTTTGTCAGTTTTTCAAAGACACATTTTATTGAAAATTTAAGATAAGCGGCAATTCTTTTCGATTGGTTATTCTAATTGCTGCAGACCCACTTCATGTACAGTCACTTCTATCTAACTCAAATTCATATCATCATCATTGGCTTTTGATTGATATTTCCAGATAGCAATCATGATATATATCCATGTTTTGCATAGAGGGGAGGGGGTATCAAAATAAAAAAGAACCCCGGAATAGCCGTATCGCATCACACATATATGTGTAAGGTGAGCCACCATTCATACCACCTGAAACCATTTTGAGGCAATTTGTCATGAGTTCGTAGGATTGACATAATTAGGAAAAAAAGAAACCAAAATAAGGTCTTCCTCAAAACTAAATATCATTGCATTTCGAGGAAATCAGCCCTGAATGTTGAGGAAATGTTAAAGAAGACAGTGCGAATGCTTCGAGGTTAAAAACTTGAGATCATATCGTGCACCTTACACAGTTAGCATCAATGACAAGTGTGAAATTCTATATCTCTTACAGACCTATTACTTATGGTTAGATAGATGACTGAACGAACTCCTTTCTAATGTTTTTAGTATTAGATTTTAAAAATATTAAGTTCATAAACAAATGTCCTTTTGAAGGTTGGTTTTATTGTTATATTTGCTTTGAATTTTTTATTCATTTGTTAGATGGGTTGCGGCAGACAAAGAAATATTTACGTATGATACATCTTCATAATTGTGACCTTTGAATTTCTTTAACCAAATCTGTTATTTTCCAAATTCAAATTTTGTTATAATGTATCCATTATTAAATTTCACTTTGACACCTTAAATTTCCCTCAATTCCATTTCATTGTTCAGTATTGCAATCACTCAATAAAGACTACTTAAGGTTAAAAACAAAATGTGTTCACAATCTTTCAAACGAATCATTAAAAATAGAAATACCAACCAAGGATTACAAGCAAAAATGTGCCTTCCCTATCTGTTTTTCTCTTCAAATCCCATTGATTTCCAAATCTTGTGATTCAATTAAAGCGTCTTGTTGGCTCAAGCCCTATGTGTGTTATTGCTGACCCACTTTGCCTGGTTGTGTTTCACCCAACACACCACCAAGTCGTGTCGCTGGGATGCACAGTCATGTTTTGCAACGGTTCCCGACTGTTTGTGAAACTGGACTCTAGGGGGCAGTATTACCAACAACTCACGGTGTACAGTGACAATGGCTTCTGGCTAGTAGGTGGTTTGTTTTTTTCAAGTTGAAGGTAACATTTTCACAAATGTAGGTATTCAATTCAAATGGAAGGACTGTAATAAAGGATACATGGTATAGCGTATGTATGTTCTTCCAACACAAAAAAAATGAAAATATTAAATTCTATTAAATTCTCATCTCATCTTCATTATAGACAGTGTACAGACAAGTAAATATGTTGCATCATGTATAACTTCCACTCGCTTCGTGTCGACCGACCTCAAAAATAGAAGAATTGGTAAAAAATAATAAAATGGTACCTGGGAAAAAGTGAAATAGAATCAAATCAAACACAGATAAATCAGATTAAAAAATATGTCTCATTTAAACGAACCATTTTGACGTTTTAAAACACCAATGCCACGGCGGTACTCTTGGTACAAATCGACGTGATTAGAAAAAACTCGCGCGAATTCTTGTCTTTACTTGTCTTGAGTCAGTGCATGCTATGTTATTGACTTATCTTTTCTTCGCCGATGTTCTTTTCTATTCCGATGTTTTCGTTTTGTTGCTTTCATTTCATTTGCATCTCACTCTGAATGGGGGAAATTCAATTGCGCCAAAAAATAAAAAGTGGTATGAATTTTTATATTTTGTTGATGTGATTTGTCTAACCGCTTGTCTGGCTGGCCGATTGCTCGTACATCAATATGAATGTTAATTTTCTCTCAATGTTAACTTGTGTTACTTCCGACCTCCCCGCTGCTGTAGTGATCCATAATTTAAACCAACAATTATGACTACTGTACTGCTGGGATGGGCAGACAAGCTTGAACAAGTTACATTGCAACATGCCATGCATGTCAACGACGATTTAGTTAAGTAAGAGGAAGAGCTGAAAGATTGCAAGTGGGACTGTCTTTTTTAAGTAAAATATAAAAGCTAGCTGAAAGATCGTGAGTGTGACCACTGTCTTCTAAGTAGAATAAGAAGCTAGAGCTGAAAGATTACAAGTGCCACTGTTTTCTTTTTACCAAAACAAAACGCTAAAGCTGAAAAGACTGTTTTCTTATAAAAAGAGTTACTGCAAGGGTGACTGTCTTTGTAAGGAAGCCAAAGCTGTAAGATCGCAAGTGTAACTCAGTCAAGTTAACAAGTGTGACCATCTTCTCAATGAATGAATGCAAGTGTCTTCTAGGTAAAGAAATAGCTTTTGAGTTGAACGATGACAAGTGTGACATTTCTTCTGAAAAATGGGCTATGAGACTGTCTTTAGGCCAGAATCGCTATACTCTTCAAGGTTTAGAGTGTGAAGTACTGTATCTTTCATTAAGAACAAACATGCTAAGTCACACCCATTTCAAATTCTGTTTCAGGTTTACTGGCTCTCAAACAACATTTTGCCACATGGATATGACCCAATTTGTCTGAATTATCACAGAAAGTTTGCTTTATAACACACTGTTTAGTCAACACTAATGAACACTGTCAGCCATATGTCAATTCATCTTAACACTCTGTGAATCACCGATATAGTTAGTAGTAACCAAAAATACCTGTTGTTATAAGTCAACAATTCAACATGTGAAATGTTACAAAGGCATGGCTGCACGCGGATTAGACATTAGACCAACGAAATTGACAGGAAATGCTTCATTGCTGACGTGAAACCACAAACACAAACAGCCCATTGCAAGGGGTGGGGGACAGGACATGGTTGGGGGATATAGCACTTTAATGAAGTAAACACCAACACAACTTTTGTTCAATTTTAAAAATCGAGAAGAATACAACACAACAATTTCTGTTATTGACCAAAACCCATTCATTTAATGACGAAGTGGCTATAAATACTATGGATAAATAATAAAAAAAAGAGTTAAATACATGAAAAATAGATTTTCGGTATTATCTTTCCTCCTTGACGTGAACACTGTCTAAATTTACCATGAAATAAAACCATTTTGCAGTATCAATCTTTGCAAAAATGTTTTATGGGTAACCCATTCAATAATCCAAAATGGAACTTCTAATAAGTTAATTATTATAATAGGCAAAAAATGGTTGCCTGATTACCCATTGGTCATTCAAAATAGTCACACACACTTATGTTCCTTCCTGGCATGGGTGAAAGTCACTTTTGGTCGGTCCTTTGGGGAAATATAATCGCAGAGCATAAGTTGATGACATGATGCTTCATCGGTGTGACAAGGAGTTTCCTCTTGGTTTAGTTGGAGCACCGATATGTCACTGCCAAGGTCAACGTGCTATGTAACATTTATGTAGTACATTATTTTAGCTCTCTCTTTTTTTCTTGTTATTTTTCCATGATTATTTTGCAGACTACCGCGATTATTAGAATATCCTGGTTATAGCATGGTGACTCAATTTTCTCATGGACTTCAGTTTAAAAAAACTTTTGTTTGTAATGAAGACTGTTGTAAATAGGCTATCATGATTTGATATTGAATTATTGGAGAATCCATTCTTGAAAGAGTCTCCCCAACAAAATGGGAAAAAACTCACTGAAAGAAACTTGTCAGTTTCTCATACCCATTTGTATATAAGATCGTCCACTGAAATTATTGTTTTTTACCATATACACTTTAAAAATGACTGGATCAACATTTACTAGTGCCAGCGTTAGTTATGCACCCAACTCAAAAATCATCCAAATTTGACCAGTTTTTAGGTTGGGTGCATAGTTGACGTAGTCCTTATGTCAATTTGACCCCATCGTTTTAAGAGAGTAATCTTTTACAAAACCGCTCGGTAAAAACTGTTGTTCTAGAACTCTCTTGTCCTCTCAAACGACACTTAGTGATTATATGAATGTCTTTGATTAGTAGAACCTAAACATTTCCAAATATTCTGGAAAAATTCTAAAAATTGTTTTTCTTTTCTTTTCTTATCATTTCAGATTCTCTGGAAGCTGACAACTTGATATGCTTACAATGTAAAGCATCCTTTGAAAATGCCAGCGCACTATTGCAACACGTACAAGAAGACCATGGTATGCATCTGTACCAATTTCCCGGTGTACTCAGACCACCAACAACCCCCTTGTCAGAGTCATCGAGGGCCTCTGTGGAGCCGCTACCCCCTAGCGAGTCAGTGTCACCACATTCAACTGGCAGCAAGCCACCTTCGTTGCCACCCCTCTCGTCGTATGGCATCGGCATCAGGGAAGGCCATCATCCACAGCACATGCCACCACACCATCTTCCACACAGTCCGCATCACTATCCACCGCACATGGAGGGCGGTCCGTTTGCAGGCATGTTTCTCCCAAGAGTACTGATGGACAGATCATTACCGTGTCCGCCGGAACGGATGTTTTCTGGTGGGCTCAATCCGATGCTCGTCAGAGAAATGATCCATAACGAACATCATTTTCACATGCACCCACCTATGCCGCAGAATCATCCTCGACTACCACCACCACCACCACCGCCACAAGTATCATCGGCATCATCTCCAGGGGGAAATCCATCCCAGCATATGCCCGGAGGATCTCATCACCCCCCTGAGTCTGGTCTGTCAGGCATAGACATTTATTCACGCAAATTGCAAGAGTTGGCAACAGGAAACCCGCCATCACAACTACCGCTGCCACCACCGCCGCCGCCACAACAATGTTCGATGTCGCCCAAGAAGCATCGGCAATTCCACTATCCAATGTTTCATCACCAGTCTCGAGGCTTTAAACCTCCATTTCCACCAAAAGGGAAAGCTTGCGAATTCTGCGGCAAGGCGTTCAAGTTTCAAAGCAATCTGATTGTTCATCGACGTTCCCACACTGGCGAAAAACCATACAAATGTCATCTATGCGACCACGCTTGTAGCCAAGCTAGCAAGCTGAAACGCCACATGAAGACGCACAAAAAGATAGCACCCTCGGCAACAGCACCACCATTGACATCCACAGGCTCTGAATCCCCCTCTTCGGATACGCAGGATGATGGCAGTGCGAGTCATATCCTGAAATCTGTGGCACGCTATATCACAGATAGCAAATCTAGCGGTGGTAATACATCTGATGAAGATGAAGGGGAATGCGACTTGGAAGATGAGGAGGCGGAAGAAAGAGCATCCATGGAAAGAGAAGAAAGGGAACATGAGAGGCAGTTGGAGCTAGAGCGGGAAAGGGCACATGATAGACGAGAGAGGGAATCTAACGGAGACATGGAGAGCAATTCCGAGTTAGATACACCAGTTGATGAAGATGGGCCTGACGTTTTCTCTGCGACGAGCGCGAATAAAGAGAAAGATGACAACGAGCCCACATCGCTTCTCAGCGAAGTGATGAAGAACACTGGGTTGGGGGAAATACAACAGTACAGTGAAGCATTCCGGCAAGCAATGGCAGAGAGTAGAGAACGTAATAACTCTTTTTCTGGATCCCACAGGTCGCCGCAGTCGACAGAAGACGGATCTGATAAAGATGTATCTCATGATGAAGAACGACGGGAACGTAGCAGTCCCAGTTTGAGCCAACACAGTCCCAGTATCGGCCAACGCAGTCCAAGCATCGAGCACCGTAGTCCCAGTCTTGGCCAGCGTAGCCCAAACGGAAGTCATTTAGACCGACATCCCTCGACATCACCACCTTCTTTGCACAGCAGTATGGAGATGAGTCCTTTTGCAAGGCTGCAAGAGGTAGAACAATCTCTGCGACCATCGCATCATATTGAATCCACAAAAAGTGCAATGCTTGAACTAGAACAAGTAGCTAAGCGTATCAAGGTTGAGCCCACCTCACCGTCAGCGTGGGTGCAAACAGCAACGGATAATGCTGCTGCCTTGCCTAGACCCCGCGATCCTTACATGTTCTCGCAAGCGACAAGTGAAGCCAGTGCAACGGGCAACGCAACCAACGGGAATCTTTCAAGCTACTACCATCGCCATCACCCTCATCATCCACACCATCGAAAACACCTTGACATGGATGGGCCCGGGGCCACCATGCTCCCAGGTTTACCACGCTACCACACATCGCTAGCCATGCAAAAGTCACCAAAGCACATGCACCCAGGAAACCGCAACGACCAGTGTGAGTACTGCGGTAAAATCTTCAAGAACTGTAGCAATTTAACGGTACACCGACGCAGTCATACAGGAGAGAAACCATACAAATGCAACCTGTGTTCGTACGCCTGTGCGCAAAGCAGCAAGCTCACCAGGCACATGAAAACGCATGGCCAAGGAGCCAAGGAAGTGTTTAAATGCGAGGTCTGTGGAATGCCATTCTCTGTCTATAGCACGCTAGAGAAGCACATGAAGAAGAGTCACTGGGGAGCAATCAAGGGGACCGCTCCCAAGCCGGAAGCAATCCACGCTAACGCCTACCCGACACCTCGCAAGTCGGATCCAACCAGCGCTAATCAGTTTTCAACATCGCTTTTAAGTCCCAGGTTAAGTCCTGGGTTAAGTCCTAGGCTAAGCCCTGGGTTAAGTCCTGGGCTAAGTCCTGGGCTAAGTCCTGGGCTTGGTAGTGGATTAAACCCTGGGCTAAGCCCTGGACTGAGTCCAAACTAGTAATCTGTATTATCTTATGTATGATTTAACAAGTTTACTTAACCACTGGCTGGTTGGGCTACGTTTTCACTTTCAAATCTAGGAAGAAACCTATTATAACAAAGATTTTCACTCTTAAGTACAAAAATTGCAAACCAGATATATCACATATGTAATAATAATTGAATGTTTACTTGTAAAATACTATTTTCCAAATCCTAAAGCTTTTTCTTCTATAAATTCCTCCTACATGTGCAATGTAGGCCTTCAATTGACAAAATTCAATTCAACGGCAACACCAAAACTTATACTTTAAAGTTGGTTGGTAAATATTTATGTTGTTCCTTACAAGTAAGCCTACACTCACTGAAAGGCTAGTTGTGGGTTATTGTTATGTATCGAATTCCTAGAAACAAAGAAAACACACTTCACTGCTTTACCTCATTATCAAGTTGTCTGTACAAAAGTGTCGTTGTACATTGGTGTAACTACGTCTGCATATAATAGCAATATTACAAATGCATCCAACAGTATTTTGACTCGTTGGTCCAAAACTTTGACTATGCACTCTATGTATTGCTTGTTGTAGTATAATATTATATTGATAAAAGAGAGAAGTAGAGAAATGTGTCAGGGATATTATGTAAGAAGGAAATATAGATGTAAAATATGTACACTGCACACTTTTTTTGTCTAGATTCCTGCTTCGGTAATTAGTGGCGTGCACGATTTCTAGCAAAATGGGCATAGCATAAAGCCCAACCAGCCATCAATGCATTCTGGGTAAAAAGAAAAGAGAAATGGAAAAGGTTGATATTAACTATTTATAGCTGTGTAATTCCTGCGCTGCTTATTTTGTGACAACACAAATCGGTGACATTACTACACACCATACAATTTAAAACCTTGATCATGCGAGGGCGCTTTTTGCATCGGTGTAAAAGTAGAATGCAAAATATGTCATCCCAATGTTTGCTTCTTTTTAATAATAATGCAAGTAATTATGAATTTGTCACAAAAATAATTGGCGGGAAATATACCAGACTGTCGTCTGCCGCAATGCAACATGCAGGTATCAATGAATAATTCTATGTTATTTATAAAACCCACACTTGTATTGTATTTGTTAACGTCACTGTTAATAGGTTACAACGGTTATAACAATCATGCCATGCATCAACATAAGTTGACGAAGATCAAGTTAAAAATATCGTCGTCTCCATTATTTATCGCAAAAATCAAACAGAAAATGTATACCAACATGAAACGTCAGACCAGTTGAATTATTATAATTCATAATTTGGCTACACTTTTTTTAAATTGTTGATATGATATATCATATATTTTGTTTTTTTTAAACGAACTTTCATATTTATAAGCATCTTCATCAAATAAATGACAAGAAGTACTTGAGACATGGTACATACTCCAGACAAGCATTATATACACACAAGAAGTTTGAAAAGTGGTTTAATAATATTGAATTGGTCTAGTTTTCAAGTACCTTCTGATTTTAGAATTGTTTTGATCAATACTTCCACTTGCTAACCCAATAACATTTTTTTTCACACACAAAAAAAGAAAGGAAAAGATTTCCTCCCTTATGTTGTGTATGGCATGATAGATATACCCTATGCTGAACGTACAAAAAATCATTTACATTTTCTGATACAATTTTGTATTTTGGGAAGTGAATGGTTTGAGGGGGGGGGGGGGGTAGTAACTTTCACAAAGATACAAAATCAGATTAGGCAAATTAGTAGTTACAATATGTGGAAACTGGTGGGGTAAACATAAAATGAACTTTGCCAAACGTTCAAGTATATTGCGATGGATCAAGGTATTACCAAAATAACACTAGATTAAAAATATTTGACGTTATTCAATTTTGTGTGTGAAGCGTGCTAGCGAAGAAGGTAGGAGTTTTTAAAATAAAACAAAAATGGCTGTTCAATGGATTGTGTGTGCTCTAGGTTTAGGATGCAGACGGTGCAGATACCTGTGCTCCTACATGAACCGATGGTATTCTGAGGATTTTAGGTGACAAAGTCATCCCGCAACTCATTTCCCCAAATTTTCAAATTTCAAAAATGCGAAAAGAGATGAGTTGGTCGTATGTTAAAGAGCTTGCGCCACCTAGTGGCATGGAAGTGTTAAAACACAACAGATTGCATGTGTCGGATAGCATATCATAAAATGCATGCATTCATCCGCATGCGCATCCACTAAGAAAAAAGGTTGGGTAATCCAATATTATCTGTCCATCCATTCATCATAGATTGAAAAGGAATGAAAGAAAGAAAAAGAAGAAAAACAAAACACGAGTAAGAAAAACCTGTGCAATATTTTATAAGGAAAAAAAAAGTCTCAATCACTGCTGATAGCAAAAAAAAGTGATTGTTTAACCGTCTAGATTTTCATTATCTGTGTAGGTGTGGTTTGTTATGTTTGGCTACAACTCAGTATCCTTTAAAAGCTGTGCTTTGTTAGGATAAATTAGTAGATGCATGGCTGAAGTGGTAAGGTGAAGTCCATTCGTGCTTTACTCTCAGTGTAATCAAAGAGTACTGTCTCTAGAAGTTTTGGATTGCGTCACAAAACTTGCCTGATACTAGTTTTGAAAAGTCTAAAGGAGTAGACTTCATGGCATCCGCCTTCCGATTGTGTGTCATTACGATGTCCACAAGATAAAGGATGATACGAAAGACTAAAAGAGTGGAATATGTGTGTCATGACATAGTTTGCACAGTCAAGTGAAGTGGTCAATAGCGATGCACTGCTCAGTGTAACTGTAGACCAGTATAGACCAGTATTACTGGTCATGTTTTTTTGTAAATGAAAGACTTTGTCGATGCCGCTCGTGAATTAGTGTACCCCTTTCCACAAAAAAGTACTCAGTAGGGACCAGAGAACATGGAACGTAGTTCCCTCATTTTCATATTAGCTTTCAACAAAAAAAATCGTCAGCTTAAAAAAAAGAAAAAGAAAAACATTTCTCAAAAAACGCAGCTTTGTTCTTATATGTATATTGCATGTAAATTTATATTGCGCTGGCTTCCAGTGTGGTAGTTATAAAATATTTAAAAAAAGAAAACATATGACTCTTTTTTTTGTTAGTAAGTTCATCAACACTGAAATATTGTTGTAATGTTAATGTTGTACTGTTTTATTTCAGCTGAAATCTCTTATGAAATACGAAAGAAAGAATTATGCAGTTGAGTATCTATATGAAATATTGTATTGAAAGGAAGTGGAAATGATATGCTGGTTTTATTAGCTTTATAGGAATCATAAACAAGAGACGAAAAAGTAGCAACCAAATTACCACAAAGAGAGCAACAAAAATGTTGTATTTTAAGGAGAGGTTTATACGATTGACGGTCGCTTCAAAACATTTTAGTTGGTAATTATTATCATATCATGAAAAATGTAAAGGCCTAAAAACCTTCTTTTTTTAAAAAGAAAATACAATGTTTTTAATGTCTCTGGTGAAACCAAAATGAAATTTGCAGCTGTTTTTATATGGTAATGTTTGCTTAATACAATCCGCTGAAATATTGACCCTTGTGACTGAGGTCAGTTGCGAGGTTAAAGGTCAGTTTGGGTCAAAAGTCCCAGAGAGAATTTATAATGATTTGACAACTGAAAAGTATGCCCCTATTCAAAAGTACAGGTATGTATTTGTGACTTATACGGTGGGGTCACTGGCTTTGCATGTATTCTGTGGTTTTGAATAGGGATGTACTTAGAGGTCAAGCCAAATAATTATAATAAAAAATGGGAACATAATTGTTGGAAAAATGTAAAAAAGATGTGATATTATATAGGGATAATTACATAAGTAAAATAAATGGGAAGTATCCCTTTCTGACCTTTGACCTAAGATGATTGGAAAACACGGTATATGCATGAAATGCTAAGAAACCAAACTGAAATCAACATGTTTAGTGTATTAAGGTTGTGCGGTCAAGACTTCAAAAGTTAGGGCGGTGTAAGGAAAAGCATGAAATATATTTTGTTTTTCATTTTGCTTCAAGTTTTTAATTTGGTTAATACTTAAATATAAACTAAGTACTCACATGATGTAATATCCACTTTTAATGACTACTAATCATCCAGCTTGTATAGAATGTAGAGCTTCATTTTGGCCTTTTTGTTTAAGAAAAAGGCCACAATTTTGTGCTATTTTGTGTTCTTTTTTCTCGAAAAACCAGTTTTTGCACCTTTTTGCATCTCAAGAACGTAAATGCTTCGCATAATAATAAGAATAATCATTATAATAATGTGAATTTTAATGCACATGTACATTGTAATAAGTTGTATCACATGTGAATTTTTGCAGAAAGAACTCAATGTAAAATGGCGGGGTTCGGGGCTATGTATACTATAATGTGGTGAAAGGTATGATATTATACTATAGTATGTAGTTGAATCGAATTCATGAAATCAGATATAGAATTGCAGAACGACTTCTGTGTATTATATTATATCGCTTGCTGTGGTGGTGCAGTTTGTCGTTCTGTAGTTTATATAACATTGTTATGTATTTTGGGATGATCATTTGACCCGTGACCTTTGACCTCATCAGGGTTATATTCACATCTTTTTTAAAAAATGTTCTTGTATTGAACGACTGTACAGAGGCCTGTATTATAGTGTGGTATATTTGGTGTTTATGTACAAGAAACTTGTACAGTTGGGGTTTGAGGGTCACTGTAATTATTGACTGCACTATAGAGTCCCCCTATATGGGTCATCAAAGGTCAACGGGTCAATTTATCCTGAATGCACTTTAAAACATTATTAGATCATTATCTATTAAGGTGAAGTAAAATGCTGTGTAAGATATTTGCTCGGAGGGTGAGGTGTCTCTCAGATGGTGTAGTAATATAGTGTACACCCACCTTCCATAAATATTAAAAAATGTATTAAAAAAAAGAGGTATAACCCAAAATCACTCAGTCAGCCCTTTACCTGTGTTTTTGCATTACGGAAAGATATGAGGAGACCGTCGTTTCGGGATCAGGTGAATACGTGTGTGGATACAACATAAGAGGTCAGGTAGGTAAGGACAGGCTTTGATTATATGATTGGTGTGCAAAGTCTTTTCCATTATCTGCCAAGGTGGCTCTAATTGGCCTCGGTATGTTCGTGAAGCATATCAGTACGTAACACAGCACCCTCTCAGACGAGGTCGTCCGTGAACTTTGCGTGAAGTGCAGTGACACAGGAAAGCGGCGCAAACTCTTATCTCAGAAGATGTATTAACGTATTCATGAACAATAGATTTAAGAACTGAATATTATGCAATTTACTTCTGTCTGTGATCGTTTTTTGACGTTGGTCAGCCATTTTAATTGTAAAACCGTAGGACGTAGAATTTGTTTATGTCATCGCAAGCATCGGTGTATTAGGGATCATTAGGAGCTTTACAAGATGAGGGCGTTTGTCCCATGGGTACCGACTTAATGTCAGCCTTATGTGATAATAATAATAATCCACTTGTAAATCGGATTGTGCACTGTTCTCTTCAGATTTCATCATGTCACATTATGCACTTTTTTCTCCATGAAAGAAAAAAACCCAATATTTCCACTTTTTCATGTAGAGTGTTAGTAGCCACTTTAAAAACTTTACGAAACCCAGTACCATGACAAATGTTTATGGTACTTATGAAGTACTTCCAACTTTTGAGCAGAGACTTTTTACTGATTGATGTCCACTTGTTTTATACATTGAAAGAGATTATAAACATAATACTATTTACATGCAATTCCTATATGAACCTTATTGTTAATAGGAACACCCTCATAATCTCCGACAAAAGTACAACATCCCTGTACACCCTCCAAATAACCAGGACTCAGTTCAGAACTGCAAGATGTGTTTACTGTACAACCAAAATTGAATGTAAATACATGGATCATACAAATGTATGGTTCCCAGTACAGAACTATGCATCCTGGAAGCAATTTGGGGGATATTAAATCACCAGTAGGATCATCTTTTATCGGAGAATGTGAGAGTGTTCATTAAGAAAGTTCCCCATTGGTATAACAACCAATTATGATGAGCCTATACATAATAAGCAATCCACATTGCTATATATATATTTTTAATCCTCTGTAATTTACAAAGTTAGTACGTACCCTACACTTAGTTGTCGTCCCCCTGTCTTTGTAACCATAGTGATATGTGGTATGCATCGTGTCTTTCTTTTCGGACAAGGTGGACCATTCCATATTTTCCTCGTCTGTAATTCCCTTAAAGATCTGCTTTGATGAAATTCAGAAATGCACATATTATTCTTTTGTAATTGCTCTAATATAGTGTTTCTCTTGCGCTTTCATATGGTAAGCATAATTCATTTTTTCCATTTAAACTATTTGTAAAAAATCATACCTAATAAATGTCAACATTACTATCTTGATAAAGTGGCCAACAAGTTGACCGCGTTGATGTATATCGCAAATGCAATCAGCAAACGCTTTCAACGCCTACTATCGCCCAGAGCCTATGACAACAAACGTGCATCCTCCTCGACAAAACTATGTTTTCCCGTCGGAATTCTAATACGAAGAAACATAAAAAATGCATGATTTGTTTAAATATTTTATGCTTTTTCCGATAGATATAGGAGTATTTGCTCGCGGGAATGGGCCTGGTAGTGGAGTTAGACATTACCTATACTTTGGATAAGTAAAAGAATATGTGCATTTCTTGTAAATTCTGACAAATGTGATTGGATTTTTCTACTTGATGATTCCCAACTCCTATCGGCGGATAGTGTATTTTCCCTCTGTGTCTGTCAAATCTTTTTATTATGTAGTAAAAAAAACCAACCATAATTTAATATTATGATGATATGAAATCAATAACTCCATTTTTACAAGTGAACGGGAAAAGGAAGTCAACATTGCTCCAAATTGTTTCTCCATTTTTTATTCCGATCGAATCGTTAATCAGATTCTACAAGAATCCACTCTGTGGATATAGAGAGGTTGAAAAGATGACAAAATGTTCCTTTTATATAAAAACTCCCATATAAGACACAAAGTGTTTGTTTCTATGTATTATGTCTCATTTATCCTTTAAGGTTATGATAACTCACCAAATAATATGTATGATAAATCATTTAAAATATGTATCGTTTTTATTTTCATTTTATTTTATTTTATAAGATTATTGTAAACATTTTGGGAAAAATTATTTGAGGTGTATGATAAAGCGACTACTGTCCATATTATATAAAGTAGGACTTTTAAGGTGACCATTCTGGATGGCTGTGAATTTCAAAGTGTGTGTCTTTTTTCCTTGGGATGTGGGCTTTGAACTTGAAGATAGGCATGATTAGTTGAAATATCATCATGTTACCCTATCATTGTGTTTTCACTTTGGATATTCACAGCCATCTGGAATTGGGTTTCAAATTTTTCTCCCCAAACTTAAGTAGAGTGCCTAGCAACGGAAGATGAAAAAAAATATACCGTAACGATAACGAGAATTTTAAAAAATGTCAGGTTTTAGACTTATTGTACCCTGACTATAAACCAAGGTGATGTGCCATTTTTATCGATGGTACAGTTATGAAGAGTTATTGAAGGTGTTAAGGTGAATGATCCTTTTTATCAGTGTGTGAATCTCATATATATATTATTATAAAACTTGGTGCGGCCTATTTCAATGATTGCATGTACTGAAATAATAATTATTATAAAATATGTCCCGAACTATATATTGTATTATGATAAAAACAAAATGAAGAAGATAAGAACACTACAAGTGTTTGATTTTTATAAAGCTGCTTTCAAAAAACTCGGTTTCAACTCTTCCCGGCGCAGTAGCCTAATCCCTTATAAATATATATAAAACAAATGACTCCTTTATCCTATAGATTATGCTTCCTTTATACCTATCATATATATGTATATATATATATAAAGATCCCCTATCCCCACTACCCTTAGTCTCCTAAACCCCTCCTTCCCTCTCTACCCCCGCTAATGGCTTTTAGATCAGGCCCCTTATAATAAGCTGTACATACAGCGTAAGTTTGCCCGTATATTTGTACTATACACATGCAGGAAGAACTCGAAGACCTTGAACACTTTTTTGATACTTGTGACATTTTTTTAAAAAGCAATTTCCAACAAAAAATACACCTTAGTGGGTACTAAGTACTCGAGAACTATCTATACATATCGGGAGGTTTAAATAGTCCTTTAAGAACTATTCTCTCCGAGAAAAAAATGACCAAATTGAAAATATGATACCCTTTATACTATGTTAGAGCTAGAGCTGTATAATTCTGTCCACAGGGAAAAATTAAAACTTTTTCTAAGATTTTCCTAGATCTATTTTTCCAGTCATTTGTTGATATCCTTTTTTTCTCCCTTTTGAGAACCCTACTTTTGACAGTTATAGCCTATATTCACCGTGTGGTGGAGTTTATTCAAGCAATGAGTAAGCCCAATAAAATAAGATGACAAATATGCAAGTTCTTTTTTTCAATACAGTGATGTTCACTGGATGGACAAATTGCACTATATAACAGCATTAATCTCATCTCCCGAGACTTAGTCCAGCAACCAACCTGCATTGGGTATACTTTGCCCATTGGAGTCTTAATAGTCTGGGTACCATAAATGGTACCTAGAATACCGCTACTCAATGCATTATCCACAAGTTTGCATGCAGCAGCATTGGACTTTGTCCTTGGACATGAGGCTTTTGATTTGTCTTATAGTGTCAGGTTAACACCGGAGAGTTGTTGCCGATAATTTGAAGCAGAAAAACTTACCCAGAAAAGAATTGTTTGTGGTTTTACATTTGATGTTGTGCTTGTATATATGTGTAGCGTGGTTTCATTGGCTTATCATAAAGATAATTGGTTAATTCAAGGTTTCAAGCCTCAACATATTTCCACACCACAGTAAACAAAATAGGTGTTTACTGTTTCAATTCACACAGTAATTAAGGTTAGGGTTATTATTTTAAGCCTTGCGTTGTTAACCTTTAATTCTACTGTTACAACTGTTGTCGTTATTCATACTAGCATTAATGTCCAGATTTATGTAGTCGCTTCATTCCATCCATGTACGTGGAAAAGAGCCCCAGATTATTTGAAAAAAATACAGGCATTGGATAAAATACAGCCATTATCAAATTAAAGAAGAATACAATACCCATTTATTGAAATCATCCAAGTAGCTTGCCTGGTCCTTTACTAAAGAGAGCCCTATATGAAATTGTTGTCAGAGGACCTTATGCCAGTAACTCTTTATACCAGAGTTCCAGGCAAAGATTTTGTGTTGGATGGGGAGATAACACACTGTATGTTTGTAAGTTTGTAATATTATCACATTTTTCATGGTTCATGGCCGTGCACACATTGTACACAAATCAATATCATCACTTTGATTTTGGTTAATTTTCATCAAGATTGTTGATCTGTAATTTGTATACATTGTAACATTTGTATTATGATTGTATCATCAAAAATTGCACTATACAAAAAAAGCACTACACATGTTTTATTGATGTATTATTACATGTCCACCAAAATGTTATCGATGTGTGTGATTTTACGAAGTGAATCATAAAACACATTTTAAATGTTGTATTGAAAAGGTTCATAGCCGGTAGATCACAACTAACTGGACCGGTTTTTCTCCCCCAGGGGTAAACATATGTGTACAAGCACAATCAGAAAGATGTACTGTGATCTTTTTAATCCAATGACAAAAGAAGCACCTGTACTGCTTGGAAGTCCCTGATATTTACAAATCAAATTAGTAATGAGTTTGCTCCCATACACAACACTTTTCTGATTAATTTCTATGTGTATTTGACCAAAAATATAGTATTATTTTAAATTAAATGGGCAATTTGTGTTTCTTCTTGAAAATCTATATTATGATATTTTAAAAATGACTTCAGTGCAGTATGGAAGCGAACTCATTATCTAAATTACTATAACGTAACAAGGAACCATTAATATAAGAGATATATGATAAAACAATGAAATGAAAATATATGACCGTAAACACAAACAAATAGGTTAAACCAATTTATTTTTTATCTCTATAAAGTAGAGTGTTGTAGACCTTAACACTTCACAGTACATAGTAGTTTTAAGACATTACTGCCAAGCAGATATTAATGTAGTAGAAAGACCTGTCCTTCGCATTAGTGGCGGCTTATAAAGCCCAAAAACAAAACTTTCAAAAATGTTATTATATTATGTGTTGCTTTTATAGCAAAAAATATTCAAGTTGGTACTTGTGAGAATTAATCGGATAAATTTTTGTTTTGTTTTTCTCTCTTTTATCGAAACTTATGTGTTTATTGCTTGTACAATAGTTCATTATCATAAGATTCCTGCTTCTGTATGGGTGTGTATTATATTATGGTAGCAGGGGATACACAAATACTGTAATCAACTCTGGAATCGTAGTCCGTTCACAATAACTTGACCTTGATGTGACCTTTTGCCTCATTTACACTAAACTATTTATATTTTGATTGTAGTGATGGTCACTCAGAAGCACCATGTCATTGATGGCAAATGAATTAGTGCTCCTGTTATACTGATGGACAAGGTCGGGCAGAGGATAGGTTGGGTCAAGTTATTGCGAACAAAGTTTGTATTATATTAGGGTTTTCATGTCTCACATGGTACTGCTAGCATCTGAAAAGCTTAAGTGTTTCTACCTAACAGCAGCTGAAACTTTCCATAAATTATAAAAACACTGCTTTAGTTTGCTTCTTCATACAGGTTGCCAACAAACCCGATTGTCTGCTTGCCTGATTGTTGCCATGGTTGCCATATATAAAAAATCCTGTTCTGCTTTTTTAAATTATCGCAGAAGCCTTTTTATAGCAAGCATAAAATCCCATTTACGATTAATAACACATTTTCAAGTGAATTATTCATAAAGCATTTTTGATTCAGATTTAATGCTTCAAATCAGTATTTTCTTTTTTCACGTTACCATAGCAACAAACAGATGCAAGGTGTTGATTGGCCCACAGATTATACAGTGAGTAGTTCAAACTCAACACCTATTGAAATTTGCAAACTCGTCTACTCAATTTTAATAAGAATACATCGCAGCCAACTTTAATCACTACTTATAACTGTTATGCTGACACTATTCATTAATGTACAATTATTCAAAATTCAAATGTTAACTGATTTTACACAATGTAAGATATTAATATTGCTAAATTTCTCATATCAAGTGTTGTTCTTAAAGAGTTTTATAAACCTGAGCAATATGATGTCTTTAGGAATTTTTGAGGTGTATGTAAATCTACCAATTATTCCCATTATCGATTTTTGAATCTTTACCTGCTTGTAGAACAACATCCTGACCTTGTGCTTTTTTGTTCTAAATCTTTATAAAAAATACACCTGTTCTCAGTAAAGTTCACTGTACTAAATATTGAAATTGCACATATTATTCCAGAACTGCAATATGCAGTGAGTTTATCTCATAGTCACTCAAAACCCACGGTTGTAAATGGTAGATATACATTCCTGAATTTCCTCATGGGATCATTGTGTGCATCTTCAAGGCAAAAAGCCAATACATTAAAACAAAAACATAATCATAAGTGCACTCAATGCACGCATAGCAGTTGGCCTAAATGTAACTATTGTTTTGATGATGTGTTTCCATGGCAATCAGATTTGCACACCATACTTGGTATGCTGCTACCACTAGCACAATGTAATGTCCTGTGTGATGATAGGCCGTTCTTTCCAATCAAGAATACTTTAGATCTATAGTTATGCACTATGAAAAGATATGGTTGCTTTCAACAACCTTAAAACAAAAACATTTCAAAACAATATTTGAATAACGATTGAGTTCACATTTTTTGAGTTTATTCACATTTCTTATAGAGGTTATTCTATATTGTTGTACAATACAAAGAACAGCCTAAGATCACACAGAATGCATAGGGTTTCATAGAAAGCATTAACTGGACGACACTTCTCTCACTACAAAATGGCATCTGATCCGATCAACTTAAAGCCCTTGAGTGATTGAATTGGAATCTTATATTCAGCTTTGTAGTAACAAACCACAAAGTAGAACCCGTCACACAAACGAATCATTTACCAGTATACAAACCTTACCCTGAAATAAAATGAGATAAAACTCTACATTTTAAATGTCTAGAATCTATTCTGAATCTGAAAATTGAAGAAGAGATGTATATTGCTTAATCATTAAGCATTGGGATCATTCCACTACACATGTAATGGCCATGTGACATGCATATAATGTCCATGTGACATGCATGTGATTTACTTGTGCTGAACATGAAGCCAAGAGGAAAGTGGGTTCCCATTCAAACTCTAACTGAACATTGTTTCTATACTTGTGTGAAGGGTTCTATTCTTGATAGTACATACTTTAACCATTTGCCAATATATTCGTATGCAACTGACACACATCACTCAACACTAAATGTGCAAAACAATCACTCTCATATCTCCAGTCATGGTTAGTTGACCCATATACAATGATTGTGTAGATACACATGACCCACTGGTTATGATGTTATAATACCAACAATACCAGGGTGCTGAGTATGTGAATCAACCAACTTTAATCTTGAGGTGTGAGAATACATTGATCATATTGTAGCAAATGGTTATTGAATCAAACCAAAGTTTAGATCTGTTAATTTTAAACCCTAGTACTAGAAGACTAGTTACAGCTCCATCATGCATTGCGGCAAATTGAACTATGCAGCAGACCGTCACCTTTTCCCGCCAACATTGAAACATGCAAATTCAAGGCGATGGCGCAATGCATGATGGTCAGTTATTTACTCGCAAGCCAAATCCACTGCAGCTTAACCCCCTACACGTCAGCTTAATCATTTTTTTATTTCAATTTTGTGTATTGTGTTCTTTGTACGGTGCCTCAAAGGTGCCCGCTTGCTTTCATTTACAAATTCTTTTTTCCCTTTGATATTCATGATTAACCCTAGGTTAACTGTAATCACAACCTGTAGTTGTTTATTCTCCTGGTGTATCGATTATTGAAAAGCTAAAGACTAATCATGATTCCTGCAATATTTTTGTGTAACTTATTCGTTTGTATGTATGTCCCTATGTGGTGCATTTGTACATGTACTTTCTTGGCTGTCAATAAAACAGCTTCATAAAGCAAGGGAAATATTTGAAGTCTTTGATGTGTCTTTATTTCAATTTTATGTTGGTCTACATTATGTCCCGAGGTCAAGATACCCATAATGTCTACATCAACGAATGTGAAAGAGCATAGAACATCACCATGGAGATCCCTCCATTGAAGGAGGTGTCCCGCAAGCATAAAAGTGTGCATTATATGTTAGAAAAATAACTATCGAGCCCAACTGTTGTAATTATATTGAACAAAACACCACACTTATGACAAAAACAAATAAAAACCGCAATCTCTCAACATGTACTTTTTAAAATTCGCGGCGATCGAAAGTCCCAGTGTCGATGATGTCATAATTATACAATGCACATGCGCAAATTTGAGCACCGATACCCATGACGTCATCGACACCGGGTCTTTCGATCGCCGCGAATTTTAAAAATTGCATGTTGAGTGATGGCAGTTTTTATTCATGTTTGTGACTAGTATGGTGTTTTGTTCTATATAATGACGTAATTTCGGCTCGATAATTAGTTGTTTAACAAATAATGCTCAATGTTGTTCTTGCGGGACCCTTCCTTTAAGCTATCACCATGGGGATCCCTCCATTAAGCTATTCCATATGAAATTCATACACCCACAATGGAAGACATGACCTTAATCTTCCACACAGGGAGTAGTGTAGATTTCAAACTACATTCCCAGTGGGGAGGATTAAGGGAATTTCTTTCATTGGGGTGTACGGGTTTCAAAGAGAATATCCTGAGAGTAATTGTCCTTAGAATCTTTTAGTAGCAAGTCGGTATGCCCCAAGGTACCAATAACAGTTTCACCGAAGTCTGATTCATAATCTGTGTAGACATTGCAGGAGTTGATATACCCCATGCTTACTAGTGCAGGGAGGTATATTCCATTGTCCAATAAAATATAAATCTGACCATTATGGAGCAATTTTCTTTTCAATTTTCAATTTTTCAAAATGTTTCCAAGTTGGTCTCATTAACCCTAACATTCTTGAGTACTCAAAATTACTAAGATGTGGTGTGCTCGTTCCACCCGGCGCAGCAGTTTTTCGATGAAATAATGGCCCCAGGCTATATACTTGGCGAAGTATACTGAGCCAAGTATGGTTGACCCCCATGGCCCAGTGGTAAGTCGTTCGCCTCTGAACCCAGAGGTCCGGGGTTCGAGCCCCGGGGCGGCCCTTTGTCCCCTCACTTTTTGGCCGCGAAAAAATTCTTTGGAAAAGGTGCCTCGGGGGTTAGGGTTAAAGCTGGCCTACCACTTTGGTAGTTCACCTCAGACAAACTGGTCATACACCTGTTCAGAGTTTTAACTCTTAAAACATGGAGAAATTGTAACCTTGTCGAATTCCCAAAAGAACTGGATGTGGCTAATACATGATAATATCAGGAATATCTTTTGATACCTCCAACTCCTCGCAAGTATGGTTTCGTCATGGTTTCATAGATTCTTTCTAAAAGATCCTATGTTAAGCCCCATTATCATGCAAGTATGGTTTCATAGATTCTTTGCAAAAGATCCTATGTTAAAGAAATGCATCTAATTATACATAGATCCAGTCCCCTGTCCTTTGCAATGCTTAAATAAATGTTGGTGTCCACATTTACAAAGCAAAACCTTCATTTTCAAGAAAGGCGCTCTACGGGCTTACATATTTCCAAACTCCTCAAATTTACTTCAATAGCATTTTTGAGAGGACCATATTACAAACATTTTTCACCAACGTAATTTAACAATTTGTAACCTAAAATGTGCATGTCATAATTTACTGGTCAGACCCTGACATATTATGTTCGAACAACTTCAGCACACTTATCTCCCCGAATATTGTTCACTCAATAAATAACCTCCAGAATTCAGACTGATAACCACCAAATCCAATCATTGCAAACTTCCCACAAACCGCGAAACCCGAGAATCGCTCTAGTTTGTACGTTGGCATTGGGTCATTTTTTACTCTTATCGGTCAAGCCATTATCATGTGATTGAATGGTAGAAGAGGTTTGTCTAAAGGTCTCTCTACTAACTAGTTTATTTCCACGAGATTACAAACTTACACTCTTAAAAAACGGCATCAAATATGCACACAACTTCAAACTGAGCCAAATTTTGACCACTTTGTGGTCAAGTGGTCAAAAATGTAATGTCTAACTGAAGGGGAAAAGGGTTTCACGGGGTTTCAGGCCGAAACGCTTGAAGTCCAGCTACTGTGGCCCTATACCATTTACCACATTTTTGAGAAACCAGTAGGATCTGTATCTGCAAAGTAAGCGAGGAATGTCCAATTCTGTCACCTTTTTTTTAAAGACACGCTGATCAAGAGAGAAACTCAACTGAACATATACAGTCCGGGCCGATTTCCCGTTTAGGAAGCATTCCTGAACTGGAAGTATTACCCATAATCCCTTGTGAATGTATATATTGCAAAGTATTTGTAGTGGTAATACCAAAAAGACCAATTTATTTATTTCAACCAAATATGATGGATCTTTGAATCAATGACGATCAGTAAATGAGTCAAAATATAAGATAAACTGTTTAGTCATAAATAATAGATATTATTGTGGTGATTTTCCTAATTACTTGTAATTAAGAAATTGGGCTAATTACCTCATTAAATATTCAAACTCTTTTTTAAAAAAAAGTACGCCTAACACTTTTTTTCCTTCGACAGAAATTTGCATAATGTATGATCTTCCATATTACCAAGTTTGAGCATGTCGCAAATTAAAATAACGAATCGATATCCATTTTAGCTTGTAGTCGACTTCATAGACCCTCCAATAAAAATAACGAGATTAAAATGAGCCACTGATCGCTGAGAATGACAATAAAATCTATAATTATATTATACAACATGTTTCACCCATGTATATTGAAATAGGTCTAGGTTTAATTCGTAAGCCTTATGAAAAGCGGGTTCCTGTAGAGAACTACCCGAAAATATCGCATTGCATTATGGGTAATACTTCCAGTTCAGGAATGCTTCCTGAATGGGAAATCGGCCCGGACTGATATAGAATGCTGAAGATGCAACCCAGCAATGATGCATGGGAAAACAGTAAGGTTTGCTGTATTGGTTTCATCTGGGGTGCAAGTTAATTATGATGTGGGGGCAGCGGTGAAAGGTTTATGGCAAGAGAGAACATTTCATGATCAGTGGTAAAAAGAGGATAACTTGTCACAATTTTCCCTGGCATAGCCTGGCAGAGGAGCGGTCTGCACAACTGTTAGAAAAATTGTCCAAATAAGACAATGTAATCTAGGAATCCAGAAGTCGCACATCAATTTAACAATCACACTGCCTTTAATTATAATATCACATTAGGGCTATCCCATTTGAAACCCATAACCCCCTATTGAAGACATTATTACCCTAATCATCCCCACAGGGAATGTGCATTTCTAATGGCGTTAACTGCATAGGTGACTCCATTTGAAGTCTACACTCCCTGTGTAGAAGATAAGGTAATGTCTTCCATAGGTGGTATCCCTGGGTGGTATATGAATTTCAACTGGAATAACCCAATGACATATCGCTACACATGTTAAATGTGGCTTAACGTGTCTATGATTTAAACGGTCAAAAGGAGAGATCATAATATATAGCTTGAATTTATCTTTGCTATCTTCAGTAGATAGCTCAACATTACGCTGTACAGTCAAGCATAGCATTCTTCCACCATTACTTCAAGCCTCCACCTTTTTGTACAAACAATATTAACAGATGAAAACGGGTTGTTCACCAATTGTTCACAGGTGTAAACAGTAAATAAATGGAAAATTATTCAAGTTTTAAGATCAAAGATTGCCGCCATTAGTGAAAATTAGACGCCCTTTTGAGTGTTGATTAGGAATATTTTACTCCGTCAACATAAAAACGGACAACATAGTCATACAACAGAGCGCGCTCTTTATCTCCTAATAGTGATCGTTCACAACATAATCATTTAACAATCTAATATACTGGGCTATAATTATACCAACATGAGTATGACCAATGCGTCCTCAGCCTGGTGTGGCAATTAAGATTGGATCAAGACAATTCTTTTCTCACGTCCTAAGGCCCTGACAGCAAACTGTTCACTTGGTTTATTGGCATTGTTTATGATTGGCAATGGGTCTTTTACCTGAATCTTGTTTTCCATCTTGCTCTTACTTTCATTTCGTTCAGCCAGCATGCTATTTTTAGGCTTTTTAGTAGTCGACTGAAGGTAGACCCTTTTATGTACCGATAGAGGGCTCACTCACTGTGACTGCTCCCAATCAGACTGCTCCCCATCCTCTAAGTTACCCGGAGATTGGTCGGTTCTCGGATGGGAGCGGTTTTCGACAAGGTGAAGTATCAGTAATGTCGTTCGATTGTGTGACAGTGAAATTATACAAGGTCTATAAAGTTGACTAGCTTTTTGGTGGACCGAAAAGGATCGCGTGTGTGTCCGTTATACGGATCGACCGTGTTTTGGTGGACCCGAGCAATTTGCTCCCACCCCGACCCGAGTGTGCGTCCGTACGGATCGACCGTGTAAAAAAAAAGAGAAAAAAAAGGCCTACTAATAAAAAAAATTAAAAAACCCAAAAACCACCCTAATAAACAAACAAACATACAAACAAACAATCACCAAAACAAGCAAATATAGTGATATTTATAGGGGAAAGGAAAATAATGAAAACGAGAGAGTTTCTTTAGGGGAACCACTTGTTAATGCCAGCCTGTATGCAGCTTCGCACGTTTTTACATGTAGTAGGATATGTTAAACTTTATTTGATCTGAATTCAGAACAAAATAAGAATTAGTAAAATGTGTGCTGTTTTACAAAAACTAAAACGAATTTGAATGTTTCCTTTCAGATGCAATTTAGAACAAGTGTAAACATTCGTGACATAACCAATACGCAAAAAAACCCATCAGGTTGGAAAATAATAAGGGGGACTGTACCAAAACAAGATCGTGGACTAGGACTTTAAATTTAAAATATAGAAGATGTATTTGCAATGTTTAAAATCACTCCATTGACATGCTGTCAGTGGTATATTGGCAATAGGCCTATACATAATCATACATGGATGTGAAAGTTCTGTTCAAGTTAGGGTATATTCAATATTCATTATTTTCTACAGATATTAGGCCTAAATAACTTGCCGGCAAGCCGAAATGAATTTGGACACTCGGCATCTTTCGATATGTTGCCATTCAATTCTATACAGCCTGAAGGAGGTATAATCATGATAATTGCCCGATAAACCGCCCACCATTTTTTTTAAAATCTCGTATCATTGTTTTTCGCATTGCTGGTACCAGGTGATCTTAAAGGAGCTTATCGCAACAATGTACAGTCCTTGAACATGGTTATTTTGATGAGATTTGAAATGTATTTTTAATTAAGAATACATCATAAATATACGGAGGAACCACCGACCTTTAAAACGCAAGAAATTGTTCTACCAACAAGTGAGCGTTAGAGTTGGAGAGCCCCGTCGTGGATATAACTCTGCAAGTTACATCATCAATTTCTCCATGGTTACAGATGATTAAAACGATTGATTGTTCATATGTGGGTCACTTTGTTTTTACTCCGCTCCATAGGGTACATCAAGTACAAAGTCACGAAACAATAATAGTGGATTAATCCCAAACTAACATTAGCTGTAGCTTCGGGAATGAAAAATTCTAGGCTATTTTATGCTACGAGAAAGATAAACCAGATTTATAAGTCATGCTCTTGTGCAATACCTGAGAGACCTTACAACCAAACGCATCGCTCCCCTATAGAAATGCAGCCCATATATTGGATTTACAACGTGTCCTAAAAATATTTTCCGAAGAGAGAGAGACTTTATATGACTTTGCGTTGACACATTTTCAGACTATCAGTACATTTTGCAACGTTTTGAGATACGATATAAATACATGTATATGTGTATGCATGGTGTATCGTAAAATAGTTGGCTAATTTGACCTGTCCGTTGCACTTTAAACTTGAGAAGATGGGGATATCCAATAAAGTCATGTTCTAAAAGTATTCCCCTTTTCTTTATTATGCATGATTAAACTCATAAAACGATTAGCTAAACCAGACCATTATAACTTAATTTATGTAGTTTTAGAGCCTTAAACAAAATGTAGGCCTATCTGCTGTACTTTAAGTGTTCCGAAAAGGTAATTTCGAGCAGGCTGGATTAAGATAAGACAACCCCTTATCCGCTTCCGGTATGTTGTCAACCGCTCGCGTCGGGAATTTGTAAACGATTTGTTGTTTATGAATAACTTGTTCCACCCTATACCCCGTACACATCTCATCCTACACCCCCATTATGAACAACCTGACTGTACAGCTGTACAACTTCCACTGAATGTCAAGCACCATTTTTACACAGGGCCGATCGCAATCCATATTCACATGACCCCACATTCTTAAGGGAAGAGGATATATAGATCAAATACAAGACACCGTGATTATCAGATGATTGAAAATAAAATAATTAAAATGGAAAAAGCACCTTACATCCTTAGGGATATTTTGTTCTTTAAACAGCTAAACAGGGCGATGTTTGGTAACAAGATATAAGCATGAAAAGTAGGGTATCCTGTTTCATGGTAGAATTGTGTTTCGGTAACGGTCCTTTGCTTTTGGGTAAGCTGAGACAAATACTGTATGTCTCAGGGTAAACTATGTGTTACGCTGAGATATTTATACTTATATATTCTTTGGGTTGCTACATGTAGAATGATCAATTATTTACCTTTCCCAAGAGGTAGACCATGTTGCACATATAAAACGCTGAAAAAACAAACACCCACGTGCTTTTGACATGGAAGCACATGGGTTCCGATGCGGATCTGATGCGAAATGTTGCCGGTTCGAATCCGGTTAGAAGCAGATGGGTTTTGTGTGTGGATTGTTTTGGGGTTGTTTTTTTAGCGTTTATGTGCACTGGCCTATACTCTGGGGGAAGGTATAAGTGTTACGCTGTAAATCAATTGAGAGGCGAAATACTTTGAGACCATATCCCTGTCTGAATCCGACCCGCTATCCTGAAATCCATATAGACAATAGATAAAGTGGAAATGGCATGAATAGTATAGGCCTACTTGTTTCAAGTCTTTGACGGAATAAAACGCACCATTTGGAAATGCCGGTAGTATAAACTTCATTTTACCGTGTTATTGAATTGATGCATATCTGGGACTTAAAATAACACTTTATCTGATAAAGTTATAGCATACACACAGCAATATAAAACTGTTGTAAAAAGGAGACATAGTCTCTTGGAGCCATAGTCCGCCCTTAGTCCGCCCTGTAGGCCTATATACGGTAAAGAATATAGTTGGTAGGCCTATATAGGGCAGGGCACTCATCTCTCCACGCAACACATAGTTTCACGCTTCATTCCCATGGATGTTTGATCCCACATAGTTTGTCCGTTTTATTCTGAGAACACCGTAACTTGCTGGCCCGGTTCTGGTTTTCAAGTACCTGAATATACTGGCCTTTTTTTGTAGAAATGTTAGAACATTTGTTGGTGCCATTTCTGAGAAATAGAGCTTTGAATATTATTATTTACTATAATAGCGCCCTCATCGGCCACATTTCCCATAGAGTTACATGTATAATGTGTGTAAAGTAGAAAATGCCGATAATTTAAAAAGGGCTCGTAAAATGTTCGTGAAATTTTCACCGTATGCTCGTATGCATTAGCCCTACCTAAATCAGGTCAAACCATAACTGGGCCACTATGTAATCTTTTTTTATTCCATAATTTTAATTATAAATCATACAGTCAAACAGCCGTTCCTTCCGTGTATGTCTATGGAAGCCGGACTATGGCTCCTTTCACCATCACCCCGGCATGTAAAACAATAGGAAAATCACTGCTTTGTTAATATTGATCCTGATCATCGCCTATACTCTTAATACGACTATCGGTATGACCTATGTGACAAGCGGAGTGGGTTTTATAAATAAATTATTGTTTACAAAAGTGATCATAAAACAAAAGGAGTAGGCCTTTATATAGAGGTTTTGGATGTAACTGTAAAAAAATGAGCTGAATAAGGAAAAAAATCATTACTTTTCCATACTCACACAACCGTCAATAATCAAGGCGTCATGGCGTAAAAATAAACATTCTTAATAACTTTGAGGATCTGTTAAGGTATGACAATAAAATGTCTTTCAATTGTAATCGATATTTCCATTGTTTCGTGTTTCAAGACAAGTATCGCGCATTTTTATTATAAGGTTACAACTTAATTACTTTAGGGTTGACAAGGTCGAAAGGTTTCCTACACACTTAACAATATGTATAGTTAAAACATTTTCAGGGTCGACTATATATATACACCATCTGAAGGGTTAAGTTTTGACTCTGCCTCTGGTCATTTCTTATCCTTTTTGTGTTAAATGACCAAGAAAATGACACCAAAAGCCAACATAAAAATGACTAGAAAGAGTGTTACATTTAGTTAGAAGGCAAGTTCGTCTGACCCTAAAACTATCTACTACAAGGGCGTTCTAACATAACACAAAAATAATCAAATTTATTGGATTACGTACATCGAAATTACTAACAATATATTCGTGCCCAAATTAACAGAAAACGAGACTATTGATCGTTTATCCACCAACCTACATTAAAGTACATATATCCGTTCCACTTTATATTATTACAGCGAATTAATGTGACGAACGTCCGGAAATATGGGATTGCAAATATACTTCATCCGCGCAAAAACGTACATGAATTGGAAGAGATCGTAGCCAATTTCAGATAAAAACGTCTGTCATGTAAATCCCTCATTTGTAAACGTCGTAAAAAATTCATCCATACTTTAGCACATTATATTGAGTTATTAATATTCTGCGTGTTTGAAATAATCAAATGATTTATGACACAAAGGTTGCCGCATTGTTTGTACCTCAAAAGTGGTTTTCAAAATTCGGAACCTTTGATAAGTCCTGCCATCAGATTGTCGCTGCGTCTTTGTTTATGAATTTAGTCAGATGACGCTTGATCCCGAGGAGGTAGGCCTGTCACTTGAGAGGATAAGTGGGGATCTGTTATAATCACAATTATTTACATTGTTTGAAATGTTGGGGTTAGTGGTAGAGAGAGGATTGATTCAACGTGGCTCCTCCATTTTTCATCGATTTTCGATTAAGTCTTGCCACACGAGAACCAAAAGAATCAATGAAATTAACATATAATGTAGGAAACATGTTCACCTTTATATTACAGATGTTTATATTTAAAACAATAATAATTTTGTATTTTTTATGTATTTTAGAAAAACGGTATAGTTCATTCTGAAACACCCTGTAAGGAATATTTCAAGATCTTAATCTCAATAAAAGACTTTGATTTCACCTCAACATCACTCTTGAAACCGACGGTTCAAATTCCGCGGTAGTTTAGCTCGGTGTTAGTACCCAAAGTTTTGGTGATAATTGACCTACTGCTATTTCAACGGTAACTTGCCTTATAACACCATTTAACCTTTTTAAGTTGGTGTATTGACTCTGAAAAGGGTTTATTTTGACATGTGTAACGACGCATCCCACACCCAGTCTCCCATGCATAGGGCCACTTCTGTGTATAGGGCCTTAGTTTAAAGTCGTGCGTTCCTGCAGGTCGGCTGCTAATTCCCCTTCATTTTGTTGCATGCTGCAAAAAACAAAAACAAAAACTCTGACTGTATTGAAATCCTTTTGATCATTCAAAAGCCGAATTTGTCAACCCTCTCTATAGTTCTCGGAGTGAGACGGTCCCTTATTAAATTCACTCATAAAAATCCAATGGAAAACAATGGTAGTATGAGGTTTGCTATTGATTTTTCTGCCAACCGTTTGACGGATCACCTCATGTCACATGCCAACAAAAGTCCACGAATAGAATCTTATAAAAGACTTTTTGATAGAAGATGCACTTTCAAGAAGTGTGACTTTAAAAATGGATGTAGTCTTGCGGCGAATTTGTAGTCGACAAATTTAATAAAATGCAGTGACGTAATGATCCCCAGTGGGATCGATAATCATCAATTGGTATGATGAACAGTGCGATTGGACACGTTCACTTTAATATTAATATGGGCGATTCCATGAAAATACCCAAAATTAAAAAAAATGCTCCCAGACTTGTAGTTTTGCCCACATATTGTTCCAAATACATGCAGTGCTCTAATGAAAGAAAACGTGCTAAAACATGAATCATGTTGGGTTATGTTTCACTTTTCTTGGCAAATGTATTAGCTCAATTGACTAATTCAAGGTTTGTGTACTTTTTAACTTAAATAAAGAATTAATAATTTAGTAATTTAGGGTCGCATGAAGGGTACTATACCAAGGTAAAAAGGTTTACAATACTGTAATAATAACAATAATTCAAGTGATACTAATTTATCCAAACTACAAAATAATCGTTAACACGTGTTACCGTAACACGGTATCCAAATAATTGTGTAATAGTTAGGCCTATAAGACAAAGTTGAAACAAAGTTTGATTTTTGTTTAGTTACGTCTCGGAGCGTAACGCGTGTTACCGAAATTCCCAGTGGTCTCACTTTGTAAGAGTTCATCTTTTATGTTGGTATTATTAGCATGGGATCTAGCCACGAATTTTAAGTATTCAAATACAAAAAATAAAAACTTTAATTCAATTACTCTTCCATCTAGAGAACGGAGAGAGACAAATGATGCGCTAAAATGTAATGTGTGTGTTACCGTGGAATCGCCCTTATATGTGACGTGTTCTACCGAAACTAGACACAATTGTGCAATATATCAAAATTGGTTATTAAAGTAGAGATCTTCAGCATTACAATGATACTTATTTTTTTAATCGGACTTCCCAAAGTTAAATCATTTTCAAGTTCGTCTTTATGAAAACTCCAAACTGAGATATCGTCCTTTAAAGATGTACTTACAATGTACTTACAATGTACTTTAAAAAAGAAAAAATGCATTTTTTTGTTGTTGGTTTGATTTTTTAATCTGAAACTTTCACAATAATGTTATAAACACTCTGAAAATCAATTATTTACAAGAAACTCAAATTCCCAAAATATCACCCCAATTAGGTTTTGGACTATTTCTCAATTTGGAGCTCTGCCAATTCCGTCTGGTTTCGGTAGAACACGTGAAAGTAGTGAGCAAAAGATTGTTGCCACGTGAATCTCAATGTAGTAATGATGTCAATACAATGTCTGATAATATTCAGTAAGGATTCCGAGTACGATCGTAATGTACAGTCGATACAAATTCCTTACATTCACTCGCACGCTGAACGTTTTGAGATTATTGTCGACATGCCTAACTTTTATAGGTATGCATTAGCGTCGGTACAATGCCTAACTTTACACCGAATATACTTTGAATTGTGTCAAGTTTTGTTTAACTACTTTGCACAGACAACTTTTTTGTACGGATAGGCAAGGCTAACATAGTTTCCTCCTAACCCTAGAATTTCACATTCAAAATAAATAATAATAATAATAATAATAATAATAATAATAATACACCGTTCTAATATAGGGCTTTCCATTTGACATTTGGCAGCAAGCCGCGACGAACAAAGGTTGTCCTATAAACAATTAACCCCCAAATTGTACCCACTGCGAAATCATACCAAGAAATTGGTTATCGATATTGTGGAATTTTGGATATTGTATTAGTTCACCAAGTTTTAAAACAGGTTTGTGGACAAAAATTGGAATTTGATTCTTTTGGATTACTGAACAATGGGGCTTTCATAAATACCTTACTTCACACCCAAATAATAGACCATTAATTTGAATATTTTGAGCGTTGTCATGTAAATGCCTAACTTTACTCAATATGTGGCGTGATTGGTGCCATGAAAATGCCTAACTTTATACAAACATTTGAGGTGGAGTCGTGCTAATGCCTAACTTTACACAATATGTGCTTTGACTGGTGCCATGAAAATGCCTAACTTTATACAAACATTTAAGGTGGAGTCGTGCTAATGCCTAACTTTACACAATATGTGTTTTGACTGGTGTCATGAAAATGCCTAACTTTATACAAACATTTAAGGTGGAGTCGTGCTAATGCCTAACTTTACACAATATGTGTTTTGACTGGTGCCATGAAAATGCCTAACGTTATACAGAACATTTTAGGTGGAGTTGGCTAATGCCTAACTTTACATGAAAATGCCTGACTAACATTTTAGATGGTGTTAATACAAATGCCGTACTTTTTAAGTGGTGTCTTGCAAATGCCTACATTATTCAAACACTGACCTTCGTAATAGTCGTAATAGAATCAGGGATTCTATATATTAATTTAGGGATAGGAAAGTCCTATATACTGCGCAATCGTAGATATCAGGTCTCGTTTTCATGCAGCAGCGCCACTTTATACTTACACAAAAAAATTAGGTCACGTCAACGAAATGCAAGGAATTTATGTAGACTCGCATCAAGTCCGTCAGACACAAACAATGACGGTCGGGTGTGCTACGAGCTCAGTCTACATTATTAATGGACTTTATATATTACAATGGGAAATGTATGCTGGTGTTTATATAAATAGGTGACTGCAAGTTTACTTTTAGACTTTGTTATACGGAGTAGGCATAAAGGCTATAAAGGATATAAAAGAGGATCAAATGGTTTTTCCACAATGACTATTCTTAATTTAGACCGGGTCTAAAATTAACTAAGGCCGGGTCTAAAGTTAACTTAGGCCGGGTCTATACAGTTAACTTGGTTTTTTTTGGGGGGGGGGGGGGGGGGGGCTGGGGTGGAGGGTCTACTCGTTATGTTGTTATTCCGAAATAATAGATATAAGTGGCGTTATTCTGAAAATAAGGTTGTGATAATAAAGTAGAATCGTACAAAAGAAAATGATTATAAGAACGCGCTACCATTTTATTTTTCCATTGCACGAGGCGAAGCCGAGTGTAATGGAATAATCCAAATTGGACCGAGTGATATAAACTGCTCACAAAAAGTTAGGAAACTTTTATTAATCAAGTATATTTTTATTGTTTATTACGTTCTTGTATTATGTTGCATATTAATGGAAAGCTGAAGTGTTCTTCTTTAAAATGACACCAAATAATGTGCAATGATGACATGTTGCTGAACTTAGCCACTATAATGAGAATGAGACAAAGTCACAAATCAAATGTGCCAAAATTAGCAATTTTGTGTTACTGTGTGAACAAACAAATTGACCTGTAATAAAAACAAGCAAGACAACTTAATCAGGGATACTATTAATTTTGGGATAGGAAAGTCCTATACTAACGCACGTAGCGAAAACGGTTCCGTTTGAATATTTACATAAATTATGGTAATCATCGGAATGCGACCAGGGATACTATTGATTTTGGGATAGGAAAGTCCTATACTAACGTACGTAGCGAAAACGGTCCCTTTTGCATATTTACATAAATTATGATAAATCATCGGAATGTGTCGGTGATCGGCGTTTAACGCGTTTAACAAACAATGTTTAACCAGGTTTAACGTAATATTTGGTCGGCATAGGTTTGGGGGCGCTGTGGATTTACACAGACGACGGTGGCCACGCGAAATCTAAATTTTGAATTCGTAGTGAATAACCCGTAATCGCGAATGTTAATCTTATCATTTTGACAAATTCATCATAATTAGAAGAATTTTCATCGTTAACCGGGCGATGACTGTTAAAAATAATTCAAAATAGTGCACTCCCGTTGCCATATTGGGTCGTCTGAGAGACGCGTGGCCAGCGTCGTGTCGTCTGCTGCAATCACGCCTGATCGGTATAGCGCCACCAGTTCTATGCCGACCAAATTTTAATTTAAAAGTGGCCTCCGATCGGCAAGCTCAGTGGCATACCCCTGATGCGACCGTGACCGGCGTTTAAACGCGTTTAACAATGTTTAACCAGGTTTAACGTCATATTTGGTCGGCATAGGTTTGAGGGCGCTGTAGATTTACACAGACGACGGTGGCCACGCGAAACCTAAATTTTGAATTCGTAGTGAATAACACGTAATCGCGAATGTTAATCTTATCATTTTGACAAATTCATCATAATTAGAAGAATTTTCATCGTTAACCGGGCAATGACTGTTAAAAATAATTCAAAATGGTGCACTCAATTGTCATATTGGGTCGTCTGAGAGACGCGTGGCCAGCGCACTACAAAAACCCTATTGTATATTTCACGGACATAAATTATGCTAATGAGCTCATTAAATGACGTCACTCACATCATCGGGTTTTGCCGATGATTGAAATCCGTTGATTGAAATTCTAGGTCGAGTAAAATGATGTTCTTATTTGTTGTCTGTGAGCTTTTCTGATTTTTTCCCCGTATTGGAGTATTTTTTTATTGAAAATAGACAGTTCAAATTAAACGTTGGTTCCAAGTTCAAGTGACAGCACATGTATTAAAGGCGACAGCAAAGGCAATATGCAAGCAACATTTGAGAAAAAACGATGCCCGACTTTGCAAGAAAGTGTACGGGGAAGTGTACGGGTGAACATGACAAACCAAAACAGCCTAGTAAAAAATCACCTCCGTGGCGCAATTGGTTAGCGCGTTCGGCTGTTAACCGAAAGGTTGGTGGTTCGAGTCCAGCCGGGGGCGTTGTTACTTTTTGCATTTAATGCAGATCGACAAATCACAGTAAAAATATAATATTGACAAAATCACAGACCACTTACACAAAAATCGCATCTGCGCATGCTCCTGTCGTGATCGAAATCTACCACACAAGCAATGGGCGAGTTTTATAAGTGCAGCGTCGCGTCGTCTGCTACAATCACGCCTTATCGGTATAGCGCCACCAATTCTATGCCGACCAAATTTTAATTTAAAAGTGGCTTCCGATCGGCAAGCTGAGTGGCACACCCCTGACTTAATGATCTTAATCCACTTTATTGAGAAAAATTTACAAGTTGTAGGCCTAAACCTTTTATCACTTTACCATCATGACTTGCCACTGTGTAACCCAGTCTTGCAAATACCCAAACAATGGTTTTCTAAAGAGATGTGTGTGTTGCGCTATCTAGTGCAAATCTTTGTGTTACCATTCATGGTTCTCAAGCATGACCGGTTTGATTATTGATCATTAATACCTATTGAGCACAGATAACGGTAATTTTGGCACATTTGATTTGTGACTTTGCCTCATTCTCATTCATGTGGTCAAGTTCAGCAACATGTAATCATCGCAAATGTGGTATAATTTTAAAGAGGAACACTTCAGCTTTCCATTGATATATAACATATACAAAGAGGGTAATAAATAATAAAAACATACTTGATTAAAAAATGTTTCCTAACTTTTTGTGAGCAGTTTAGTTTTACTATTATTACACAAACAAAAGACCTTCATTATTTGTTTATATTATGATATCACATCATTCTTTTCCAGCCATGGTGATAGTAAAACGATCACATGGTTGAAATCAGGCCCATCATGGTATAACACTGTAACCTATTGATGTGTAGGCATGATACGGGTTAGGGTTAAAGAATTATGTTGTGAGTGGCGTCATACATATGCCAATCATTATACGGAATGTGTTGAGTAGTGTCTTGCCAATGCCTAACTTTATACGTAGGCCTACGTGTTTTGCAAATGCCAAACTTTTGAGCGGTGTCTTGCAAATGCCTAACTTTACACAGAATGGTTGATTGCATGCAAATGCCCAACCTTACAAAGAATGTTTAGAGTCGTGTCATGCTTCGAGTATTGTCATACAAATGCTTTATTTAAGATAGACTTTCTCTCTAAATTTTAGACGGAACAGTTTGTGAGCATGGTGAGTAGTCAATGAGTCTAATTATTGTTCGCATTTATAGAAATAAAAATTGACTATACACATCATCATGTCTTTTAAATATGTTAAATTGTACATCAAAAAGCTTCTGCAAATAGTCTGCCCAAACAACATCTTTAATTTTTTTGAACTTATTATATATTAAGTTAAGAAAATGCAGTTATTTATTTTGATATATTTTAAAATGTATCGAGATTTTATTTAAAAACACCATTTCGTTATACTACCGTATAGGCATAACACAAAGCAAAGTCGCGAGATTGTATAACGTTATATCGTAGCACATCACACACCAAGGTCACACTTACGCGCGATTAGCGTAAGTACCGTTCACATAGCCATTTACGCCAGGCGGAGCTACGCTGACCTCGCTTACTCCTCAGCTACTGCTGAAATCGACCGGATTAAGGCGGCGTAACTTACGCTAATCATTGTTCAGAGTCTGAACTTCAGACAGTCACTACTCCATCAGTTACGCGATTGCTACTCCAAATCACCGCTACTCTTCCTTACGCCGTTCTTACTCCGCCTAGTCTGAACAAGGAGTTATCATATTAAATATAATAACTCCTTGGTCTGAACGTGACAAACTCTCACGAAATAAAATGGTTTTCATTATAAGTCACATAAAAGTGAAAATCACATTTAAAACATGAAACAAAGTAGAGACAGTCTTTAACAGTGGAGCAGTCATACAGGTCGCCATCCTTTCAAAAAAAAGATTCGATAGCATGATCCAATACGTTCAACCAATAACATTCATTATTGTTCGTGACGTGTTCAACAGATATTTAAATGCTAAACGCCAAGATGTTTAGCTCTCAGTTAATGTATTGTTTAATGGCTAAACGTTTATGCCTAACGTGTTTAGCAAGCGCTTAGCCCTAGTATATGTTTACGGTTTAAACATACAATGTTGAAAATTTAAACACTGACATCCGGTAGCTCCCGATATCTAAGCATATAATGTTTAGAGAATAAATACTCGTGTTTAGGAATAAATCACATTTAGCTCTTTGTATGTGTTTAATTTCTAACCACCGGATTTACAGTGTACAGCCGATCGTTTCTCTCCCCGTATATATACAGCCGATCGTTTCTCTCCCTATTTTACTTAAACAATCTAAATTAAAAACCAACCAAGATATTCCACTCCGCAACGTCACGTATGACAACCCGCGATATTCGAACAGGTGTTTTCACACGTACCTTGACAATGCATAATGAATTCAGGTACAAAGCTGGGGCGGAACAAGTGTGTTGCAGCATAAAGTACGTAATTCACGGTACGATGTGGTTACCTATAACAAGCACCTGCATGATCAATATGTACAGGGTGTCTCAGAAAAAATTACAACGCACCTTTAGAGGATTGTAACTTTCTGAATAAGTGTCAGAATAGAACAACTCAAACAACAACATAAAGGCAAAATAGTTTGCTATACTTTAAAAAAAACCCGGATGTGATTCGGTTCAGTAATTCCAGAGAAATGAGCAATTACGTAACATTAGTCTGGGAACACTTCCATCCAAGTTTGCTCATGTTGAGTGATTCAGACAGCACATACATGAAATCAATACTTCTCTACAAAATGACATGGATTAACGTGTTTTTATGGTTCTAGATTTTATTTTACACCAAATAATATGCCAGATGAGACCAAAGTTTAACACAAAATATAAAATAAAAGTTGTCCAGATTAGTTTCATCACATTTTATACTTAAGAACAGTACAATTTAAAATTTGTAGGATAAGTTCAATCTTTCCATTGGAAACAAATTATAGTAATTTTAGTAAATATGAACATTGTCGTTATCAAACCAAGTTCAAGATCTAATAACATCGCGCATACAACTTATCAAGCTTCTAGTCTTCACATTTGCAACTTGAAGGCTGAAATCATGTATATTATAAAAACTTGAAAACAAAATAAATGTTTTGTTTACATTAAAAGAATATGGTCATATCTCTCTCCTTACAATGAGTTGTATTGTTTTTGGTTTTCTGGGTGTTATGAGTGTTATGATCGATTATTCAGTATTCTTAGATCACAAATTGAACTTTTTTATCATAGTATTAAACAGTGCTGGCTAATTGAACATTAATGAGTAAATAACCAGCCGCGCAAGTGAAAATCTGTCAAAATATGCAAACTTGGATGGAAGTGTTTCGTGACTACTCTTTATACGTAATCACAGATATCTCCATAATTACTTAACAAAATTAAACGCTGTTTTCTTTCAATTGTAGAAAACTAATTTGGCCTCATTTTACCGTTTGAATTTTAGAATTCAGATACTTAAAGGTATATTATGTGATCTTTCCAGGGAACGCCCTCAACATCGAAAAAAAAATTAAAAGTAGATTTTCTTTCAGATTTACATTTCTGATCATAAATCGTACATACATTCCAAGTTACAGGCGATACGATTCTTAATTACTTCAAAATCATGATTTTAGAGTGAAAATAAACTGTCGGATAACTCCGACAGTTTATATTTTTACTCTAAATTCACTCTAAAACCATGATTTTGAGGTAATTAAGAATCGTAACGCTCTGTAACTTGGAATGTATGTATGATTTATGATCAGAAATGTAAATCTGCAGGAAAATCTACTTTCTAAAAAAAGTAGTGAATAGAGGGCGCTATCTGGAAAAGATCACATAATATGCCTTTAATTAGGAAGTTATGATCGCCTAATGGTGGTGTGTTGTAATTTTTTTTGAGACACCCTGTAGTACCCAGTTTTCCGGGCTAGGCTCTTCACTTGTTTACGTTCAGTCACACCTGTCATGCCGCATATCATTACCGTGATAAATAAAACAAGGTATTTAAAAAAAACTGGACGGGGGAGATAGAAGACTGTTGAAAGTTCAAGAACAGACATTAACAAACAGCGTTGCTACTATGTTTCCTAACAATTTAACTCTAAGGGATTCAAAAGTGTTTTTGATATCAAATGAAAGGTCCCATTTCTCATTACACTGATGATGCCCTTAAATCTAGAATAGGGTCAACAACCTTTAAGACGTATGGTTAACATTGATGAAGAAGTTGGATTGGGGTAATTAAAGTTGTATGGTGGACACCGAATCATTCAGAAATATTATAAGGACACATTGAGAAATAGGTTATGTAAAACTTTTTTTATGAAAGACTGGTACCTTCTGTTTAAAGTTTGAAAATGAAAATAGGCTTATCCATTTTATTTGCGGCGGTTTTAGACTTTGCTAAACATGCTCAGCATTATCAGTCCCGGGCATCAGTGCACGCAGTGTACGTATACAACACACTGACCCATCTGCAGGCCGTCAGCTACGCGGAAATCTCTGCACAACGCATGTATACCATACGCCAACATTTCCACCCTGAAAGTACGTTGTGAAATTGCCGTAGCGTTGTATTATTCCATGATGGTTTTAGATTACATATTCTTGGTGAAATTATACACCGATATGGCTTGAAAAATAACATACCAGTATATAATTTCCTACGAGAATTGAAATCTGATGATCCAGTATCAAACAACAACGTCCAAAATGTCTCAAGAAATATTCCAAAATGTCTCCGGCCGTCCATACCATCGATGTATTCAAACACACGCAGCACTACAGCACTGCATTGCACTAACAGTGCATGGCAAAGGTCGAGGGGTTGTTGCCATATCATTGGGCTAATCATATTGAAGGGTTCACCTAGACTGTAACTCTCAGCCGCCCTCTTATGTCGCTATCTTGCAGGCTCCGATATTTGTACAGCTTTAGCGTCCGTACGGTAATATTGATGACTGGGGGATGTAGCCTAGGGTTCGCCATAATCATTGGGCTAATTGCGAGACCAAGGCAACACGGAACAAAGAGGCCGTGGACTCAGTGACTCAGTATATTACTAAATCATATAATATAATACAAAATAGCATCCAAATAGCTTAGTATATTACTAAATGGCATCCAAATAGCTGAAATAACTTACTGTGTCCTCTTACCTTCATATTATAACAATATCAATTACATTTTACAACAAAATCGCTTCAGAAGATGATTAATGCAAGTTATTAATATTAGCAAATGCCGCGAATTTTAGGGGTTTGTGAAAAGGTTACGACTTAGAAACGTCGTTTCAAATGACGGGGTCGCTCATCTCCCCCGTCAAAAACCACCAAAATAGTCCACTCAAGCAACCGCACGGCGTGTCATGTATCACCTCGCAATATTTTAAAAGAGGTGTTTTCACACGTGCCTTGATGAGCATTGTTAGGAATTACAAGTCACTGTTTCACGCGATTTTGTCACGGACCGTTATGCAATCGTTATATTGAGCCAATCACAATTAAATCTTTCAAATGCATGATTATGCAAATGTGCTGGCTGTTACTGTTGTTTTAATAGTTTTAAATGCACTGTGTGTGACATTAAATCAGGGATGTGAAACTCAAATCGTGGATTGAGCGCCAGAAGGCCTTAACTAAAAAAAAGGCTCTTTTGAGATAATTAACTTTGAATATTTGGGACCCTACGCCACCTGTTACATTGAGTTGGAGCTATGTGGAATTGGCCGTCATCTTCAATTGAGAGTGTTTATGAGTTAAGTCTTTATGGTCCTTATAATCCACAGATTTAAAAATCATGGGTTATAAGGATTATTTTGGTACTAATGTAAAATCTCATTTTGCCCAAAAACGGCCTTCTGGCGCTCAACCCTCGAAATTACTGATCGAAAGCTACTTCATCCGCGATCCGGGTACTTTAACTTGCGTGCTCTCATATCATGACATGTATCGCTTAGGTATCAGACGATGGCGGCCATGCGATTTCAGTAGTGGCAAGACTCCTGGTATCGTAAGAACACATCAGCAACACTGTATTGAACGAGCTCTTCCCGCTGCGTTTCTTGCAAAAGCCCTATCTTTTCTTCTATTGCAGTTTTATTTTATTTCATAGTTAGAAATGCATTTGTAAAATAAAAATCTAAATTCCAATGTTTAACTAATAAAACTTAAAAGAACGTAATTTAGGACAAAAAAGAGACAAAAAAGAAAAGTGACCAGCGCGAGTTTTGAACTCACGCCGGTTTTGAGATTATTCAATTTAGTTGGACTTTAATAGAAATGTGATATTTAGAATTGTTCGCGGTTTTACGAGCCTAAAATATGATAATTCACGTTTCATTGTTTGTTTTATACATTTTGAATTCATCACTTTACACCACTACCGTCGTTGTTTGTGCCTAACGAACTTGATGCAAGTCTACATAAACTTCTTGCATTTGATGGGTGCTATATCGTATGTGTGCTCAGGAACTTTTCGAAATATGATTAAAACCATAGATTGTGGTAGTAACGACCGTAAAATGGCGCATGTTGCTAACTTGGGACATTGGTGGTTGGATTTGCGATCAAAATGATCATTTAAAGGTAGATGACCCGATCACATTTTCGTAACACAGAATTATTTCAAACATACGGAGATTTTCATATCATATCAAAGCTCGTATTTTTCTCATCATCATACTGAAATTTGACGGCCTAAATCGGTATAATTACGGAGAAATCGATGAAATAACGTCGAATTACCGCGAATGGTGGTATACCACCGATATAGTTTGTGTACTACTCAATGGGTACAGTTCACAGCATCTTGTGCGTGTAAAATAAGAACCATAAGAGCTATGCAACTCAAACTTTGGTTACTCCTTCATGTAATATCGCACGAAATATAACATATAACATATATATAAATAGCACGAAATATAATACATAAATATAACACAAAATATAATACATCAATATAGCACGAACATCAATAGCACGGTGACGGTGAGTTTAATTCATTATATATACTATTATGTCTTATGATATCATACTATTATGCGTTTATATCATACATTTAATTACTTTTTCGCCTGTGACATTGTGTCATCTGTGACACGGCGGGTTTCATTCATTCTATATACTATTATGTCTTTTATATCATACATTTAATTACTTTTTCGCCTGTGACATTGTGACATCTGTGACACGGCGGGTTTAATTCATTCTATATACTATTATGTCTTTAATATCATACATTTAATTACTTTTTTCGCCTGTGACATTGTGTCATCTGTGACACGGCGGGTTTCATTCATTTTATATACTATTATGTCTTTAATATCATACATTTAATTACTTTTTCGCCTGTGACATTGTGTCATCTGTGACACGGCGGGTTTCATTCATTCTATATACTATTATGTCTTTTATATCATACATTTAATTACTTTTTCGCCTGTGACATTGTGTCATCTGTGACACGGCGGGTTTCATTCATTCTATATACTATTATGTCTTTTATATCATACATTCAATTACTTTTTCGCCTGTGACATTGTGTCATCTGTGACACGGCGGGTTTCATTCATTCTATATACTATTATGTCTTTTATATCATACATTCAATTACTTTTTCGCCTGTGACATTGTGTCATCTGTGACACGGCGGGTTTCATTCATTCATTCTATATACTATTATGTCTTTTATATCATACATTTAATTACTTTTTCGCCTGTGACATTGTGTCATCTGTGACACGGCGGGTTTCATTCATTCTATATACTATTATGTCTTTAATATCATACATTTAATTACTTTTTCGCCTGTGACATTGTGGCATCTGTGACACGGCGGGTTTCATTCATTCTATATACTATTATGTCTTTAATATCATACATTTAATTACTTTTTCGCCTGTGACATTGTGTCATCTGTGACACGGCGGGTTTCATTCATTCTATATACTATTATGTCTTTTATATCATACATTTAATTACTTTTTCGCCTGTGACATTGTGTCTTCTGTGACACGGCGGGTTTCGTTCATTCTATATGCTATTATGTCTTTAATATCATACATTTAACTACTTTTTCGCCTGTGACATTGTGTCATCTGTGACACGGCGGGTTTCATTCATTCTATATACTATTATGTCTTTTATATCATACATTTAATTACTTTTTCGCCTGTGACATTGTGTCATCTGTGACACGGCGGGTTTCATTAATTCTATATACTATTATGTCTTTAATATCATACATTTAATTACTTTTTCGCCTGTATCATTGTGTCATCTGTGACACGGCGGGTTTCATTCATTCTATATTCTATTATGTCTTTAATATCATACATTTAATTACTTTTTCGCCTGTGACATTGTGTCATCTGTGACACGGCGGGTTTCATTCATTCTATATACTATTATGTCTTTAATATCATACATTTAATTACTTTTTCGCCTGTGACATTGTGTCATCTGTGACACGGCGGGTTTCATTCATTCTATATACTATTATGTCTTTAATATCATACATTTAATTACTTTTTCGCCTGTGACATTGTGTCATCAGTGACACGGCGGGTTTCAGTCATTCTATATACTATTATGTCTTTTATATCTTACAATTAATTACTTTTTCGCCTGTGACATTGTGTCATCTGTGACACGGCGGGTTTCATTCATTCTAAATACTATTATGTCTTTAATATCATACATTTAATTACTTTTTCGCCTGTGACATTGTGTCATCTGTGACACGGCGGGTTTCATTCATTTTATATACTATTATGTCTTTAATATCATACATTTAATTACTTTTTCGCCTGTGACATTGTGTCATCTGTGACACGGCGGGTTTCATTCATTCTATATACTATTATGTCTTTTATATCATACATTTAATTACTTTTTCGCCTGTGACATTGTGTCATCTGTGACACGGCGGGTTTCATTCATTCTATATACTATTATGTCTTTTATATCATACATTCAATTACTTTTTCGCCTGTGACATTGTGTCATCTGTGACACGGCGGGTTTCATTCATTCTATATACTATTATGTCTTTTATATCATACATTTAATTACTTTTTCGCCTGTGACATTGTGTCATCTGTGACACGGCGGGTTTCATTCATTCTATATACTATTATGTCTTTTATATCATACATTCAATTACTTTTTCGCCTGTGACATTGTGTCATCTGTGACACGGCGGGTTTCATTCATTCTATATACTATTATGTCTTTTATATCATACATTCAATTACTTTTTCGCCTGTGACATTGTGTCATCTGTGACACGGCGGGTTTCATTCATTCTATATACTATTATGTCTTTTATATCATACATTTAATTACTTTTTCGCCTGTGACATTGTGTCATCTGTGACACGGCGGGTTTCATTCATTCTATATACTATTATGTCTTTTATATCATACATTCAATTACTTTTTCGCCTGTGACATTGTGTCATCTGTGACACGGCGGGTTTCATTCATTCTATATACTATTATGTCTTTTATATCATACATTCAATTACTTTTTCGCCTGTGACATTGTGTCATCTGTGACACGGCGGGTTTCATTCATTCATTCTATATACTATTATGTCTTTTATATCATACATTTAATTACTTTTTCGCCTGTGACATTGTGTCATCTGTGACACGGCGGGTTTCATTCATTCTATATACTATTATGTCTTTAATATCATACATTTAATTACTTTTTCGCCTGTGACATTGTGTCATCTGTGACACGGCGGGTTTCATTCATTCTATATACTATTATGTCTTTAATATCATACATTTAATTACTTTTTCGCCCGTGACATTGTGTCATCTGTGACACGGCGGGTTTCATTCATTCTATATACTATTATGTCTTTTATATCATACATTTAATTACTTTTTCGCCTGTGACATTGTGTCTTCTGTGACACGGCGGGTTTCATTCATTCTATATACTATTATGTCTTTAATATCATACATTTAACTACTTTTTCGCCTGTGACATTGTGTCATCTGTGACACGGCGGGTTTCATTCATTCTATATACTATTATGTCTTTTATATCATACATTTAATTACTTTTTCGCCTGTGACATTGTGTCATCTGTGACACGGCGGGTTTCATTAATTCTATATACTATTATGTCTTTAATATCATACATTTAATTACTTTTTCGCCTGTATCATTGTGTCATCTGTAACACGGCAGGTTTCATTCATTCTATATACTATTATGTCTTTAATATCATACATTTAATTACTTTTTCGCCTGTGACATTGTGTCATCTGTGACACGGCGGGTTTCATTCATTCTATATACTATTATGTCTTTAATATCATACATTTAATTACTTTTTCGCCTGTGACATTGTGTCATCTGTGACACGGCGGGTTTCATTCATTCTATATACTATTATGTCTTTAATATCATACATTTAATTACTTTTTCGCCTGTGACATTGTGTCATCAGTGACACGGCGGGTTTCAGTCATTCTATATACTATTATGTCTTTTATATCATACATTTAACTACTTTTTCGCCTGTGACATTGTGTCATCTGTGACACGGCGGGTTTCATTCATTCTATATACTATTATGTCTTTAATATCATACATTTAATTACTTTTTCGCCTGTGACATTGTTTCATCTGTGACACGGCGGGTTTCATTCATTCTATATACTATTATGTCTTTTATATCATACATTTAAATACTTTTTCGCCTGTGACATTGTGTCATCTGTGACACGGCGGGTTTCATTCATTCTATATACTATTATGTCTTTAATATCATACATTTAATTACTTTTTCGCCTGTATCATTGTGTCATCTGTGACACGGCGGGTTTCATTCATTCTATATACTATTATGTCTTTAATATCATACATTTAATTACTTTTTCGCCTGTGACATTGTGTCATCTGTGACACGGCGGGTTTCATTCATTCTATATACTATTATGTCTTTTATATCATACATTTAATTACTTTTTCGCCTGTGACATTGTGTCATCTGTGACACGGCGGGTTTCATTCATTCTATATACTATTATGTCTTTAATATCATACATTTAATTACTTTTTCGCCTGTATCATTGTGTCATCTGTGACACGGCGGGTTTCATTCATTCTATATACTATTATGTCTTTAATATCATACATTTAATTACTTTTTCGCCTGTGACATTGTGTCATCTGTGACACGGCGGGTTTCATTCATTCTATATACTATTATGTCTTTAATATCATACATTTAATTACTTTTTCGCCTGTGACATTGTGTCATCTGTGACACGGCGGGTTTCATTCATTCTATATACTATTATGTCTTTAATATCATACATTTAATTACTTTTTCGCCTGTGACATTGTGTCATCTGTGACACGGCGGGTTTCATTCATTCATTCTATATACTATTATGTTTTTTATATCATACATTTAATTACTTTTTCGCCTGTGACATTGTGTCATCTGTGACACGGCGGGTTTCATTCATTCTATATACTATTATGTCTTTTATATCATACATTTAATTACTTTTTCGCCTGTGACATTGTGTCATCTGTGACACGGCGGGTTTCATTCATTCTATATACTATTATGTCTTTTATATCATACATTTAATTACTTTTTCGCCTGTGACATTGTGTCATCTGTGACACGGCGGGTTTCATTCATTCTATATACTATTATGTCTTTAATATCATACATTTAATTACTTTTTCGCCTGTGACATTGTGTCATCTGTGACACGGGGGGTTTCATTCATTCTATATACTATTATGTCTTTAATATCATACATTTAATTACTTTTTCGCCTGTGACATTGTGTCATCAGTGACACGGCGGGTTTCAGTCATTCTATATACTATTATGTCTTTTATATCTTACAATTAATTACTTTTTCGCCTGTGACATTGTGTCATCTGTGACACGGCGGGTTTCATTCATTTTATATACTATTATGTCTTTAATATCATACATTTAATTACTTTTTCGCCTGTGACATTGTGACATCGGTGACACGGCGGGTTTCATTCATTCTATATACTATTATGTCTTTTATATCATACATTTAATTACTTTTTCGCCTGTGACATTGTGTCATCTGTGACACGGCGGGTTTCATTCATTCTATATACTATTATGTCTTTTATATCATACATTCAATTACTTTTTCGCCTGTGACATTGTGTCATCTGTGACACGGGGGGTTTCATTCATTCTATATACTATTATGTCTTTTATATCATACATTTAATTACTTTTTCGCCTGTGACATTGTGTCATCTGTGACACGGCGGGTTTCATTCATTCTATATACTATTATGTCTTTTATATCATACATTCAATTACTTTTTCGCCTGTGACATTGTGTCATCTGTGACACGGCGGGTTTCATTCATTCTATATACTATTATGTCTTTTATATCATACATTCAATTACTTTTTCGCCTGTGACATTGTGTCATCTGTGACACGGCGGGTTTCATTCATTCATTCTATATACTATTATGTCTTTTATATCATACATTTAATTACTTTTTCGCCTGTGACATTGTGTCATCTGTGACACGGCGGGTTTCATTCATTCTATATACTATTATGTCTTTTATATCATACATTTAATTACTTTTTCGCCTGTGACATTGTGTCATCTGTGACACGGCGGGTTTCATTCATTCTATATACTATTATGTCTTTAATATCATACATTTAATTACTTTTTCGCCTGTGACATTGTGTCATCTGTGACACGGCGGGTTTCATTCATTCTATATACTATTATGTCTTTAATATCATACATTTAATTACTTTTTCGCCTGTGACATTGTGTCATCTGTGACACGGCGGGTTTCATTCATTCTATATACTATTATGTCTTTTATATCATACATTTAATTACTTTTTCGCCTGTGACATTGTGTCTTCTGTGACACGGCGGGTTTCATTCATTCTATATACTATTATGTCTTTAATATCATACATTTAACTACTTTTTCGCCTGTGACATTGTGTCATCTGTGACACGGCGGGTTTCATTCATTCTTTATACTATTATGTCTTTTATATCATACATTTAATTACTTTTTCGCCTGTGACATTGTGTCATCTGTGACACGGCGGGTTTCATTAATTCTATATACTATTATGTCTTTAATATCATACATTTAATTACTTTTTCGCCTGTATCAATGTGTCATCTGTAACACGGCAGGTTTCATTCATTCTATATACTATTATGTCTTTAATATCATACATTTAATTACTTTTTCGCCTGTGACATTGTGTCATCTGTGACACGGCGGGTTTCATTCATTCATTCTATATACTATTATGTTTTTTATATCATACATTTAATTACTTTTTCGCCTGTGACATTGTGTCATCTGTGACACGGCGGGTTTCATTCATTCTATATACTATTATGTCTTTTATATCATACATTTAATTACTTTTTCGCCTGTGACATTGTGTCATCTGTGACACGGCGGGTTTCATTCATTCTATATACTATTATGTCTTTTATATCATACATTTAATTACTTTTTCGCCTGTGACATTGTGTCATCTGTGACACGGCGGGTTTCATTCATTCTATATACTATTATGTCTTTAATATCATACATTTAATTACTTTTTCGCCTGTGACATTGTGTCATCTGTGACACGGGGGGTTTCATTCATTCTATATACTATTATGTCTTTAATATCATACATTTAATTACTTTTTCGCCTGTGACATTGTGTCATCAGTGACACGGCGGGTTTCAGTCATTCTATATACTATTATGTCTTTTATATCTTACAATTAATTACTTTTTCGCCTGTGACATTGTGTCATCTGTGACACGGCGGGTTTAATTCATTCTATATACTATTATGTCTTTAATATCATACATTTAATTACTTTTTCGCCTGTGACATTGTGTCATCTGTGACACGGCGGGTTTCATTCATTTTATATACTATTATGTCTTTAATATCATACATTTAATTACTTTTTCGCCTGTGACATTGTGACATCGGTGACACGGCGGGTTTCATTCATTCTATATACTATTATGTCTTTTATATCATACATTTAATTACTTTTTCGCCTGTGACATAATGTCATCTGTGACACGGCGGGTTTCATTCATTCTATATACTATTATGTCTTTTATATCATACATTCAATTACTTTTTCGCCTGTGACATTGTGTCATCTGTGACACGGCGGGTTTCATTCATTCTATATACTATTATGTCTTTTATATCATACATTTAATTACTTTTTCGCCTGTGACATTGTGTCATCTGTGACACGGCGGGTTTCATTCATTCTATATAATATTATGTCTTTTATATCATACATTCAATTACTTTTTCGCCTGTGACATTGTGTCATCTGTGACACGGCGGGTTTCATTCATTCTATATACTATTATGTCTTTTATATCATACATTCAATTACTTTTTCGCCTGTGACATTGTGTCATCTGTGACACGGCGGGTTTCATTCATTCATTCTATATACTATTATGTCTTTTATATCATACATTTAATTACTTTTTCGCCTGTGACATTGTGTCATCTGTGACACGGCGGGTTTCATTCATTCTATATACTATTATGTCTTTTATATCATACATTTAATTACTTTTTCGCCTGTGACATTGTGTCATCTGTGACACGGCGGGTTTCATTCATTCTATTTACTATTATGTCTTTAATATCATACATTTAATTACTTTTTCGCCTGTGACATTGTGTCATCTGTGACACGGCGGGTTTCATTCATTCTATATACTATTATGTCTTTAATATCATACATTTAATTACTTTTTCGCCTGTGACATTGTGTCATCTGTGACACGGCGGGTTTCATTCATTCTATATACTATTATGTCTTTTATATCATACATTTAATTACTTTTTCGCCTGTGACATTGTGTCTTCTGTGACACGGCGGGTTTCATTCATTCTATATACTATTATGTCTTTAATATCATACATTTAACTACTTTTTCGCCTGTGACATTGTGTCATCTGTGACACGGCGGGTTTCATTCATTCTTTATACTATTATGTCTTTTATATCATACATTTAATTACTTTTTCGCCTGTGACATTGTGTCATCTGTGACACGGCGGGTTTAATTCATTCTATATACTATTATGTCTTTAATATCATACATTTAATTACTTTTTCGCCTGTGACATTGTGTCATCTGTGACACGGCGGGTTTCATTCATTTTATATACTATTATGTCTTTAATATCATACATTTAATTACTTTTTCGCCTGTGACATTGTGACATCGGTGACACGGCGGGTTTCATTCATTCTATATACTATTATGTCTTTTATATCATACATTTAATTACTTTTTCGCCTGTGACATTGTGTCATCTGTGACACGGCGGGTTTCATTCATTCTATATACTATTATGTCTTTTATATCATACATTCAATTACTTTTTCGCCTATGACATTGTGTCATCTGTGACACGGCGGGTTTCATTCATTCTATATACTATTATGTCTTTTATATCATACATTTAATTACTTTTTCGCCTGTGACATTGTGTCATCTGTGACACGGCGGGTTTCATTCATTCTATATACTATTATGTCTTTTATATCATACATTCAATTACTTTTTCGCCTGTGACATTGTGTCATCTGTGACACGGCGGGTTTCATTCATTCTATATACTATTATGTCTTTTATATCATACATTCAATTACTTTTTCGCCTGTGACATTGTGTCATCTGTGACACGGCGGGTTTCATTCATTCATTCTATATACTATTATGTCTTTTATATCATACATTTAATTACTTTTTCGCCTGTGACATTGTGTCATCTGTGACACGGCGGGTTTCATTCATTCTATATACTATTATGTCTTTTATATCATACATTTAATTACTTTTTCGCCTGTGACATTGTGTCATCTGTGACACGGCGGGTTTCATTCATTCTATATACTATTATGTCTTTAATATCATACATTTAATTACTTTTTCGCCTGTGACATTGTGTCATCTGTGACACGGCGGGTTTCATTCATTCTATATACTATTATGTCTTTAATATCATACATTTAATTACTTTTTCGCCTGTGACATTGTGTCATCTGTGACACGGCGGGTTTCATTCATTCTATATACTATTATGTCTTTTATATCATACATTTAATTACTTTTTCGCCTGTGACATTGTGTCTTCTGTGACACGGCGGGTTTCATTCATTCTATATACTATTATGTCTTTAATATCATACATTTAACTACTTTTTCGCCTGTGACATTGTGTCATCTGTGACACGGCGGGTTTCATTCATTCTTTATACTATTATGTCTTTTATATCATACATTTAATTACTTTTTCGCCTGTGACATTGTGTCATCTGTGACACGGCGGGTTTCATTAATTCTATATACTATTATGTCTTTAATATCATACATTTAATTACTTTTTCGCCTGTATCAATGTGTCATCTGTAACACGGCAGGTTTCATTCATTCTATATACTATTATGTCTTTAATATCATACATTTAATTACTTTTTCGCCTGGGACATTGTGTCATCTGTGACACGGCGGGTTTCATTCATTCTATATACTATTATGTCTTTAATATCATACATTTAATTACTTTTTCGCCTGTGACATTGTGACATCTGTGACACGGCGGGTTTCATTCATTCTAGATACTATTATGTCTTTAATATCATACATTTAATTACTTTTTCGCCTGTGACATTGTGTCATCAGTGACACGGCGGGTTTCAGTCATTCTATATACTATTATGTCTTTTATATCATACATTTAATTACTTTTTCGCCTGTGACATTGTGTCATCTGTGACACGGCGGGTTTCATTCATTCTATATACTATTATGTCTTTAATATCATACATTTAATTACTTTTTCGCCTGTGACATTGTTTCATCTGTGACACGGCGGGTTTCATTCATTCTATATACTATTATGTCTTTTATATCATACATTTAAATACTTTTTCGCCTGTGACATTGTGTCATCTGTGACACGGCGGGTTTCATTCATTCTATATACTATTATGTCTTTAATATCATACATTTAATTACTTTTTCGCCTGTATCATTGTGTCATCTGTGACACGGCGGGTTTCATTCATTCTATATACTATTATGTCTTTAATATCATACATTTAATTACTTTTTCGCCTGTGACATTGTGTTATCTGTGACACGGCGGGTTTCATTCATTCTATATACTATTATGTCTTTAATATCATACATTTAATTACTTTTTCGCCTGTGACATTGTGTCATCTGTGACACGGCGGGTTTCATTCATTCTATATACTATTATGTCTTTTATATCATACATTTAATTACTTTTTCGCCTGTGACATTGTGTCATCTGTGACACGGCGGGTTTCATTCATTCTATATACTATTATGTCTTTAATATCATACATTTAATTACTTTTTCGCCTGTATCATTGTGTCATCTGTGACACGGCGGGTTTCATTCATTCTATATACTATTATGTCTTTAATATCATACATTTAATTACTTTTTCGCCTGTGACATTGTGTCATCTGTGACACGGCGGGTTTCATTCATTCTATATACTATTATGTCTTTAATATCATACATTTAATTACTTTTTCGCCTGTGACATTGTGTCATCTGTGACACGGCGGGTTTCATTCATTCTATATACTATTATGTCTTTAATATCATACATTTAATTACTTTTTCGCCTGTGACATTGTGTCATCTGTGACACGGCGGGTTTCATTCATTCATTCTATATACTATTATGTTTTTTATATCATACATTTAATTACTTTTTCGCCTGTGACATTGTGTCATCTGTGACACGGCGGGTTTCATTCATTCTATATACTATTATGTCTTTTATATCATACATTTAATTACTTTTTCGCCTGTGACATTGTGTCATCTGTGACACGGCGGGTTTCATTCATTCTATATACTATTATGTCTTTAATATCATACATTTAATTACTTTTTCGCCAGTGACATTGTGTCATCTGTGACACGGCGGGTTTCAGTCATTCTATATACTATTATGTCTTTAATATCATACATTTAATTACTTTTTCGCCTGTGACATTGTGTCATCTGTGACACGGCGGGTTTCATTCATTCTATATACTATTATGTCTTTAATATCATACATTTAATTACTTTTTCACCTGTGACATTGTGTCATCTGTGTCAAACCGGTTTTATTCTTCTCATATACTATTATGTATTTTATATCATCAATTCATTTACTTTTTTGCCTGTGACATTGTGTCATCTGTGCCAAACCGGATTTTATTCTTTTTATATACCATCATGTCTTTTATATCATAAATTCATTTACTTTAAATTTTTGCCTGTGACATTGTGTCATCTGTGCCAAACCGGGTTTTAATTCTTCTCATATACTATTATGTATTTTATATCATAAATTCATTTACTTTTTCGCCAGTGACATTGTGTCATCTGTGCCAAACCGGGTTTTATTCTTTTTATATACCATGATATAAAATACATAATAGTACATGAGAAGAATAAAACCCGGTTTGGCACAGATGACACAATGTCACAGGCGAAAAAGTAAATGAATTTATGATACAAAAGACATAATGGTATATAAAAAGAATAAAATCCGGTTTGGCACAGATGACACAATGTCACAGGCAAAAAAGTAAATGAATTGATGATATAAAATACATAATAGTATATGAGAAGAATAACACCCGGTTTGGCACAGATGACACAATGTCACAGGCAAAAAAGTAAATGAATTTATAATATAAAGACATATTGGTATATGAAAAGAATGAAACCCGGTTTGACACAGATGACACAATGTCACAGGCAAAATAGTAAATGAAATTATGATATAAAAAACATAATAGTATATGAGAAGAATTAAAACCCGGTTTGGCACAGATGACACAATGTCACAGGCAAAAAAGTAAATGAATTTATGATATAAAATACATAATAGTGTATGAGAAGAGTAAAACCCCGTTTGGCACAGATGACACAATGTCACAGGCGAAAAAGTAAATGAATTTATAAATGTAAAAGACATAATGGTATATGAAAAGAATAAAACACGGTTTGGCACAGATGACACAATGTCACAGGGGAAAAAGTAAATGAATTAATGACGTAAAAGACATAATGGTATATGAAAAGAATGAAATCCGATTTGACACAGAAGACACAATGTCACAGGCAAAAAAGTAAATGATTTTTTTATAATAAAAATATAATAGTATAAGAGAAGAATAAAACCCGGTTTGGCACAGATGACACAATGTCACAGGCAAAAAAGTAAATGAATTTATGATATAAAAGACATGATGGTTTATGAAAAGAATGAAACCCGGTTTGTCACAGAAGACACAATGTCACAGGCGAAAAAGTAAATGAATTGATGATATAAAATATATAATAGTATATGAGAAGAATAAAACCCCGTTTGACACAGATGACACAATGTCACACGCAAAAAAGTAAATGAATTGATGATATAAAATACATAATAGAATATGAGAAGAATAAAACCCGGTTTGGCACATATGACACAATGTCACAGGCGAAAAAGTAAATGAATTTATGATACAAAAGACATAATGGTATATAAAAAGAATAAAATCCGGTTTGGCACAGATGACACAATGTCACAGGCAAAAAAGTAAATTAATTGATGATATAAAATACATAATAGTATATGAGAAGAATAAAACCGGTTTGACACAGATGACACAATGTCACAGGAGAAAAAGTAAATGAATTTATAATATAAAAAGGCACAATAGTATATGAAAAGAATGAAACCCGGTTTGGCACAGATGACACAATGTCACAGGTAAATAAGTAAATGAATTGATGATATAAAATACATAATAGTGTATGAGAAGAATAAAACCCCGTTTGGCACAGATGACACAATGTCACAGGCGAAAACGTAAATGAATTTATAAATGTAAAAGACATAATGGTATATGAAAAGAATAAAACACGGTTTGGCACAGATGAAAAAATGTCAGAGGCGAAAAAGTAAATGAATTTATGACGTAAAAGACATAATGGTATATGAAAAGAATGAAATCCGGTTTGACACAGAAGACACAATGTCACAGGCAAAAAAGTAAATGATTTTTTTATAATAAAAATATAATAGTATATGAGAAGAATAAAACCCGGTTTGGCACAGATGACACAATGTCACAGGCGAAAAAGTAAATGAATTTATGATATAAAAGACATGATGGTTTATGAAAAGAATGAAACCCGGTTTGTCAGAGAAGACATAATGTCACAGGCAAAAAAAGTAAATGAATTTATGATACAAAAGACATAATGGTATATAAAAAGAATAAAACCCGGTTTGACACAGATGACACAATGTCACAGGCAAAAAAGTAAATGAATTAATGATATAAAAGACATAATGGTATATGAGAAGAATAAAACCGGTTTGACACAGATGACACAATGTCACAGGCGAAAAAGTAAATGAATTTATGATATAAAATATATAATAGTATATGAGAAGAAAAAAACCCGTTTGACACAGATGACACAATGTCACACGCAAAAAAGTAAATGAATTGATGATATAAAATACATAATAGAATATGAGAAGAATAAAACCCGGTTTGGCACAGATGACACAATGTCACAGGCGAAAAAGTAAATGAATTTATGATACAAAAGACATAATGGTATATAAAAAGAATAAAATCCGGTTTGGCACAGATGACACAATGTCACAGGCAAAAAGTAAATGAATTGATGATATAAAATACATAATAGTATATGAGAAGAATAAAACCCGGTTTGGCACAGATGACACAATGTCACAGGCGAAAAAGTAAATGAATTGATGATATAAAATACATAATGGTATATGAAAAGAATGAAACCCGGTTTGGCACAGATGACACAATGTCACAGGCAAAAAAGTAAATGAATTTATGATATAAAAGACATAATGGTATATGAGAAGAATAAAACCGGTTTGACACAGGTGACACAATGTCACAGGCGAAAAAGTAAATGAATTTATGATATAAAATATATAATAGTATATGAGAAGAATAAAACCGGTTTGACACAGATGACACAATGTCACAGGAGAAAAAGTAAATGAATTTATAATATTAAAAGGCATAATAGTATATGAAAAGAATGAAACCCGGTTTGGCACAGATGACACAATGTCACAGGCAAAAAAGTAAATGAATTTATGATATAAAGACATAGTGGTATATGAAAAGAATGAAACCCGGTTTGACACAAAAGACACAATGTCACAGGCAAAAAAGTAAATGAATTTATGATATAAAATACATAATAGTATATGAGAAGAATAAAACCCGGTTCGGCACAGATGACACAATGTCACAGGCGAAAAAGTAAATGAATTGATGATATAAAATACATAATGGTATATGAAAAGAATGAAACCCGGTTTGGCACAGATGACACAATGTCACAGGCGAAAAAGTAAATGAATTTATGATATAAAATACATAATAGTATATAAAAAGAATAAAACCGGTTTGGCACAGATGACACAATGTCACAGGCGAAAAAGTAAATGAATTTATGATGTAAAAGACATAATAGTTTATGAGAAGAATAAAACCCGGTTTGACACAGATGACACAATGTCACAGGCGAAAAAGTAAATGAATTTATGATATAAAATATATAATAGTATATGAGAAGAATAAAACCCGGTTTGGCACAGATGACACAATGTCACAGGCGAAAAAGTAAATGAATTTATGATACAAAAGACATAATGGTATATAAAAAGAATAACACCCGGTTTGGCACAGATGACACAATGTCACAGGCAAAAAAGTAAATGAATTGATGATATAAAATACATAATAGTATATGAGAAGAATAAAACCGGTTTGACACAGATGACACAATGTCACAGGCGAAAAAGTAAATGAATTTATGATATAAAATATATAATAGTATATGAGAAGAATAAAACCCGGTTTGGCACAGATGACACAATGTCACAGGCGACAAAGTAAATGAATTTATGATATAAAATATATAATAGTATATGAGAAGAATAAAACCCGGTTTGGCACAGATGACACAATGTCACAGGCGACAAAGTAAATGAATTTATGATATAAAAGACATTCGGCCGAGTGCACCAATGACGGGTAGCTGAAGAATAGCGCTACCTCGCTAGTAACTGAGGCGTAACCCAACATTTTGAGAGCGCCAATGCGGGGTAAGCTACTAGGCTAGTAACTGGCGGGTAATTTACGCTAAATGTTATACCTGACCGGACCCAAGAGTAAGTTGGGGCATAACGTTTTATGCCACAAGTCAGTCGATTCTAGCAGTAGCGTAAATTTGTTATGAACATTGGAGGGGATGATTCGCTGATGCTGCAGGACCGATTGCGCTTGCATGCCCAGGGGGTGTCTATTTGAAGTGGAATGTGACCCCTCATAAGCTGAAAGATTTTTATATTTTTGAAAATCCATTCATGCAATTTGGTGATTTTTTTAAGTCAAAAATTAGATCAACTCCTTTTGAACATTCAAACACTAATCGCACCGACTTTGGGTCATATTTTGACTAAAATGTACTAATTGTCCAAGGATCTTAAATAATGACTAAATACATAAACTTATTATTGTTTTTATTAATTAAAAACTGATAAAGACAAGTTTCAACATTATTGTGAGTGGAAGAACTAGAAGAACGAAATAAAAAAAAGCATATCGTGCCGTGCGTGGTCTGGGAATCGAACCGGGGTTCCGCGGTTATCAAGCGAAGGACAAGGTGTCCACGCCACGGAAGTATTTGTGTTAATAGATGTGTTATAATTGTATATAATTGTATCCATCGGGTGCTTGTGTTTGTCATTAAAATTGTGCTTTTTGGTGCAATGTTTGTATGTGCCCCTCGCCCAAAATATGTTTGTAATGTCATAATAGTCCTTATTTTTGAAAAAGCGATAAACAAACTTCGATTTTTTTGGCCATAAATGGTATCATTTTTTTCCGGATCGCAGGCCGACTCCACGTGATTCTTGATTTACACTCACCTATGACCTAGCGAGTGACGACACGTTTTTAATATTACGGAGGACCATTCACGCCAGAATTTTACAGTAAACTATAGGTTAACACTTGGCATATGCGCCAATTAATTTTGTAAGGGGACGATGCTGATTAATGTGGATATTTACCTCGCTAGTTGCTATTCTGATGTTACTCGCCAGTTATGCTCTAAGAATTACATCGTTAGTAAGTTATGCTACAGTTAGAGCATAACTACTAGGGAGGTAGCTTACCTCCCTATTAAGTTACCCGTCATTGGTGCACTCGGCCGATAATGGTATATAAAAAGAATGAAACCCGGTTTGACACAAAAGACACAATGTCACAGGCAAAAAAGTAAATGAATTTATGATATAAAATACATAATAGTATATGAGAAGAATAAAACCGGTTTGACACAGATGACACAATGTCACAGGCGAAAAAGTAAATGAATTTATGATGTAAAAGACATAATGGTATATGAAAAGAATAAAACCCGGTTTGACACAGATGACACAATGTCACAGGCGAAAAAGTAAATGAATTTATGATGTAAAAGACATAATGGTATATGAGAAGAATTAAAACCCGGTTTGGCACAGATGACACAATGTCACAGGCAAAAAAGTAAATGAATTTATGATATAAAATACATAATAGTGTATGAGAAGAGCAAAACCCCGTTTGGCACAGATGACCCAATGTCACAGGCAAATAAGTAAATGAATTTATGATATAAAATGCATAACAGTATATGAGAAGAATAAAACCGGTTTGGCACAGATGACACAATGTCACAGGCAAAAAAGTAATTAAATGTATGATATAAAAAATACATAATAGTATATAGAATGAATTAAACCCGCCGTGTCACAGATGACACAATGTCACAGGCAAAAAGTAATTAAATGTATAATATAAAAAGACATACTAGTATATAGAATGCATTAAACCCGCCGTGTCACAGATGACACAATGTCACAGGCAAAAAAGTAATTAAATGTATAATATAAAAAGACATACTAGTATATAGAATGCAATAAATCCGCCGTGTCACAGAAGTCACAATGTCACAGGCTGAAAAGTAATTCAATGTATGATATAAAAGACATAATAGTATATAGAATGAATTAAACCCGCCGTGTCACAGATGACACAATGTCAGAGGCAAAAAAGTAATTAAATGTATAATATAAAAAGACATACTAGTATATAGAATGCATTAAACCCGCCGAGTCACAGATGTCACAATGTCACAGGCAAAAAAGTAATTAAATGTATAATATAAAAAGACATCAAGTATATAGAATGCATTAAACCCGCCGTGTCACAGATGACACAATGTCACAGGCAAAAAAGTAATTAAATTTATAATATAAAAAGACATACTAGTATATAGAATGCAATAAATCCGCCGTGTCACAGATGTGACAATGTCACAGGCTGAAAAGTAATTAAATGTATGATATAAAAGACATAATAGTATATAGAATGAGTGAAACCTGCCGTGTCACAGAAGACACAATGTCACAGGCGAAAAAGTAATTAAATGTATAATATTAAAAGACATAATAGCATATAGATGAATTAAACCCGCCGTGTCACAGATGACACAATGTCACAGGCAAAAAAGTAATTAAATGTATAATATAAAAAGACATACTAGTATATAGAATGCATTAAACCCGCCGAGTCACAGATGTCACAATGTCACAGGCAAAAAAGTAATTAAATGTATAATATAAAAAGACATACTAGTATATAGAATGCATAAAACCCGCCGTGTCACAGATGTTACAATGTCACAGGCAAAAAAGTAATTAAATGTATGATATAAAAAAAGAAAATAATAGTATATAGAATGCAATAAATCCGCCGTGTCACAGATGTCACAATGTCACAGGCGGAAAAGTAATTAAATGTATGACATAAAAGACATAATAGTATATAGAATGAATGAAACCCGCCGTGTCACAGATGACACAATGTCACAGGCAAAAAAGTAATTAAATGTATAATATAAAAAGACATACTAGTATATAGAATGCATTAAACCCGCCGTGTCACAGATGACACAATGTCACAGGCAAAAAAGTAATTAAATGTATAATATAAAAAGACATACTAGTACATAGAATGCATTAAATCCGCCGTGTCACAGATGACACAATGTCACAGGCAAAAAAGTAATTAAATGTATAATATAAAAAGACATACTAGTATATAGAATGCATAAAACCCGCCGTGTCACAGATGTCACAATGTCACAGGCAAAAAAGTAATTAAATGTATAATATAAAAGACATAATAGTATATAGAATGAATGAAACCCGCCGTGTCACAGATGACACAATGTCACAGGCAAAAAAGTAATTAAATGTATAATATTAAAAGACATAATAGCATATAGATGAATGAAACCCGCCGTGTCACAGATGACACAATGTCACAGGCAAAAAAGTAATTAAATGTATAATATAAAAAGACATACTAGTATATAGAATGCATTAAACCCGCCGTGTCACAGATGACACAATGTCACAGGCAAAAAAGTAATTAAATGTATAATATTAAAAGACATAATAGCATATAGATGAATTAAACCCGCCGTGTCACAGATGACACAATGTCACAGGCAAAAAAGTAATTAAATGTATAATATAAAAAGACATACTAGTATATAGAATGCATTAAACCCGCCGTGTCACAGATGACACAATGTCACAGACGGAAAAGTAATTAAATGTATGATATAAAAAGACATAATAGTGTATAGAATGAATTAAACCCGCCGTGTCACAGATGACCCAATGTCACAGGCAAAAAAGTAATTAAATGTATAATATTAAAAGACATAATAGCATATAGATGAATTAAACCCGCCGTGTCACAGATGTCACAATGTCACAGGCAAAAAGTAATTAAATGTATAATATAAAAAGACATACTAGTATATAGAATGCATTAAACCCGCCGTGTCACAGATGTCACAATATCACAGGCAAAAAAGTAATTAAATGTATAATATAAAAAGACATACTAGTATATAGAATGCATAAAACCCGCCGTGTCACAGATGTCACAATGTCACAGGCAAAAAAGTAATTAAATGTATGATATAAAAAAGACATAATAGTATATAGAATGCAATAAATCCGCCGTGTCACAGATGTCACAATGTCACAGGCGGAAAAGTAATTAAATGTATGATATAAAAGACATAATAGTATATAGAATGAATGAAACCCGCCGTGTCACAGATGACACAATGTCACAGGCAAAAAAGTAATTAAATGTATAATATTAAAAGACATAATAGCATATAGATGAATGAAACCCGCCGTGTCACAGATGACACAATGTCACAGGCAAAAAAGTAATTGAATGTATAATATAAAAAGACATACTAGTATATAGAATGCATTAAACCCGCCGTGTCACAGATGACACAATGTCACAGGCGGAAAAGTAATTAAATGTATAATATAAAAAGACATACTAGTATATAGAATGCATTAAACCCGCCGTGTCACAGATGACACAATGTCACAGGCAAAAAAGTAATTAAATGTATAATATAAAAAGACATACTAGTATATAGAATGCATAAAACCCGCCGTGTCACAGATGTCACAATGTCACAGGCAAAAAAGTAATTAAATGTATGATATAAAAAAAGACATAATAGTATATAGAATGCAATAAATCCGCCGTGTCACAGATGTCACAATGTCACAGGCGGAAAAGTAATTAAATGTATGATATAAAAGACATAATAGTATATAGAATGAATGAAACCCGCCGTGTCACAGATGACACAATGTCACAGGCAAAAAAGTAATTAAATGTATAATATAAAAAGACATACTAGTATATAGAATGCATTAAACCCGCCGTGTCACAGATGACACAATGTCACAGGCGGAAAAGTAATTAAATGTATAATATAAAAAGACATACTAGTATATAGAATGCATTAAACCCGCCGTGTCACAGATGACACAATGTCACAGGCAAAAAAGTAATTAAATGTATAATATAAAAAGACATACTAGTATATAGAATGCATTAAACCCGCCGTGTCACAGATGTCACAATGTCACAGGCAAAAAAGTAATTAAATGTATAATATAAAAAGACACAACAGCTTATAGAATGAATTATACCCAGTTTGACACGTACAGTAGTACATCGAATAAATAACATCGTATGAACATACATGAAACAATACACCAGTAGGTATAACGACGGTAATACCATTTATATTAAGTCGTTTACTGTAGTATATACAATAGTTCGTGCTATATTACATGAAGGATACACCCAAACTTTGGAACACAACTTTTTTAAGGATGACCTTTTATGTAGAATAGAAAACTTCAAGTTGAAAATCGGAATGTGATCGGGTCATCTACCTTTAAAGAATGCTTCAACTTAACTCATTATCACGGGTATTCATTTGGTAGAGTTATTAGTTTATGAATTTGCAAATAACAAAGTATACCATTTCTTATTTTATCTAAAGACACTTGTCTACCCGAACGCCGTTATAATTGCGAATTCAAAGATACTCGCTGGCTACAGAAAACTGCGTAATGGCTAAAAAACTAAGATGCAGTTTTGTCTTTTTTTCTGAAATGTTTTGGAGTTATTGATTATTATGACAAATGGTGGTATGTTTTAAACCATTTTGGCGTAAAATTTATTACGTCACAGGCGTGCTTGAATGATGTTTCAACTCGACAAAGTGCTGAATCATTTGTTGGGGCAAGTGGTCCGAAGGGGTATGGGGCAACTGGTCCACCTGCAAAAACTTAATCAAAATTGTAAAATTTATTTTGAAAATTAGTTGTTAGTGTCAATAAAACATGACTCGGTATTGACATTGTGGGGTATTTGGGTCTAATACCACTATTTCTGCTATTGAATGATTACAATATGATACGAAGTTGCTTTAGAATGGTTTTAAACCTCGGTATTATGAATTACATCTGTATTATATTTTAAATGGTGTCTGTAAATATATTTCCAATGACGAAATATCATAATTTATGTATTTTATTTACTGCTTTTTGTGTATATTAACCGTTGGGTTATCATTGTCATATTGACTAACTGCCCCTGTAACATGAAAAGCTGGCTAAATATCAAGGTGGTTTATTATAAGTACTAAATGATGATTATATGAAGTAAATAAAATCAATAAAGAAAGGGGTATATATAGACAAATGTATGGAGCATCCGAATATCACAACCATGTAACCGTTTTACTAGGTTCATACCGTTTTATCTAATAAACGTGCAGTCGAAAATTTCGCTTGCTTTGTACACCATTGTATTACTGCTATTTACACGTTAACCACGAAAACTGTATAAAACATGGGTTTCATGAGACATGTATCCTTTTTACACGTTAAATATTATGGAAATGTGTTTGATTTCTGTGTATAACCGTTGGAACATTTAGGACCAGTCGGCCCATTGATGGGGTAACTGGTCCGTGCCAAGTAAAGTTTTTAGTTAGTGGTAATTGGCCTTTTGTTTGGATATTTTTTTAACATTGATTATATGTTATATGTAAACAGTTACATGGGGATAGCAATTCCATAAATATTTACACGAGCTTTTATATCATGAAATATGCTTAACCGAACCAGTTGCCCCATCCTCCCCTGTAGTAGTTTCCTAACCCATAATTGATAGCATCCCTGTTTAAATGGCTAACTTATTATAAAACAATATTTTGAGAGTGGTCATGCAAATGCCTATAACATTGCACACGCCAAGGTTTTAACTTACACCAAAATGCAAATGCTTAACTTGAGACTTGAGTCTTGTCGTGCGAATGCCTAATTGTACAGTATGTTTTGAGCGCCGTCATACGAATATAAAATTTAAAAGTGGTGTTTTGCAAATGCCTAACTTAACACAGTATGTTAAAATTAATGGTGCTATACAAATGCCTAACTTTACACATAATCTTATGAGTGGCGCATGCTTAAAGGTATATTTATGTGATCTTTTCCAGGGAACGCCCTCAATCCTCGAGAGAGAAAAATGGAAGCAGATTTTCTTGCAGATTTACATTTCTGATCATAAATCGGACATACATTCTAAGTTACAGGGCGATACGATTCTTAATTACTTCAAAATCATGGTTTTAGAGTGAAAATAAACTGTCAGGTTAACGGATAGTTTATTTTTTACTCAATATTGAGTCAATCAACATTGATCTCTTAAATGCATGATTATGCAAAGTTGAGTCATGTCGAGCGTATGCCAAATACTAAACAGAATGGCGTCATGCAAATATTTAATTTAATACAGAATGTTATTAGTGGTGCTATGGTGCTATGCAAATGCCTACCTTCACACAGAATGTTATGAGTTGTCGTCATTCTATGGACCATGGCTGGTTATTTGTGACACTATTGAAGGAGCGACACCGTTGTCTCTTTCGCGACATGCGATCAGGGGTTCTATTAAATTTGGGATAGGAAAGTCCTATACTGACGTACATAGCTAAACAGGTCCCGTTTGCAGAAGAATAATTCCTTGGTAGATTACCAGTGTAGTCACCTTCGGAGCCGTAATTTCACCCTTATTAAGATGAGCCACTCCTGATGTAGTTCTCGTTGAAAATGACTTTTGGGAAAAATCACCGTGTTGCATAATATAGCTTTTCTTCATCATCTTCATCTGTGTACATTTAGATAATTTTATGCTCTGAGGTCTCTGGGCTGCGGACCAGACTTTGGCGGGTTAAACCGGTTTTGTGAGCACTTAACCGTCCCACTTCCCTCATGGCATATCATGGTTGGAGGTGGAATCAACTCCGCTTGTCTGAACGCCTTAGTGCTTCTGCAAAGCCAGATAATGTAGCTTGCTCGCAAGGCTGTTTTGGCTGCTGTGTCTAAGATTGGTTTTCTCTTCCCGCTGGGGATTCCTAGTGAGGCCAGACATTTGCTGATCGTGGTACTATAAATCCCCCTGCTTCCGACTTCAACGGGAAAGTAGTTTACAGACCATCCATTATTTTCACATTCTGCTACAAGGTCTTGGTATTTACATTTCTTCCTGGCGAAAGCATTTGCAAGGTTTTCCTCTGCTGGGACTGCCAATTCAATGATGATGACATTTTTAGTCTGAGTTGAGAAAATAGTAATGTCAGGTCGCTTGGCCGTCTCAACAATTTCTGGAGGAAATACTATCTGCGAGTGCTCTTCATCCACCAGGAGTTTCCAGTCACTGGCATTTTTCAGGATGTCTGTCTCTTTTGGCTTTCTGTACGGCAAGACTGGATTACGGTATTTTGTGCCATCTGCTGTTTGGAATGCTATGGTAGGACTGAAACTTTGAGACTGGGATGTCGATGGTCTGTTGTTGTTTGCTTCATCGACATATATGGTATCAGTCCTGATACAATTGCTCTCAATGTTTGGTCATGGCGCCAATTGTACTTTCCATTTTCTAAGGAAAAGCTGCAACAGTTCAGGATGTGGAGCAGAGTACAATTTCGGTGGTGACATAACTGGCACAATCCGATATTTGTCTTGCCCCAGAGTCTCAGGTAAGTTGGTGTTGGGAGTTGGTCATGGATGGCATTTATCTGGAACGACAGGAGTTCTGGTGTCCAAATATACAGGAGTTTCTTCCATGATGTGTGAGGCATTGCCTGTGTTCTTTCAGGGTCATGTCTTTAATTAGCTTCTGATTCTTCTTGAATCCCAAGCCTGCTTTGTCAGTCTGACCTCTGCCGATTTCATTAAGGATGAGATGTCGTTCTTTTTGTTCCAACTCCTTTACTCCATTCCATCTGGACCTCTTCTTTTTCGACTCTAAACACTCTCGGTATAGTGTTTGAGTTTTTCCATCTCTGGAGTGCTTGTTAAGATGGTATTTGGTAAGCTGCATACATTTCACCGAGGTGGTGAGTCGCTTTAGTTGTAGGCCGTATCGTTTTCTGGATCTGTATAAAGCACTGTTGGTAGTGCTTCTGGTTACTCCTGCCCATCTCTTCAGATGTTTTGTGCAGGTTGCCTCCAGTTTCTTAATATAGGTGATTGGGAAGTTGTAGATGGTAAATTCCCATACCATTTTGGGATGATCACATGATTGTAGATCCACATTTTCATGATACCATTCAATTCGCTTGTATCTGTTAACTCCAACATAGCAGACAACTTGCTGGTAACCATTTGTCTGATCTTATCATCCTTCAGGTCTTCATAGATTAACTTCCCAAGGAATCTCATTGGTTGGCTGTGGATATATGTGATTTTCTGTCCGTCAATTATTAGTTGTGGGTCGTAGGCTATATATTGTGTTTCATGGCCTCTTCGCTTCTGGTCTGCATTCTGAACCACTTTCTTCATGGCATGAGATTTGCATTTAACATGTTTAACAGGCTTGGCTTTCATGGTTCTTGACCATTTGAGGAATTCGTTGGTGGTATTTATGAGTCGTTGACAACCCTCTGTGTTTCTAGCAACAGTGTTAGGTCGTCGGCATATGCTTTAGCTGAAGACACAATGTTGGAATTACTCATGCGGTATCCAAGATGATCAGATTGGTCGAGTAGATCCAGACAGAGATTGTTAATAATGCGACAGCGCCACTTTATGACGCTCACCGGAATGAAAGGAATTTTCAGACTTGCATCAAGTCCGTCAGACAAAAACAATGACGGTATGGTGTAAAGTGAGGGAATGAATTCAAATACATAAAATAATTTCAGGCTTGTAAAAACCGTCCAGCACGTACGTTTTATCATAACTTTCAAAACCGCACAATTTTGGGGACATTTTTCCAACAATTCAACAACAAAAAAGCAGACGACACAAACAGCGCCACCAACAATACTACACTCACCAAAGTTAAACAAAAGTAGATTTAGATCGGCAAGTTGAGTCGCACACCCCTGATGCGATACAGAGATAAGAGATAGACTATACAAGTAGATGGGGTGACAGGGGACGTCACACCGGGCATTTGGGCGGCAGTCGCCATTGGTCATTGCCCGGCGGTTTGCGCGCGCATCCTGTTTGTTTAGGACCCGTGCTTTTAAAACTCGCGCCAAAGCATTATAAAGGGCAATTAGGCATAGTGGACAGTGTTGTGGTCATATGCTGTTCCCTCAAGCATGTATCGACAGTCCAGTCCCTTCGTTTGTTGATAAACATTGTTATTACACCTCATACATATTTATAAGGGTATAGGCCTACTCTTTTTGATTGGTTTTTAAATAAACCAAGTCGGATAAATAAAAATACCTATCGAATGTTTGTTTGAGAGAGTTTGGACTACTTCCCGCTGATCAACACCGTCACCCGAATCAATTCTAGAGCCTATGAATATTACGTACATGTTAAACGGTGACGCCAAGTACGAGGTTGCTTGACAACAACAAACATGGCGTCGTCTGCTAAACATCTGCCGAAGAAATTCGAGAACTAAACAGACGCAGATTTGAGGCTTCATTTGGATAATTATGCTGCATCAAAATCCGTGAAGGTCTGCAGCAATGATTGTGAAGAATAGGAAACGGGTTTAACTGATATTGTCCTTCTGCCAGGGGAATTGAGTCAGCCGCTTCTTGGCTCGCTGTGTGTACTGTATGGGCATATGCCTACTACTACGACTACGAACATACGCGGGAGCAACGTAAGCTTTTTTCGATACTGTCACCCATCTATAGTCGCTTCTTTAAAGTCGTCAGTCCAACCGAGCTTTGGTCTGCCACGTTTACGCATTCCTTCGATAGCTCCTTGAATTATCATCTTTTCCAAATTGTCACCCTCTCGTCTTAATACTCTAATGTCCAATGCAAAGTATTGCAGTTTGTTGCGCATAATCTTTTTATACAGAGAACTTTGGTCCCCAATCTGTCTTCTGACAAATTCATTGGTCTTACGCTCTTTCCATGATATTCCTAATTAGTCTTTGTCAAAGACACCTCGCAAAATTACCTGTTGAGCGTCGAGCGAAGCGAGTCGTATAACGATCTAACGACCACCGAAGGCGTCTTTGCGCAATAGCTATTCTACCATGTAAGCAGTATGTGTCGATCAAACACCATCGTCATCGTAACACAATGTTATTTACATAGAGGACGCTCACACTGCTTTACCGTAGTAAAAGGCTACAACACCATATTCTTTGAATCTGCTATACCAATTGACCATGTTTCAGCTCCATTCAATGTTGCAACCGGAAAGATTAATGCCTTCATATTAAGAATGAGCGATTCCAGGAAATATCTTCGATAACCAAGAAATTGAAGGTATCAACCTTTAACTTGTTGGTTATCGTTTCCTCCACAGATCATGACTTTGGTCTTCTTAAGGAACGATTTTTTTTCTTCTTTTTAATTTTCACTTTTTTTCTCTAATTTCACCTGTATTAACCCTTACAGCCCCACACCCCATGAAATCCCATTTCCCAGCCTGTCGGTTCCACCCGGCGCTGAGGTTTTTGGGTGAAATAATGGCCCCGGGCTACATAGCTGGGCGAATACACTCGCCCAGTATAGCTCCCCCCGTGGCTCAGTTGGGAGAGCGTTGGACTTGTAACCGAGAGGTCGTGGGTTCAAACGGCGTGGCACCTCTTGTTGTGTGTGCTTTTTTTGCTTGAAAATAATTTCGTTGGAAAATCCACCGGGAGTGTTAGGGTTAAGGAAGAGTCCAAACGTCTAACTGGCTGCCTTCACTCTGTGTATTAGAACTTTAAGTTCCGCTCCAGTTTTCGCTATCAGGGTGGTATCGTCAGGGGTGTGCGACTCAACTTGTCGATCTGAAGCTACTTTTAAGTTTAAGTTTGACTTTGGTGATTGTCATATTTTGGTGGCGCTGTTTGTAGTCTGCTTTAGATCAGACGATGCCGGTCACGAAAAATCATTGTGGCAAGACACCTGGTCGCGTGCTGGTATCGTAAGAACACACCGGCAACACGAAAAAACAACCCGTCGGGATCCGCCGTCGCCGCGCCGTGCTTCTTGAAAAGCCGTACATTTCTCTATTAAATTGCAATTAATTCAAATGTCATAGTTCAGAGGGAAAAAAACATTTGTATAGTATAAATTAAATTTCCAATGTTTAACTGATTAAACAACGTCATTTGTTACAAAAATAAAGACAAAAGTAAAAGTGACCCTAGTGAGATTCGAACTCACGGTACAATTAATATTCATTACGAATAACGCCAACGTCTTAACCCACTCGGCCATCAAGGTAGATGCCTACATTGGTGGTGAAGAATTATCCAATACCTAATACTTATATAAATGCCGTTATTTCCCCAATTTATCATAAAACTATAATATTAGGCCAGAATATCGTCAAGTATTATATCATTGCCTATGACTAATCCCCTTTCTACCATTTCGAATCAAAATCGAGGTGTAGACCTATAACATGAAATTTCGAGCTAAACACGTGACTAATTTAAAATTACCCGCCATGTTCAAGAACTGTTATTTAACTTGCAAAAATGAAAAGAAAGGACTCTTAGAGTGGAGTTGGTTATCCAACTCCATTGGTTTTGGGATAATTTAATTTAGTTCTACCTAGGATTATATTTAGAATTTTTCGATGGGTATTCGTGATTACGTGTTAAACCAATACGAATTGAAAATTTGGGCAAATCGTGACCAGCGTCGTCTGCTTTAGATATAGATTTAATTGAAGTTTACACGGAATTTTTGGGAAAATTCCCAAAAAATAGTGCGGTTTTGAAAGTTCTGATAAAACGCACGTGCTGGAAGGTTTTTACAAGCCTGAACTATATGATACTTCAAGTTTTATTGTTTAATTTAGGTATTTAAATTCATTTTCTCACTTTACACCATACCATCATTGTTTGTGCCTGACGGAGATTGGTTATTGTACGACCTCCCACTGAACTTGACCTTTCAAATCCATCAAAAGCTCGCCTCATGATGTACTCTACATAAATGTTGAATATGTAAGGTGAAAGGATACATCCTTGACGAACGCCTTTCCCAATTGAGAACCACTTACAATCACCAATATCTGTTCTTACTGTAACCTCTTGATCTTTATAGAGGGATTTTATCAGGTCAGTGATGTGAGGAGAGAAACAAATTTCTTATACCGTCCATTAATTATATAGCTTCGGATGTTGAACGCAGTCAACTGCCTTAAGAGTAATCAATGAAGCATAAACATGATAAAGGTATAGAGGTTGCTGAAATTCCAAGTTCTTCCCCATCAGGTTTCTCAGGCTTGATATATTGTACTTCGCCCTTTCGTGAAGCTTGCCTGTGAATATGGTGGCAACTCATTCTCCGGGTGTTGTCGGTCGGATCCTTTCTGTAATGATATCGAGTATCGTTCAGCAATGATGCATTGCTGAACGGGGAAATGCCAGACCAATGGTCTATTCTCAACATAGTACCAATACCAAAATCAGGTGATCTCAGCTTGGGAGGCAACTACCGTGGAATAAGTCTGAGCTCAATTGTGGCCAAGCTATACGACAAGATGATACTCAACAGAATCAGACCTGAGCTTGACATCCACCTACCTGAGAGCTAATCAACATGGCTTTCAAGTTGGACGTACCACAGTTGGCCATATTCTTGCCCTCCGAAGAATTATTGAGGGAATTAGATCAAACAAGTTCAAGAAGGCGTTTGACAAAATACACAGGGGACGAATGCTGCAAATTCTGAAGGCTATCGTGCGGTTGTTAGCACACACTTTTTGGTGTCCCCTTTCTCTGGGAGAGGGAGTAAGACTGCTTTCCTCCAATCCGTTTGCCATTCTATCTGTTGTTTTCCAAATCTTGGTGCATCACTGTAATACCCTCCTTATCACTACCCTTTAGATGTTCTTGAACTATCACAAATCCATTTTCGTCACAGAATTCAACAATACGTTCTCCCCCTTTCATTTTGCTCACCTATAGACAGCAGTTGTGTCCCATCACCATGATCACATTGCTATTGCAGTCAGCTATAGCATGTCACGCAAATGGTCGCTAATTTCTTTTCAGCCACCGCGAGTGACCTCGCTCAACAACGGACGTTTGTGCAAGGATTAAAATGAGAAGAGTTTCAAATTGGCTATATTTTTAACATTTCAGGCAAAAATTCCACTTTGAACACAATATTATAGAAGCCAATGCTTCAATATTAATTAATACATGTGATTTGATCATTTGCAATGATGTAAAGGAGCTAAATATTGAAAACTGTATCGCCATTTATATGCAATTGAAAAGTGTCTCCTCAAATGTGCCATATCTCGTTAAAATGGGTGGGTTCCTTCTGATAATTTAGCAGCAAATACAGTGGATTCTTTATTGCAATAAAATGTAACAAAACCATACCAATATAAACCATACTGTAGGATTTGCGGCCACAGTATTACTTAGCAACAGAAAATCTATATGGTAAAATATACAACACTAGGGTTAAAGTCCCTACTAAATCAATATCTCCTGATGCAGACACTGATTTACAGAAATCACATGACGCCTTGTCCTTAAATCCTTCTGGAAGGGGCAAGCCTGAATATGGTGCCTGCATGAGAAGAAACCTTATTAAATGTAAGAATGTCACTACAGTATCTACTAAGAATGTCAGAACAATAAGAGTGCAACAGAGCAGAGAGGAGCTTGTTTCTAAATTCATTGACTACAACATCGAAGTGCCGGGTATACACCGCATTGTCCATGACGAGCCGTTAGATACGAGAACATCCTAGGAAAGACGCTCATCACAACATCAGCAACCAGAAATAGTGCAGGAGCAACAGTTGATGGAGTTGGTATTATATGGAACACTCGTGCTAAAAGTTCGCTAGCAAATGTGAGGCCACATACTGACAGAATACTAGTCACTAGCTTCCAGGGCAACCCTGCAACATCAATAATAGTAAATTACTGTCCAACGAATGGAGCGCATGATGAGATTATTGAGAGCCACTTTGACTAGCAAAGAAGGGCAATTGACTCCATCCCGGCGCACAACGTCGTGATAGTAGTTGGCGACTTCAATGGCAGGATAGGAGCAGAGGATGCCAATTTTACTTACCACAAGGAAACCAATAGAAATGGAAAACTTCTGAAGGATCTAGCCACTGAGAAAAACCTTATTATTATACAAACACCCAGTTTCAAAAGAAAAAAGGAAAGCTGTGGACATACACAAGCCCAGGTGGAAATTAGTACCAGCTAGATTATATACTTGTGAGGAGTAAGTGGAGAAATAGTGTTATGAATGCCGAAACATACAACACCTTTGCCAGTGTGGGCTCTAATCACAGAATTGTGTCAGCTAAGATGAGACTGAGCCTGAGGAAAAGTAAAACAACACCAAAAAAGAAACCATATGATTGGAAAGCCCTTATAACTGACGGAAGCTTACAAGTGAAGTATGCAGTTGAAGTGCGCAACAGGTTTAAAGTCCTGGAGGATGAGGTGGAAACAGCCACTGACAAGTATGACACATTTATCAGAGCAAACAATGAGGCTGCAGAGAAGATCATACCAGTCAGAGAAAGATCTCATAAAACACGTTTCTCCAGCGATCCAAAGGTAGTTGCGGCAAGAGATCAAATCAAGGATAAGTATAATCTCTATCAACAAGATGTCACTGATGAGCAGAGAACTGAATACAGGAAGGCAAAGCAAGGACTTGATGAAGCCTACAATCTAGTCACAGAAGAGGACCTGAACAGCAAGATCAAGGAAGTAGAAGAAGCACATTCCAATTCCAAGCATGCTCTAAGCTGGAAGCTCATCAATGAAATTACTGGTAGGAAAGCATCCACCAAAGATCAGCTGGAGGGGAAAACTCAGAAAGATCGGGTCACAAACTGGTATAATCACTTCAAAAACCTTGGGAGCCCACCAGACATCAGTAATGAAGAGGAGGAAATCACACCAATAATCCTAGAAGACCTGGACATTAAAACAGAGCCTTTCGATCAGGAGGAATATGACAATGCTAAAAAGTCACTGGTAGAAGGAAAAAGCAGTGGCGAAGACAACATTCCACCTGAAGTACTGAAAAGACGCGACCTTGACGACATTGTACTGAACTTCTGCAATGAAGCATTGCTGACTAGAAAAAACCAAGCCAGTGGTCTATACTCAACATAGTTCCATAACCAAAAGCAGGGAATCTTAGCCTAGGAGGCAACTACCGGGGTATCAGCCAAAGTTCTATCGTTGCCAAAACGTACAACAGAATGATCCTGAACACAATCAGACCAGAGCTAGACCAGCATTTGAGAACCAACCAAAACGGCTTCAGGGTAGGAAGGACGACTGCGGGCCACATACTGGCACTGAGGAGGCTCATATAAGGAGTTAAGGCCAACAATCTAACAGCTGTAATCACCTACATTGATTTTAGAAAGGCCTTTGACACTATCCACCGTGGCAAAATGCTCAAAATGCTGCAAGCTTATGGAATACCAAAGCAGGTCGTCAAAGCCATCGGAGGAATGTATGAGAATACCATGGCTATGGCGATCTCTCCCGATGGAGATACTGCACAGTTTGAAATCTTGGCTGGAGTTCTACAGGGAGACACACCCGCCCCATATTTGTTTGTGATTGTGCTGGACTTTGCCTTGAGGATGGCCATAGAAGGAAGAGAAGAAGAGCTAGGTTTCCATATTGACAGGCGTAGAAGTAGGCGGATAGGGCCAGAGGTGGTGACAGACTTTGACCTCGCTGATGACATTGCATTGTTGTCAGAGACATTTCAGCAAGCACACGATCTGCTGCAAAGAGTTGAGTCATCAGTAGCAAAGGTCGGCTTGAAAATTCTGGCAAGACAAAGTTCATGTCATATAACCAAAGTCAGAAGGGATCTATACAGACAAAGGATGGTACCAAGTTGGATGAGGTACAAGATTTTAAATCATTGGTGCCTGGATGGAGAGTACAGCAAAGGACATTAAACAACGCAAAGCAGCAGCATGGAGAGCATGTAGTAAAATGATCAAAATATGGAAGTCAACTCTCTCTCGGAAATTCAAACTTCGCCTATTTGCCCCTACAGTAGAGTCGGTTCTGTTATATGGTTGCGAAGCTTGGACCATCACTCCCAAGTTACAGAAAGAGCTCGATGGCTGCTACACCAGAATGCTGAGAGCAGTACTCAATGTCAACTGGAAACAACACATACCAAATACCCAATTGTATGGTGATCTCCCCAAAATAAGCCAGAAGATTCAGAAGTGACGGACAAGGTTTGCTGGCCACTGTTACAGAAGTGAAGAGCCAGTCTCCAAACTGGTGCACTGGACCCCAAAACATGGCAAAAGAAAGCCGGGAAGACCTGCTCTGACATTCATTGACTTACTCAAGCAAGATACAGGATTATTGGAGACAAGTAACATAAAGACAGCAATGAAGGACCGAAAAGTGTGGAGAGCCATCGTATATCGGGGACACCACCCGAGTTAAGCAAGCAAATAAGCATAAAATGTAAAATTCGCAAGTCTCATTACTCTAAACGGTCCACGAAAATAAATTCGGGAATTGGCAACAAATGCGACTCCGTGTTTTCTTCTACTCTCTTTACCTGAATAGTAAACAACATGTTTGTTATGTTTGCTATATGTGATGAAATTTGCTTTCCCTGACCATCTCGTTTCTGAAATCCCAGTATAAGATCAAGTTTAGTTATATTTAATTCTTCTGTTAGAATGTCATAGTTTCCGTGGTTCATCGTCCTAACATTCCATGTATTAATCTGAAGTGTGGATTTTCGGAGGTAACGTCTAACATCGCGATCCTTGGGAGTGTCAGCCCCCAGACGTCTTAAGGATTTAGTGTGACGGCGTCATGGATGCCCAGGATTGAGTCATTGGTCCTCTCTTGCCCAGTAACTGTTGAGACACCTTCAGCATTCAGGCCTGAGGGACTCAATATCCAGTGTCGTAACTCTATTTACATTAGTTGTACTCATCATCAAAGGATTTCGTGGCAGGTAGTCGGTAGTGGCTTGCCATTGCTTGCTACCATTGCACAGTTGAAAAGAAGCCATTCTCCAACTGTAGGATATAGCTTTCTATTCCAAATAATCCAAGTCAATTTGCCCATACACTGGGCTCTGCCCTGAACGCTCTTCTAAAACGACTGCTGCCCCGTTCTATAGATGAGGTGACATTTGTTGACATTTTGGTCGCCCTCTGTTGGTTTGAGACAAAACACACCGGGCAAGAGTTCCTATAGTTTACATAGGCCAGATCAGGTGTTCTAACTAGATTGTGGTGTCACAGCAAATTGTTATCAAAACTGTCTTTAAACTTGCTTAGGAATGCTATAAGCTATCGCATTTCACACAAAAAACTAAAACTAAATGAGTTTTACAATTCATTAGAAAGAAATTTCATGTTGTCTTCATTAACCTTACTGTATATTCTGCCTGGAGGGAAACAACAGAGGGTGTCCCATTTGTAAATACATGACATCATAGGTCACCTCATATATAGGCTAAGGATAGAGATGAATGTATTAGATGGCCGAGTGGACTAACACACTGTGAGCCATGCCGCAGGACCCGGGATCGAATCCCGTCGCCGGCAAGTCCGGTTTTCGCCACTAAATTTCGCCCATTTCGGCCTCCCGGATAGTTTGTTCAACATTTCCATCCCAAAAACTGTTAGGGTTAATACAGAATGTTTTGAATGAGTGACGTTATGTAAATGCCTAACTTTACACGGAATATTTTAAATGGTGCTTTCCAAATGGTTAACGTTACACAGAATGTTTTAAAAGGCGTCTTACAAATGCCTAACTTTATACCGAATAAATGTGTCATACAACTGCCTAACTTTACACACAATGATTAGAGTGGCGTCAATTTATACACGTCCCACAGATTATCTCAAATGTGTCATGCAAATACCAAACGTTACACAGAACAGGCCAATTTCAAACAATAATGATAAAAAACCAAATATCATCAAACATGTGAATAATACAAAAATGTGGCAAGGATTAATCATCCAACAATATAAATAACCTAGATTTGAAAGAATCAATTGAAGGGCTGCTATGGATGTACTCGGGGAAGGTGTTCCATATGCGAGGGGCAGTTGTAACAGAGAAACCCGATCCCCCCAAGAGCGTAGTGATTTAGGTTCCAGTATAAGGGAGTGTTCATAAATACCTTGGTCGGCGGGGTTGGAAAAAATGGAGGGGGGATCACAAAAAAATAATGGTACTTAAATAGGGGGATCAACAAAACAAACAAAATCTAAATTTGTTGGCGCTTCGTGCGCACAAAATAGGGTCCACATGTTGTCCACGCTTAGCGCACAAAAGCACCCACATTTATACAATTACATGCGTCGTGCGCGGTAGACTCTAATAATGCTCGATAACTTTGACATACATACAGGGGGATCAAGATCACCATAAAAGGGGGATCATGAAAAAAATAACGGTGTTTGGGTGGATCAAGAAAAAAAATATGTCCGAGGCTAAAAAATGTCCAACCGCCCCACCAAAGTTTTATGAATACTCCCTAAGTAAGATTGCTATTTGGGAACGAAAATGGATTATTTGAGTGGCGTCATGCAATGATGCCTAACTTTACACAGAATGGTTTGAGTGGCGCTCATGCCAATGCCTAACTTTATACATAGTATTTTAAGGGGGGACTTAAGGAAGTTTTTTGTTGAATTTTGTTAGTGCTGTAATTATTAAACCATTACTCAAATGTATATAAAAGTATACCTTTTTGGAATGAAAATGGATCAGAGAATCCAAATTTGGCATCAATTTTGACCAAAAATTTTGATTTTTTGAGAAAATCACAAAAAAAATCACTTTTTTGACCCAATTTTTTTGAACAAAGCTAACAAACATAATTTTGAGTTAAAAATGCCCAAATTACTTGATGATGATGTTAAGACACTACTGAAGGGACGATTTTTTTTTTAAAAATCTTATCCAATATTTTTTGAAATTTTGACCAAAAAGTGTAAAAAAAAAATTAAAAATCCATTTTTCACGTTTTTTGGCACTTTTTGGTCAAAATTTTCAAAAATATTAGATTAGGTTATAAAAAAAAAAAATCGTCCCTTCATTAGTGTCTTAACATCATTATAAAGTGATTTGGCCATTTTTTACTCAAAATTATTTTTTGTTAGCTTTGTTCAAAAAAATTTGGGTCAAAAAAGTGAATTTTGTGATTTTCTCAAAAAATCTACTTTTTTGGTCAAAATTGACGCCAAATTTGGATTCTCTGATCCATTTCCTTTCCAAAAATGTATACTTTTATATACATTTGATTAATAGTTCAATAATTACAGCACTCACAAAATTCAAAAAATCAAATCAAAAACTTCCTTAAGGGCAGTGTCAACCCGGCACTTGTTTCAAAAATTGAATTTCATATTTCTCTATTATTTTATACTTTTATATGTAGTCTATCATTACCATCATAAATTACTAATCGGAAGCGATTATTTCCCGTTCTTTTGGGTGATTTTAAATTGTTATTCTGGTAAGTTTGAGTCAGGAAAAGGCGCATGGTTATTTGGCGGGAATTTAAGCGGAGTTCCGCGCTTTTCAAATGCTGCGACAGCTGTCCGATCATTGCGTCGCGCGCTGAAACTTCCAGTGCGTAATACCAGACGCGCCGCTTAATATCCGCGATGTAGACGCGAAAAACAAAAGAGCGCAAAACAATGTCTAAAAATGTAAACAAAGGCCAATCTTATGATCGTTTAAATTTCAGTTTTCTTCCAATTTCTTCACATTGTGACAATATAAATTGAATCTGATAGTTTATTTTGATTGTTCATAATAGTATACTCGCTTTTTAGCTCACACGCCCGTGCATTCCGTGAACATTTAGCTTTAAATGGTGGAAAATGTCAATATTTTTACTAAATCGATGTTTTCTAGAAGTTCAAATTTGAAGGAATTTTACGAATTTTCAGACAACCTAACACAATCAATTTTTGATTAACATCTTCAAAATTTCACCAAAATCATCTAAAGTCAAATATCTAGGAGGCACCTTTTTTTTTTTGGCCTAAAAATGTTTAGTTTTGAAAATATTGACCAAAAAGTGCCAAAAATGTGATTTTTGAGATAAAAAACCATTTTGTTGGCACTTTTTGGTCAATATTTTCAAAACCAAAAAATGTTAAGCCAAAAAAAAAAAGTGCTTCCTAGATAATTGACTTTAGATGATTTTGGTGAAATTTTGAAATTTGTAATCAAAAACTGATTTTGTTAGGTTGTCTGAAAATTGTTGGCGCCAAAAAAGTGATTTTTGGGCAAAAATGTAGAAATCACTATTTTTGGGAAAATTTAATACCAAAAATGGATTCTCCGACTCATTTCATTTGAAAAATTGTATACACTTATGGACATTACATTATTAGTTTAAAAGTTACAGTGCTTGATAAATTTCATATATTTTGGGTTGACACTTCCCTTAAGTCCCCCCTTTATGGTGCTATGCAAATGCCTGACTTTACACATATTGTTTTGAGTGGCGTCATGTAAATTATATATACTTAACTTTAATAAATAATAATATGCAAATGCTTTAACTCGGACTGTTTTGATTCACTTTTGGATTACTGGACATTGAGGCTCTCATGAAAAACCTAACTTCACACCCAAATAATACACAATTTTTGTTATAAATACCTTGCTTGATACAGAATGTTTGAGTGGTGTCATGCAAACAGTGGAGGCATTACGGGGGCATGCTTTTGATGCTGGTGCCGCCACTGCATGCAAATGCCTAACTTTACACCTAATATTTTAGGTGGTGTCCTCTAAAAATGGCTAAATTGACACAGAATGTTTTGTTGTTAAGTGGCGTCATGCATTCAAATTTGATGAGTTAAATTACTGAAGTCGTTCTAATACCAAATCCAAAATTCAATTCGTATAATTTGCCCATAGAGCATAAACTCCAGGTTTGGTATACCATAATTCACAATTTTGTCTGCTTAATAGTACAGCAAGGAAATATCTCTCACTTTATTTTGGCTATCACTTTTTTTAACATCAAGATATTTTGATATCAGAAGAATCTCCATATTTTTCTCATTATGTCTGTAAAATCTTAGACCCAGAAAAATTTCCATTAGAAATTATAGGCTAAAATGTGGTGAATTATATGCCAAAGGTGGTTATCCACACGCCAGTTTGTGTACTACTACTTAATGGACATGATTTGACCTTGTGCTTCTAAAATAAGAATCATTGGAGTTATGCAACTCACAACTTTGGAATGCGACAATTTTAAGGATGACCTGTCATGTAAAATAGAAAACATCAAGTTAAAAATCGGGCCAGCAATCAGAACATCTACCTTTAACATTCTTCAGGGGTAATGAGAACAATAATATTTGCTTTCTTTTGATACCATAATCTCATTTTGATGGGATCAATTGGATTGGTCGGGTCACACACACATGGTACACACCCTCCATCACAAGTCTTAGACCAGGGACATTTTCGAGAGCGCCCTCGCTTGATGGCTAGTTTATCTAGTCTCAGTTTATTTTTGATTGACAGTTCAAATCTTTTGTTCCTCTCAAGCGATTGTCCTGGACAAAAGTCACACGATTCGGTTACGTACCCGAGTCATCGCGTACCCATCGTTTAAGCCCCATGATGCAACGATAGGCTGTGGATGCCCGGGGGGGGGGGGGGGGGGGGGGGGGTACTCACGTATGTAAGGCATACGGGGACGTGCCGCTCCAGTGGGTCGTTTTTTCATGAGACATCCTTAGCCATGGGTAGGCTTTTCAACTGAAAAATCCTTGGACATGGGTCCTGTTATTGACACTAGCCCTTAGCGATGGGTCAGATTTGAGCACATCGTTGACGACGTTTTTTCCGGGCGTTTTTCAATATCAACCTGAATTCAATTCGATAAATTCAACCCCGGAATCGTGGAATTCATCCCATTTAACCATTAAAAACCCTTAGACATGGGTCTACATTTGAAGAAAAATCCTTAGACATGGGCCCTTTCCGGCAAAATTAAGTGGGTATGGGTTTTGAGGCTAGAGCTGCACACCCCCGTCCAAAATAAATCCAAGTACCCCCCCCCCCCCCCGGTGTGGATGTTAATCGACAAAACGAAGTGTGTACGAACGAAAAAGCCTTAATTGTTTTAAATAGTGTTGTTATTCGTGTCATTTAAATCAATATTAAATTATTTTAGTGCATATAAACAGCTTTTCGGCGAAAACCGTGTGTTAAAAACGCTTAGAATAAGAAATATAAAGCATTTTAAGCTTCTGATTTAGATAGTATTGGCATGATCAACTATATAATGGTTTGTTCTTACTTCATTTACATCGAATAGATTTAGCTTAGCGGTAAAGTGTCGGATTTGTAATTCAGAGGTTACGGGTTCGAATCCTATCACGGCATGTCGTTTTGTCTATGTTACTTTTATTTAGTATTTATCGAGATTGTTTATCCTGAGACAAATATATAGGGTCACGCGTTATGAACTCGCCTCCCAATAGGGTGGTGCCGTTACATTTCTTAGCTTCATGCTGTCATTTTCCTCAAATATTTTTAAAACCACAAAAGCTATCTCAACAAATTTGGTATCATTTTAAAGCCCTAATAACAAGCTATCTGCCTGCCAAATGGCATTGGTATAGCTAATACAGAAAGGGAGATACAGCTGTTTGATGTTTGGGGACCAGGGGTGGTGCTGGAAGGGGTGTTTCTGGAAGGGGTGCTGCCTGTACAAACTCAATGGGGATAATCCCATGCTTTGTTCTTTTTACAATAACTAGTCATCCCCTAATGTTAAAAACACAATTTTGGTCCCATTTCAAAGGATATTTAGTAGTCATTAAGTATGTGGTTCAATAGACTTGTCAACTATTATTAACAACTAATTAATTATGGATAAGACAATGATCATCAGCTTTCTTCCTATTCGCTACACAGTCTACATGAATAATCAGCCTTAATTTACCGGATTTATAAAAATGACTATAACAGAAAAAGTTTTCAACCTATGATAGCAAAAGTATACATTTTTGGAAAGCTTGTAACTAGAGGAATTCAGAAATGCAGTTTATATCATGGAAGGGTTCATCCTTAAACAAATATTTCTGAAAATTCTAAAATATATAAAATAAAAATTTGAGATATTCACTAGCCGGTATAATTACCATACCGATGTAGTAACTTTGACAAATATATATCATCTAATGGGTAATTTCATGAGGAATTCAAATATGTAAACAAAATAATGATAGGGATAGCTATACAAAATATATGGATCTCAAATTAAAAATTAAAAAACTCTGATATTTTCCGAACATTTCCGATCATACCATTTTAGTTCTTGGTCGTACTATAATTTTAATGCTATAATTATTTGGTTTCCTCATGCAATTTCCCTTCAGAAAATGTATACTTTTACTACCTCAGGGGGGTATACAAGCAAATATAAATGTGTAAAGTTAAATTCATGTCGCGAAAGCCAAAATCCGTGTGTAACGCGAAAGGAGGCGAGCTTAAAACACATGACCATAGGCCTACAGGGATAAGAAGCGCCCCATTCATACCATTCATGCGCAGCGATATCCAGGTCTGACACGGCATATTGCTATTCACTATCGAAGTGATTATATAACTCCCCGGTAACTGGGTCATGCACCTTTATTAATACTAGCACATCCCATTGGCTTTATGTGGCGATCATTTTGATCGGTGTTAAGGACTTGAAAGCGTGATCCAGTTGATATGGTAATAATCGGTTTACATTACACGTAACACTTCGATAGTGAATAATGGATGGCCAATCGATTATCACCATTCAGTTTAATTTGTAGTACGACCTGATTATTAGAGCGGGCTATTTTGAATCCAGTGTTATCCACGCGTTTATTATTATTTATTTTCTAAATAACCTGAACACGCTTTAGTATGGGCTGGTTACGACATTCAGACTGCATTATGGCATTTCAGAAGACGTATGCCGAATAAAACCTAATAGTTTTGAACAATGTATATATTATGATAATTAATGTTAATAGTTTGTGTAAGATTCAATACGAATTGAAACACAGTGGGATATTATTATTCTTAAAAAGATAAGTTTATCAGCTTAACCACATCGAAATATTTATTAATAATTAATTAATGTAAATGAATAAATGAATATATCAATAAGTTACTTAATTAAATCACTAATTATATAAATGAATAAGTAGTTTATATATATTATACATCAATGAAATGTCTAATTACCCGAAAATCAAATGAACACATAAATAATAAATAAACCCATCAATATGCAAGAAAGTTAAAAAAGAGAACAAATGATCAATATGATTAAATAGTAAATACATAGTCATTATTTTTTTGATAGATGTAAATAGATAGTTAAATAACTAAATAACTAAATAACTAAATAAACCCGAAATAATAAAGAAAGGAAAAAGTTTGTTACACGGATCTACCAAGATTCGAACCTACAGTATGCTGATTGAGAGTCTCAAGCTCTACCGACTGAGCTATTTCCAACCTTGTGATGTCATCAGCTTTTTACACCCAAATATAATTTATCATTCAACTCCCAGGATATTTTCAACACTTGGTTGTGATGATTTCTATGCTTTACATGAATAATAAATTATTTATAGAATTATCAATTCTAGAGCAAATATTTCGTTTGTACACATTTTGTTGAATGCAATTCAAATTTCCGCGTTCAATCAAGTGCACGAGAACATGTTATTCGGTAAACCCAACAAAAACGTTAATTCCTGCTTGATAGATACTTCACTACATTACAATCCCTAAATCGATAGCACGGTCAGACATCAATGACTTATCTCAATACTAGTATTCATATCATTATCTCAATCAATAGTAGAGATTGACCTGTGGCCTTGCATTGCATTGCACCATAGGTGATTTTGATGGGCACTGCAGACTCAGGTATAAAGTGAATCAAAATAAATCAATCATATGTCATTCATCGTTATTACAGTCCATTCAGGCTATTCATGGAATTGACGCGCGATATTTGAAAGGGATATAACCTCGCTTGACTATTTGTTTACTATAGTTTTGGTGAACACAGTTTAGTAGTTCGAAATGTCACGAAATTAGACGTTGTATTACACGGGTTGTTTTCAAATGAGAATAAAATATAACTTTAATATATAAGAAAGTTCGGAACGCCAAAAATAAATATGGTGTGAGCGTAAATCATCGAGAAAATAAGCTTTGAATTTTACCCGTACTTGATTCATATATAACTTATCAGTCTGATGAGTCCATGATTCATAGATTTTGCAACATCTCACCACAATGGGATAAGCTATCCGAAGTTGCCCATTTGTTCTTTTATCTTACAATCCTATAGATAGTGATATCTGATGGGCTATTTCTCTAATATCTCCACATTTTGGAACATATGATCCATTCAAATATAGCGTTTTCATCGACAATAGACTACATCTTCTGGTATTATAACTAAATATTACAATGAGGCAGACGAAGCAATGCCCTATAGCGTCGCTAGGCGGCGTTGATACTGCAGCTTATATTCAGGAGGCGTGGCCACAGTCATTTTCCGGTTCGCGATTCCAGTCAAAGAGGGCGCTAGTCATTTTTTCCATTTTCCCCCTTGTGTAACACTTGTGGACCATGTGGAGTGGAGTAGTGTAGTCTAGATGTCGTTCCGATGTCCTTTTTAGAAGAAAAGCGGTAGAAAGGGCTACCAAAGGTGTACAATGTACGAGCCAAGATTGATGGAGTCATCGGAAAACTGTTTTACGTCTTAGCTTATTTGTTGTGCTTTTTATTCTATTCTTGTATATGAAGTAAAATCTATTTACTGGGATGTTCCAAGCATAGGGTTCGTGAGGGTTGATAGAAAACCCTCTTGGCGAAGGATAAAATCGACACAAAAAGCAACAGATAGTTTTCCGCACAGGATCATAATATTGAGAATCAAGCAAGACGAGAGAGCACAAGGCTTCACATTTCTAGAAGTTAACTTGGTATTGAACTTATTGATTACAAGAACTTTAGAGAGGAATGTGATGTAAGTAAACAATTAGAATAAACAATAAAAATAGACAATAAATAAAATGGATGATTAAATGAACGCAATCTTAAGAAATGTAAATATAAATTAGAGAATTATAATATTAAACACTGGCAGAAATCAGTGGTGACCATGTGTGCAGAGTGTTTGCCCAAAATTAGCATACTAGTATCAGATTACTTGCAGGGATGAGGTGTGATGGACTGCCTGTGGCTAGCATTTCCAAGGTGGTCAAACATTGCAAGTTGGTATAAACAAATTTTACTACATATAATTAATATCTACCCTTCAATCTATTTTCAGTTTGATTAGATATTCATTTATCGTTTAATTATTATCATTTAGTATTTTTTACTTAAAAAAATTAAAAATCCCATCTCTCAAGATCACCATTTAAGTTACGTACGCTTGGGGATAATTTTGAACCCCCTGTTACGTATACGCTTTGTATAATTACATATACGTAACTTAAACTTATATGTTTTTGTTATCTGATAAATTTTGATGCTAGTTGTTGCATTGGAACCAAAATGAAAACTTACTTCAAAACGGGCGTCATAAGTTGAAAAGGGGAAGTGTAGTGAAACTTCCTCTTTGACAAGGTGGAGGCTCTTTATTATCTGGGCAATTTTAATTCTTGCTCCGAACAATTTTTGAGAATTTTGTGTGTATGAAAGTGGCATACAAATTTACTAAACGAGCACTTTTGATCGGAACCAGTGACAGCTTTAGACAGATACACATTCTATGAACTTTTGACGGCCATTTTGCAAATACCCCTGCTCTGCAGAGTGTTCAATTTTTCTTGGTCATCGGGTTTAATTTCATCCATTTTCACTATCTTTACTTTTAACTCGGAAGTCTTTTCATATTTCAGAGGTCAATTATGTTATTTTGGCTGCCATTTTTCAATTTGCTCTCAATAATTCTCTCCACGGTGGTATTTTGGGGATTTTTGGAAGAATTCCGCTTCGAATGCCACCAATTTTTTTAAACACGGAAACAAGGTCAAATGATAACCAAGTAGCTGTATACGTCAAAAATCATTGGAACATTTTAGGGAATGGACGCAGAGGGGTCTTGAAATTTAGGGATGGACTCGTCCCTGCCCCCAAGTCCCGCTTCCGCCGCTTATGGTTGAGGTGAATATAGTTAATGATATTGGGAATTGTTTAATGATTCCTGCGATTGCGTGTTAAATCAATGGAATGTAATTGGCATATTATTGTGTCCGTCGTCGTCTGCTGGTGATATTTTGTTACAACAATGCCCTCATGTGCTGCTCTAAGATATTCCACATCCTACAGATAATATTATTGTTAAAACAAGAGATGGCGTCCTTTGTAAATGCGAGGAAGCCAGAAGATGACGGTTACGCTTCCCAGTCTGATACGTGATTTACATTATATCCCAAAGTCAAGTAAAATCACCATAAGTATAATAAGTATATCATACAATAAGACTGGCTTTGCTGTACTCATTTTCACCGGTTTTTTCACAAGCTTGATGCAGATCAATTATTTATAAAAAAGATCTCTCTATGGGATTTTATCTCAATTTGTATGTCATTTTCATTCGGGATTTTTAACCCCTGCCCATCAGTGGCGTAGCCAGAGGGGGTGATGAGGGCGATTGCCCTCCAATATTGACTGTCCCGTGTCGGTTGAGATTAGCACTGTCGGTTCATTGGAATTACGACGGTCAAAACTAACACAGATGGATATTTTTCGCTGCGCGCGCATGTGTCCTCCCAAATGGCATATTGTTTGGTAGAATCTTCTTTAAAGCCGAAATGTACCTCATTCTTGGCAACAATATTAGTGTAAAATCGCAAATTTGCGAGCATTGTTTTAGTCGGAATAATCTTGTCTGTTCACTTTCATTTCACCTCCACCCCAAATATAAAAAACCTAGCTATGCCACTGCTGCGCGTTTATGTTTCTTGTATGCATGTTCTCTGAGTACCAGTGAACCATTTGATTGGCCCATCAACTCTTCGTTGAGACACCAGTTCTAATCACTCAGTTTCATTATAATCTTGTTAATGTCTGTTGGGTTATTGTTAGCATTTGCTCTTTATCAAGTTATTTTGATTTGTAAATACAGGTATATATTATAAGGTTTAAGGACAAAAATATGTAGTTTCACTGCATGGTTTGGGTGATAAATCTTGCAAACATTTCCAAAATACAGTGGAAAAGGGTAATTGTCGAAGATTGTGAAAACTAAGCCTCAAGCAGTATATATACAGTATATCTTCCTGACCTTTGACCTAATGAAACTAGTAATAGATGCTTAACTTGCAGGCCTAGATAAGGCAAATTATTCTTTTATGGCTTGTGGTAGGCCTATCCATCTGAACAATTCAAGACCAATTTTTCTTAAAATTGGAGCATTTTGAAAATGTGACCCTTGTACAAAGAATTTAAGGCAACATTTGACCTTTGACTTATTTTGCCCTACATCTCGGAAACTAAGCATCGGGTGGAAATACAACCATTGATGTTTTTGCTTCTTATGATCTCAGGAAGAGTTTGATACGTATTTCAATATAATCAGGCCATATTTACATTTTGACCCCTATATGACCTTTGACCTTCGAAGTTCGATAGCGGCCACCCGCACAGAATACAAAATACTGATTCTTGGCACCAAACTAAAGTACTAAATTAACTAATCAGACCATCAAGCCTTTTGTACCTTCTCAGCTGATTAAACCTGCTGGCAGTGGCGTAACAGCCGGAGGGCAGGGGGGGGGGGGGCACAGTGCCCCCCTGAAGGTGCTCAGCAGGAAATTGAAACCTACCCACCAGGAAAAATGTGGGGGAAGGGCGATTTTTTGTGACCGTGCGTAATTTTGTGACCGTGCGAAATTTTGTGGAAATTTTTTTGACCCCCCCCCCCCCCCCCCCCCCCAGTGCACCGAAAACGAGGCCAGCGATGTAGCCGGAAGTCACGTATAAATGGTGGTCCCGTGTGTCGGAAGAGCAATACCCGAGCACGTAAAAAGGTTACAGACTCTTTCGTAAAGAGTATAGGGGATCATCCCGGTCTGTATCTGTTCACACATCTAACGGACCCCAATGGAATTAAGCTAATAAGCTTATTGGGTTATCCAGGGTCGTAGGACCCAAATAAAATAAAATAAAATAAAATAAAATAAAATAAAATAAAATAAAATAAAATAAAATAAAATAAAATAAAATAAAATAAAATAAAATAAAATAAAATAAAGTAAAATCAAATCAAATCAGAGTGATGTAGTTTTTCAATGTGATGAACTTTGCACTAATCATAAAAAAGTCTTCATACTTCTGAGCTGTTCAACAATATTTGACCTTATTACATTCGTGAAATAAAATTGAACGTATAAACTATCTAAACTATCTATTCCACTAGTTTGAAATGAAACATTTGCTGATGGTAACCGACACTATCCAGGAAAATGTAGAAGTTCACAGCTCAATAAATTGCAGTAAAAGTACGAGATTGTAATGTTTATCGGCGCACTTATTGTTGTTCTGAGCATGCTCAGTTAGAATTCACGTCCTCTGTTGACGTAAATGCGCCAATTATGAATAACGTCTATATGTCATTTTTTAAACATTTTGTGAAATTTTGGAATGTCGTCTGCAGACGCCTGCCGCGTGGAAAGTGATAATGTGGCGAAAATTTTACTAATTTACTAATTTTCTTGGAATGTGATAACCGGGGTGATGATAACCATATTGTTGTGCTTTAATTTGTCAAAATATTGTAACATTCACGGATAAATAATACCGTCAAATAAGATGTTCTGTTTACGGCAGTTTTATGTTAAGAAATCATTTGGTGGTCGTGAAGCAAGTGAGGAACAGCATCCCCATGATGAACAAAATCAGGATGATAAAAAGTAATAGCGCCATCTATAATTCCGACCCGTGATGAAATTCATTACCAAAAATAGTGATAGTCGTCTTCATCACCTATTCCAATATAGAATGACTTACTTGTGTGGGCAATATTTTATTGATAATATTGCACCTAACATGTAGCTTGTATTGAATTCCTGGTTTGATTCCCCACTGGTTTTGAAACCTTATTCCATTTATGACGTTCACGTTACACTGTTTCCATCTCCTCGTCAATTTTAATTTTCAATTTAACTCCCCTGTGTACACAATAGAGAAGCGTGCCTTTCCCCCTTATAATATTGTTCTCGTGTTTTTACCTGTGTGACTGATTCATACGGGGCGGGCGTCAACGCCCTCTAGTTTCCCCTCAACACCTATACCTTATTAGGGCTTCACTGTTCCTTATTGGGGCTTGTCTTCAGGAGTGTCACAAAACATTGTGTCAGTTGTCAATCGATCAACACATTTAACCATTGATGTATAAGGCAGCCTACGGTGCATAACGGAACATATCGAAATAATCTTTTTCAGTTTTTACTCCATTTACATACATTTGACATAGACTTGATAGTAGAGAAGAACATAGAACATACTCTTTTGCTTATAGTCAATAATGAATACAGGCGTTAACATTTTCCACAAGGCTATTGGTTTAACCATTATACAAAACAGATTTGTGCAGAAACCTTTCCCAACTTTCAAGGTCTATCCAAAAGATTACTAAACCAATACTAGGCAGGTTTGTACTTTTTTAATGCATTTCACATGGTGATTCCAAATATGGTAATGAAATTCAACAATTTTGACAATGTTGAAGAAGAAAAAATTGCAAAATTTTAGAATGTTGTCTGCAGACACCTGCCGCGTGGAAAGTGTTACACATGGGAGAACCCCGAAAGGCTCTAATAAGAACCAAAAAATGGTTCTTACAACCCTTTTTAGTACTAATTTTGGTTCGATGGAGAACCAATTAGAGGTTGAACCCTTTTAGAACCATATTTGCTGAGAGTGCACCGCGTCCCCTCTTCATCAAATGCTCTTTTGAACCTGGTTTTCGGATCATGAATAGAACTGTTTTCATACCTATCTGCGAATTTTCAACTTGTTTTAAGGGTACCACATACCATAATTGTGTTTAATCGAAGTTAAAAGTGCTTTAAAATATAAACAGAATAAAAAAGATTCGTTTGATTAAAAAGCGTTTGTGCTTTGCACGACAATTTGTCGCCGAAAAGGGACAGCGTAATATCCAAAAATCAGTTTGAAAATATTCCGTCAAGGCGACGAAAAAATCCAAACTACGGGTCGAATTTGAGAAACAAATAAGGCTTACACATTTTTTGATTAAAAAAAACGTTTTAGAAATTAGAAAAAGAAACATTTGAATCTGTTTTCCTACAAATTTGGAAGTTTCTTTATTCATTTTTTAAATTTTGCAAATTGAGGAAAATTCACGAAAGCTCGACCAAAAAAAACCCGCCCGACCGTCCCTACCTATAAGAGGTCCGTCCGCCCGTTAGAATATTTTTAAAAATTAGTTTATTAATTTTAAGTACACTAGAACACAATCAAATTCATGTATTTCGTGTCATGTCAGCTGGCTATAACAAAGATGACATTGACGGAGTAGAACTATTTGGGTGTGGGGGTCCCTTAAGCACGGCTTCTGGAATGACATGAAGATTGCTTGGCGATCTCAACGCCAACTTGTAATTCAAGTTTCAGCAACAAATTGAAATGCATAGCTGTATTGTATGGCATTGAATAAATAATTGCAAAGTACATTTTTTATTAAGACATCGAAGATACAACAGTGTTATTAGTTTGTATAGGTGAGTAAAAGAGGATTTTATTTTCAATATTATTGCTACAACAATCTATAGATCTAACGTATCGCTCTGTATTCATAACAATATATACTAACATTTCACGCAATTCCGTGACTCATAACACCTCAAAGCATTTCTATAACTTCGCCAATACTTCTTTCTCGTCTTCATTTCCGAGGCATCAATGAAAACATACCGTAACTTAAGAAATCTACATGGGCATAATAAACCGGATTGCTAATATTAACTTGTAACATCACGCTGGGATATTTGAGGCCCTATACTATCAGTATGGGCAGCCGATTGAAACCTAAACTGGTAACAGTAACTCTCCTATCCATAGTAAGGGGGCTTTGCCGCGCCGCCGTGCACCTCCGCTGCCGTCAACAAACCAACAAAAAACGGATCGGGCGGATAGAATAACAACAAAACTAAAAGAAACGCCACAAAAATAGCTAAAACTACTTCTCTCCAGCTGTTGAACTTGATTAAAAAAGTAGGACCTGCTGAGTAGGGAGTGTTTTATTAAATGTTGTGTGTTTCAAACGATATCGACATTCAGTGAACCACCGATTTGGTGAATAATATTGAACTTTTATTACAACTTGAAATCGGTACTCTGACGGGCAGTGAGTGACGGTCCAATGAATGTTTCAATCCGTCGTAGACACGGTAGATGTTTTTCCAATGATATCTTAGATTCTGAGTGAGTATGTACAAAAGCACGTATGTCATTTGTTCGAGAGCTAAGGCCCCGACAAACTTTAACACAATATATGATGGTTTACTGAATGTGACCTACTCTTTGAGTATATGCAATTAACGCTTACATAAAAAAAAAGCATTTTAACACGTATATTTATGCTAATGTTGTATTTAAATTCTTATTTACTGGCATTTTATACTATGCCCACATTGGCCAACATGGCTGGTTCCGCCCCTATAACGAGTTGTGACGATTTTGTTGGTTTGTCGACGGCAGCGGAGGTGCACGGCGGCGCGGCAAAGCCATATATAGGAGACAGTTACCATTACAAACCTATAGGTTTATTATACAATTTGGGAAAACCGGATACAAAAAGTAAAGGCCTAAAAAAAATCGTCTTCTATTACATGTATGCTTATGACATTTTACATGATTAAGGACTAGTGCTCTCCAAATGTATAAGAGAGGGACAATTCGCTTTTTTCAAAGAAATTAAGAAACACTCCATAAGAGTGAAATTTCACTCCTTTTAGAGTGAAAAGAATAAAAAAACATATAATATAATATAATAGTGGAAAATGTGGAAATAATCGAGGGATGAATTAAAGTTAATGGTATTAGACCTAGATTATTATGCCCAGGAACATGTCAGCATATTTTATTCGATTTGATGCATCAAAATAATTTCTCAGAAAAGAGAAAGAACTCGTCTACCTTAACAATAAGCTTTGTTAAATTCAAGCTCAAATTAATCTTTCAATATACAAAGAAGAAATCCCACGTTAACTTATTATTCAACCTGTAATGAGCGGGGTAAAATATTCCTATATTAATCTCAGATAAAAGGAGGACGATTTGGCCGACCTAATTTCCTTCGGCAAATAAATACTATCTTAATCATGTCCACTCCATTTATTCTCAACTGCCTGTAGTAAATATTGATGATTTGTATTTGAATAAACAAGCAAGTCAGATTTGTTAATCAACCGTATAGCTGAAATACTAATAAATAAAAAAAGTTGACTTTTATTATTCAACTTATGCGAGGGCGCCCTTCTGAAACACCCACCCTGCATTTAACCATCTTCTACCGCTGATGCGTTAATGTGGTTTTATCTCTCTACTTTTCGTGTCAAACGCTCGACTTGATCTCGCGTCTTGAAGGATCTTGAACGTTTTGTGGGTCAGTTGCAAAGTGACTTGAATCATATAGAAGCCGGATTCTCCTCCTGTCATATTTGAATTGACTTATACTACTTGGAAGATCTACTTGAAGTTGTGATGTCTCGAACTTTCTTGGTTTGATAATATAGACTGCATGCATGTATTTATTCATCAAAGGTTACAGGGCGGGCACTTGGAGGAACGTTATGGTTAGGCCCCTACTTAAGACTAGGGTTTAAAAAAATATGTACATTATTTTGCTAGAACATTGTATACGGTGTATTGAGTCATGTTGTCTGCAGCATCAAAAAGCAAAACATAATTACACACAAATATTGCTATCTTTAGTAGATAGCAGGCACGCGACGCACACCCCGATGACAAAACGTCTGTATATTGTACCATTTTTCCGAGTAATATTTTGAAATGAATGATAGCTTTGTATGTTATTCATATCTGTAATGCTCCGATGAAAAGAAGTTTACTATAAATTTGTATATTTCTGTTAAAAAATCGTACCTATATATCGTTATCTGGTTATAGTCACGCGTAGAGCCCATATGTAATATGTTTACATAAATTTCATTTATACGGAGTGATCGAAAAACCAATGACACGACACCGTTGAATGTACTTTACCGCCAGGTGTGGCAACGGACAATCCACGAGAGATTTAGATTTATCAGAATGGACAAGAACTTTCACGGAGCATATAGAATAGGGATAGGGGATACGGTTGGTTTGCAGACAACACGGACGAAAACTCAACATTTATTTGTGACATGCAAACAATATAAGAAGTGTGACATCCTAATAACAAGGAGCAGTATCTAGCTGCGATCTGTCACTGATGATCTGACACTGATGATGACTCTTCTGTAGGCATTTTGTACGTTAAGTATATAACGTGGATGGTTTGGATATTTTGTTATGATATATAGGCAGATCGTAACCAATATTTTATGGGCGGGATGGGCGATATTTGTCAAATTTGAAATTTCTTTTCAAAATTGGGACCTTTTTGCCTTAAGGAAGATGAAAACGTTATGGCAAAAGGGTCATTTTGCCATAATTACCATTTTTGTTAACTTTGTTCCTATACAAAAAGCATTAAAACACCCAATTACCACATAATTTGCATTTAAAAAGCAAAGTGTAGGCCTATGTTACAAAAGAAATGGAACAAGAACACTTTTTTGCAACCGAAGCTATAGGCTGATATGACCTTATCTTACCCATTAACCATGTTAACGGCCAAAGTGCTTTCTTCAGATATACTTTTATATATTGCACACTTTTGTCTGAACAGTTCTGGTTTTGGGAAATGGTGTTACAACTTCATTGAAACTTTTGAAATATTTGTTTTCTAAATATGTCGGAAATTTACAATTTTACAATAATATAGACCCACATTTTCTTTGCTTTCACAACACGTACGTATATCATTAGGCCTATATGTAAATCATGTACATCCTAATAATAATTAAATGTCTTCAATACAAATAAAAGTTATTGAAACATATCCGACACACCCCTCGTCATGTCGCGTGCAAATAAAGCATGTTTGTCTTCTTCTTCTTTATTTGTGGTAGTATAACATGACCCCCTTTCTAATCAATCATGATTTCTTTTTCATACACAAATTGTACGTGTTTAATAACCACATTTTGACTTTTCATAAGTTAGAATAACATTGATCCCGGATTTTAGATTATCCTATATGGTGATTACGACACGCATTTGGTCCAATTATCCCGTCCTCATTTTTTGCAGCGTCAATTAATATGGATTTTTTCTTATATAGCTCAAATCTGAGAAAATTTACACCGAAGAAAAGGAATTGAACAACCGTATTACGTGTCAAAGTAAGGCAATTTACTCGCCTACAAACTAGCACATTATCCAAGAAACATGCTTAATTCCGCCCGTACTTTGGGAAATTATATCCCGCCGTGATCGCCCGCGATCGTTGATTCGTTTTGCGTGTGAGGTTAAAATTTGGGGCATTTCACGCTTCGTTTGGATCCCAAAAAAATCTTTAATGGATTTTTTCTGTTGTGGTATTCACGAGACGTTTGAAAGCACGCACAAGAGATTTGGTAAGATGGAGCTAGCGGGATAACTTGTGTGAGCTGAAGAAATGAAGACTGGATTGACAGTATGGGGATGAGAACACGTTTTGATATAGAATCTCGGGATTTGTATGTCATCCAAGTGTCGTTTTACTAATACGACCAGCACCACGTCGCGTTATTCAATGCATAAATAAAGAAATGTTGATCGGAAATGTGTATATTAAACACGAGGCATCGATTTGTCTGATGCATGGCACACACACACAGCTCATTTTTGTCGCGCGCAATTTTCATCATCGATGCTGATTTACCCCCTGCATCATTTCGACTTTGTATCTAGTGAGTCTCAAAATTGAGAATCAAGTTGTTCTGCAAGCATCAGCGTGATCAGTATAGTTTCTAAACCTAGTCTATACAAAGCCACGGACACTCAAGCATGGGGGCTGTCATTACACGGACACTCAAGCATGGGGGCCTGTCATTACACGGACACTCAAGCATGGGGGCCTGTCATTAACTTCTTACACCTGCATGGTATTCATCATTTTCGACTGGTTTTATCATGAAAAATGATGTATGATACAAACAAGAAAAATGAACATCATCATGAATTTAATTTGTCAATTTAGGGGTTATGTTGATGTGAAGTAAAAGCCATCCAATAATTCGTCGCTATTCTGACATACCGGCACATCACAACAGAAATAAGTAAAGAGATGTGCCGGTATGTCAGAACAGCGACGAATTGTATTCGTATATATTTCACGACTTTTTCTTTTCAACGCTACTTTTTGCTGTGAGTGACTATTGGTCCTGACGTCTAAAGAGGCATATCCTAACGTTACAAAAGGTCAAACGATCTACGTTTATAATATTGTTATTCTTTCACTGAGAGGAAACGAATTTAAACCAATACATGGATCGGAAGTTACGGTCAATCCAAATATAATGCTCACGCATTGTACCTATAGTAGAATTTAAGGTTTGGATGCTGATGGGTAACATGTGGTGTCATAATGGTTTGTTGTCTTATTGCAGTTTAATAGCTATAATATCTAAGAATAGGCCTAAATGCTATATCCACTAAAGATCCATAATGGTTTGTTGTCTTATTGCAGTTTAATAGCTATAATATCTAAGAATAGGCCTAAATGCTATATCCACTAAAGATCGCAATAATAAATTACTATGTAGGCGACTGAAAATGGATATGTCAATTGCCATCTTCTGAAGACAGTAATTGGCATCTACTGAAGAAAGCAATGTTAATTGCTATCCAATAAGAAAATATCGATGTTAATTGCTGTCTACTGAAGATAGCAATAATAACTACTGTCTGTTGAAGATAAACATTTTACTTGCTGTCAACTGAAGATAATAGGCATAATGTTAATTGCTGTCTACTGAAGATAACAATGATATGTGCTGTCTACTGAAGATAGCAATGTTAATTGCCGTCTTGTGAAGTTAGATATGTTAATTGTTGTCTACTGGAAAAGCAATGTTAATTGCTATATCTACTAAGAAGATATCAATGTTAATTGCTGTCTACTGAAGATAGCAATGTTAATTGATGTCTATTGAAAATAGTAATATTAATTATTGCTGTCTACTGAAGATAGTAATGTTAATTGCTATCTACTTAAAATAAAAATGTTGAAGAAAGATGCATGTTCCAGTTTTCTTTAAAACAATTCTTGTGTAGTATTTATTTGTTTACCGAAAAAAATCAAATCGATCGACCGACCCAGATGTTGACAACTTTTCTTGCCTAATCCCAAAGGTGGAACAATCACGGCGTTTACTCATCAAATAACATTGCTGTCTTCTGTAGACAGCAATATACATATACAAGGTGAATCAAAAACATTGTGCACGACTTGAAACGGTCATTTGACCTAGATGCGTACATTGAACCATACATTTCTGTTTATCAGTATAAAGCGTTGTTAATCTAGTTTATCCTCCCAAAACATGAAAGTGATCGACTGAAAAATAAGGAAATTGTGGCAATTTTTGTAAACTGACCGCGTTTTTAGCCATTCCTATGGGATTTACACGGTTAAGACATGAATATTACTGCAGAATGATGGTATCGATTGAGAGTGAGAAAGCACCATCATCCTTAACAAAGGAGGATGTGGCATTCTAAGTGATATATAACAGGTGATGCTTGTATTCAGATTTGCCTTTTCATTTGACAACTCGGTATCAGACGATTAACTACTTCCAGAGTGAAAGAATGATTTTTCAGGAACATTTTGACAATTAATGCGAGTGATAATGACCATTTTATAGCAAGACCAATTTCACTGTGTGTAAATCCCATAGGAATGGCGAAAAACGTGGTCAGCTTATAAAACTTGCCACAGTTTGCGTATTCTTCAGTCGAATACTTTCATGTTTTAGGAGGATAAACTAGATAAACAACGCTTTACACTGAAAAAATAAATGGTTCAATGCACGCATCAAGGTCAAATGGCCGTTTCAAATCGTGCACCATGTTTTTTGAATCACCCTGTATAGCAATTTCATTGTTAGTGCTATCTTAGTATCTTCAGTAGTCAGTAATTAACATTCCTATCTTAGACATCAGGTATGATTTATTTTCAGTACGACATCAAATAATATTCATATCTTCGTCAACTATTTTTGGCCTTATATAGAAAGTTAGTTATTTTATTGAAATGGGGAAAGCATCATCATCGAATCATTAGTGATCAGTTTTGCCTTAAGCTTTAGAGCAGTTTTAAAGTGTGAGGTTATTTAAAAATTGAAGTCTTGACAAGGATTTTTAGAAAAACTTAGAAAAACTTTACATCGTTTATTGCCATTCAGATCTCAGAGAAATGTTATTGTTACACGTTGCCATTCCACATTGTATATAATATTCCATACTCGATATGAATCGGACTGATTCTTTTCAAAAAATTAACTGAACCGCTTCCCAAAAAGCTTTTACGTTCAAATTTTTTAATTCAATAGCGAAGAAAAATCATAATTATTTTCCACCGACGTGAGAGCATATTCCCCATCTATCCGTCATAGGCCCCAGTATCAGGAGACGACTATACGCCGTGTCGATTTTGATTGTGTTAATTTTTAAAAGCTTGTGCATTATATTCATACAGAAATGAGGGCACCGCAGGTAATATTAATCGTCTTGAGTGATTCCTGAGACAAATGGCGGGAAAAGATTCACCCGATTTTTATCCAAATCAATTGTGATATGATAACGCTACGATCGAGAAGTGAGCTCATCATAATAGAAATTTAATTTATAGAATTGATTTCAGAGGATGTCATTTTTTTCTTCTTTTACAGACGTTATAAGCTTTTATATCTTGTATAACAATTTGTGAGCGTTAAATATTAAATCTCGTTTCTCAATTTGTAGATGCGATTTATTTATGGAAGGCAATCGTTATTCAAATACACGGTTGGGGTGCATAAGCGTTAAGTGATAGGCTTACCCGAGGAGTTTATAATCTGCATTTACACAGTATGCCTAAAGGCCTAAAGGCTTGCTCTTATTTTTGATACCTGGATGGATAATTTGCTATCTTCAGTAGAAAGCTCCAATTGCGAGTACGCGAGTGTATATTTTGACAACACTCCAAAAGCTAGAGAACACATCAGACGCTTCACAGAACACATTCCGACGTGTTCTACACACGTTCAGGATGTGTCGGAAGCGTCCAAATGTAACAGATATAGAACATGTTCATGTGTTCTGTAGATGTTCTAATGTGTTCTGTACAGTGGCGTAGCTCAGGGGGGGGGGGCAGGGGGGGGGGGGGCAAATGCCCCCCCTGACGGGAAAAACCCATTTGAGCCCCCGCCCCCAAGACCCATTTGTGCCCCCGCCCCATCCCCTCTAAAAAAAAATAATAAGGTAAAAAAAAGAAAATAGGGAAAAAAAACCGAGATTGCGTGCGGGGTACTTGTTTTGTGTGGGCATATTCAGCTTTTGGGGCAACCTTTTACGAAAATTTCAGAAATCTTGCCCCCCCTGAAAAAAATCCCAGCTACGCCACTGGTTCTGTAGGTGTTCTAGATTTTTTGACGCATCATCATGTGTTCTGCATGTGTTCAAGGGCCATTTTTAGAACACATCAAGAACACATCTGTAACGGCCAGGAACATTGTTCTAAATCTGTTACAATTTTTGAACACGTCCAGATGCGTTCTTGAAATGTTCTTGACGTGCTCTCTACGCGTCGATGTGTTCTGTAGTTTTGCAGTGAAGGACACTCTTGACTTTTCGCGTTTCGAATTTAAAGGTAAAAGCAAAACACACATGTGATCATGTTTGTACCCTCGTTCAAATTTAAGGCCCCACAATATAAAGCGTAATTGAAGTTGAAGCCCTTCTATAATACATTTTTTTTACATTGAACTCTTATGCGGACAGACTTTTGCTGTCTTAGCGAGCTCTTATTGAGAAAATGCATTAAATGCAGAACTGATACAAACTTGATGGCGATACCGGGGGCAAGGTGAAACTGGGCAGTAGGATTATAATTATATAGAGGTGTGTATTCAGGAACATGTATGCCATAAACTGTATGCCATAAACTGATAATGCTTCGTAAGTGTTTCAGTTACAGGGAACCCCGCCTTAGCTAGATGATGTAAGACTAAGCCTCTAAGGGGTTCCGTAACTTCAAAATTGAGTTCAGTTGAAGTAGTCCTTAAAGTCATTAAATATCTAGGACCGACTTTTAAACCGCCCTTTGTATAAGCCTACTTTGCGCATTATAGGTGCACCCGGATAGGTGGAATCCCCACAAAACGTCGTTATACTACACTCTAAGAAAAAAGGGTTCACTTAGAACCTTTTTCTGTCCTGTATGTAGAACCATATAAGAGCACTTTTCTATAAAGAATTTTAAAAGGTTCTATAAAGAACCTTCAAAATTTAGGTAGGTCTAGGGACTTTCTTCATGGGCTCATCACAAAGTTTAAAAATGTGAAAAACAGTGTTAACAACATTAATCTTTTATTAATTATTTTTTGGCTAAAAAAACTTTTTTCAAGAACCTTAAAAGGTTCTTTACTAGTTTCCCAAAAAGGTTCTTCACTATACTTAAGGTTCTACAGAGAACCATTCTCTTGACTTAGGAACCTTTTTTAGTTCTACAAAGAACCCATGAGTTATCAGGAAAGAACCCCAAAAGGTTCTTTAACCAGTGAAGAACCTTTTTGGAACCCTAGTAAAGAACCTTTTAAGGTTCTTGGAAAAGGTTTCTTTAGCCAGAAAATAATTATGTAAAACCAAAAAAAGATTAATGTTGTTAACACTGTTTTTCACTCTTTTAAACTTTGTGATGAGCCCACGAAGAGAGTCCCTACCTAAATTTTGAAGGTTCTTTATATATAGAGCCTTTTAAAGTTTTTTATAGAACCTTAAGAGCTCTTATACAGGACAGAAAAAAGGTTCTAAGTGGAACCCTTTTTTCTTAGAGTGAGTGCAACAAATGGCGCTGCCAAAGAACGTTACTTACCATCGAGGTGCGAACATAAAATCCAAAATGACAAGGGAAATGGATGCACAGGTATAGTGTGCAGATATCGGTTAAAGTTATTAGAAGAATACACTTATCGAAATACTCGGTAGATGAGTGTTAATGCCAAAAAAGAAACTTGGGTTGGAATGGCATCTACGGTTAGCCTATACCTGAAAGAATACGCCTCAAGTTATTTTTGGTTGGAGTGGGCTATTATCTGTCAAATTTAAACACTTGGTTATATAGAACAACAACTGACAACCACAAACATTCTTTTATTTCTAGATCGGTTGTTAGGCCTAATTTGATATTCTCTGTTCCGTTATGTTGATCAAAAATATGAAAAATACAATGAGATAAAAAGAAACTTCATTTCTTATAGATGGCCATACGGTATATGTATTCAATTCATTTAAAAAACTCAAAATAGCGAAGAATATTGGCAAATCACTATACAAACACCTAGCCAGGTCACCAGCCAAAGACAATTAAGAAACAAACGATTTTTCTCACAATATTTTATCAAATCTTTTTAATTTATATCCTTTTTGTCAAGTAATAAATAAACAGGGCACAAAAATGCACTCAACAGCTGAGGCTCGCTCTGCTAATGCAAAATATACAATATCAACCTTTTTGTGTTTTCTTGAACTGAATTGGCGGATTGTGTCTGACCATACTCTAGATTAAATAATTGGAGGTTAGATAATGCAACAAGCCACTCTTTTGAAACTGTAAAATGGTAACAGAGCGCGCATTATCGCTAATGCTTTTAACCAGACCAGTTTTAGGGCAATCGGGAAACGCTAAAATCAATATAATCATCGTATTGAATGGATTCACGCGCATCTTTTAATCATATTCGACACGATTTTGTAATCATTTTGAACTAGTTTTTTATTTTTTTATTGAATAAGTGTTTCGAAAACTGCTCTTATACCTTTATTCGTTAACTAATTTGAAAGATTTCGAGTACGGACCCTCGCTATTTGTATGATGTAAATGACGTTTATAAGACCTCTATGGTCCCTAGATGCATGCACTATAATGCAATTGAATACTGTGTCAATTGCTATCTTCAGTAGAAAGCAAACTTTTTATTTCGTGTTTATCATGAAAGAGTCCTTATCTGTGCAGATAACGATAATTGCAAATATCGATTAATGCATCTAAAAGTATCTTAAGGTATGTAGCCCGACAAAAGCTTCAGCATCACCGGACACCCTTCTCGGACACTGACGCACCAACGAGGCATTACAGTGCGTTTTCTATAATAGTTCCGCAACTTGCCGAATTCTGCAAAAATAGTTCTGAACACCCGGTTCTCTTTGCTATCATTGTTTAATTTCGCGCTTCGATTTTCAGAAATGTTAACATTAGTAATAGCCTATTGCGAATTATTGGCAGTTCCTCTTAATATGGTGCCCATACGATGCCAAGTACAAAAGCGCTGTTAAAAAAAAGTCGGTACTTTGGAACAGCTTTTACTTTAATACTTTCTACGCGGCTATCAGTTTTACCAAATACAAAATACATTCTTCAGAACCCTTTCTCAACTTTCAAAGTCTATCTCAAGGATTACTGAACCAATGCTAGACACGTTGTACTTAGATAATTCCAAATATGGTGATAAAATTAAATTATTTTGACATTTGTGAAACATTTTGTGAAATTGTGGAACTGTCGTCTGTAGACGCCTGGCGCGTGAAAAGCGGTTTATGACCTTAATTTTCTATGGTTTTCTCTTGCCAATGTTATACTTTATCTACATTATGTTTAATATAATGTTTGCGTATTTCATTTAAAAGGTACACGATGAAAGCAGATATATTTGATGTATTTAGTCGTGGCGAGTTAGGAATCCCAACATACTGTACTATAACACAAGTAGACCGTTGCAAATTCAAGTAGTCCTTCATGTTATAAAAATGTTGATTTACAGACATTAAGAGACAAGCATGTGAAATGGGCCGAGATAAAAATGACATTTCAGAGCATCAATGCGCAAAAGAAATTGTCTTTTTTTCCGCGTCTTTAATTTTCTTTAAAAGAGTCTCACCGCAGCATTACACGGGTCGTCAAATGAGCTTTCCGTCACCCATTCGACCTATAATAATGGCTTCATGGCTTTCAAAAGAAATCAAGCCATTTGATATTTCAAACATGTCAAAATCTCGAAATCGCGACCAATTCCAACTATGATTTTGCTGGAAAAAACTCCGGCCAACCTACATTTTATGGCATTTACGCCGTGAACACGCATGAACAAGCGTCGAGTTTTCGTTAAGGCATCAAATTGCTCCGCTATCACTCGGTGGTAAATCGACCGTTTTGCACGCGTAAGCCCCTTGCGTTTATTATCAAATCCAGGTTCGTCGCCCCATATTTAGCAGACGACGAAAATCTAGTATTCGTGCCGTTTTTGCGAAAACTAGAACGTGCTGGAGTAAGTCCGTTATTAAGGATGTCATTTGACAAATTTGAAACCAACTAAGTCCCAACTGAGAACTTTTTGGGCGGGAAAAACACGACGGGGCGTGAGTTAAACAACGACTTCTTCTGGAGTGGAATCAAGACTCATGCAAAGATCTCTCACTGTGTCAGCTTCCTCTCCGTTTCATTTAATTGAACACTTTTTATAGAGAAGTCATGTGATAAGGGGTTGTCTAAGGCGGGAAAATATTGACGGACAAAACAAGAGTTTTAGTGAGAGCCACGTGCAAAGACTTATTTTGTCTACATTAAAGGGGAACTATTTTACTTTATGTTTGACGGTTCTTCCAGATATTTAAGAGTAAATCAATAGTCGCGGATAGCACTATTGCGAATCCTCTTACGAGCGTAAAGCCAAAGAATAATGTCAATCAACATTTTCATTAATGATACGTAAGGATAATGCAATCAGTATTCAAATACATATGCATGATTCGTCTTGTGTCGTGATGTTTCAAAATCTACGATCGAAAACAAAAACCCTTGCAGAAAATCTGATATTTGAGCTGAGGAAAGGCCCACCTGAATGAAAATACCTTAATGTTTCTTGTTTATCATGTTTATATCTTGGTAGGATATTTAGACTCCTTTGGTTATGAGATAGGATATTCGTCACACTTTTATTACCAAAAACGTGTACTTCGATATTGTCGCTGACATTTGCAAGAAAATAGTTTGTGTTGACCTCAAAGACAATAAAATTACCAATATCGCCCAGTTTTTTTCAATTAAAACTTTCACCATATAAAATATGTTAATTAACGACAATTACGGTGAGACAATTTAACGATATATTTTACAACAAAACTAACAAAACAAAACAAAACAAAACAAAACAAAACTTAACTAAACGTCTAAACTTAACTAAACTAAACTAAACTAAACGAAACGAAACGAAACGAAACTAATCTAATCTTAACTAATCTTTACTAAACTAAACTAAACTAAACTAAACTAAACTAAACGAAACGAAATGAAACGAATCGAAACGAAACGAAACGAAACGAAACGAAACGAAACGAAACGAAACGAAACGAAACGAAACGAAACGAAACGAAACGAAACGAAACGAATCGAATCGAATCTAAATGAAAGGTATAAAGTGCGCTGGTAAAAAGATCAAGTAAAATATATTTAGGCCTAGGCTATATGTTTGAAATGCTATATTTGAATAGTATTTACTCTGATGGAACTTCAAATTTATAATGTTTTCTGGAGCACAATACTTGAACTTAGCCTACAACGACCAACAACTTAAGCTTTGACGCTCTTCGGAACAACTCAAGTTTGATGGCGCTCTATATCAAGGTAGAAAGATGACCTATCACAACTTGTAGCTGAACCCCTCACCTTCCTGCCCAGTAATCAATCAGTTAAGAAAACGACGTTATATTATACAACTCAATTACCAATAATTTGAATGTTTATTTTAATTGGCGCGAAACATTTAGATCGGATCGGATATTTCAATTTACACACCATGTTGATGACACCTGTCAAATAATATCCCGCGAAATGTTATAATCTTGTTTCAATATGTGAAATGTAATATTTCATTCTGTGGAGTGTCATTTCCTCCATATTTTGAGATGTTTTTGTTACATTTTCAGGGTGAATAATAAGCTAACTGCAAATTATGTTAAAATATACTTTTCTTCCAATAGCAATTTTAGTATAGTAATACTGGTATACGTCAGTGGTATAGCCAAATGGGTGGGGGCGGGTACACACTGAAAGGTCGTCGGTACATCGGGACAATAAGATAAAGAGAGGAGGGAAGAGAGAGGGGGAAATGTCTGAAAAATTCAAAAAATGTAAGGAAAATATAAAGTTGAGAGCCTTGCAACTGCTCATAAACGCCCTTCGAGAGTGCATCTAAATTCAATATTTTCTCAGGATCCTTAAAAGCGGGCTCCGAAATCATGTCGCATTAGACACACCGTGGGGGTGGGGGTGGGAATGGGGGGGGGGGGGGCACCTCTTGTCTTGATACCCACTTGTATGCAACTCGCACGGGTTTTTTTGGGGAGGGATTAAAATATGTGAAAATATCCTGAGAAGTGTAAAGAAAATGTTGACGTTTGATAGCCTTAAAACTGCTATTTATAGAAATGCCTTCACATATCATCTAAATTCCAATTTTTCTCGGGGTCCTTACGCCGTTTAGGCCTATATCCGTACATCATGCATTTGATTGGTGCTGCTGCATGTTGTGCCCCCCCCCCCCCCCCCTCTCCTCGTTCACAAAGTAGCCTGTGATACGTGGAAGTCAAGGTTTCATGTTATGTATAGCAATAAGATTTATATTTGGCCATTGGCTTACCTAAGCTTATATAATGAATAATGATATTATGAGGGGTTTCAAAATCGAAGCATTTCGGAGAATGGTTTGTATGAAGAATACTGGGGAAGCACGTTTACTTTTTGTACTTTTTTGTAAAAACAAATCTTTTTTCTGAAAAGAGGAAATGTGCGATTGGGCAACTTACCGAGAAATTAATTAAGCTTCACTTTATTACCATAATCTCATTAAATGTTGATCATATTTTCTTTTCTGATGATCCCCATTTGTAAAAATTGCATATTGCGCACCTTCAATCCAATGACCACTTTACTTGGACATAAGGAAAATAATAAGAGACCACGTCAGACCAGACTAGCATCCGGTACTTCACAAGTATTTGTGTGTTCTTGGCCATATGGGGACGGTATAACGTGGCTTACTTCCATGTCTCAATTAGCTTGTTCAAACGATATATTGGTCAATAAAAGCGCGAAAATAAACGCGGGTGTTGAAGAGATAGAACAGGAAACCCCTTCTCATCTTATTGTATTAGAGACGGGTAAACTCCCGCAAAAACAAATCGCCTGAAGTTCAACAACATACAACGCTCTAACGCTCTGTTTCAATATATCTGAAAAGAACAAAAATAGAAAATAAATAAATAAAATCTCGACGCGTTGGTCTAATTCTCGGCTGATATTAGGGTTTTGCTTAACAATAGTTTTAAGATTTTGCATAAAAACACAATATGGTCGTATAAAAGGCCCTGTCATACTGTTGCCTATATAACGTGTGCCCGACGTTTTGGAAATTTGGGTGTTCGTTCGTGTAAGTTGTCATTCGTTCGTGACATATTTGGCATAGGTTGTATTCGTTAGCGGTTCGCTAGGGGTTTGCAGAGGCACGTTGGGGTTATGTCACGAACGAATGACAACTTACACAAATGTACACCCAAATTTCCAAAACGTCGGGCACACGTTATATAGCTCTCTACGCAACAGTATGACAGGGCCTTTATACGAGCATATTGTGTTTTTATGCAAAATCTTAAAACTATTGTTAAGCATTGATTGGGTTTGATTACCCCCTTACAGATTATGCTAAGTAATTGATTTGCGAACTTTTGTACAAACTTAACATAAACAATCCACTTTGTCGATATATCATGGTTATTTTGAATTTTTTAAGTATGGCTCAAATCATCGCATAAATTTTGATTATCTTGTTTTTTTCTGATGATCCCCATTTGTAAAATTGAACATCGCATACCTTCAATTATTAATCATAAGGAGATGAAAATAAGAAGAACTAACCATTTTATGTTTGACCAGACTTTCATCCGGTACTTCAAGTATTTGTGTGTTCTTGGCCATAAGGGGACGTCTTACCTCCCTGATTCAAATAGCTTGAACAAACGCTATAATGTTAATAAAAGCGCGGGAATAAACGCGGGTGTTGAGGATATAGGACAGGAAACCACTTCTTATCTGATCGTATTAGAGACGGGTTACACTCCCGCCAAAACAATACAGGACACAACATTTGTTCTGCCTCAATATTACATTGAAGTGGATATTTGTTATCTCTAAAAAGAAGAAAATCGAAATAAAGTAAATAAAATTCTTGCTGCATCTCCACGCTCAGGTGTATATTATCACATTGTCAAGTCCTATGTGAACTCCCAGCATTCCCCTTGTTAATACAGATGACCGCATGTTCGATCAAAATTAACTTGTGGACCTCATGCAATAGACGTCGTCGGTATGATAGAAACGTTTATGAAATCAAACTTATGCCTTTCTCATGCCTGACAAAGAGTACCTCATAAGGTGTTAGTTACATGCCTCACACCTGATCAACTGGAGGAATTTTATTCATTCAAAATTGTATTCTCTATTATGTGGCTAATATTGTATGAGGAAATTGCAGCATCTTTGATATGTCGTATATGGATTTCTGAACAAATTTGTCAAAAATCTCTTCATCGTTCGTAAATGTCGATCAAAGTCTCAGTAATCAATCAAAACACTGCAATCGCTCAAGGGCTACATTGTAGTATATTGGGCGGGGTGATATAATCCACTTAAATAATTAAAAGTAGTAAAACAATCGTTTACAAAATCCCTGACTTACTTCCACACAATGAAGTCTACCGTAGGGAATCCGTGTAATCCCGTCCATAGGCGTGTTAATTGTATTAGCTTAGATGCTTGGCGGGATTTTTATCAACCAAGCGAGGGCTCTCTCTGGTTCTCTCCATACTACGTTGCTATTGCTCTAAGAGGGAACTAATCCGTGACAGACGATATACGGTATCAGACAGTTTTGAATAAGAACAAAAGCAAAAAGCTCCAAGTATAAACGCGCCGCGCGCGCGAAATGTATGGTCAGTATCAGTTGTATATCATGTCGGAAGTTCAGCATGTTCACACGAGAAATATCTAGCTAGGGGCGATTGAAATGATTTGAGATGCTGAGATTAAGCCACTCAAAAGGCAAAGATGGTTTTCAATTCATTGTTCATATCTTATACGGATTTACGTCCGTCTCCGATTTCTCCCCGCCAAAATGAAAGCATAAAACGACCGCCGCCGAGCAGAAGTTATTTATCAATAGTCAAATCAAGTTTGTTTCTCGGTTTGTTTTCAGTGAATCAAATAAGATTGATTTATATTAAAAGCATATTTTTTAGACCCTAATTAAAAGCCTATTTGGCGTTTGGTCTATTGCCTTGTTAAAAAGTAACTATCGATCTAGAGCTGTTCTCGTGTTTCGCGGTTCTCAGCTTACGCGTTATGACAGGAGGGTGCAGTGCAGTGTTTGCGTTTACACCCACGTGTTTACTTCAGTTGTAGATGAACTGTTTAGGCTTATTTATTCGGTGACATTGTCTCCGGCGTGGGCATTTTTTTTATATATATAGGCCTACATGTGCATTGTGTAATACGCTTACGTTTCAAAATTCAAGTATATCCTATTTTTTAAACTTATTGGCAAAATTGGTAGTATGAATGCCATTTTGAAACTGTAAATTGCTTATTCAGTAACATTGATATAAGTACGTGACCAGAAGGGTTTGTGCTTTTTGTACGTTTTCATCTGAAGATTGATCCTTTTTTTCAAATACCGAAAAGAGTGTAAATGTCGATAAAACAACCGCAAACATAGCAAAATCAAATAAATATGATTGGAATTTGAGGTATGTAATTTGCGCCTATATGAAATAAATTACTGACTTTTGCATAACCGGTCAATCACAATATATGGTAATATACCTGTAATGCTTCAAGCAACTGCTCCCCATTTTCCGTATATAAGAATTTATAATGAATGTCATGTACTTATTCGAGATGGATAAAAACCCCAGAAAATAAGTCACTGGCCTATTAAAATAAATCCCTCGCATCAGTCACTGTTTGTTAAAGACTTGATATAATCTACTAACCGATATAGGTGGTATGAGAATACAACACCACCAGCTAATGATGGACACACATAGGATGTCCGTCAGTTATTAATAAGTTGTATGTACAGAAGAAACGATTCATGATACATTGACCCACGACTTTATTTCACGTTTGCAGATGGCCTGTTATACTTGTATTTCTTTTCAGATATCAAATAATTGGAAATGCAATACGTGATCAAGTAAATGGTTATGTAAAATGATCCCATATGACCATGAAGACTGACTATTGCGAGGGTCAAGTCTATGCATAATAGTGCCTGGATCTGCTCCTTAATCCCAGTTTATCCATGACATTTCGCAGTCTTAATGGTCAGATTGATATAATGATCCACAACAGGGTGTTTGCAAATCTAGAGGTAAGTCCGGGGGAGAATATAATATTGTATATCAGTTTACTGGTGTGATAGTGTGTATTTTAAAGAAGTCAATCATGTGTGTTGAGATTATCGCTGTCAATCTGTTGTGCTGTAATACAGTTATGAAACTGTATACAACCTTTTAATGCTGGAATTATTAGTTCATTTGTTTGTATACAATAGGATATAAAATGGAACGTCTCTAATTTCAAAACTGATGTTGAATCCGAATTTGAATCTGAGGGTAACTCCTATTGTGGCTACTCCCACTCTGACCTCAGCTACAGCTCCAACTCTTGAGCTGCTTCCGACACTGATGCTCTGCCTCCGACTCCAATTCGGCTTAAGGCTTTGACGTTGCCTTACCCTATACCCCTAACCCCTTACCCCTTACCCCTTACCCCTTACCCCTTACCCTTCTTAAGCCAAACCCTAAATTCTAACCATAAAGCTAGAGAATTTGGAAAGGATAATATGGAAAAAGGATAAAATTGCAAAAATATGGTAAGAGAATAAACATGGCATGCCTCTTTCTGCTGTGATCTGTCAACTGTTTGGATCAACCTATATATACTACTAATTTAACACAAAATACCTTAACTGAACTCAACTAAACTCAACTGAGCTATAACAGAACTCATGGAGGCCCGTGATCAGAAATTCTCCTCATTTGTGCAAAATGTCTGTATAAATTCCAAGCAATGTTATAAGAAGTGGATGGATACGGTACTAAAATACTATACTCGTTATTTATTGATTAAAACGATGAGGAGACTCCGATTGGTTTTCGATTTTTGTGTGTATTGATGTTAGAAAATAAAAACCACAAAACTTAAAAGCGTTTAAAAATACACACTCATTTGTAATAAATGAAGAATGCAATATATATAATCATGATAATAATTTTTCTTTAGTAAAGAATAGGACAATAGACATTATCGCTTCATAAGAAGCGCTCATGACCTATCGCTGTGTGTTGCGTAGATTTAACGCCATCATTTAAGATATCTACACAATGGCACTTTCATAATATTAGAAAAAATGCTGTAATATTTAGATAGCGACAACACATTTTCAAAAGAAGTATTATTAAGTATTATTATCACTCGTGAATGGAATATCGTCAATTTAAAAAAAGATAATCTCGCAAATGTACAAAGAAACGTCAAATTATCGACCGTGGCAGCCAGACATAATATTTCTTGAAATATGTTTTATGACGAAGAGTTAGATTATTCTTAACACTTTCAGCCATGCTTAAAGTTTTCTGAAGGAACTTATTGAGGTATCGTATACCAGAATTAAGGTTAGGGTATGGGGTAAGGGATGGGACTTAGTTTAAGGTTTAGGGTGTGCATGGGTAGAGATTAGGGTAGAAGAGTAGATTTCACCAACATTACAAAATGTAAACGCTTCTTTGGCAAAAGCTTCTTGACAACCAGACTCATTTATGGAGGATATGTCTAATTACCGTTCTTGCACCATTTGATGCTTGGCATATTAACAAGCATTAGGAATTGAACTAGCGCCCTAAAATGCTGAAAGTTATTTTGTGCCGTATCAGAATGAGATTATATGTTTTAAGATACAGGATCACCACACATGTGTTATGGTAGCCTAATCGACAACAGTGGGTCAGGGTTTGTATGAATTATATAGTTAGTGTAAATGGTTACAATTGTGGTAGGCATAGGGTTTCCATTTTTACATCGTGGAGTTATGAGTTAGTGTTAACACTTTGAAAACTTTCCGCATGCATAAATAGGTTCCACGTAATATGCAGGCTTAACAGTTCAATATGCAAATTGTCACGAAGTGTCATTTCGCAGACTGAAATGTCTTCTTTTCATTCTTATGCAGACTGAACTGTGTTTCTTTCCACTTGTATGCATATTGAACTGCGTTTCTGTCCACTTTTATGCACATAATTGAACTGTTTCATTTCTCTCATACGCAGATTGAAATGTCTCTCTTTTCACTCTTATGCAAACTGAATTGTGTTACTTATTCATCTACAGACTGAACTTTACACCCAATCAAACTGAATTGTGTTCAATTTTACTCAAGTTTTCAGTTGCAAATGAGCGTAAAGAAAAATTGTTAAATCTGTGAATGTATTGGAAACTCCCACATAATTGTGTGCATATAATTAGTAGAATGAAACAAAGATATAAGTTGTCATATATAAGTGGACAGAAACACGGCTCAGTTCGTAAATGAGTTGATAAAAACACAGTTTAATTTGCGTGTAAGTGGATAGAAACACAGATCAGTCTGTATATGAGCGGAAAGAAATACAGTTTGTTTGCGTGTTTAAAGGAACAATTACGTATTTTCAGTTGGCATATATGGGTGTAGGAACACCCATATATGGGTGTAGGAACACAGTTCTGTTTGCATAATGTAAGGGAAATCATCATTATGTTTTGCAAAGAAATAAAAAAAAGTCTCTCTGCAGATACTTTTAGAGGAAATATATAGCCAAACCGACAAAGTGTTACTTCTCGGATCACGAAATGCATTTCACCAGTTCACTTTTCTAGAGAAGCATGGCAACACCTCACGGCTATTTTCCATTACACGGTGTGTATACAAATCTCTTGTATCCCTGTTAACCGCAGGCGTTTGATAGCCAGGTTGATAACCTGGGTCATGGATAAAGAAAAGATGAACCAAGACATATAGTAGACGAGACTCGATATTCAGGTTAAACTACACTGATAAAAAATCATTTATGGGAAGTTTCCGAGTCGGATATTGAAAGAATGAGGCACTGTTCTGCACTTTTTTTTATTCAACAAGCTTCAATTCAAGTTTGCTCTCTCCATCGTCAAATTTGACACAGCTTTGTATGCGCAACACAGTACAAGCACGTTTCGTTTGCCTTATAACGTTTGTCAGTTTATTTGTTAGTTTCCTTGCTTGCGCTAGTATTTCGAAACTCTCGTTGGACCCTTCGATCAATAATACTAGTCGCAGATACCCTTACGGAGAAGTCGCGAGATTTGGCGCTCTGGCTAATTTAACAAACGAACGACGAATTTGTCGTCTGCTCACAGCGTGTATATATAATAGCCGGGAGTGGTATAGGGGGTTTCTATAAACCCGCGTAGATCCAGATTGATGCTCAATATTCAATTTATTGCATGCCTTTAAGTGAGAGCTGGGGTCTTAAAAAAATTGACAGATCCTGTACCGCCACTAGTCATACAACTCTTGCAATAACATGTTGATAGCATAAAAAAAACAGGAGTTACCTACCAAAATGAAATTGGTTAAATGTTGCATAAAAAAGCGCGATCGAAATGGGTCCAACTACCATAAACTGTATAGGAACTTCGGTGAAAATTAATATCAACTCGTTTTGGGGGAGTATTGGTTTGTGATAAGGGCGTTGGTTTGGGGGTTAGTTTGTAACTATTATTGGTGGAAGGAAACGAGGCAAAAGTAGTTTTGTATTTTAATTAGAGCGTGGTAAACAGGTTGTAGAAAGCTGACATAGCTTTGCTTTTGACCGTAAGGGCTTGGCAGAGATTTTCCACTTGGGTGGGTCTTGTTTCCTAGCATCAAAATGGCAAATACCCTATGGAGAGCATTGTGAACTGAACGGAAGCCGTATGAAAAAAATATGTCTCGACCGTCGTTGTTGTGTCTTGCCTTTTTTTCTTATTTATATATGATTGGTATAACAATATAGGAGAGGCAACGACCTGAGTGACAGTCTTACATAAACTGCGGTTGCATGGGGGCTGGCTGGTAACAGTGCCGAGTGCATTATACAGAGAGACGAACTCTAGCCTACTTGTATTTTTACATCGACAAGACTGAAAAGAGAAAGAAAGGGAGAGAGTAAAGGGAGAAGTGAGATCTTAGGTAGGCAGGCATCTAAGCGTCTTACTATAACGGGCTAACACTGCACATTTATCCCGAATGACAGACACAGAAATATAACTCCACGGTGATCAACTCAAGTACACTGCACGACGCGTCGTGCCGTATAAAATACTCCTGGTTCGCGGTCTTTGGCTTTCCGGATAAATGCGTTGTAGGGTTCTTATGGGGTTTTAGTCGGGAATTTACCCTATCATCAATCTGGCTAATCTGATTGAAAAAGGGTACTTTTGCTCGGAGGAGGCGCTGAAGTATCACGCGCGCGTGGCACATCGGAGAAAGTGGCCGCTCTTTAACCGTTATGTGCGCATAGACGCGTCAACAACCCAGGGCTGTATTGTCAATACTCCTTGTAGCTCCTCGTGAGATAATTCCCTCATCAGAATTCACCAGGTTTCCTGTCACACTTCCGACCTAGCGCTTGCACATCAGCGCTTAGACCTATCAAGAGGGGCGAAAATGGCCAGTGAAGTAGGTTCCAACCCGTAGAAATTGCACTCCAACGGCGAAGCTCGCCTTGAGAAATCCGTCAATCTGAGCCCCAAATGCACTAAGGAGTGTGGCTGATCGGGTTTTTAGTCGATCAGTTTCCGACGAAAATCCACTATACCGCTATCAAATTGATGCTCAAGATGGCAATTATCTTGAGCGTGACATTTATGCAAAAAAGACACCGAAAAATTGAAAATTTAGTTATGGGAAAAATACGCCGGAGTATATTTATATCATTATACGTAGATAGCCCTATTTTTGTTTTTGCCTTGTTTACTCATTACGTAGCACTGTCATCCTCAATTAAGAATTGAAGCCGCTCTTTAGAGATATCTGTAAAGTAGAACTGTCGGTGCCGGCGTGTCTACTTGTTATATTACAAGAAGGTCGTACAAGAATGCCTTTTGGGAGTTTCACGTCAGCATTTTCTCGGCCTTGTTTTGCCAGGAGCTAATATCTCATTTTTAATACAGCACTTGTGTAGAAATTGTTGATAGTTTGATCTTTGATAAGTTTCACTGTAGTCTATATGGAAATCACGAGTGCTATAATCGATTTACAGATGATAGGTCATGATATTTTCGGAACAAATAAACCACACATAAATTTACTTGTCGTAAGTCTTATGGAGATACAGAGCATGCGTTACCAAAATGCTATCTTCCGAAGACAGCACATCATATTCGTACCAAAATGCTATCTTCCGAAGACAGCACATCATACGCGTACCAAAATGCTATCTTCCATAGACAACACATCATATTCGTACCAAAATGCTATCTTCCGAAGACAGCACATCATATTCGTACCAAAATGCTATCTTCCGAAGACAGCACATCATACGCGTACCAAAATGCTATCTTCCATAGACAACACATCATATTCGTACCAAAATGCTATCTTCCGAAGACAGCACATCATACGCGTACCAAAATGCTATCTTCCATAGACAACACATCATACGCGTACCAAAATGCTATCTTCCGAAGACAGCACATCATACGCGTACCAAAATGCTATCTTCCATAGACAACACATCATACGCGTACCAAAATGCTATCTTCCGAAGACAGCACATCATACGCGTACCAAAATGCTATCTTCCGAAGACAGCACATCATATTCGTACCAAAATGCTATCTTCCGAAGACAGCACATCATACGCGTACCAAAATGCTATCTTCCGAAGACAGCACATCATACGCGTACCAAAATGCTATCTTCCGAAGACAGCACATCATATTCGTACCAAAATGCTATCTTCCATAGACAACACATCATACGCGTACCAAAATGCTATCTTCCGAAGACAGCACATCATACGCGTACCAAAATGCTATCTTCCGAAGACAGCACATCATATTCGTACCAAAATGCTATCTTCCGAAGACAGCACATCATACGCGTACCAAAATGCTATCTTCCATAGACAACACATCATACGCGTACCAAAATGCTATCTTCCGAAGACAGCACATCATACGCGTACCAAAATGCTATCTTCCATAGACAACACATCATACGCGTACCAAAATGCTATCTTCCGAAGACAGCACATCATACGCGTACCAAAATGCTATCTTCCGAAGACAGCACATCATATTCGTACCAAAATGCTATCTTCCATAGACAACACATCATACGCGTACCAAAATGCTATCTTCCGAAGACAGCACATCATACGCGTACCAAAATGCTATCTTCCGAAGACAGCACATCATACGCGTACCAAAATGCTATCTTCCGAAGACAGCACATCATACGCGTACCAAAATGCTATCTTCCGAAGACAACACATCATACGCGTACCAAAATGCTATCTTCCGAAGACAGCACATCATACGCGTACCAAAATGCTATCGTCCGAAGACAGCACATCATACGCGTACCAAAATGCTATCTTCCGAAGACAACACATCATACGCGTACCAAAATGCTATCTTCCGAAGACAGCACATCATACGCGTACCAAAATGCTATCTTCCGAAGACAGCACATCATACGCGTACCAAAATGCTATCTTCCGAAGACAGCACATCAAACGCGTACCAAAATGCTATCTTCCGAAGACAACACATCATACGCGTACCAAAATGCTATCTTCCGAAGACAATATACGCGTACCAAATGCTATATATATCTTATGAAGTCAGAATGTCATACACGGACCAAATGCTATTTTCTGAAGACAGCACATATAATACGCTCATCAAATTGCTATCTTCTGAAGACAGCACATATAATACGCTCATCAAATTGCTATCTTCTGAAGACAGCACATATATACGCTCATCAAATTGCTATCTTCTGAAGACAGCACATATAATACGCACATCAAATTGCTATCTTCTGAAGACAGCACATACGCTCATCAAATTGCTATCTTCTGAAGACAGCACATATATACGCTCATCAAATTGCTATCTTCTGAAGACAGCACATATATACGCTCATCAAATTGCTATCTTCTGAAGACAGCACATATAATACGCTCATCAAATTGCTATCTTCTGAAGACAGCACATATAATTATACGCTCATCAAATTGCTATCTTCTGAAGACAGCACATATAATACGCTCATCAAATTGCTATCTTCTGAAGACAGCACATATATACGCTCATCAAATTGCTATCTTCTGAAGACAGCACATATATACGCTCATCAAGTTGCTATCTTCTGAAGACAGCACATATAATACGCTCATCAAATTGCTATCTTCTGAAGACAGCACATATAATACGCTCATCAAATTGCTATCTTCTGAAGACAGCACATATAATACGTTCATCAAATTGCTATCTTCTGAAGACAGCACATATAATACGCACATCAAATTGCTATCTTCTGGAGACAGCACATATAATACGCTCATCAAATTGATTGCTTTCTTCTGAAGACAGCATATATAATACGCTCATCAAATTGCTATCTTCTGAAGACAGCATCATTCATACGTGTACCAAATACTATTTCCTGAATACAACATAACAAAATGCTATATTCTTATAAAGACAGCATAATCGGATGACAGTAATACAGTGCTAAAAGAAATGTACGTCCAGGTAAAAAAATATGCTCATAACTCCAAATAGTCCTTTGTAAAACTATTGAATCATAATTTTCTTTTTTAAACCACTTTTCTCTTTAACCCTAACTCTACCCACCACCTTTTTTTCAGAATTTTTTCTTCGACGTGGACAATTGACCAAAATATCCCACCGATAATAATCCTCAGAAAATAACATAGACGCGTACCAAATTCCTAACTTGAATCAAGCATGTCAAACGCGTATCAAATTGCTATCTTCTGAAGATAGCATTACGCGTGAAAAAATGCTAACTTTTGAATATAGCATATGTCATGCGTACCAAAATACTATCTTTAGAAGATAGCATTATCTTGATTTTAACTTATATGTGTCAGAAGACAGATAACAGAGCACACAATTACTAAGTTTCAAAAGACAGAAGACTGAAGATACGATTTCAGAAGAAAGCACTATACTTTTTCTGGCTTTATCGGATTTGTTTGGCCACGGACAATAATAACACACTTAGTCGATAGTGTGACCCAGTTAAGTATGTTGATAAGCGTGTGAAATTTAAAGTAATACGTTTTGTCCAGATCCAGTCATTCAAACATTGTTGTTTGAAAAATAAAACAATATTCATGGTATAGAAAAGAAGAATAGCGAATCAAATGCCCTGATTTTGCTTGTAATTTTCGGTTTCACACAATGCAGATAATGTACCTCAATGTCTACTTTAATCTTATTTTCTTCACTTAAAATGTCCATTTTATAAAACGGTCAAAAATGTGCCTTTATTTTAGCGATGATTTTAACTGCCGCGCAATGGATAAATGCAGTGAGCTACTCACGCCCAATTTGTCGCCAACAAAAAAAGCTATATGTATTGACTCTGCGTCTTGTAAGAGGCACTTAAGGTAATGCATCGACAACAAAAACCTCCTCCGCTTCAATCAAACAGAAGAACACCGATGTGTTAGCTAAAAATCTTATGAAATTATGAAGATATTTTCATAATTGGCCCTTCTTCAGTCGAATCAAATCAGCAAACCGAAACCGAGTCATTTTTATATATCATCAGTCATTTTCAAAAGAAGAACAAAATATCTATGGATAAAACACTTTCTTTCAAACCTGTTCAATATAATTTAGTTGAATATATACGATAGTCCGTATATGAAATGCATTGGGGAATTAGCAGTCTATATTGAGTAAAATTCAAACGCAAGTGGTTTTCTAACGAAATGAGAACAATTCTATTCATGGGCGCGGATCGGTTGAACGGATCGTTTTTCTTGTAACATGGTTAGCAGATATACGATCTTCGCGCAGCAACAGCGTTTTTATCCAAACCATTTTACGAAAAGAATGAATTTTGAAAAAGTGTTAGATTCGATGTATAATTTTGTCTTGTTGTTGTGCACTTTTTCTGGTGTATGTCTTCGATCTTCTGAATGCAGTCAGTGAAAAAATAGTTGCATAAAAAGCCAACCCATCTGCTACGCTCAACTGCTCTCTATTTCCCTTTTTATCATCCCCTCCGGGGACAATGTTAACCTTATGTCAAACACGGTTTGTTATCCCTAAATCTTTAAAAACACGATGTTTCCATCAAAGTAACACGTCAATCTCGGCTGTGAAAAGAACCGGAAAGAAAGAGGTTTGATATGATGGACACATATATGAAAAGAGGCTAACAAACGCGCCTGACAGAGCACCATTGCCGGCGGGAACCCAACCTTTGCAATTATCCGGTTTAATACACCCATGGCCAACAAAGACACTACTGCTCAAATATTGTTCTTAGTATGTGAGCTTGAAAGGAATCCACAAAAAGCCCTTTTCATGCTTACCCCAAACCACCGAGAAAATACAGGCTATATAGCGCGAGAGTGCATGCTAAGGCGTTGACTTGGGATCCTAAACGCGGAGCTGAGCAACCAGCTATACAAGCAGGGGGAAATCGCCTGGGACTATGGCTCTATAACCAACGGTGGCTGTTCTACTGTCATGAAACCATGCTATAATATGTGCTTGCCTTTTTTTGGTCAAGCGCTGTTAAGGTCCATGTTATTCATTGCTCATTTTATTTTGCAAAAGGCATCATTCCATAAGAGCTGTCCATAATTAAGGTTTGAATTTCGCGTTAATTGGTCAAAATTTCGTTTTGGCCGTACTTTTGGCGCACGGCTTCGAGCACCATCTGTATGGTTAAGAGTGCGAAAAGTAGGCCAATGAATCAAGCATTGCCAGGCGGGATGCTATATGCGCTAAAGCTATAATATAATGACTATAGGAGTGATTAAATAACCACCTTGCATCACCACTCCATCTCCCCTCACACCACCCTTTGGCAAACTTGTTCGGTGGTGGCTAGCTTAAACTCCTATCAAATTCATGGCACCAGCCTGAGAGAAAGAGAGGCCTCACCAGTCGCCGCATCTATTAACTAATATCAAAACGATTACAAGACCAACGTACGGCGGTGGGAGTTAGCCATGTTTACTTAACGAATATGCTTAGAGTACACTCATATGAACCACCAGTTCAAATCAATCTGTCACTATTATTCCATAGATTTAAGAGTATAATTATAATATCTCGCCAATATGTTATAAAAGAAAGAGACAGTGGCCTCTATTCATAATGTTCACAAGCAGCAGTAGTAAAATATGAACCATTTAAGATAATTTGATTAATTACTTGTTAAGTAGTTTGAAAGCATTGTATTACAATTCGAAATAGATTGGATTTTGAATGGCATGTTTATGTACCATTGTATTTCAACACGTGATCACTTAAGAAACCATTAATTGGTCAATCGTTATGATCACGTGTCACGTTGAATTTTCACTTAATTGCCGACGTAGCAGAAACGTTTACATATAAGGGTCCATATCCAAACTCTGAGTGCTTTTAAATTGTTTTTCTAGCGATTTCAAAGCGCTTTTCCAACGAAATACCGTTGGAAAAGCGCTTTTAAATCGCTAGAAAAACAATTTAAAAGCACTGAGAGTTTGGATATGGACCCTAATACACTTTCAATTCTTTTGATATTTGACTGGTAAAAGTTTAGAAATTGGTTTGAAATCCCGGGGTTTAAACTAGAGTCGGAGGCTATATAATAGAGAATAACTCTTTTGAGATTTCACAGTCCACATGCCTTAAGGGTTGGTCACTTTTAAAAGTATGACATGTCAAAATCCGGGTCAAATAACGTACTCTGTTTAAAAGCATTATACATGGTTGTGAGGTCTAATTGGGTCTTTTCGTGGGGTTACGGTAGGTCACGGAGGAAATATGTGTACTACAATGAACCAATTACCTGGACAAAATAGTTGCTTGATTGACGGTTTTATTCTTAGTTCAAAATTCAGATATTTGTATGAATTTTATTTTAACACTTTCCACGGGGCATCTGCAGACGCCATTCCAAAGTGTCACAAAATGTTTCAAATATTAAATGTCATTACTATATTTGGAATCACCATGAGAAATGCATTAAAATAAGTACAAATATGCCTAATATTGGTTCAGTAATCCTTGAAATAGACCTTAGAAGTTGAGAAAGGTTTCTGAAAAATCTGTTTTGTATAATGGTAAAACCAATAGTCAAATTAAATAATTAATCACAATGAGCATAATATTTCATCCATTTAGATTCCGAAACTAACAAGTCCCGATAGACAAAACAATACTGTCACTTTATTCTCTTGTGACAACGAAGTCATAACTATACCGTATATGAAAATGGCTATTCCAGAAAATGGTCCCCACTCCCATAGAGGATAAATCAAGAAACACCCTGGAAATCCAACGCATATTTTAGAAAATAAGCTGGAGTTCCAGCATTCTATGTGATGTTTAAATAATATTTTTATTCGGAAGTTATTGGCAACAAAGTCTGGAATTCCAGACAAATGAGCTGAAAATAAAAGCTGGAATTCCAAAATCCTATCGAGGATGGGGAAAAGTATGTCTTTTATAACCCAATACGTGCGTTATGCTGATATTTCTGACATTTCAAATTAAAAATGTTATCTTCTGAAGATAGCAGTAGGCCTATTATTAGGAAGTTAGTCAACGATATTGTATAGAATGTGTATTCATGTTATTATTCGGTATGCTTTATAATTCGAATGCTAGCCTATCTTCTGAAGATAGGATTAGGACCATCATTGGTACTGGTATGTGCACTGTTACACTATCCTCTGAAGATAACATGTGATATGTATTATTATGTCACTTTCATTGGCATTTTTAACCTCTGCCCATTTGTGTGTCTTGTTTTATGCATATTTTCTGAGTTGCAGTGAACCAATTGATTGGCCTTTCAGAGCTCTCTTTCGAGAGTTACCAGTTTGATTTTTAATCACTCTGGTCATTAACCTTGTTAATGTCTGTTGGGCTATTGTTCATATTTGCGCTTTATATACAAAAAAAATGTGGCCTTGATTTGAATTCCGTTAAGACGAAATAGCATACAGGCACGTGGCTATTAGAAATTGGTTTAGAGCAAAAGGACAATACATTGATATATCATCATTTACAACTATTCAGATTTCTTTTCCCACTAGCGAAAACTTAACACATTAAGCCTATCTTTTTCTGTTGACAATGACATGTGAAAATGAGTATTTCATACAGACTGCTATCTCCACTTTAAGAACCATTCAAAATTCAGAAGATTCGTGATATTACAATGTTAACAATAAGCAAGACCTTCAACGGGTGTTTGTCATGTAGCCTCTCTGTTATGTAATATTATATGTAATGGTTGTGAGTTGAACCCAAGACAATATTGTGCTTTCTATTAAATCCCAGACATCAAATGATAATCATGCAACGTTTTATTCTAACATGAAATTGATGCATATTTATATAATATCGTAATACTAAGGATACGGTATGATACCTTTACGCATGGTAATATAATTTTCAATTTCATCAATTTCATTTTGTTCTTTATCTCTTGTAAGCCCCTGTAATAACATTAGAAGTGTAAAGAATGTGGTCATTTCTAAATCCAAATATTAAATGCCACCACTTTTTTAAAAATATTTATCAATCATAAATCCTATTGATTAGACATATTAATTTCCTAATGGGTCAGACTGATTCTCGTTATGTCCACCAATTTTAACGGCATGCACAGTATACACTGTACAGTAGCCACTGTGTTTTATCATTTGCTTGACAAATTAATTTGAAGAAAAAACCTGTCTCGGTTTTATCGGGCTTATAATATTTGACTCCAACTTGCCTATGTTGAATACTATCAATCTTATAAATTAGAATTAAGCGCTTTCGATAATACCACGGTATGCACAGACATGTAATCAAATATACTGATTAAGAGAAAAATTGGCGAAAAAATTATATTCCTTTCAGAATGTATGAGTTTTGATTAATATAAGCTTGACTGCTGCCATACATGCATGCACCGCCTTATATTATGCAAACGCGCGGTGTGGCTTTGAATGCCTCATCATATTTTTATCATTGCGGCGAAATGTCATGCTCTTTTGAGATCTCTTAAAGAGAGTTGCACCGATTTTTATGATCAGTTCACAGTTGGGTGTGCCTTAGTGTCGTGATACAAAAGACGATCACGAGACCTGACAAAATTGTTACTTATAGTTCCGACACTTTTCCAAAGACGTAATTAAGCATGTCACGCGTCACTACACCGCCTTATAATCATAACTTTTTGTAGTTAGTAATATTCACCCACTTCATTATATGCCCGTATGATATCATTGTTATCGGCATATGGTCATAATATGTAAGTTGACTTTAGATGGGATTGGCATGGGTTTAGATAATTATGACGATTGTGAATTTATGGCAATTTTTTCAAAATCAAATTAAAAGACAGTTGCCATTGAGAAGTGACCTCATATAAATAAGAAGGTCTTGATTAAGTGACAAGGGAATCATATAAGATTAAGAAAATGTGTTGAGACAAGCTTGTATCATCTTCACAAGACGGCTTCTTATCATAGCACTATATTTATCAAAATCATAGGTTTGAAGTTTTAATTAATTATTTGAGTCTACTTTAATGCTATCTTTGTGACGTTTTTTAGTGAGTGTTTCATTTATTTGTCTTCTGAAGATAGTATTTTACTGCACTTAGCATTTCAGTGAACGTATCAAATAATGCTATCTTCAGAAGATAGCATTTTATTGCACTCATCAAATATTATCTTCAGTAGATAGCATTTCATTGCACCCATCAAATGCTGCCTTGGAATGTCACATTGTGATATATGTATATATCAAATGCTATCTTCAGGAGATAGCGTTTTAGTTTGCCTTATATCGAACAAACGTTATCTTCAGAAGATAGCATTTGAGTCAAATGCAATTTTAAGAATTATTACTTTCCACGCGGCTATTAGTTTACCATTATACAGAACATATTTATCAGAAACCTTTTCCAGTTTTTATAGTCTATCTCAAGGATTACTGAACCAATACTAGGCATGTTTGTTCTTATTTCAATGCATTTCTCAAGGTGATTCCAAATATGGTAATGAAATACAATAATGTTGACATTTTTTAAACATTTTGTGACATTTCGGATTGTCGTCTGCAGACGCCTGCCGCGTGGAAAGTGTTAAGATAGCATATTAAACGCAGTTATCAAATGCTTTCATCAAAAGACAGCACTTTACTCACCATTCCATATCTACATTTTTTCAAATACAGAATAGTTAAGGATACTACAATTTCAAAATCATATCAAATAGGCGTATAGCATATCCTAATCCTGTTCAAAATTACTCATATATTATGGGAATCAAGGCTAACATTCAAACTTGGGATACTTTCTCTTTATGTAGCTTAATTAACAATTAGCATAGCGGAAATTCATGGTATTTAGAGGAGAATCTTAACCATATTTCAAGTATTTTGATATTAGACTCCTTCGAAATATGAATGATTTGTAGTAGTAATATGGGTGAACTTTTTTTTTTGATACTTGAAATAAATGTGTCATGTTTTCATAAGAAAGCAATTCAGTGAACATATCAAATGCTATCTTCATACGAAAGCGTTTGGTATGCCTATATCGAATGTTATCTTCCGAAGATAATCATTTTAGTCAAATACGATTTTAGAATATACGGTAGCAGTTATCAAATGCTATCATCAAAAGATAGCATTTACTCACCATTCCAGATCTACATTTTTTTCAAATACAGAATAGTTATGGATGCTATACAATTTCCAATTGATATATCAAGAGCACATCCTAATTCTTGAAAACTTAGTGATATCTTATGGGAATTAACATTAAAATGCAAAATTGGGATACTTTCTGTTTATGTTGCTTAATTAGCATAGCGGACATTCATGGTATTTAGAGGAGAATCTTAACCTAACCTAGTTTCAAGTATTTGAATATTGAATCCTTCAAAACTATCTTCAGAAGATAGCGTTGAAGTGTACGTAACAAATCCGTCTTTAAAAGGTAGCATTTCAGTTCACTTATCAAATGCTATCTTCAGAAGATAGCATTTTAGTGAACGAATCAAGTGTTATCTTCAGAAGATGTCAACATTTGTGCCCTTATAAAATGCTATCTTCTGTAAATGGCAATGCATAACTTCAGGATCAAGTATAATGCATATAGCATATATGATGCACATGCACAATTATCCCAAAGATAACATCTAAACTAAATATGTAGGCCTTAATTAAAGGTAGATGTTCCGATTTTCAACTTGAAGTTTTCTATTCTACATGAAAGGTCATCCTTAAAAACGTCGTGTTCCAAAGTTTGAGTTGCATATAGCTCTACTGGTTCTTATTTTAGACGCACAAGATGCTGTGAACTGTACCCATTGAGTAGTACACAAACTATATCGGTGGTTACCACCATTCGCGGTAATTCGACGTTATTTCAGCGATTTCTCCGTAATTGTACCGATTTAGGCCGTCAAATTTCAGTATGATGATGAGAAAAATACAAGCTTTCATATGATATGAAAATCTCTGTATGTTTGAAATAATTCTGTGTTACGAAAATGTGATCGGGTCATCTACCTTTAAGATCTAAGTATGTATGCCAATATTCGAGTTGAAAATATATGTCCATGTTGTTAATAGCAATACATTTATACAGGTAGGTTACTATAGTAATTAGAAGGGTCAAATATCTCGTAAAGTATTCAACATAACAGCGCTTTCCATATTAGAACGTGTGATTTGTTGGGTTATCCTTCATGTAATACTGCACGGAATTAGCATATAGCACGATATCTGTGTAAAAGAATTTAAGGATTGGACAGCTTTATTCCGTGATAGAGTCTTAACATCAGTTTAACTCATGAATGAATTACACCAAAGATACACCGATTAACCGCCCTCTTGCACTCTTCATAGATTGCATGGATTGGACGCTGACTAAGTTTTAAACGTCACATATGTGTCGAACTTATTAACTCATTAAAAGAAGAAAAAAGGTTGAGCCAATCTTTATATTAAGAAGTGAAAAATTAGCTCCAGTGACAAGTGTTAATAATTGGCGCCAATTCAGTTTGTAATATTGTTTAGAGCATTCGCATTGTTTGAAATTACCAAACAGGATGCTCAAGTACATTCTAGATTAATACCAAAATTGAGTTTTAGAAACAGACGTGTTTGGAGAAAAACACTTGAAAATACACCGAGTTTAATTTGACTTGCCGATGACGGTTTCAGCCTAATATAAAGATTTGAATCCTGGCGAAGATCTACCCAATAATATTTCTCAAATTATATACTTTTGTCATTGTGTTATATGAAGAGGTGTGTGTACGTGGAGAGGGTTTTTGTGGCAGACAGCTTACGTACGTGGCAATTTTATGAGCTTTTTTTTCTCAGTCAATCGTGATTTTATAAGAAGGGGAAAAAACCTCGTCGCAGTTATATTGCACTGATATAATTAGAGTGCCGTATAACTGGCAATCCATGACAACGGGGCGGCCAGCTCTCGGGATAGGGGGTAAATATTATTTCTCGCTATTTGCCGAGAGTCTAGAGTTACAGGACTTATTACCTCGGCTTGCTAGGGGCGGGGAGTCATTTACCCGTGCTACCCTGTACGCTAGTATATATACCGTGGGATTGGCATGTTTTTAGCTCATCACTCTCTATTCCCTCATGTCGTATTTACTTGCACGACCGGGCTGTTTTGATTGGCATGTGTGAAACCATAGTGAAACCAAAGTGTTTCGGCGATTAAGAAGACGACCCGGCAAATCATGAAAGACCTCTGGATGTATTACCTAAAAAGCGACATAGCGAAGAAAAGCCCGCGACACAAATGTCATGGGATATGCCATTTCCCCCAGTCGCCAACCTATAGCCTAATCTATTGATTATTACTTTCTATCTCCCCGTAATATTTTACGTCGGTATGTTTCGCCGGTATATAACAACTTTTGTTTACGACTTGACCCTCATGACATCTAGCCATGTTATACAACTATCTAAACACATATCACCAATTGAATCACAGACGCTATTAGTTGTTGATTCGGTTGTTTGAGAACGGAAAAACAATAAATCCATATATTTGGATAACTCTCCGATTGATAAAATATATACTGTACAGTTATCAAGACAGTGTATAAACATGATAAATCAACCTCTCAAATGACGGGTCTCCCCGAGGCATTTGTTTTATGAGCCCAAGTCAATTTCACTACACTGTCGAAACATTACGTTATATTAGCATCAGACAACATGCATTTCTCCGCAAGCATTCAATGGTGTAAGATATCGAGACGCCTATATTAGAAATTGGTAAATACCTATCGGTCACACGAAAAGCAAACACGCGTATCGAATGCACCAGACGTCATATAATAGCATAGGGAAAAAAGAGAGAAAAAAAAGAGGACGTTTTGTGTGAAACTTTGAATCATAGGGCTGAAATGAAGTCACATGAATTTTAATGAGATAGATCCGAGGGTCATATTATATATATGTGAGATTTAATTAAAAACCACTGACTAACAATGGTATTATAATATTATTCAACAATGGTGTTAGAATATGATATACATTACATTTCCTAAAATATCAAATTCGACAAGAAAACATTGTCCCTCAAGACAAACAATAACTCATTTTACCCTTTTCAATATGTGTGCGTGCCAATATTTTAATTAGTTGTCATGTTATACTATTGCACTACTTTACCAGTTATAGAACAGATCAGTCATTCAATAGAGTCTGCATGGGTAAATAGTTTGTTAACATCATGATCAGATTTCCAATATTGTATATTAGAAAATAAACCAGAGTTGTCCAATTGTTACTCCGTATCACATTTATAGATGTGTATTTATGTGTTTAATGTCGAGACTTTCACATAATTATTCGTGCGAGGTCGTTATGTCAATTTTAAAAGGTAGTCCTATAACACTAGCAAACTCATTGACATGCCCGTCTCCAAACGTATGGGCAAGATCGCAGTTAATTAATACTTACGAGTTTGTTTTCTTACACGCGACATTGTTGTCATTCTCAACAACAGCGTACCTCCTACCCTGTAGCTATCATAACTAATGTATAACGGTCAAGTGGTATAAAGCCATTAAACAACACGCTATCTGTTTTTCACGTATAGCGCAAGGTTCTTGAGATACTGAAAGCAACCGTTATTTTGCAGCATTTTCTTTATTTGTTGCTATCTTCAGAAGATAGCAGACACACTATAACGCGTATTCAACTATGATTAATTTTTGACGTACATATATGAGTATTTCATAACGAAAATAAACCTAAACAGTATAGAATTATTGAAATGGAATGATCATGACTACTTTCTTGTGATCATGAAACTATATACTCACGGAATCTATTTATTTGACAACCTAATTAATGAACATTTGCTATGTAAATTAATGGCAGTTTGCTTTTTTCAGAAATTATCTTCTGATGATACATGGTTGTGCTAAAGGTGCTTTATTATACCGGTATTACAAAAACATTTTCCAATAATTTCTAATATTCAAGTATCAAAGCGGCAAATTGTTTCTGCTATCTTCAGCAGAGAGCATTCAAGTATGAAAGTTTCATACTGTTTCTGCTATCTTCAGAGATAACATTCAAGTTTGGAAGCTGCAAACGGGTTCTCTTATCTCCAGTAAATAATATTCAAGTATGAAAGCTGTAAACTGTTTCAGCTATCTTCAGTTAATAGAATTCAAGTATGAAAGCGGCGAAATGTTTCTGCTATCTTCAGTAGCTAGCATCCAAATATGAAAGCTGCAAACTGCATCTGCTATCTTCAGTAGCTAGCATTCATGTATTAAAGTATCAAACTGTTTCTGCTATCTTCAGTAGATAGCATTCAAGTATGAAAGAAGCAAACTATTTTCTTTATCTTCAGTAAATGGCAAACTGTTTCTGCTATCTTAAAGTAGCTAGCATCCAAGTATAAAAAGCTGCAAACGGTTTCTCTTATCTTCAGTTGAAAGCATTCAAGTATGAAAGCTGCGATTTTTTTAGTTATCTTCAGTAGATAGCATTCAAGCATGAAAGCTGCAAACTGCGTCCCTTATCTTCAATAGATAGCATTCATCCAACTTATATCACGATAGTTGTTACCAATCAGCCAAATGATAATGAAAAACTACAGATTACAAGCAATTGTATAGTGTGTTGCTACATTTCATTTTGATTTAGGGCCTACTGTCACAAAGTGAATTACTAACTATTGCACCCTTCACCCTCTGACTCAGATATTATAAAACACCATCAACGACCTCTTTCAGATTAAAAAAAAGCAACCCAAGCTATGTTTAGTTCTCTGACACTTTTGATTATAGATCAAGAATTTAAACCACTTATCATACTTACAGTTTAGGAAATCAATACCGACATATGTCATATTTTCTCTTTTGAGTTTCTCTAGAAGGGCAGGCCTAGAAGCCAGCCCGAAAATACAAATACAAAATTAGATCAAATGTTACGAAGTAACTTGTGAAATGAGGATTTTCTGTAAAGTGTAAAGTAAAACACGAACATTTAAAATAGGCCTACAAGAACTCGCAGTTATCGGACATACTATTTCATGACGCGGGTGTGAAAGGAGCCATGGTCCCCCCTGGAGCCATAGTCCGGACTACATAGACATACACGGAATAAAGCGTGAAACTAGTGTTGGGTGATGAGATAAGTGCCCTATACCAACATATACTTTACTATACAGGGCGGACTATGGCTCCAGGGGACTATGTCTTCTACTACAACGGTCATGACATTTAAGTTGATTCTAATATCATTTCTTTGGCTGTAACTTATATTTTCAGTAGATAGTAATATGTGGTTAGTAGTTCGACATTGCAAGTGTAAACTAATTGTTATCTTAAGTAAATATCAATATGTTGTTTATAGTATGACAATGCAAGTGTTAACTAGTTGCTTTCTTCAGTAGATAGTAATATAATGTGAATAGTACGACATTATAGCATTTAAGTATGAAACTGCAGCAGATAGCATACAAGTATGAAAGCTGCAAACTGTTTTTGCAATCTTCAGCAGATAATATTCAGGTATGAAAGCTTCAAACTGTTTCTACTATCTTCAGTAGCTAGCATTCATGTATGAAAGTTGCAACCTATTTCTGCTATCTTCAGTAGATAGCATTCAAGTATGAAAGTTGCAAACTGTTTCTGCTATCTTCAGTAGCTAGCATTCAAGTATGAAAGTTGCAAACTGTTACTGCTATCTTCAGTACACTCTTATCTTGGCGAGATCGAAATGGGTTAAACAACCTTAAACAACCTTAAACTCTGGTAGTTTCGTTATTCCTCCCTTCTAATTATTGGTTAACGACCGTTACTTTTCGGTCAGTTTAACTCTTAATCAATTATTGTTTTATAAACTTTTTAACCAATTAATGTTTAAAACGCTCTAACCAACTAAAAGTTTAACAGTTAAACTAGCTTGGTTGCTTAACACGTTTAACCAATAACTGTATAGGATTTAGTATAACGCTTTATACTGTTATTGTTTATGGAATCAACAGTTATTAAACAGTAACTGTATAGGCTTTATACTGTTAGTAGTAGTCCAGGGTTATTGGCAAATTGGAACCCATCATCAGAGCTGACAGCGACACCTGAAGGCAAGACTACAATATACGCTTCGCAACCACACAAATCAACCGCCAGGCAGGCCCAAATGATGTTTGAGTCTCGCATGCATTATAAGCTTATCAATATCATGATGCATCCGGCGAGTCATGACCATCCATCCAAACATTTACCGAAAATCCCCGGCGAAAATCGCTCAGAAAACATCATTTAGGCCCACCTGGCAGCTGACCTGTGCAACCGCAAAACGCACACCACAATCTCACCTTCAAACATCGCTGTCAGCTCCGATGACAGGTTCCAACTTGCCAATTGATATTTAACCCATTCGTCCGCCATGATGTCACGTTGACCAGATGCACGTGGATAAGTTACCTAAACTGATTTAGTTTATGAGTGATGCAGTTCGTGTGTGAAACCAGTCGCGGTTCTTAAACCGAGCTAACGCGGCCCTAATTTCCCTAAAACGTTCTTAAAGTTTAATACCTCATATAACCGAGAAAAATTAATGAATATAAACCAGAAAGGTTTAATGGAAGTAATCAGTCGTTGTAGAAAAACCTTAAACTTTTCCTCTTAAACAGCATCATTCTTATTCAAGGACTTAAGAGTGTAGATAGCATTAATGTTTGAAAGTCGACAACAGTTTCTGCTATTTTCAGTAGATAGTAAACAAGCATGATAGCTGCAATAGCTTCGGCTGTCTTCAGTAGCTAGCATTTAAGTATGACAGTTGCAAACTGTTTCTGATAACTTCAGTAGATAGCATTCAAGTATAAAGCTGCAAACTGCTTCTACTATCTTCAGTAGCTAGCATTTAAGCAAGCATGATAGCTGCAATAGCTTCGGCTGTCTTCAGTAGCTAGCATTTAAGTATGACAGTTGCAAACTGTTTCTGATAACTTCAGTTGAAAGCATTCAAGTATGAAAGCTGCGAATTTTTTTTAGTTATCTTTAGTAGATAGCATTCAAGCATGAAAGCTGCAAACTGCGTCCCTTATCTTCAATAGATAGCATTCATCCAACTTATATCACGATAGTTGTTACCAATCAGCCAAATGATAATGAAAAACTACAGATTGAAAGCAATTGTATAGTGTGTTGCTACATTTCATTTTGATTTAGGGCCTACTGTCACAAAGTGAATTACTAACTATTGCACCCTTCACCCTCTGACTCAGATATTATAAAACACCATCAACGACCTCTTTCAGATTAAAAAAAAGCAACCCAAGCTATGTTTAGTTCTCTGACACTTTTGATTATAGATCAAGAATTTAAACCACTTATCATACTTACAGTTTGGGAATCAATACCGACATATGTCATATTTTCTCTTTTGAGTTTCTCTAGAAGGGCAGGCCAAGAAGCCAGCCCGAAAATACAAATATAAAATTAGATCAAATGTTACGAAGTAACTTGTGAAATGAGCATTTTCTGTAAAGTGTAAAGTAAAACACGAACATTTAAAATAGGCCTACAAGAACTCGCAGTTATCGGACACACTATTTCATGACGCGGGTGTGAAAGGAGCCATGGTTCCCTGGAGCCATAGTCCGGACTACATAGACATACACGGAATAAAGCGTGAAACTAGTGTTGGGTGATGAGATAAGTGCCATATACCAACATATACTTTACTATACAGGGCGGACTATGGCTCCAGGGGACTTTGTCTTCTACTACAACGGTCATGACATTTAAGTTGATTCTAATATCATTTATTTGGCTGTAACTTATATTTTCAGTAGATAGTAATATGTGGTTAGTAGTTCGACATTGGGCAGTTCCGTAATTAGGTAACCCAAATTGAAAAAATTGAAAAAATTGAAAATCGTAGAAATAACCTCATTTATGTCTCATATCAAAGGTTATAGGTTGTAGTTACATGATATAATTTGGAATTTGACCTATCATTCTCGGTTTGGCTGATTTTGAGGTTGTTGTGGACGTACAGGGCGTTTTTGAGTAGAGATCGCACCATTGAAGTGCAATTATTTCCATAAATGAACTAAGGCAAGTATTAAATTTTCAAAATATGGCAAGAAACAATGTTTTTTATAATAAAAAGGAAATTTAATACAGGAAATTACGAAAAATTGACTACTTAATTTTAATTTTTTTGGAATTATTGCAAATTTCGTCGCGGACGTACACGTCCCAAATCTGCCATTTTTAACCACCCTGTTCTATATTGTATTGTTGTTTGAATCCAATAAATTGTGTATATATTCCAAGCTGTTGATTGCTAGTATGTCTTTGAAACCTTCATCCGTCTGAATCTGTGTACATTGTTAATTAATGAGCTGCTGAAGTCGTGTCGGACGTACACATTGAATTAATTCACAGATGTACGTCCGCAACACTAATCTTGTACGTCCGCGACGGTGAAAATTGATCAATTTCAACATGAATTTGAAAGGTATGACTGTTTTCTTTATGTTTTTCCTACAGTTTGATCCCTCTTGCAAACAAATATATCTAAGTTTCAATCAGAGACCTGAACACTTCAGAGAATTTTGGATATGAATACAGGTATACTGAAAAAAACACTTTCTCTGCGTACGTCCGCGACGGAGGGTTTTCACACCATATCTCATTAACCGAAAATGGTACAGCAAAGACATTTTCAGGTTTTATACTCCTACTAGAGCTCCTTGAAACCCTAGTGTTAAAAATCAAGCAACTGGTATAGTTTAGATTTTGCAAGCCCTCAAAGTGTCTGAAATGTACGTCCGCAACTACGGAACTGCCCCATTGCAAGTGTAAACTAATTGTTATCTTAAAGGTAGATGACCCGATCACATTCCGATTTTCAACTTGAAGTTTTCTATTCTACATGAAAGGTCATCCTTAAAAAAGTCGTGTTCCAAAGTTTGAGTTGCATAGCTCTAATGGTTCTTATTTTAGACGCACAAGATGCTGTGCACTGTACCCATTGAGTAGTACACAAACTATATCGGTGGTTACCACCATTCGCGGTAATTCGACGTTATTTCATCGATTTCTCCGTAATTATACCGATTTAGGCCGTCAAATTTCAGTATGATGATGAGAAAAATACGAGCTTTCATATGATATGAAAATCTCCGTATGTTTGAAATAATTCTGTGTTACGAAAATGTGATCGGGTCATCTACCTTTAAGTAAATATCAATATGTTGTTTATAGTATGACAATGCAAGTGTGAACTAGTTGCTTTCTTCAGTACATAGTAATATAATGTGAATAGTACGACATTATAGCATTTAAGTATGAAACTGTAGCAGATAGCATTCAAGTATGTGAGCTGCAAACTGTTTCTGCTATCTTCAGTAGATAATATTCAGGTATGAAAGCTTCAAACTGTTTCTACTATCTTCAGTAGCTAGCATTCATGTATGAAAGTTGCAAACTGTTTCTGCTATCTTCAGTAGCTAGCATTCAAGTATGACATTTGCAAACTGTTTCTGCTATCTTCAGTAGCTAGCATTCATGTATGAAAGTTGCAACCTATTTCTGCTATCTTCAGTAGATAGCATTCAAGTATGAAAGTTGCAAACTGTTTCTGCTATCTTCAGTAGCTAGCATTCATGTATGAAAGTTGCAACCTATTTCTGCTATCTTCAGTAGATAGCATTCAAGTATGAAAGATGCCAACCTATTTAGTTAACATTTGCATTGTAATACTATTAACAACGTGTTTGCTATCTTCAGTAGATAGCATTCAAGTATGAAAGTTGCAAACTGTTTCTGCTATCTTCAGTAGATAGCATTAATGTTTGAAAGTCGACAACAGTTTCTGCTATTTTCAGTAGATAGTATACAAGCATGATAGCTGCAAACTGCTTCGGCTGTCTTCAGTAGCTAGCATTTAAGTATGACAGTTGCAAACTGTTTCTGATAACTTCAGTAGATAGCATTCAAGTATGAAAGCTGCAAACTGCTTCTACTACCTTCAGTAGCTAGCATTTAAGTATGAAAGCTGCGAACTGTTTCTGTTATCTTCAGTGGAAAACATTCAAGTATGAAAGCTGCAAATTGTTTCTGCTTTCTGCAGTAAATAGCACTCAAATATGAAAGCTGCAAACTGTTTCTGCTATCTGCAGTGTATATCATTTAGAATATCCGTATTGGCAAGAAACAATGGTTACTGCCTAATAATCCTATGATGAATGGAGAGCTACTCCTGGCCAATTAAATATAGCAGTTGCATTCGTGATAATATATCACCATTAAGAGTATTGCTTCTAGACATAGCATTGACCATATTGACAGCCGCTACAATGTCTCGCACTGGTTATTCTTCTAGTTCTTATCCTGATTACACGATTTCAGTGAAAATATTGTATTTACATAAAACTGATTCCTTCTTTATGTTATTAACTGAAAATTCAATCTAAATATTATCAAGTATAATCGTGGCCAATCAGTTTCATCAGATCTTTCAGCTGTATATAATTCAAACTCATCTAACTTTAGTTGTGTTGATGGGCTGGCGTCTAGGCCTGCCCTTCTAGAGAAACTCAAAAGAGAAAATATGACATATGTCGGTATTGATTGCAAGAACTGTAAGCATGATAAGTGGTTTAAATTCTTGATCTATAATCAAAAGTGTCAAAGAAATAAAGATAGCTTACGTTTTCGGATTTAATCTAAAAGACGTCGTTGATGGTGTTTTTAAAATATCTGAATCAGGGGGTGAAGGGCGCGTTAGTTAGTAATTCACTCTGTGACAGTAGTCCCTAAATCAAGATGAAATGTAGCAAAACACTATAAACATTTCTCGTCATAACACAATCATATGCTTGGGCCATGTAATCTTATCTGTAGTTTTCCACTACCATTAGGTTGATTTGTAACAACTATCGTGATAATTCTGTATTTATTACTGTATTTAAAAAAACACCACCTTTGTCATTACAATATACCGATTGATGGTGGTTTTTCGTGTGTGTATGTACATTGTATATTGTCTTTTTATGTTGAGAGCTTGTAAATAAAGACCCTCACGGGCATGAAATTGAAAGGAAAAAAAACTATCGTGATATAAGTTGGATGAACGGCGAACTTATGACGATAGCAGAAACGAGTTGTAGCTTTCATACTTGAATGCCATCTACTGAAGATAAGGGACGTATTTTTGATAAATATAAATGATATGTTAGGTATCTAATAATATTCAATGTTAGTATTGGTAATCAAGAGCCCGGTGGTTCTTCTGGAATTTTTCCCAATCTATGTAGTGGTCTTGCCAAAATATACAAAACTAGATGGCGCGGTTCTCGGATTACGTGATTTGTGGTTTGAGTTCCTTATTAATGACGCAATTGATCCATCCATCCATCCATCCATCCATCCATCCATCCATCCATCCATCCATCCATCCATCCATCCATCCATCCATCCATCCATCCATCCATCCATCCATCCATCCATCCATCCATCCATCCATCCATCCATCCATCCATCCATCCATCCATCCATCCATCCATCCATCCATCCATCCATCCATCCATCCATCCATCCATCCATCCATCCATCCATCCATCCATCCATCCATCCATCCATCCATCCATCCATCCATCCATCCATCCATCCATCCATCCATCCATCCATCCATCCATCCACCCACCCACCCATCCACCCATCCACCCACCCACCCACCCACCCACCCACCCACCCACCCACCCACCCACCCACCCACCCACCCACCCACCCACCCACCCACCCACCCACCCACCCACCCACCCATCCATCCATCCATCCATCCATCCATCCATCCATCCATCCATCCATCCATCCATCCATCCATCCATCCATCCATCCATCCACCCACCCACCCACCCACCCACCCACCCACCCACCCACCCACCCACCCACCCACCCACCCACCCACCCACCCACCCACCGAAGGGTTTGGGTAATTGGCGAGTTACCGGATGGGTGAGTTACGGAGAGTTATTGACAAGGGCGAAAGGCGAGTTAGCGGATGGGCGAGTTACGGCGAGTTATTGACAAGGGCGAAAGGCGAGTTATTGACCAACAACCAAACAACCAACCAACCAACCAATTGATCCATCCACCCCCCCCCCCCCCCCCCCACCCATCCACCCCCACCACCCATCCACCCCACCCACTAACCAACCAAATAACCTATTTAAATAAACAGACTACATAATATCAGGGTGGAGAATTCCCCCTCAAATTGGTTCAAAAGAAAGGTGCATGATGTAGGAACTCTGAGATGCTTATCAATATAGGAAAAGGGTTGAAGTAGTGGCTCTCTATTATAGACATTGGGTGATGCTATTTGTTCATCGGGTAGATTCCCCTACCCTGGCATTGGGGAGGGACGGGGAGAATTTTGAAGACACCAATGTAGCAATTAAATATTCTCCTTCCTTGTCATCATCAACTTCTCATTTCTCTGTAACTGCTTGCTTTACATAATGGGAAAGGGGGTGGGGGGCGTTATTCAAAAACGAAAATACAAAAGAAAATGTACATTTTTACACAAAGGAACCTTTTCAGACTGGGGGGGGGGGGGGGGGGGGGCATCATTTCAGTACATCTATTCACACCATGCCAAGAAATTGTGGTATGGGCAGCAGTAGTTCAGCGAGTGTGTTATATCAGTGACAGGTACCATGGTTACTGGTATAATCTGTACCCTAAAATCTGAGACTATATACTGTAAAACCACTTAATTTCGCTAGCAATTTAATTTTGCTAGGAGATCCAATTCGCTACATTAAATTGCCACCAGTTATATTAATTATAATGGTTATATAGACTTAGGATATGAATATAGAAGATGGTACAAATTAGTGAAATTTAATTGCCGCAAAAGGTTGACCAAATGCTATTTGGTTTATCTTCAGTAAATAGCATTCAAGTATGAAAGTGGCAAACTGCTTCTGCTATCTTAAAGTACCTAGCATCCAAGTATGAAAGCTGCAAATGGTTTCTCTTATCTTCAGTTGAAAGGATTCAAGTATGAAAGCTGCGATTTTTTAAGTTATCTTCAGTAGATAGCATTCATCCAACTTATATCACGATAGTTGTTACCAATCAACCAAATGATAATGAAAAACTACAGATTACAAGCAATTGTATAGTGTGTTGCTGCATTTCATTTTGATTTAGGGCCTACTGTCACAAAGTGAATTACTAACTATTGCACCCTTCACCCTCTGACTCAGATATAATAAAACACCATCAACGACCTCTTTCAGATTAAAAAAAGCAACCCAAGCTAACGTTTAGTTCTCTGACACTTTTGATTATAGATCAAGAATTTAAACCACTAATCATACTTACAGTTTGGGAAATCAATACCGACATATGTCATATTTTCTCTTTTGAGTTTCTCTAGAAGGGCAGGCCTAGAAGCCAGCCCGAAAATACAAATATAAAATTAGATCAAATGTTACGAAGTAACTTGTGAAATGAGGATTATCTGTTATTACCCACCCAACCACCCACCCACCCACCCACCGAAGGGTTTGGGTAATTGGCGAGTTAGCGGATGGGCGAGTTACGGCGAGTTATTGACAAGGGCGAAAGGCGAGTTATTGACCAACAACCAAACAACCAACCAACCAACCAACCAACCAATTGATCCATCCACCCACCCCCCCCCCCCCCACCACCCATCCACCCCCACCACCCATCCACCCCACCCACTAACCAACCAAATAACCTATTTAAATAAACAGACTACATAATATCAGGGTGGAGAATTCCCCCTCAAATTGGTTCAAAAGAAAGGTGCATGATGTAGGAACTCTGAGATGCTTATCAATATAGGAAAAGGGTTGAAGTAGTGGCTCTCTATTATAGACATTGGGTGATGCTATTTGTTCATCGGGTAGATTCCCCTTCCCTGGCATTGGGGAGGGACGGGGAGAATTTTGAAGACACCAATGTAGCAATTAAATATTCTCCTTCCTTGTCATCATCAACTTCTCATTTCTCTGTAACTGCTTGCTTTACATAATGGGGAAGGGGGGTGGGGGGCGTTATTCAAAAACGAAAATACAAAAGAAAATGTACATTTTTACACAAAGGAACCTTTTCAGACTGGGGGGGGGGGGGGGGGGGGCATCATTTCAGTACATCTATTCACACCATGCCAAGAAATTGTGGTATGGGCAGCAGTAGTTCAGCGAGTGTGTTATATCAGTGACAGGTACCATGGTTACTGGTATAATCTGTACCCTAAAATCTACTGTAAAACCACTTAATTTCGCTAGCAATTTAATTTCGCTAGGAGATCCAATTCGCTACATTAAATTGCCACCAGTTATATTAATTATAATGGTTATATAGACTTAGGATATGAATATAGAAGATGGTACAAATTAGTGAAATTTAATTGCCGCAAAAGGTTGACCAAATGCTAGTTCACTAAATTATGTTTTTCTTGTAAAATTATAATTTGTGTTAGCTTGAAAAAATAGAAATCGTTTGAACGCCAAAGCAATAAAACATGTGCAACACTGTCCATGAACTGACCCTCTATAATGGATATGTGGACAGGATATTTACCACTACAATTGTTGCGTTATTTTGTAGCGAGTTATAATAAAAGCTGCTTGACAAGTAGATTGCACTTGAGTTACCGATCTTGTATTTGCTGACTGGTCACTGATGCAGTGATTATTTTCACAAATATATTCTGTTTTATGCCTCTTATTTCATTGAATAGTTTGATCAATCGTTTGATTACTTTTCGCCCAAAATAAAAAGGTTAATATCATAAACATCATATTAACTATAACTCCAACTATACATTCAACTATAAATGTGTTTCCATGCTCACCAGAATATAACTCTCAAATCTGCTGAAGAGTGGTTTTGATTGGCTGAAACAGACTTCGACCCAGAGCAGGCTCAGGAATGATCCCACAATACATTGCAAGTCAACAAAACACGTCAAAAGTTCTTCAACATATTTTTGACCGCATGATACCCGCAGCACTGGATGTCAATCTAACACAGCACATATCCATTTTGTGGGATTCCAATTGCCTTACTCTCCCGGAAAAGGGGTCGGGACTGAAAAAATAGAAGGTTGTAACAGACAAATCACTACATAACACTTGCTGCTTTCTATGCGGAGCAAATTTTACCAAATTTAGGCTAATTAATCCAATATACTCGTGACACTGCGTTCACACGTCGTATAATAAGGACTTCATCTACTGCTCATCTATATATTATAAGAATTACGAGTAGATTACTAGATTCGAAAAACAGACCTTTAAGGTAGCTAACTCGGCTCCTACACCACTACAGAAAAACTGATGTAATACCAAATCATTTATATCTATACTCTTTATACCGAGACTACAGTAAAGATAAGTCTTTCCTCTACCTATTTCAAGATTTTCGGATCATTTTTAAAATTTTCAAAAGACTGTAAAAAGTCTAGAAACACTTAATTGGGAAAAACTCACGAGTGAATTTTCTAAACTTAATTACCTTTTATATGAGACCTGGTTTGTACAAATTGAACATGTAGTTTTTTCTGTAGAAATTTACCAAAATTTGGCAATATAGTGTTTTTAGAAAATAGTGAAAAAGTACTAACATTTCCAGTGAATATACCATCCATCCCCACTCAGTTGTGGAGGAAAACATTGTGTAGGGTTTTGGCATCAAAATAAATAAAAGTCTTTAGCATACACTGATTTTAAAGAAGAGAAACAGTAATTTACAAAACTATGTGTTTTCTGAAATTTGGCAGTATTTGGGAATTCGGAAACGCCTCGTGTATTAAGTCAATGAGTTTTCAAATAACGAAAAATTCCGTAAATCAAAAACGGCTTTATGATATCATGCAGCCAAGTCATCTGTTTAGTAAAGATTTTGTGAGCTTATTGTCTAATATCTAGATTTGTCAATCTTGTCAAGCTCTCGCCAGGAGTAGCTCTCCATTCATCATAGAATCATAAGCAGTTACGATATTTTCTTGCCATTAAAGATATTCTAAATGATATCCACTGCAGAGAGCAGAAACAGTTTGCAGCTTTCATATTTGAGTGCTATCTACTGAAGAAAGCAGAAACGACTTGCAGCTGTCATACTTGAATGCTATCCACTGAAGATAGCAGAAACAGTTTGCAGCTTTCATACTTGAATGCTATCTACTGAAGATAGCAGAAATAGTCTGTAACTTCCACACTTGAATACCATCTACTGCAGATAGCAGAAGCAGTTTGCAGCTTTCATACTTGAATGATATTTACTGAAGATAGCAGAAGCACTTTGCAGCTTTCATGCTTGTATACTATCTAATGAAGATAGCAGAAACAGTTTGCAACATTACCCAACACTAGTTTCACGCTTTATTCCGTGTATAGCTATGTAGTCCGGACTATGGCTCCAGGGAACCATGGCTCCTTTCACACCCGTGTCATGAAATAGTGTGTCCGATAAACTGCGAGTTCTAGGCCTATTTAAAATGTTCGTGTTTTATATTACCATTTAACCTATAATATCATTTTACAAGTTTCTTCGTAATATTTGATCTAACTTTATATTTGTATTTTCGGGCTGGCTTCTAGGCCTGCCCTTCTAGAGAAACTCAAAAGAGAAAATATGACATATGTCGGTATTGATTACCAAAACTGTAAATATGATAAGTGGTTTGAATTCTTGATCTATAATCAAAAGTGTCAAAGAACTAAACATAGCTTGGGGTTGCCTATTTTAATCTGAACGAGGTCGTTGATGGTGTGTTTGGAATATCTAAGTCAGAGGGTGAAGGGTACATTAGTTAGTACTTCACTCTGTGGCAGTAGGCCCTAAATCAAGATGAAATGTAGCAATACACCATAAAATTGCTTGTTATAATAAAGGTTACATTTTTGTCCCATGTAATCTGTAGTTTTCATTATCATTAGGTTGATTTATAGCAGCTATCGTGATATAAGTTGGATAATCGGTGTACTTATGAAGATAGCAGAAACGATGTGTAGCTTCCATGCTTGAATTCTATCTACTGAAGATAAGGGACGCAGTTTTAGCTTTCATACTTGAATGTTATCTACTGAAGATAGCTGACAAGGTTCGCAGCTTTCATACCTGAATGCTTTCAACTGAAGATAAGAGAAACCGTTTGCAGATTTCATACTTGGATGCTAGCTACTGAAGATAGCAGAAACAGTTTGCCGCTTTCATTCTGGAATGCCATCTACTGAAGATAGCAGAAACTGTTTGCCGCTTTTATACTTGAGTACAATTTACTGAAGATATCAAGAAAGGTTTGCAGATTTTATACTTGAATGATATCTACTGAATATAGCAGAAATAGTTTGCCGCTTTCATACTATTGAAGATAGCAGAAAAAGTTTGCAGCTTTCGGAAAACTGTTTCTGCTCTCTTTAGTAGCACATTATGCTTTTCAAGTATGAAAGTGGCAAACTGTTTCTGCTATTTTCAGTATCTACCTTTCAAGTATGAAAGTGGCAAAGTGTTTCTGCTATCTTCATAGAGGGAGTCGTGGAATTCCGGACTAAAAAAAGGGTCCTCTATAGGGGGGTTCATTATTATCTGGAATAGCCCAATGTAGCTAAGGCAATATGATTTAAAGTGATATTCCCATATTCGGTTTATAATGTAAACTTTAGAATTGTAAAGTGTTAAAAAATCCAAGCCACCCGCCTAAAATTAGATCGCGTTTGTTTGCATCCACACATAATGTATTGCTATCTTCAGTAGATAGGATCATGATGTTAAGGATGTTAAGGATGACTCAAGGAAGTTTTTTATTTTTATTTTTTATTTTTGTGAGTGCTGTTATTATTGAACTATTAATCTAATGCATATAAAAGTATACATTTTTGGAAAGGAAATAAATCAGAGAATTCAAATGTTGAATTTTTGAGAAATCACAAAATTCACTTTTTTGACCCAATTTTTTTGAACAAAGCTAACAAAAATAATTTGAATAAAAAATGGCCAAATCGCTAGATGATGATGTAAAGACACTAACTTAGGTTGTAATTTTATCGAATATTTTTGAAATTTTGACCAAAAAGTGCCAAAAGAGTGGAAAAAATGAAAACATATTCTTTTGGGCACTTTTTAGGTCAAAATCAAAATCAAAATTTTTGATCAAAATTTAGGCTAAATTAGGATTCTCTGATCCATTTCCTTTCCAAAAATGTATACTTTTGTGTACATTTGAGTCATAGTTCAATAATTACAGCACTCACAAAATCCATAAAAAACTTCCTTAACACTTTCCACGCGGCTGTAAGTTTTACCATATACAAAACAGAATTTTCATAAACCTTTCCCAACTTTAAGGGTCTATCTCAAGGATTACTGGACCAATACTAGGCATGTTTGTACTCATTTCAATGCGTTTCTCATGGTGATTCCAAAAATGGTAATGACATTTAAGACTGTGTATTTTTAAAACCCAGCCGCATCTCGGGGATGAAGGTTGGAGAAATCATTTCATACTTGGTCCACACATCAGTTATGATGAACCATCTCATATTATGGGGATAAATCTTTCATCGCGAGTCCCAGTGTTTCTAGATCAAAACACCCTAAATTTGCCAATTTCGACTATTTTAGCCTATATTCAGAAACGGGTAGTTTTAGTTTAAACCCTCCAACTGCAAAACGATTTTGCACAAGACACTTACACTGCAGTATCATCTTAAGATACCTATAGAGTATAACATGCGCATTACATTTAGTTTAGCTTCTGTAACTTTTGTTTTATAATGGGATCAAACTTGTGTTTTTCATGAAAAATAGCTCAAATTATGTGTCAAATTAAAAACGGGAATTATTTTACGTCAAGCAACTAATTTTAAAAATTCACATATTAATGCAATCTATACATATTAATCTTCAACATATAAAAAATCACCGTTGGCTTTTTATTCCTACAAGTCGCTGTGTGACGTCAAAGTTACGTGTGTATATCACTCTATATAAATTGTTGGAAAATGAATGACGCATAGTATATCAACCATCTCGGTCATATGAGGGATGAAATGTGGTGTTTACGACGTGCATCTAAATATTTGATATATCCCATCTTGATAACAATCTTAAATCCAAGATGGCCTCCAAAATGGCCGCCATAATTGCCAAAATACATATAGAATGCTCATATTGAATTCCATACACTAAATTATGCAGTTTCAATGCCTATGATCGAAATGCCTGAAAGGAGACACTAATTTAAGACGTTTTTGAGGATTCTTTACCTTCCATGATGGCCGCCGATCATGTCAAAATGGACAATAAATGGATGGAACAATGATTCTTTATTTGTTATAACTATCTTCTGTAAGATTAGGGTTTAACGAAACGTATACGATATCGTTATTATGTATCAAATTAAGAACAGGAATTAGTTTACGTCAATTAACCAATTTTAATAATCTACAAATCAATGCTGTCTATACATATTAACCTTTAAAATAAACATAATCATTATTAGCTTTTTATTCCTACATGTTGTTGTATGTAAGTCCTAAAAAATCATGGTACCATACACTACACATGTGGCTGAATTAGAATCACCGATTGATATACTTAATTTTCATTTCTCAATTTTTTTGCTAGACATATTTAATTTTTCAATGTATCTTTATAGCAATGTAGGCCTATGCAGAAATTCGTTTTGGGGGTACCGTTCACTATTTTGACATTCAACCAGTTGCTGGTCACATTTTAAACGGTGAATCTGTGCCTTCAATGATCCTTACCATACACACATTATGTAACTGCTAGCAATGTATTGGCCATTTTGTTTTGTTTGTTTGTTTAATACACGGTGGGTCCGCACGGACACACGCTTGCAGGGTCCTGATTTTAATGCCCGTTTTAATAGCAAGCAGAAACGTTTGACTATTCCGTGGTCATTAATCACTTGCCATGCTTAAATCACAATATCTCTCCCAATTCATATCATAACCAAAATTTTGTTTTCCAATGGACAATGGACAGCTTACACTAAAAGCAATGGATAATATACCGGTATGTCATTAACATGTCACCTAAGACATTTCAAGCATTTCATGACCACATTCAGCATTTGGTGGTCAACATAGTTATTTCAAGATACCCATGATCAGTTATATGGTGCCTAAATATTACACTGTAATAACGATATTTAATATATGATCTTTTTTTTTAAAAACCTCGTCTTACAGAAGATAGGTATGACAAATAAAGAAGCTTTGTTTCAGCCATTTAATGTCCAATTTGACATATCGGCGGCCATTATGGAAGCTAAAGAATCCTCAAGAATGTCTCAAATGTGTGTCTCCTTTCAGGCATTTCGAGCATAGGCATTGAAACTGCATAATTTAGTGTATGGAATTTAATACACGTGTTCTTTATGTATTTTGGTGATTATGGCGGCCATTTTGGAGGCATCTCGGATTTGAAGATTGTTATCAAGATGGGATATATTATTTATTTAGATGCACGTCGTAAACACGGCATTTCATTCCTCATATGACCGAGATGGTTGATACACTATGCGTCATTCATTTTCCAACATTTCATGTAGAGTGATATACACGCGTAACTTTGACGTCACACAGCGACTTGTAGGAATAAAAAGCCAACGGTGATTTTTTATATGTTGAAGATTAATATGTATAGATTGCATTAATATATGAATTTTTAAAATTGGTTACTTGACGTAAAATAATTCCCGTTTTTAATTTGACACATAATTTGAGCTATTTTTCATGAAAAACACAAGTTTGATCCCGTTATAAAACAAAAGTTACAGAAGCTAAACAAAATGTAATGCACATGTTATATACTCTATAGGTATCTTAAGATGATACTGCAGTGTAAGTGTCTTGTGCAAAATCGTTTTGCAGTTGGAGGGTTTAAACTAAAACTACCCGTTTCTGAATAATATAGGCTAAAATGGTCGAAATTGGCAAATTTAGGGTGTTTTGATCTAGAAACACTGGGACTCGCGATGAAAGATTTATCACCATAATATGAGATGGTTCATCATAACTGATGTGTGGACCAAGTATGAAATGATTTCTCCAACCTTCATCCCGAGATGCGACTGGGTTTTAAAAATACACAGTCTTAAGAATGTTGACATTTTTGAAAAATTGTGTGCAATTTTGGAATGTCGTCTGCAGACGCCTGCCGCGTGGAAAGTGTTAAGTACCCCTTAATAAACGACATTGCAAGTGTTAATTTATTGCCCTCTTCAGTAGATAGCATTATGATGTTAATAGTATGACATTGCAAGTGTTAACTTATTGCTATCTTCAGTAGATAGCACGTATGATGTTAAAAACAGGACATTGCATGTGTTTGCTAAATTTTCCTCTGATTAATATTTTCAACCACAGCGTGTTGACATCTTTTCTTCTTGATTTAGGAATTACTACCATTGGGTGGACCATTTACCCCATGCACCACTTACCTCACACAGACGATGCTGGACATGGCTCGTTCACGAATATTCAAGATTAAATTAATACAATTATGCGTTCGAAGTTATGTGATCAGCGAAGGGGACGATCGGTTAAGGGGGTGTGGACTCTCAGCTTAGCCTCGTAAACCGCTGTAACTCCTTCATTATTCATTTAATCTATATAAAAGTATACATTTTCTTGAAGGAAAGGGTTCAATGAATCCAACCATGAACATGAAATTGACCATTTTGGAAAAAACATGTTTTGACCCATTTTAGGTTTGAGCGAGATAACTCAAATTATATTTTGTCAAATTTTGTCATACTAGTTTTATTATAATCCTAATAAAATTCCCTAGGAGGTGTATTTTTAAAAATTATTATCTTATTTATTTTTTGAATTATAGACCAAAAAGTGCCAACAAAAATGATTTTTTACCTCCAAAATCGTGAAAATCACATTTTTAACTCACAGTTACAACATGTGAGGAATTCTCTGGGGTCTTATAATCAAAATTCATTTTTATATGAGACCAACGGAGATTCAAAATGTACGGCCATTCGTGTCCACCGTCGTCTGACCCTAGATATTATTTAAAATACACCACCAACGACCTTCTGTAGATTAAATCAGATAACGCTAGCTATCATTATTTCTGTGACACTTTTGATTACAGATCAAGGAATAAAACCACATATTCGTCTTCCTTAACTTCAACCAATACCGACATATGTCATATTTTCTCTTTTGAGTTTCTCTAGAAGGGCAGGCCTAGAAGCCAGCCCGAAAATACAAATATGAAGTTAGATCAAGTGGTTATAATGATAGCTAGCGTCATCTGGCATAATTCTGTTATACCCTACACACCTCCATCGGTAGTATGCGTCGTTCTTAAAAAGCATGCACTATGAATACCTCTGTGGAAGGGTATAACAGAATTAATCCGAAATATGATTTAAAGTGATATTCGGTTTTTTAATGTAAAGGATTAAAAAAAAATGAAGGCCCTAACTTAAATTAGATCGCGTTTGTTTGCATAACTCCACACATAATTAGACGTGTTGAGAAATTAAAACGTTTATGAAAAGGGAAAAGGCATGGTTACCCATAAAAAGTGTGCCCTTTTTAATATCATGTTCACTTTTTCCACAACAATCACATTCCCAAAATGATGTTTTCAGAAAAATTGGCACTTTTCAAAATCGTATGCAAGAAAGTTACAAAAAATGTCTTTAGTACTTTTTAGAATTCATTTCAATTGTCTTTATTTTCAATTAAAATAAAATCTATTCTTTCTTTAGCTGGTACTTATTTGAAATAAAAATGATGCATGACTAGCCAATAGTGTCCACTATTCACGTCAATAGCTTCCCTGTATCGTTGAAAAGTGCCACTTTCCGAAAAAACATTATTTTGGGGAAATGTGACTGTTTTGGGAAAAGTAAACATGGTAGTAAAAAGGGGTGTGTGGGGGTGTGTGTGTATAGCTAAGCGTTTTCCTTTTTCGTTAATGTTTCAATCCCTCAAAACGCATAATTGTGTGAGGAGTTTATGTAAACAAATTCGTATTTGATCTTGAAAGTGCCACTTTTTCTAAAAACATCATTTTCGGGAAATGTGACTACGGTATTTGGAAAAAAGTGATAATGATATTGAAAGGTGGAACTAACTATGGGTAGCTAAGTGTTTTCCTTTTCATTAGTGTTTCAATTTCTCAAAACGTCTAATTGTGTGTAGAGTTATGCAAACAAACGTGATCTATAGTTTTAGGGCTTCCTTTTATTGAATTCTACGGAACGCACTATTTGATGACACATGATATTAAGATTATTCTAATGTTAACTGATTTCTATTGTCTTAGCTGTAACTGATATCGTCAGTAGATATTAAAGGGAAGCGGTCATGGTGAGGATTCTAACGAAAATTGAACAGCGCGCGGCGACAGTGGCGTAACTTGACTTTTTCATTTGGGGGGGGGGCAAGAAGGGGCAGTGACTTGAAATGGGGGGGGGGGGATCCTAATGGGTGGCTTCATTCCAGTGTTAATAAATGCGCGCGTAGCGCGCGAAAAGTTTCGACTTTACACCTACCTTCTGCACGATTGAGCTACATTTCGGCTCTAAACAAGCTTGTACCATAGAATATTGCATTTTGGGAAGACATGCGCACGTAGCGCGCGAACATTTTTCATCTGTTACTTTGTACCATCATTTTTCCATGATTCATTTGGGGGGGGGGGCAGCGGGGGGCAAGGGTTCCAAGTGGGGGGCTAGCCCCCCCCCCCCCCCCCCCCCCCCCCCCCCCCCCCCCCCCCCCCCCCCCCCGCTGGTTACGCCACTGCGCGGCCGGACTATTTGAATCTAAACAAGTTGGACATTGGCGCAGTCTGTAATTGTTCATACGTATGTTTACATGCAAGCGGTATTGTGTGCGACTCTACAACAATCTCTTAACCGATATGAACGGCGCGCTCAATCAACCATCCTTCATTCATTTGATTGAACGTATTTTCTATCGTATGATGTAAGTGATGTATTAGTTATGAGTAAGGTTTAGCTGGTACAAATAGTCGTCAGCGGTTTTCTTTTCCTCACCATGCGCTATCTCCTTTAACTTTTAAATAATCAAACGGCATGACACTCAATAACGTAATTGACTTCATTTTTCGGGTCGATCTTGATATAAGTTTGCGTTAGTGGCAACACGTTTACAACTTAACCATGTAACTGTTACTATCTAAGATGTGAATAGTAGGGCTTACGAAATTGCAAATATTAACTTATTGCTATCTTTAGTAGATAGCAAAATGGTGATAAGAGTACTACACAAGTGTTAACTCAGAGATATCTTGTATGATTTACTATAGATAGCAATGTGACGTTAATTGTACGACAATAACAGTATTAACGTATTGCTATCTTCAGTATATCGCAGTAGTTCGACATAGAAAGTGTTTAAATAACATATTGCTATCTTCAATAGATATTAATATTAATAATACAATTTTGCAATTTCATTCGGAAGATAGCGATACGATGTTAATAGTCACGATATTGCAAGTGTTAACGTTTTGTTATCTTCAGTAGATAGCATTAACCATAAGTACATGATATTTACGGAACTGTATGCATTGCCATCATGAGAGAGTTATTAGACAATATGAAAAAGTGATAGTTCATGAGCACCAAGAAGATCAATCGTACTGGTCACCCAAACCAGTCTGGTTATCACCAGTAGACGATAAGGACGCAACATGAGACCTACTTCTACTCGCACCATGTTCCATTAACAATTTGCCTGGTGTAGAATATGAGGCAGATTTGAAATCAAATATATCAATTTGTACTTTAATGGGGTTGGGGGTAGTAGGAAGAATCTCAATTCAGTTACAAATGTTAATACGTTATAGAGAAAGTGATTGATATTAATAGAAATGTCTCATTTTGTGTGAAAATTAGTAATGCATTTTGTACAAATATTATTGTTATCGCATAGTTTGCGTGAAAAGTGTTACTAACTCAGGATGGCAGATAAATCCGTGCTGTGGTCTAAGTAGGCAGACGAGTGGACAGACGCCTCTGAATGCACTATCCATTACACACATCTGACAGACCGAGGGAGGGTTCAATTGTAATACAAATATAAGCAATATGAACCTACAAAGAAAACCCTTCCTTCTCTATATATCACCATCACCATTACCAAAAACTATATAGGGATGAGCAATACGGTGATTACAATGAAACAATGGAAATGGACCGCGGTGTTTATTGACAAATCGATGTTTTATTGTGACCAAATGGCCGGCTGGAAGTGACCGAGTAGGGCGGGCGGGTGTATATTAAGTGCAATGGTCTCTCTGGTCTCGGTGATGGTGGTGGTAATTAAGAGTCTCGGTGTGGATTCAGACCCCATAAGATGTATTTTGGGAATAAGATCTGTATCAATCACAAGTAGGCGACCTATAGCAAAGAATAGGCACGTGTCCGCAATTGGACCGTGTCATCATAACCAAATAATATGGCTGATAACCATACAAAGCTGACTAGACTTTAACTAAAAGTATAATCAACCGTCAGACGATATAGAGCATGTTTAATTAGCTTCTGTGGTCTGTTTACTTGTCGTTTGGTAAATTTTGATTCAATGAGTTTGCGGATATTAACCATGATTTCTATGATATCAAGATCCAGGTTGGTCCAAATTTAAACTTATTTTGTCCAAGTTTATATAGGCCTACCAGTTAGATGTATTTGACTGTGTCACATTATAACTGTTTATATGCTTACATATTAATAAAACCTCTTAGTTCTATTCTTTACCCAAAGAGGTGTTATCCCAATCTCCCATTGGATTCATCGACAGACCTACTATACGATCAGCGTGAATTAAACAAGGGTTCGTCGATTGCGATTGCTCATTTAGATTTGACCCACTTATTTAAGTAAAAGTTAATGACAATTTAACCTTTCCGTGGAGATTTGGATTTTGTATCTCGATGAACAGCATTCTCATCTGAAAATGAAATTAATTTTTATTTGTTGTTTCTTTTGCTGATAAAAAGCTATTGATAGCAACACATAAATAATTGAGGTATGAACACCCGTTGTATTCTACTGCTAGTAGATATAACTTTGGCTCTTATGTTTCTGTAGGTTTCATCAATTGCTTCTGTTATAACTTGGGGATACTATACAGGGTGTATCAAAAAAAATTAGGACACTTTTTGATGATGGTTTAAATCCTTGTTAAATCACTGGAGCATGACCAATTATTATTTAAATGTAAAGTACAACCGATAAAGATAAAATCCTGAAAAGATGAGAAAAATCCATCATTAATTAAGGAAATTGTGACCTATTAAGCAAGGCAATCTATTTTGTAGTATGTACAATGGTCATTCACACAGTAACAGTAGAGTAACATCAACGCACACACTATTTATACCAATTCTATATCTTATCATGCTAATGAACCATCTACAGTGGGTTCGAGAACTTTATTTTAATTTGCACAGAATATGCATGCATCTGATGTGTGGATTATTTAGCCAGTATTGATTTGTGCCAGAATTAAATGGATTACCAAACTAATCTTTGCTATTGTCTGATAGATTATTTTCTATGCTTATAATTATTGTAACGTATTGAAACGTAAACCATGTTATTTACTGGTCTATACATGTAAATCCCATTGTACAAACCAGTAAATGACATGGTTTACGCAAATGATGCTAGTTTTCTTATTTTTCATCGAATTGATCTCATATCTTCAGGATATCATAATAATTAATTGAGCTTTACATTGAGACTTAATTGGTCATGGTCCAATGATTATAACAAGTATTACACCGTCATGAAAAAGTGTCCTATTTTTTTTGATACACCCTGTATGCTTTGAGTATCTTGATAATTTTCCCACGATGTATGGTGTAAAATGCCCCTTTGAAGTCAATAACTGTTATGACTGCAGAGAGATTATTGGAATGTATACCTTCGATGATTCTTCTGAGTCAAGAAAAGGTGAGGTATAGTGCCTTTTCTCTCTAGGAAACCCTTCACAAATATAGCTCATTTGAGGTACAAAATGATAAAATGCTATCTGCTTGTGATTGTTCCTATACGGTACAATACACGTGTACCAGTGTTGTGCTATCTACTGCTGATAGCAATTATACATTTCACTATGCATGCTTGTAACCAAAATATGCTGTCTACCGTGTGTGTTACTTTATTTCTATTTTGAGTAAATAGTAGCCTATTACAAATATTGAATGCCTGAGAGTGTGATAGTATACATATCACGAGGTCAAATTTGGATTTTCCATTACACAAGGCGAAGCCGAGTGTGATGGAACAATCCAAATTGGACCGAGTGATATACGTTTTACTATTGCACAAACAAATGGCATGCAATATTTGTTTTATATAAGGATAATTGTAATACACATTTTGATTTCAAGCTATGGGATAGTAAAAACTGTACAGCAATGAATCACATGCTAAAATCAGGCCTATCATTATCAATATATAATACGGTAATAGATATGATGTTAAATGCACGACATTGGGAGTGTTTACTTATTGCTATCTTCCGTAGATAGCAATGTAATGTTAATAGTGCGACGCACATGTGCTTTTGCAAGCAGGGTAGAATTGTTAACGTTGTAAATAACATGGTGAAACAAGGAATAATTTAAAGAAACATGATTCACCGTTTCTTGGGTAAAAGTGAAAATTTCAAGATTGATCGTTTACAATATAATTCACGGTTTAACCAATTTTGTTGGTATATTCTAACATTGTTGTGCATATAACTTGTCTATACACTATTATGCAAGCATATCTGAGACCAAAATATGAATATTATTTTTGGTATTTACAGAGTCCGGAATGACTCTTGTCTATTCAACATGTTCAACGAGGATCCTGGATCCTAGAGTCATACGCACAGCAGCAACCATACCCAATTTGTGTTCCATGATTTCATTGGTCTGCTAGTGCCAAGCCTGCTTGAAGTACAACGTTCTCGCCGCTAGTCCGCCCTCTATAGTTGGACTGGTGTCGACAACAGCATATTATGCGAAATATCTGTGAAGAAATGGTGATATTGCAAGACGAATTCAACGCATATCGAATCGTGGATAAAATTTATTTGTACATGTATTTCCATTTACTTGAAAAAGGTCCCGAATTTTCGTTAAGTCATACAATGAGCTTTGAAAGGTTATAGTAAACCGTACTCAAGTTTGTAAGTTAAGAAAAAATGTCAAATAGTTATGATAACTATTTGACATTTTTTTAAATAACGATATGAAATAGGACTAGGCCTATTTGTTTATTCATTCGAATTTCGAGAAAAATATAATCTGAATTTACACTTGGTTTAATAGAACATAGACGACGTCAACAACGATGATGACACCGACTACGACATCAAAAAATGATGACGAGAACGCGTTTGTTCTTCATAACCTACAAGATATGATGATTTCAATAATGATGATTGCAAGACCAAACATCTTAACTTGATTTGAAGATGACCCTCTTTGGTGGAGTAAAATCATGCCGCAATTTGGTACATGGATGCATCGGTGCCATAAGTAAGGCAAAATTTGACGCCGCCTTGGGTGAATATTTCGTTTTACTAATAGTTTTTATTGATTTTTACAAATAATTACAGCGTTTATTTGACTAGGCCCGAGGGTATCACTGTCGCATCAATCCATGAACGCGTGAACGAACTGGACAATAATGGACTAACATGGTCGCGTCGAACCCTCCAAGGAATCATCAATTATTTTATTTGTCTTGGTTGAAAAGCAAACAGGTTGTACTTTTTTGGCGATGGATAGAAGCTCTATAACTTTGTGCTATCACCACAAGGATATTTTATATGCACGACAATAGGGCATCAAAACAAATATTGATAGCTTAAGTATGTTTTATAAAGGTTTTATATTATATATAAGGTGAATCAAATGTTGGTTGTATTTACAACACATACCGTAGTTTAAATGCCATGCTATGCTATTATGTGAGTCAGTCATTTATATGTATCTGTATAATAACAAATGTTAAACTTTTTGTTGAATATGATTCTATTCACGTTATCATAATTCATCAATGATCATGGTTGCCCTATACGACATACATTTAGATTATCCATTCAACAACATTGGCTCATTATTCTTGAGTACATGTTGTCTATATTGTAATAGCATTATAATACACAATACCGTTTACATTATTAACGAAGAGTCATTTTGTTTGTTTGTTTGTTTGTTTGTTTACACGGTCGGTCCGTCGGGACACTTCATAACGTTAATTGTACAAAAAGGCATTTTATTGCCACCGAAGCTTAACACATTATGCAATACAAGAAAGCACTCATGCCATATTTATTGAAGATAGCAATGTCTATGCTATCTACTGAAGATAGCACAGAATCTCAAGTATACATTGAGTATATTATAGGCGTATAACTTAAGTTAAGATCAATTAAGAAAAATCAGTGGCTAACATTGAGTGACAGTTATCGAATATCAGTATATTTTTCCTACCAAACCTAAGACTGTTTCAATTGAAATGAGGAGGGAAATGGAAATCACACGCGTTGTCGCATACAGCGATAAATCACCGATTTCATCATCATTTTGCCGCGTCATCACGAGCCACAAGGCCCTATCTACAATAGCTGCCATGTGTAAGGTTGCATTTTTACAGAAGTGTATAACATATGGCAGCTATTACAGATAGTGCCTTTTCACATCACCAAAGTATCTGAATTAAAATATCTTATTTGCAATAGCTAGCTGCTCGGAGTAACATTTAGTTTTTATCGACTGCACAGCATAAACAACTCCATGTAATGACAAATGGTAGCTATTACAGATAGGACCTTATGGCAGTAAGTCCTCGATTATACTCATACGCTAAATTTGTTTCGGAGATCATACTAGCGAGGTTTTCCTTAAGATGCTAAGCGAAGCAATGGATGATTATCGATCATTATCGATCAACAAAACAGGATATTGCTCAGATGAAACAACAAGAGCGAATGAATTTTTGTCTTCAGTCAAATCAGGATGTCAGATTCCACTAATGGTAGAATCGCAGGAAGCGACACCAAAGAGATAAACGGATATTGCCAGTATTTATGAAGTCATCCAGACGTGATACTACATATTATATCATCAAGATAAATACAGTAATACTCTTCAGAAGAATAATACTTTGTTCTTATATATTGATGCGCCTTATGAGAGAGCCTTATTACAAATGGCGGTTTATTGGAACCGAAATTAATTTGTCAGATTTTTTTCCCGTCGTCTGTCAAATGTGAGGGTTAGTTTAACTTAAATATATGCGGTGCAAGTTTGGACTTATAAGGAAGATTTCCCATGCGGTCTAGATTTTTACATATAAATTGCTATAGTAATAATTTCATTTCTCTCGTCATCGATAAGATGAAATTTTATGAAAAAATCCCAAGAAAACTGAAAATCACTTATTATAGACTAAATATGGTTATAGAAAACAGAATTAAAAAAATGGAAATCAAATGCAATTGAGATTTATAAAACACCAAATAAAAATTGGTAACAATAGACCAGAAAATAAACAGTTAAGGTCCTATGAAAACAAGAAATTAATTGAAAAAAGGGTAGGCCTATTTTGCGTTTGGAATTGGTATTCTTCAAGAATGTACCAATTATTGTAGGCCTTATATAAGTTGTATGTAGATATCGTATCATACTTCAAAACGAAAACAAATCAGAAGTTGGTATCTGGTCTTGAATTATCTTTTTTTTGACTTAGAGTTTTGTTGTTGTTGTTGTTGTTCTTAAAATAGATAGGCTGATATATTTATTGCACTTCTTATTTCAAACAGCATACATATGGTTACATATATAAAAATATAAAAATAAAATTGAGATATGGCTCTATAGGAAAACAAGAGAACTTTTGAACAGCCGTTATATTGCGTTTGGCATTCAGTTATTCTTCAAGACAAAAATATGGCCCTCGGTGCTCAGTGTCAAGTACACGGCACCCTTAGGAACTGCTACCGACCGACATCAATTTCAGTCAAGTATTTCTAAACAGTCTCCGCACTTTAAAGATCGTGCCACAGAATTAATTAGCAAACGTTTTATAACCACAAAAAGACTCAAGATTAACATGATTAAATCACAAACGATTTCAATTGCATTATACGACAGGCATTCACGGGGCAATTTATTCATCATTATGGAAGATTATTTAATATTCATTTGATTTGTTCTTGTATGGTGGTGTTATAATTTTGTTCCCCTGATTGATGGTTGTTCTTATCACGTATTAGCTTTGTGTTTAATATCAATTAGGGCTCTGTATCCATCAAACCAGAAACTGATAATTAGTGTTTCCCACGGATCAACATAAATCCCCATAGATTCCACCATAAGACATGACATAGTCCTCTTTGATTGGCCATATAAAAAAAGTTATGTTTCATGTTTGAAGACATTTGAAATTTTACAAGACGAGTAGATTAAAAATAAATCAGAAATTTGGACTGCGTTCGCATTTTGAAGCATCAACATAAAATATTTTTCGAGGAGAAAAAGTTTGACATGTTTGACACGATGTATTTATACTCATCTGTATAGGCCTACTTTAAAATAAAAATAAATAAAGCAAGACAAAGACTAGGGAATGAGAAACATTATTTTCTGGCGATCTGGTTGAAACGTCGCTATATATCTGCAGCTTGCATCAATACAAGTCTTACACCAACCCTAAGGGCAAACGTTTTGCCCTAATTGTAACTTGTCACACAATTTTAGCCGTCCGATCACCCCTGGCTGAACAAGCCCCACGTCTCACGTGCTTCATTTAGCACTACGTTTTGTACCGTGACACCCAATTTCATAAAGACGCAATTAAGCTAGTAAAAGGTTTACTTTAAGGTTTTACTGGTATTGTCTACAGTTTATTTCAGAATTATTAATTTACCGCAATATTTCCCGAAGGGCTGATGTTTATGGCAGGTTATGTGATTGACGGGCTTAGAACAACATCCTGGACGAGGCTGAGGTGTGTAATTGATGGATCACATGGAAATGGCAACAGTTTTGATAGGGCGGGAATTAATTAATAGGGCTGGGCAATAATGCATTTTTTGATCATTACATACCATACACGTGTCTCCTTTATATATGCCTATTTGATATTTGAATTCAATTTCTTCATACAATAAACCGTCACTGTTTCATATCATTGTCTTGTCTGATTGTTTGTTAACAGATTGTTAAATTCTATTGTGTTGCACAATGCATGTTCTGAGATTTCAATCAATTTGATAATACTTAATTTACCATTGCAAATAAATTATTAGGCTTCTATATAACGATTGTTATTTTACGCCACCAATTAAGTTTCATTTTAAAACACATGCCATATTTGATCGCTTTTCCCACAAGAAAGATAAACTGCATTACCCAAAGTAGAAGGAATGGCAAAAATAGGTAATTTTTACAACAATAAAAAATGTATTTGTAATTTAAAAAACAAATTGTTTGTTCTTTTGGTCACCTCTCGCCATGTCATCGGAATTTATCGAATTTTGAGAGTAAAAATGAGTTGATATGGTATTCAGGCCTAAATGTGACGTATTCGCATACGGTTTGAGGTTTTTTACAAAGGAAGTAAGCCCCGAACATGTCGAATAAGCCATACTCGCATAAAGAGAAAGTTTTACCTTCTTGAAAAAGGAGGAGATGGAGAGATGTTTTCATCCAACCGCAATAAGAAACCAAAGGAAGATGGGACGAAACAGGATGTGACTAATTAGACACACCAGTGAATGGTGACATCAACCGGCTGTTCCGGAACAAAATCACAGTCAATTTTCGCATCGATATCTATCTTGCTTTAAAATCTTCTGTTTATTATATGTTTGACGATGCGTTATGGGCTCGGTTGATGGCGGTTAGAAATTCCAGACATCTTAGCTACAATGTATACTCATTGGTTTCTTGGCTTTTCTAATTAATCCACTTATAATGCACATTTTGAGTAAACTATATACACGGTTGACCTGCATGAGACATGATCAAATTAAATCGGAGAAGGTTTTCAACGATTTTCCGTCTGTCTTATTCTGTATTTCAATAAAGCCGTCCGATCGGTTTTCATTGAATGGCTCTTTTCTGCAAATGAAATCATCAACAGGCTGTATTATGTTAAGACAGTGACATTTTTGAATGTGACTTGTTAAAGCGATTTAGCTTCATATTACTTTGAAAAATAATGTACAAAATGTATATATACTATTCAGCATTTCAGTTATCATTAAACCTCAACAATCATATTCAAACCATGCATAACAATTTCTCTAATATCTAGCCGCCATAAAAGTCTGCAGTCTTAAAACGCCATCGATACCCTCACAGCAAGCTGACGGGTCATCTCCAGCTTGTTGTTAAGACATATTATTGGCCGGCATGCCCCGTGATATGTTATTATTAAAAGCAATTACCGGGCATCATCGGGGCTAAGATATCGACTCTTTACTGGTCAGCTGCCCGGTCTCCGATGGCCACTTCCTGCCTGATGTGGTCATTGGATACTTTGGTCTCCCTTGCTGCATCCTCTCTATATTGACATCTCGCTTACAATTAATGCTAAACGTCTTCATCATCCTCATCCTCATATGGCCTTTACCTGTTTACTTAATTATAATAACACAGTGAGTTGAATAATTACCGAATGTACAACGTAAGAAAAAATAGCACATTGTTAAATAATTCAATCACCAAACGATTCTTAAAAACACTATAAAACATGAACTTTTTTGAAAGTGCCAAAAGGACAAATGGTTAGGCTACTGTTTGAATACAGTTTTATACTTACTTATTTATTTATTATTCATTTATTTATTTTTCAATTAAGATTTAATATAGGCTTTTTGCTAATAGCTCCGAGATTCATTTTTCGCGAAGGAATTCTGCTAGGATCGAAACGTCAGGCTCTTTCGTATTTGCCTGCACAGAATTTTATAATTGTTCGGATAGCCTACTCATTTTCTATTTGTGTATTTCGGGACAGCAGTGGTATTTTTCTTGAATATTATGTATACAAACATTCAATTTGATGTAACTTAAATTTGTAAATTTGGACTATTATCTTAAATGATACAGGCCAATTGACCAAACGTGACTAAATGAACGAATAAACAAAGCCAGCTATCTTAAGAAGATAGCAGTGGTTTATAACACTCCTACGTCACATAGATAATTCCATAATTCTAGCACTCTCTACAAATCTTGATGTCAAAATTTGATGGAGCGCATGACACGCATCGTCCCACTTGTACATTCCCACTGGAGAATAGGTAAAGTGCGAACGTGGGGCCTGGTGGGAGGGGCTATAAACTCTTATAGCATCATCTTGTGAACTGTTAACAACCATAAAGTCTGTCTTCCATATCGTCATACGAGCTCCAGATCAAGATGACTTTGACATGACAGTTGTTTGAAGAAAAAAGAATCTCTTTGAATTGTGTGTGTATACAAACCATCATCATCGTGAGAGATCTACTGCTAAACAGCCTTGTCAAGGGGGCCTAAATCCCCGCGCGTTCTGACATGTGTCGTCTGCCCGGGTTGTATCAATCGCGCCATTCTCCCTCGATGTAAACCATATTGCAAACTAGCTGACAAGTTAAGAAACTGACTCGCATTCCAGTAAGATCAGATCAAGGATGTTTCTTGTGGTTCATTGCCTTTGCTATATACAAGATCTTGAGTTGGTCACACCTCTGGTATTTTGTGGGATAAAACCCGGTGTCGGGTTGCTGGATTCGGGGCTGGATTTATAAGATCCAAATGGTTACAATCAAGTATGGCTTTCTCTCTTTCTGTGTTCTTTTATATACTATTTTGCTTGAGTGCTTTTTTATTTATTTGAAAGTGACAGGACTTCATCTGAGAAGTTTGAGATATGATACCGATATTGTTTTATTTAAGACGTTCCTATTGAATTTGATTGGAATTTTGTATACGTTTGGATGAATACGTGTTACGTTTCGCTTTAATAATATGCGACACATCTGGGCCCCGAACCTGGTCATAAGTTCAAATTATGGTAAGAAAGAAGCGATATGACCTACATTTTAAACTCAATCTGCAACTTAGACCTATTTATTCGCCATAAGTGGTTTTGCTATGGAAGGTACTTCAGTTATGGCTTCAGTGGCAACGTAGGCGAATTTGGAAGTAAAAGGGCCAAAATTCGGCAAAACAAAAACATATGGTGAAAGGGCCCGAATGTTGGCATGTTTGGTATATCAGTGATGTCGGGAAAATAAGCATAGACAAATAATATTCGAAAACGAGTACATGTTTAAAAATGTTGTGGCCCTACATGCAAGTTTTCCAAATTAGCAAATTGTTTATCATGTACATTGGCCCCTTGTTGGTAAAAATTAAAAACCCATTTTGCGCAATGGAAGCACATTTTCATCATACCTTTTGCCAACAAATTGCCGATTTTCTGCCATCCCCTTATATCCAAATCCTGTCTACGCCACCGGTTACGAATATGCTAGTTTTCAAATGACATGACAGGTCCCATAGTCAACTTTTAAGGTATGACATATGAAATTTGAACCCGCAACCAGATTGATCTTAAAAAGAAAAGAAAGAAGAAGAATGAATATTTAGGGACCTAACATCATACTGAAAATAATCAAATAAACTTGATTTTTAATTAAAATTGTGCGAAGTGTGACCGTCTGCTATCTTTCACAATGTTAAACAAAAAGCTAAACTTGACCATTACCAATTACTCACCTTCAATATCCAAGGGTTGTTAACCTGACATGAATTGCAGACGATTTGCCTTTTGGCGCCAAATCAATGGACCCTTGTGGCAAATTTTGATCCGATAGTATAAGACCAAGGAAAAGAACTTGTTTTACGGGCCCGACCAACCCATATATTTCAAATTGGACATTTTAATTTTAATTTTACAATATTTTATTTGAAAATGTCTTAAACACAATTTCGAAATGTTTGAAAGTTTTGAAAATATTTAAAACTTACCAACATTTTAACTAACATTTGAAAAACCCTCCAGACCAACTATCCCTACCTGAGAGGTCTGCATATCCGTAGAACAGGATTTTATGTCGACGCCTAGGCCCTAATGGACATTTGTAGCGCGATAATAGAAAGCAATACTTTTGCCACTATTACTAAATACTAGATTGAGTGTGTATGAGATAGAGAGAGATATAGACCAAGCAAATTGCAGTCAAATTATCACATTATAAGCCCCTAAAGCAAACGAATTGATAATGGAATAGTAATGAGAAATAAATCAAGTGAACGACAAAATTAAATAAGTCCAGGTGTAACATGCAACGAGTGCGTTTGGTGTTTGTAGAATGGCTAAGTGTTTTATACTTTGGCTTTAGGGAAAATAATTATTCCGTAAATGAGTTAATTAAATAAAAATAAAAAAAATAAAAAATAAATCGTCGAAATAGCAATTACGACTGAATTTGTCAAGACATCACGATTGATGTGCACTGACCACCTAAGAGGAATATCCTCGTTTCTCCGATTATACCAGTCATTTCATCAACGCTTTGCAATTGCAACGGATGCTCAGAGCCAGTTTGTATATAATCGGTAAGTTGCCAAACACCTAGGGAACACATTGAAATGCTTCGGTAGCAAACCAGTTGACGGGAAAGGTTTTAATTGCACTAGATCTCAAAAAACCTTATCACATCCAACTGTAATTCTGTTGTACTGTTAAACAATTTAATTATCGATACGTTTATTATTATATAAACCACAGCAGGTTTTTTTCAGACGACGCTGGACATAGGCGTATTCACGAGTATTCAGGTTAAAATATGCGAACGAGGTTACCTGATCAAGTGAATGGGACAACCGCTTAACAACGGTTTAAATTCAAAAAATAGCATTTACAATTGGGATGATTAGCCATCCCGAACGGTTTTGGATTGGAAATTTTTTCTTCTAACCTATGATGAATTTTATGGGGTCATATAATCAAAATCCATTGTTACATTGAAACCAACGGAAATTCAAAATTAACGGCCGTTCGTAGCCACCGTCGTCTGGTTTTTTTAGAAAAGTACAAAGCGCCCTCTAGAGTTGAATACAGCAAAGTACGGTTTGTTATTTAATTCCACCATGCATTGTATTGTATTTAGTACCATCGATTGCGCCTATTTTTACCTACTCATATGTGCCTTGTCACTATTATGATTATTATTATTATTATTATTATTATTATTATTATTATTACTCCCTTACCAGATAAAACGTGATCCGTAAAAGTTTGGTTCATTAGCACCCTAACAATATTTCTGAAATTATGAGTGCTATCAACTTCAATTTATGAGTGTTTATAAAATTCTTTTGTAAAAAAAAAAAATATCGACATGGTGCTTGAATGATTAATGATTTTAGTCCACTATTTTCAGCTATAGGGGATTTAGGAAGTCATAGTGAAGTCGTATGAGAAATACCGGTACTTCGATTGGTAAATGGAAACAGACCAGTAGCCATATCCAGATAGATTCGAACCAAATATTATAATATTGGGCATCAACTGCATGATTAAAAAAACAGGGGGTTACAAGAACCCCTCCCTGGTAAAAAATACGCTTATAAAATCTGTGGGTTTTATCTGTGTTAAAAATAATATTATATAATAATAGCTCTAAATCGGCTTAATAGTTTTCAAAGCAAAGGCATAGGCTACCACCATGGCGCAAACTTGCTAAAGGAGACGCTTGAATTAATGCATGTCATAAACAATTTCTGCTTTGTTTGGCATAAACTATGCATTTATAATAACTTGCAATTAATGTTATAGTATTACGCGACTCAAGTCGTATGATTAGCGTCATTAAATTGTAAGCACTCACGATTAAATTTGAGTGCCAAGTTTTTAAAAAATGCTCACGACCACTTATTATTGGTTTGACGTAGTGGAGTGTCAAATGACTGTTTATGACAGCGAATGAGGCGACAATTACCTTTATCATCAATCCCTAGTGATGCTGGGTAAAATGAGATTGAACTTCAATAACCATCACCGCGTGATAGCTTAATAAGGACATTATATCAAGAATTGGTCGAAATCTACATAATTCATGTAATAAAATCCGAACATATTTTGAAGAGAAGTGTTTAATTATAAACTACTTGATCCTAACCTAAGTTTATAGCGTTGTTGCTGATGACAATCAACCCGTTTCTTTAGCATGTTTAGTAATAGTAACATCTGAATTTCATAGTAATCAGAAATTATAATACGATAGTAAAACTCAAATTAGATTTGTAATGTAAATCTGTCAATATTTCTCGTTTGTTATGGTTTACTGATAAATGCAGGCATATCAATTTTTCCAAACTGAGATGATTATTTCTCGAAACTCTGGATTAGGCCTACCTTAGATATTAATAAATGTAGCCTACTTCGGGTATCAAAAATATCATGGAAATCACGAGGGAAAAAATGCAGTTTTAATAATCCAGTCATTTTGAATAATCTAGTGTTTTATAAAGAGCTCTCCGACATGTATGCCTAATTCATATATCATGTAGGCTATATCGGGTAATCATTTTGTGGTATGAATGCACCCGTTCTCATTCATCATGTTCATGCCAGACGACGCTGGACATAGGCGTATTCACGAGTATTCAGGTTAAAATATGCGAACGAGGTTACCTGATCAAGTGAATGGGACGACCGCTTAACAACGGTTTAAATTCAAAAAATAGCATTTACAATTGGGATGATTAGCCATCCCGAACGGTTTTGGATTGGAAAATTTTTCTTCTAACCTATGATGAATTTTATGGGGTCATATAATCAAAATCCATTGTTACATTGAAACCAACGGAAATTCAAAATTAACGGCCGTTCGTAGCCACCGTCGTCTGTTCATGCAAGGAAAGCGTCTTACGCCCTCAATTAGCGAGTCCTGCGATACCCCTACAATACCATGTTAACCACGTTCAACAGATAACCTAAAATCGACACTAATTGTTTGATTGGTGACCCGTGACATCTACTCAGAAAACGGCATAAACTTTATACTACTTCACAGCTTTAAGTACATGTATATTCCGTAATAAAAGAGTTTACCAGACAGGGCATTACGAATAAATCATGACCATGATAACTATATGCGGATATGGGGAACGAGGGAAAAGAAATAGACAACTTAGGCCTATATGACGAATACGTGTCTTGCTCCATGATAACAGATCTATGCATCATCTATTCTACGATGTTACAAATCACCATGCGACTTGTTTTCTCCTTAACTTATAGCCTTCTACCCCTAGAGCCACGAGAGGGCATTGACTACGGGTTTATGTGTCATTTTAACTCGTCTCAAAAGTTGCAGCGTTATGAAGCGGAGAGGGCCGATAGCTAAATAGTTACTACAACCTTTTCCGGCATCGATTGTGGACAAGCAACGACCATGTTTATATCTATGATGATAAAATGCTGCAAAAACAATCACGTTTTGCGCCCAAGGGAATTATCAATTTATATATAAATGTAGAAAAACGTCTAGCAGATATATATAAAGCGAACTGTAGTATAGATCAGTTAGAACCGTGTGCCTTACAGCAATATGGCAACTTTAATAGCCAGTGTGAAATGAAAATGAAATGTAATTGTCCGAGGAATAGCGGAAAATAGGTCGCAGAGGTCACACGCTCAAACTGACAAATGACAAATTAACGGAAATTACGCATTAATTGTAATATTATACTGTGTGATTCTCAAACCCATTCAACAGATTAGGACGAGGTGCGGGAGGAAACCTCATGCCCCGTAAACACCTGGAGACAATGAATGTGGCGTAAGCATTCCGCCCTTATTAGCAGGTTTGACGACTTCTAACCCTGTGACATGACGTCATCACTCCTCGTCATGTTGGCCTGGGTGGTAGTAGATGAGAAATCCGGGCCAATGTCTTAAGAAAAATGCACGCAAAGCGCTTAAAGTGATATATTTACTGCAAGTTCTAAAGGGAAAACTTGTTACAAAAAATGATAATTTGACTCTATTAGCTCTCAAGCATGACCAATAGCCCACTTGAATAAAAACTGACTTCGCCTTTATCAACGGGACGGGCCTGACCATCGTTGGCGTAGTTATCATAGTTATACTTTGTTATATTTCATTCCCTTTCACACCCCATAGTGTCTTCGCGACGTCGTTTCTTTCGTCATCGTGTCTCGTCATTTTTGTCGTCAATATATCTCATCATTTACGTCGTCATAATAGACCCTATATCTCGTCATTTTCGCGGTCATTATGTCTCGCCATTTTTGCCGAAATTTGCCAGCATTCTTTCCGTCATATTTCGTCCATTTTGTCGTTTCTTGTTATTTATTGCCGCGTGTGTTGTCGTTTTTGTCGTCGAGTCTATTTTCGTCGTCTATTTCGTCATTTTTGTCATTTTTTGTCATAATTTTCCATCTGCTGTCGTCGTGTCTCGTCAATTTTGTCGAAGTGTCTTGTTACGTTCGTCGTGTCTCTCGTCATATTCGTCGTCGTGTTTCGTCATTATCGTCGTCATGTCTCGTCATTTTCAACGTCGTCCTTGTCATCGTGTCATTTCATTTTCGTCGTCTCGTCCCAAACTCGTAGTTTCGTTTGTCACGATGTGTTTCGTCGCAGTCGCAGTGTGATCTGTCATTTTTGACGTCTTTATGGTTCGTTTTGTGATTTGTGTTAAGTTTGTAGAGACCATAATCGTTTACACTGTGTTATTGCTATATATCGTCACCAACCACTAGACGTACTTATCATTATCTGAAAGCGTTCCTTATTCATGCAGGTTTAATAACTTAAAACATGAAATGGTATCTCGTCGTCACCATGATCACACGACCTGTCTCCTAGTACCATAAACTTATGCTTACTGCAATGACACAAGTTATTAGTTAAGCATAATAATAGCTGTCTATGAGTGATTTACATTAACACCGCCACTTCTGTTAATGGACACAATTTTCGTTACACATCTCTCGCTTTCAGAAAATTAGGCTTTCATGCCCCCTAAATTGCAATCGTTTTTCGATTTTCTCTACGCGCCAGTGTCGTTGGTGGAAGCCGTTTTATTTTCACTCAGTACAGATCAGACATGATAGAGAAATAGAACCCAGAATCAACACAAACCCGCGCAATATCTTTCTGTCCGTATATGGAGCATTCCGCTCACGAAACGCAAACATTTTGAGTTTGGTCGTTAGGGCGGGATTTCTCTCTCTCTCGTCCCTGGAAAACACCGCTAACCAGTCATCATACAGCCGGTGTCGACATATTATTCTACGATATGTATTTCCTTCCGGATCGAGGTGACGCAGAGTCTAGAAAAATATTGAAAAAGTGCAACTTTCACTGGGACTGTATGCACTTTACGCTCTATCTTATATGTAACGCCGAGTAGAGAGAGCGAGGAGCGGGGCGATGCTTCTTAAGTAAGCAATGGATAAATGTCGCAGGATAACTTTGCGAATCGAGCGTGTCAAAATAACTTTGAGACTTTTTCCTGATTTGTTCAATGTCTCTTCCTTCCGAATGCCCGCGCTTTTGCGAAATCAATGCGCGGTCAACTACATGATGCTGTATTAAGGTAATGTATCAGTACAGCCACATGTATCCAGTCTCTTGTTTTGCAAATAGTTCAAGAGTTTCTTCAAAATTAGTATTTCATCCGCGTATTGTGCGTTCAAAATATCAAATAGGGTTCGTTATTATGCAACGATAGCTCAGACATATAACCCGTTTCTTTTATCATCCAGTTTTACGTCCTTCATTGATAATACACAATTAAAAATCAACATGATCAAGTTGAAAAGGTTGCTTTTGTACAATGCATTGTGGGTTTTACGATTACAGATGACCGGATACCGTTGATTCCAACTGGGCTGTACTATGACGTAATTTCATCAATTCCGGGGAGAGGGAAACAAGGTTATATGTCACCAATAACGATTATTTTTTTGTTCTTTCGTGAAACCTTTTGACAATTTCGGCTGAGATTAAGAAGCTGGGCGCATCTGCGTAATGCAACATACATCCTAGACTGGATACAAATGTAACGCTGTATTCCGTCGTAGACTTGATTAAAGTCTAGCATTGTTTCCATGAATGTATGTTGGATTCAACAGTCGTCCCAGAATTTTTTTCAAGATAAATTGACACCAGATGCTGATTCATGACAAAGATCCGAGAAGCGCCGATACCTTCGACGAGAACAAACATCGATTATGAAAACCAATGACGCTATATACGACGACTATAAAGAGAGACAAGAATTAGACGGGGGCAAATCGGAAGCTCTTACCCCGGACAGGGATGATGCACGACGAGGACAATTGAGGACAAGATCATGACAAGAGGACAGTGGAGATTGGAAACGACCAATGTCACGTGACAGTGATTTCAACCACATTATCACTGTGTATACGCTTACCAACACAATTCAATCACATTCGTTCATAAAAAACCCACCTCGTGCTGATAACATACACATATATTTAACACTATATACCTTTACGATGACTGCACACAACACACCTGCAATAATTTCAACTATTTTTTTCTTCTATTTTTCTATTTATAACAGAACAATATTGTGCCATGTGCCTATCATCAATTTAGTTCGATTGTATGTTTGGATTGGTTAAGTTGTCCCGTTCTCGAAATACACAATCGCTTTATATCTTTCTGTTTATACAAGAGACCTTGGCTTTCTCCATTTCCTTTCTTTGTGTTGCGTTACTACACCATTATGGCTAGATTTCACCGGTGAATTGGTATCACCGTCACATAACCTGACGTATTTCACAGCCAATACAGGCTAATGGTTATTTTCCATCCAAATAAAGTATTGATATTTTTATTTTCTTGAGCATACTGACCATGTTTTCCTTACACTAGAACCACGATCCGTGTCAATCAAATCAAATTGCGGAGAGCTATAGCTAGCTCTTTGCCTTGCCAGCCACGGGCGCAGTTTAATACCACACAGCCCGGAAGTGTTTCAAATTATTACATACACAATATCTATCCAAATACAATTATGATTATATACAGCAAGAATGGTGCTATAATCAGACGTAATGAGCGCTATAACTTAATGCTGCCGGCGGACACTGATTACAGCTCTAATATTTAGTATAGGGTTTAATGATGACATGCCGTGACCTATGGCAAATACAAAAACTAGGTTGTTGCAGACGACACAAGTTGGCTGTTTGTATGTTGTGCACTTTTCACAAAGAAATGTTGCACTTTTATTTCAAATTCAGAAAACCTCGTAGAATATACGTGTAACCGTCTTATCTAAAACCTTTATCGAAAATGTTTAATTTCAACACATTTGTTTAAAATGGTCCAATGATTATAACATGAGCAGATAATGGTTCATGACGCACTGTTTCAATTCTTTGTGAATTGTGTGTTGATTGGATATAAAGATGAATGCATCATTAATTGGACCAATCAGATGCGTTGTAAGAAAGATTGTTCCTAATGAATATCTGTATGAAACATTCACAATCAGATGCTGTATTTTGAATTTTAAATAAGCATGGTACAATACAATCAACCAATAAGCATGATAAGAAAAGGCAGGTATATAATAGCTCAGGGGACTAGTGTACCATAAATGTAGCTATTAACTACTTTTTGAAAGTGGCGGTTTCTTTGTCAAAGGTCGCGTCAGTGTCTTACATCATAGTCAGAAGAAAAGGATGACAGAAGGTGGAATATTATAGTCAGCGTCATAATGCTATGGACATAAATTCCAAAAATGCGTGCGTACGTATGTGCGTGCGTACATGCGTAAGAGAGTACGTGCTTTAACCCGGAAGTACCTACCGGTCGCTTTCAAAAATTACCGAGCGTCACAATTGGTCATGGGTAAAATCGTTACGCTCATGTATGCAGAGTTTTTCGCGCATTTCATGCATCTGGACGCAGCTACGCGAACAACAACAAAACACGCTCGCGCGAAATAGCGTGAATTTCGTCCATAGCATTATGACAGTGACTATACAATATTGTTTTGATGATTGATTTCAGTTCATATATAGACATAATGTAATAATTTTCGGAGGGTGAGCAAATTTCACTCATTAACATTTAAAAAAATCCAAGATGGCCGCCATATACCTTAAAAATACCTATCAGGCATGTTCGATGTTTCAAAGTGGGTTTGTTAGGTCATCTATCTGGTTTGTTGGTCAAGTAATTGATTGCATAGATATATACAATATGTTCGTCAAACGTGCGCGTAGCGCGTTGTTTTGTCAGCATGGGCATCACATACAGGGAAAACTTAAGTGTTACATTCAACATCGAATTTTCCAGCCTCTTCGGTGGAAAAAAAGAAATCCCCGATGTCCATCATCACGCCTATAATTTGTAATTTCAGAACATCCGATAACTACAATTACCAGCCCAACCGGGAATACAAACTCATATCGTATTGCGTGTTTCACCCCTCACGCCATTTTGTTACTAATGCCAATGTCCGTTAATATTAAAGTATTATGTACCTATACTTTTTTCTAACTTATAATATAATGTTCACTCCTCTGTGGAAAACCCCCCTCAGCAATACATATGCAAGAACACATCTTGTCGTGCCCTGGGCAGGTCCCCAAGCTCCGGCCACCGAGAAACGGTCAATATTCCCGCATTTTCGCGCCGGCCGCAAGAATGAGATCATTCCCCTATTGCTTCTTGTACTTTGGGGGATGGAGTCGACATCGGTCTGGGTCATTTACTCTGTAAACCACTTAGGTTCACTGACCATCACGTTGTGTGGGTGATAGGCTACTTCTTTCTATATATATATATACACAGGCTCCAGCGTTTATTGCGATGGTTGCTATTACCCCCAAGTCTAAAATCGAACATGACGCGATGCAAGTATCCCTGAATCATCAACATTCAAACCCCAAGACATCAAGTGAAAACCAGTCCCAGCATACTACTTCATGGGTTGGACTGATCATATAAGAGATAAAAAGAAGAATCCGCCAAGTTGTTAATTCAGATGCCTCCTTAATAACAACGTGAAGATCACTATGAACTGATCTGTAGAGGAAATCAGTGCCCCCGACACGCATAAGTTCACCGTATTGTCACGGTATGCATTTTGGAAAAGCTTTCGGGAGATACCTGCTATACTCCACTTAAATAATAATTATGTAAATTTCATGCAAACTCCTTCACACGATTGAATGACTGATAGAAGAAAAAAATCGCGGGAAATATCGAAGGTAAAAAATCTCGATGTCGTCTGCTGCTTGAACTAAAGCAGCCAGCAGTGAGAGCAGTCACTTTTCACGTGCTATTAAAAACAGACGTGTCAACCCACGAGGATTATATCGTAATTATGTCGTTTATTCTATCAACACTTAAGACATGCTATATACAGCCAAATATCATTCCCTAGATAGATCGACAACTCAAGTTGTTATGTTAAAAAATTAAACCTGCATTATTACCATAATTAGGATTGAAGATATAATGATGTGAAAAGACTGCTTATTTCTATGGGCGCCAACCATTATGTATTTTGCACTTTATTATTAACCTTCCTTTGCAAATGAACCATTTGCAGCACATTTGTGTGTTGCTATCTTCAGTAGATAGCAATTATCTTCATACACTACAATTTATTTCAGTTTTCTACAATTTCAGTTTCCTTATAGATCATAAGTAACAAATATGTAATAGGGTCTATTATGTTGCTATCTTTAGAAGATAACATTACATATATTTTATTTTCCTTTTATTTGCTGAAGAGCTTTACAAACGTTTTTTTGTTTCGCAATATACATTTTAAATCTGAATCGAGCTTTTGTTGATTGAACACGGTTCATTGCTTTTCACATTTCAACCATTCTTTATTATGAACCATTAAGATCAAATATCGAGAGTTGCTATCGTTTCTATCTTCTGTAGATAGCAAATTGCATCGTTGCTATCTTCTGTAGATATAAAAATGTATTCTTCAATTAACCTTTTGTTTTCTTATGAACCAATAAAATACCCAGCGTTACTTTATCTTCAGCCGAAATGTATTGCATCTTTAATTATCATTTCGTTTGCGAAAGATCCATAAAGTTCAAACTACAATTTACAAGTTATGTTCAGTAGATAAAAACCCATGCCACAATTCTACTCTTTTTTCTTTGTTAACGAACAGTGGGTGCACAGTATTTATTTTTAACCCCGTACACTGTTAAAACGCTGTTTAAAATTTTACACAACCACAAGTTAACCAGTGAATCGCTCAACGATGTTTAACATTTCAAACAATATTGCTCCAAAAATTTTAAATAAGATGATTACATTTTGAGCAACATTGTAAAGAACGTTGAGCGATTCACTGGTTAAGTTGTGGTTGTTTAAATTTGTAAACAAAAGTGTAGATAGCCAAAAACATTTCCCACTTCAATCTGTCAATATCCACTTTCATTTTGCAGATAAACTATTTATAAGTGAAAACAGTGTTGCTATCTTCTGTAGACAAGTGTGCGTGGCAGCGGAAGAATTTTAAAAACAGCACTATTTACAAGAAAATATAAGTATTGCTATCTTCACGAAACAAGCCTGTTCAACATAACATTAAACAGCGCAGCGCCATACAAATGATCATACTGCTGCTATCGTATTTATTAAACAGCGCAGCACCATACAAATGTTCATACTGCTGTAGTCTTTATTGTAATAGAATTCATGACAACCCCGATCTTAGTTTTATATTTTAATATGTTTGGCCAACACATTTTAGTTTTAAAGCAAACATTCAATATTGGGAAGACTTCAAATATGAGAGGTCTATTTGTGTAATACATTTTCAGGTTGTACACCGATACATTTGTTTGAATCGGTTCATTTAAATAGCGTAGATAATTGGAAAGTGGATAAATAAACATATTGGTAAACGTCTTTAGATTTCGTTTATACTAGCCTACAATATTTTCATTCAATGGACGTATTGATTAACTAAATTTCATATCCTATTATTTTTATAGGATGATTGATCCATGAACACAATCACACAATCATATATCATCACACAATCTTATCATATCTTTATGAGATAAATGTATTGATAAACTAACTCATACATTCGACTATCTTCATAAGATACACGTATTGATGTATGAATATATCCATCATAACTTACCATACATAATTATGATGAACGTATTGGTGATCTACTAATAACATATCTTACTATCTTCATAAGATGACCATACTGATACACTATCACACATCACATATCTTACTACTTTTACTATCTTCATACGATGAAAAGTTAGTAAAATATCCCAAACATCCTATCAACGTCATAATCATAACCATAATAAACATCATCACCCTCCCCCCATCCCACCCCTCAACAATATAGCAGCATATCACAATATAATATACTAACAACAGGAGACCTTAAATCAAAAATCAACTCGGGTGTATTTTCTAATGTATAGGCTAGCTACAGTGCATGCGGTAAATAGAACACCGTTCAATTTCAGAAGTGAGTTTGCCGGAGTTTGTGTTTTGTGCCGATAGTCACTCTGAGAGCGAGCAGTGCAAACATGAGCCTGGGGCACATCCGGACAACAGAGAACTTCAACTTCCATAGTGTACATATGCAGTATACACCATACACCGTAAGAAGAGTCAAAAAGAGTGCTAGTTTTCTTTCTGCCTCTGTATGGTCGACAATACAAAAAATCACAGTGTTTTCAGGGGATGTTTTATCGGTGCATGATTAATACGGGTCATAGAGTGTAACATAGGTCTTCAATATTGGGAGGAAGGGGTGTGGTGTGTTTTCTTAATTCACGTGGCGCCTCTTCGCTTTATTTTCTTTGTAATCATTTAGCTTAATATCAACTGGACTAAGTGGTGTTCAAATTTCATTCGGTTGTTAAACGATCATCTTGTAAGAAAGGATATAAAATGATAACTTTTCTAAAATATCAATCGTTTAGTAAGATACTGAGGTAGTTTACAACTGGTTCATCTGATGAAGATAGTAACATATATAGAAATAATAGGCATATACGACGGGTATAAATAGTAACATATGTTAAGGTAGTTTATCAATACGTGCATCTTATGAAGATAGTAAAATATGTGAGGTAGTTTATCAATACGTGTATCTTCTTATGACGATAGTTAAATATGTGAAGTAGTTTATTAATGCGCTCATCTTATGAAGATAGCAAGATATGTTAAGGTAGTTTATCAATACGTTCATCTTATAGAGATAGTTAGATATGTTAAGGTAGTTTATCAATACGTTCATCTAATGAAGATAGTAAGATATGTTAAGGTAGTTTATCAATACGTTCATCTTATGAAGATAGTAAGATATGTTAAGGTAGTTTGTCAATACGTTCATCTTATAAAGATAGTAAGATATGTTAGGGTAGTTTATCAATACGTTCATCTTACGAAGATAGTAAAATATGTGAGGTAGTTTATCAATACGTGTATCTTATGACGATAGTAAAATATGTGAAGTAGTTTATCAATACGTTCATCTTATGAAGATAGTAAGATATGTTAAGGTAGTTTATCAATACGTTCATCTTATGAAGATAGTAAGATATGTTAAGGTAGTTTATCAATACGTTAATCTTATGAAGATAGTAAGATATTTTAAGGTAGTTTATCAATGCGTTCATCTTATGAAGATGTGAGGTAGTTTATCAATGCGTTCATCTTATGAAGATAATAAGATAGGTGAGGTAGTTTATCAATACGCTCATCTTATAAAGATAGTAAGATGTGTTAAGGTAGTTTATCAATACGTTTATCTTATGAAGATAGTAAGATATGTTAAGGTAGTTTATCAATACGTTAATCTTATGAAGATAGTAAGATATTTTAAGGTAATTTATCAATGCGTTCATCTTATGAAGATGTGAGGTAGTTTATCAATGCGTTCATCTTATGAAGATAATAAGATAGGTGAGGTAGTTTATCAATACGCTCATCTTATAAAGATAGTAAGATATGTTAAGGTAGTTTATCAATACGTTCATCTTATGAAGATAGTAAGATATGTTAAGGTAGTTTATCAATACGTTCATCTTATAAAGATAGTAAGATATGTTATGGTAGTTTATCAATACGTGCATCTTATGAAGATAGTAAAATATGTGAGGTAGTTTATCAATACGTGCATCTTATGAAGCTAGTAAAATATGTGAGGTAGTTTATCAATACGTGTATCTTATGACGATGGTAAAATATGTGAGGTAGTTTATCAATACGTGTATCTTATGAAGATAGTAAGATATGTTAAGGTAGTTTATCAATACGTTCATCTTATGAAGTTTGTAAGATATGTTAAGGTAGTTTATCAATACGGTCATCTTATAAAGATAGTAAGATGTGTTAAGGTAGTTTATCAATACGTTCATCTTACGAAGATAGTAAAATATGTGAGGAAGTTTATCAATACGTTCATCTTATGAAGATAGTAAGATATGTTAATGTAGTTTGTCAATACGTTCATCTTATGAAGATAGTAAGATGTGTTAAGGTAGTTTATCAATACGTTCATCTTACGAAGATAGTAAAATATGTGAGGTAGTTTATCAATACGTTCATCTTATGAAGATAGTAAGATATGTTAAGGTAGTTTATCAATACAGTCATCTTATGAAGATAGTAACATATGTTAAAGTAGTTTATCAATACGTTCATCTTATGAAGATAGTAAGATATGTTATAATAGTTTATCAATACGTTCATCTTATGAAGATAGTAAGATATGTGAGGTAGTTTATCAATACGTTCATCTTATAGAGATAGTAAGATATTTTAAGGTAGTTTATCAATACGTTCATCTTATGAAGATAGTAAGATATGTTAAGGTAGTTTATCAATACGTTTCATCTTATGAATATAGTAAGATATTTTCAGGTAGTTTATCAATACCTTCATCTTATGAATATAGTAAGATATGTTAAGGTAGTTTATCAATACGTTCATCTTATAGAGATAGTAAGATATGTTAAGGTAGTTTATCAATACGTTCATCTTAGTGTGAGTAAGATCAACGACGAGCGAAGCGAGGAGTGGTCTTACGATCTTGTAGCTAAAGCGAGGTGGTCTTAATTGTGACAGGCATGGTCTTAAGTGGTGTAAACATGCTAGGTCTTAATGTGACAGGCAATGGTCTTAATGGCAGTCCATTAACTCTATCACTTATCACATCTTGTGACAGGCTATTAACCTCTATCACTTATCACATCTTAAAAAAGTGTGTGGTATGTATGTGTCAACAAGTATGGTTGTTTTAGCAATGTGAGGGATATTTTCAAACACAATTTCAATTAAAGTCTTGTGCATCTTGCCACTCTACTTATTAAAAAAGACCAAACTGGTTGTGAACTATAATTGCACTTGCTTAGAAGTTGTAATATGAGGTCACAACTAAGAAGTGGTATTACACTATTATTTGTATTGAAGCTCAGCAGCGACAGCATATATTGTAGTAGGTGATACATTACTAGCACTGCAGTGTCTGAGAGTGTTTTTAGGCTCAACGGTATATCTCGCTCCCAGCGGGTCTCCCAGAGATACTAAAGTAACAGAAAATGCAACTCTAAAGCTTGGGGTTTGGTCACAACTAAGAACATATATTTATTAAGCAACATAACTAAGAACATATATTTATTAAGCAACATAACTAAGAACATATATTTATTAAGCAACGTAACTAAGAACATATATTTATTAAGCAACACAACTAAGAACATATATTTATTAAGCAACATAACTAAGAACATATATTTATTAAGCAACATATTTAAACTAAGAACATATAGGCTATGGGCTCATCCTCGAAACCCTGACCCCCCCGAGGGATTTTGGGAGACAGGTATTTTTGGAAACCTTGCCCATTGAGAAGTTCAAATCAGGTTGTCTGCAAATTGCCGACTGGTGGGTGAAGCGGTGAGGGCGCTTTTCAATATGGCCGCCAAATCCCTTAAATATGACATTATTGAATACACATTGAAGATATTAAAGATGATTCTACAGTGAAAATGAACTTTATTTGAAGATATTATTTAATGGCAGTATTTTTAAAGTATTCTAGTTTAAGTAACAAACGATTCTGAGGTTGCGCATGAGGGCGCTTTTCAAAATGGCCGCCAAAATGGGTAAAGTTTCATATATTGTCATATATGAACCAACATGTATGATCAGAGTACAGTTTTAACAATGGGATGTATGTGTTAGACCACTAGAAACTCAAATCTAGTATTTTTGCTTTGTTAACATACTATAAAAACAAAATGGCCGCCAAATTAATGGCCAAAACTGGTCAAAAGTGGTCAAAATTCCATAAAATAGCATAATATCAACCGAAATGTATAATAAAAATATAATTTTAATGATGGGATGTATGTGTTAGACCACAAGTAACTTATATCCAGTATCTGTGCTCTGTTAAAATAGTTCAAAATCCAAAATGGCCCCCAAAATGGTTCCAGAAGTGGCTGCAAAATTGTCAAATTCCATAGAAATGGGATAATATCAACCTAAGTGTATGATGAAAATATAGTTTTAATGACGGGATGTATGTATTAGACCACTAGTAACTCATATCTAGTATTTTTGCTGCTTTGTTAACATACTTAGACATCCAAAATGGCCCCAAAATGGGTCCTAAATTGACTGAACAAATTGTTGAAATTCCATAAAGTGGTATAATATCAACCAAAATGTATGAAAAAAGTATGAAAGTATAGTTTTAACATTGGGATGTATGTATTAGAACACTAGTAACTCATATCTAGTACTTTTGCTGCTTTGTTAACATATTTAGAAATCCAAAATGGCCCCCAAAATGGGTCCCAAATTGACTGAACAAATTGTTGAAATTCCATAAGTGGTATAATATCAACCAAAATGTATGATAAAAGTATGAAAGTATAGTTTTAACATTGGGATGTATGTATTAGAACACTAGTAACTCATATCTAGTATTTTTGCTGCTTTGTTAACATATTTAGAAATCCAAAATGGCCCCCAAAATGGGTCCCAAATTGACTGAACAAATTGTTGAAATTCCATAAATGGTATAATATCAACCAAAATGAATGATAAAAGTATGAAAGTATAGTTTTAACATTGGGATGTATGTATTAGAACACTAGTAACTCATATCTAGTACTTTTGCTGCTTTGTTAACATATTTAGAAATCCAAAATGGCCCCCAAAATGGGTCCCAAATTGACTGAACAAATTGTTGAAATTCCACACAGTGGTATAATATCAACCAAAATGTATGATAAAAGTATGAAAGTATAGTTTTAACATTGGGATGTATGTATTAGAACACTAGTAACTCATATCTAGTATTTTTGCTGCTTTGTTAACATACTTAGAAATCCAAAATGGCCCCCAAAATGGTTCCCAAATTGACTGAACAAATTGTTGAAATTCCATAAAGTGGTATAATATCAACCAAAATGTATGATAAAAGTATGAAAGTATAGTTTTAACATTGGGATGTATGTATTAGAACTTCTTGGACCAATTACGGTGCAAAACCGGCTGATAAAATGTAAACATTCACAAACTGAACATATAATATCTCTGTGATGCGTTATTTCGCCAAAATGAAGAAAGCTTATTCATCAATGCCTTACAACAACAAGTACTTGACAGCGTGTAAATGAAACCTAAATGGCGTATTTTAACCACAAATACTCTGATCAATGAACATAACAGGCAACCCGGAATGACTCTGCAACTCATGCAATCTCTAGATATCATTTTAAACGTACCTCGTTCATAAATTTCCAAAGAAATTAAGAGATTTTAACTTTGATATTTCATCACGATAGTCCAGTTGATTTTTTACGTTGATTTTACGATCTGGCGAGATAGCGTTTAAGGGCACCTGATACCAAAAAGATCGTCAACATAAAAAAAATAAATATCATCCCATGACAATAGGTATGCTGTCACCTTTAATTCAATCAAATGGCCCACAAAAGTACAGGTTGGTCAGAAATCGACATATAGTTAAGTATCCCGCTTAAGTGACATTTTTTAGATTTTTCCTTTAATCTTGGCAGCCATTTTGAAAGGCGCCCTCAACTTTCACCTCTTAATACCCTCATAGTATTGACTGAAATTAATCAGTCATGTTGTATTGCCTTCAAAACTAATCAAAAACCCAGTCAAAAACACCTTTTAAGTTACTTAAATATGTTTCTATTATGGTTTTATATGATTTTGGCGGCCATTTTGAAAAAAGCGCCCCCACGCGTTCACCCACCAGTGGGAATTTTGCAGACAAGCAGATTCTGATACCTCTATGGGTAAGGTTTATGAAAATTGTTGTCTCCCAAAATCCCACGGGGGGGGGGGGGGGGGGGTAAGGGGGGTGTGGCATAGCCCATAGTATAATATATTTATTACGCAACATCAAGAAATCTCACCATGGTAGGCATGTACTCTCAAATATTGCGGGGTGTTCGGATCTGCATCCACGTTCCTTTCTTCTGCCCACGAATCCCATGCTTTCACGGCCCACCGTGTTTTGTTTTTTGTATTCGCAGGGACCCGACTAGCTAATAGTTTAGTAACATCATCATCAGACATGTGCGTGTGGCGAGCCATTCTGCTACAGTGATCTTTTTCAATTTTCAGTCATGTCTCCAAGTCCTTTCTACCTATAAACTTTTGTGACCCTAGTCCAAATGTTTATCATCAGTCATCGCCAGTACTATTCTCCCTTCCATCTCTTCATCATAGCATGCATCATATGCCCTGTCTCAGAAACTCTTATTATTTGATGTGTCTTATAATTAGCTTGCTTTCAAACCCAAACTATATCAGTCAACAATCCATCTTTTATACACTCGGCAAAAGAAGTTCTTGGACACTTAAATTAAATTAATATTTAATAGAATATATATAATTATATATATGATTATATATATATAATTGTATATCAAAATAAGCAGAAAGTAATCCTCTAACAGCTTAACATGGAATTTAGTCATGATCACTCATGCATGGCAGATCCCATTCACTTGACAATGGCAAGAAGATTGCAACAAATTGGATAATCCCTCCATTCAAATGACTGTAAATGCTCATTTTTTGCAATTTCCTTTTACGCACCTACCATTGCTTAATGAATGTGCTCAGCCATGCATGAATGCATACATCTTAATTTCATACAGACAAGATAGAGAATTATTGTCTGCTTATTTTGACATGCAATTGTTTAATTTATATTAAATATTTATGTGAAATATTTGAACTTCAATGAGTGTCCAAGAACTTCTTTTGCCGAGTGTATATTCATTCCCTTCAACTCTGTTTGGAAGTAATACCACACCAACAATATCTCACATTCAGACAACATTCACCATTGAATATGACCGCTTAAGTATTTTGACTTTCTAAGGTCATGGTTATACTATACCCCAACTACTTGAATCTATTCACACACCAATTAGGTTTCAATTAAACCTTAACTTGTCATGCTTGTTGATATTACCAAAAACTGATTTATTCTGCAATTCCCCAAGTGTATTTTCAAACTGCATCCCTTGGTAATGACCACCTAATGTCAGGGTTAATGCTTCCTAAACTTTGTTTATACACATATGTCAACGCTTACATCTTTCACATTCATTGCCTTCATATACCATTTTCCCTACCTTCTTAAGCTGATAAGGTCTGGGTGTATGAAGAGCTTACACAGGTCTATGTGCTACAATGAAGATAGTAAGATATTTTAAGGTAGTTTATCAATACGTTCATCTTATGAAAATAGTAAGATAGTTTTAGGTAGTTTATCAATACGTTCATCTTATGAAAATAGTAAGATAGTTTAGGTAGTTTATCAATACGTTTCATCTTATGAATATAGCAAGATATGATAAGGTAGTTTATCAATACGTTTCATCTTATGAAGATAGTAAGATATTTCAAGGTAGTTTATCAATACGTTCATCTTATGAAGATAGTAACATATGTTAAGGTAGTTTATCAATACGTTCATCTTATGAAGATAGTAAGATATTTTCAGGTAGTTTATCAATACGGTCATCTTATGAAGATAGTAAGAAGTGTTAAAATAGTTTATCAATACGTTCATCTTATGAAGATAGTAAGATATGTGAGGTAGTTTATCAATACGTTCATCTTATAGAGATAGTAAGATATGTTAAGGTAGTTAATCAATACGTTTCATCTTATGAAGATAGTAAGATATGTTAAGGTAGTTAATCAAAACGTTTCATCTTATAAAGATGTAAGATATTTTAAGGTAGTTTATCAATACGTTCATCTTATGAAGATAGTAACATATGTTAAGGTAGTTAATCAATACGTTTCATCTTATAAAGATGTAAGATATTTTAAGGTAGTTTATCAATACGTTCATCTTATGAAGATAGTAACATATGTTAAGGTAGTTTATCAATACGTTCATCTTATGTAGATAGTAAGATATGTTAAGGTAGTTTATCAATACATTCATCTTATGAAGATAGTAAGATATTTCAAGGTAGTTTATCAATACGTTCATCTTATGAAGATAGTAACATATGTTAAGGTAGTTTATCAATACGTTCATCTTATGAAGATAGTAAGATATTTTCAGGTAGTTTATCAATACGGTCATCTTATGAAGATAGTAAGAAGTGTTAAGATAGTTTATCAATACGTTCATCTTATGAAAATAGTAAGATAGTTTTAGGTAGTTTATCAATACGTTCATCTTATGAAGATAGTAAGATATGTTAAGGTAGTTAATCAATACGTTTCATCTTATAAAGATGTAAGATATTTTAAGGTAGTTTATCAATACGTTCATCTTATGAAAATAGTAAGATAGTTTTAGGTAGTTTATCAATACGTTCATCTTATGAAGATAGTAAGATATGTTAAGGTAGTTAATCAATACGTTTCATCTTATAAAGATGTAAGATATTTTAAGGTAGTTTATCAATACGTTCATCTTATGAAGATAGTAACATATGTTAAGGTAGTTTATCAATACGTTCATCTTATGTAGATAGTAAGATATTTTAAGGTAGTTTATCATTATATACGTTCATCTTATGCAATAGTATTTAGTAGTAAGATATGTGAGGTAGTTTATCAATACGTTCATCTTATGAAATAGTAGTAAGATACGGGTACTGAGTTACACGACAGCTTTTATTCTGCTATATACCATGTCTGCTGGTTCAACGAGCACATTACTAATACACAGAAAAGGGCTCGGTACTTTTCCACTTCTCATTTCACTCGTTTGTGAAAATTTGAGACCGGCTCTTTCGCAGTTGCTTAAGTAATTAGGTGAAAATCGAAGGTCCGGAACGGTTTGATGCTTTACCTCTTAGACATTTATGAGGGGAAGATGCGCGCCAAACTAGGACAGGAAACGCCAGGCGCCCAGAACCAACCAGCGATCGGAACTCGCCACATTTGCAAAGACGTTTTGATAGCAGTCAAAAATCGTTACTCATTCACTAAAAAGTGTTTCGCTATGTTCGAGCGGGCGGGCTAGGCCCGGGCGGGCGCAATGTAGTCTGCTGTGTTTCGGTTTCGCTAACCAACAACGTTGTTCTGAAATTATCGGTTACATTTTACCGCTGTACAGCGATGATCGATATAGTGTATGTTTATACAGGGGAAATACAGGGTAACCCAAAATGTGATACTAATGGCAGGTCTGAAATCGCCCCTTCTGTGTGTGTACTGATTTCATGGTCATACCCTTTAGAAATAGTGCAAATTTCACCGCCGTCTGTTTCTTTTATAAAGGTTCTAAGTTAGACATATTATTTCATTTACATAGTAATCCTGAAGCCCGTCATGTGCAAATGTCGACTACATCCCCGAGACTTGACATACCAAATTATCTCTCTCATCGGTGCATGCCCGGGGATGTGTGCTGAAATCCACACGCCGTGTTCAAAAAAATCTAGTTAGCGGGTTAGGCTACTTTGAGCGTTTCGGATGGGTTGAAAGAGCCATCACACAGGGGTTGAATAGACAGGTGTGAAAGTGGGGAGAGGGCGTAAAGTATGTCGATATGGCCACCTTGTTAATGGAGTGCGTCGTCATAGGAGGTTCAAGGAGTAAGCTTAGAGAATGCATGCTGTTTAGAACAGAAAAGGCGGGATTATTTTAGGAGCAGGCAGGGTTACGTTTCGAGCCAAACCGTGCCATTTGGTGCCCACTCAGTATACTCTCAAATTCAATCTGAGTACATCAAGTCTGACGATAGTATATGGGATCTAAAAACCTGCTCGATGAGGGCCAGTAAAAAATAAAAAGTTGTATCTTGTTCTCTCATACTCCATTTGTGGATCGTGAATGATGTTTTATCTTTAATTTTTTTAATGTGACTATGTCCACACATTGCAGTAGTGTTACCATGGTAAGAGAAGGAGGAGCAAAAATCCCTATAAACGATCTTTATCAGTGGAAAATTGTGCTGCTTAATTCGTCTATTTAACCTCTCAACGGGAAAACCACAATACTAATGTAATATTAAAAGCCAAGGCCCATAAAATCGAGATTTTGCACCTTTTGCATGCGATGCTCTGATAAATTGATTGCTCGTTACCCTCCTGCCGTATTGTTTTTTGTGAAGTGTGTTTTTGTTGTTTACTTATGTAAAAGCGCTTCTTATTTTGGAAAATGCTGAAAACCCCTTCAATTTTCCTATAAGAAGCACGGGCGAGAAACTATTTGATTATTTGTCTATATGTGCCTATATTTGATGTCGATACTACTCTATAGCTATATATACTACATACACCAGGCGTGGATCTCTTTGATTGAATTTCGCATTTTGCCAGCCGTACTATTGATTTCTTCTTGTTGTAGTTGAAATTCGATGTTGAATCACTTCATTAGGACCTCAAAATTGTTTGCTCAATGCGAAACCCACAGTACAGCTGCGCATATGCAGACGGGAGGGTCATATTATGTACCAAAAAAGGACATCTATATCGAGGATAGTCATTCATTTTTCTTGTTCTTCATCATATTGTCTTTATTGTTTTCTCGTAGATTGTTCTGATTATGACAGAGAGATGAAAATTGATATGAAAAACTTATGACGTGTAAAATAATATCATATTCTATCGTACTTTGTTATAGGTCAACTTTATGCTACACATTATCACTATTATAGAACAGCATGGTTTATTGAAGTAATAGGGGCATTCAAAAACAGTGCTCTATAGCTATAGATCCACTTCCCGACTACTGAGAAGATGATGAAGTATTCAAGTTTCTGTTCTATTATATTGAACTCGTTAAATACTCGACTTCAACAGGGTAGTCGCGTCACGACTGTTATCTATATGCCGGAGTGACATTAGTTATTAAGTTTGTCTTACTTGTTCAATTTCGCTCTTAATCAGGTGCACATTCGGCACCCCTTGATAAAGCGCGCTGTTTGTTACGAAGGTCAATCGTGATTGATATTTGAACATATTATATTACATGTACATTAATTTAATTTAATACAGGTGATTCTGGTGCCCGTACAACGCGAATGTCTTATTGGAAAGAAGGCCTACAAAACGAAGGCCATACTTTACCAGCTTTCTGAAGTTCGGTTTGTCATCGGTTGCTGCAGCTGGAGTTCAATCGACATAATACGAAATCGATACTGCATGATTGGTTGCAAGACCTTCTGATTCATCTACGGTCATATGTTGCTCAAGAGACATTTCTATATAGGTGTTTAGGCCTGATAGTTAAGATCGCTATAGAATCCTGATTTCAGTATCATTACAGTTTGATTTTACTTAACATCATTATCGACATAAGTTTATAATCAAATATCACAAGGGCATTACGGATAATTCAAATGATGGTTAAGGACGGGTTCTGGCGTCACGTTATAGATTTAGCCATATCGTTTCTGATTGTCACATTGTCTGATTTCGTTTTAGTAATGTAAACGCGTCTCTACGTCTGAGTTACAGACCTATCATGAAATGTCATAAACAGATCACACTTTTAAAGCACTAATTACTGTGCATTAGATATTAATTAATACCTCAAATAATCAATGCCAGTGGATAGTATCCTTATAGGTACGATTATGGACGTCGGTGGTTAATAGCTAATTGCACAGTGCATTATTATTGCTATACCACTTAAATCATATCGATTCGAGAATGTTGGTTAATGCTAAAAAGCATTATCATTACATTAGTACCGTGCTATGACAGGGGAATGGGGGTATAATTTGACACTTCGACTATAGCAAGAAAGCGGGGTAATTGTGGGAGTGGGGTGTGTGCGAGTATAATGATGGGAAACAGTAAATTGATGATGGTATCAAATGTTGCAAGTAATCATGTTAGTCACGCGGGGGCGACCAGATGAACAAGCCTGATGGGGGACCATAATGATTTTATAGTTTATGTCACACTTTGATGAAGTGATAGACAGCTAGCTATTATATATAGCATTGCACTACGTTACAGAGTGTTTGAAGCGGTGTGTTCGACTGAATGTTGGTTATTGATTTGGTTTTAAAGGTTTTATAGAGAAGTTGATTTGTTGTCAGCTCTTTAGAACCATAGACTATAGTTTTTGTGCTCTTATTACCTGCCATGATGTGACGAAATATGATGATATATCAACTTGAAGTCCGCTAAGAATGCAGTTAAGTACATGGCGTTGCTAATATTTGAAAGTATTTAGAGGTCTCGAAATTGATAACTTGCTGACTAAAGTTATCAGATAAACACGCGCGCTTAACATGGTCTACACTCTTGGTGTTTTTTTGGGTTTTTTTGGTTGTTTTTTTTTGGCGGGGGGGGGGGGGGGGGGGTTGGGAGGCCTCACTTGACGTAAAAATGATGTTTTTAAAATCTCAAATCAAAGCGGTTGAATTTTGAATACATTATAATCCATTTTGCACTTGTGTACGTTTTGCCTCTTTTATACTGCTAGTATGTCGTCAGATCCCGATTTCTTGACTGGAAGAGCGCCCCCTGGCATCACCACTGGCCAAATAACACTACAGGGAGACACATATTAGGCATAGGTTTTATCTTTATATCGCAGTTTTATACAGCAATAATATGAATATTACTAGCGGGTACCCGCGCTAAGCGCGGGTCCTCGCTAGCTTGATAACAACTAATCTTAAGCTCAGAATTAATTCAGTATCACATTTTTCTGCAAAAGAAGTGTCGTAGTCGTAGTGTTGACATAACATATTTTTGCCAAAGTGCTTAGGTTTGCTGAAGACCATAAAATCGTGAAAAAAAAAAGTTTTTAAAAAACACAATTTCACAAACTCATAAACGAAACAAAATATCGATCCCGTAGTAAGCCTTATAACTTCCCCCACTCCCGTAAATATAGTATTTTCCCATACGATTCCTCACCTATCCCCCTAATATTGAAACAGCAATTTCCGCCATACCCAGTTCTAATCTGTGTCTACACATCCGGCATCTCATTTTCGCGCGCCCATTGTATGCGCGGCCGCATAGCAAAACCAAATTTCACGAAATCTAACCCAAATTTAAAAAAATCACATATAAACTGGTTCGTCATTGGACCCTTAGGCCTACGGACTTGCACAGCGAATTTGAAGGCAATCGAAGGTGTGGGCAGGGGAGAACATCTTCGTACAACATTTGGCAAGTCACGCTTATACGCTTGGATTACCTTTGTGCGCGGATAGATAAAAACCGAATATTTCTCGCCAATTTGGAACTTATTGAACTCTACTCGGATCCAATTTTGTTTTTTTACCTGTTCAACATTTTCCCACCACTGAACGTTAAATGGTTTTATGATCGTTTCCGATTTCATAATTATATGTGTTTTGGATGATTGACATGACGGATTATAACACTAAGATTATAGGTTTTAATTGGTCACTAATTAACGCTAATTAGAAATGTTATGTAAGTTGTGATCTAGGTGGATCATGTGAAGATAAAGAGAGAAATGTGACTTCATCGCAGATTATGTTTTATATCGTATGATTTGTCAATAATAATGATAATAATAATAATAATAATAATAATAATAATAATAATAATAATAATAACACTAATAATAATGCATTTATAATATGTGACTTCATCGCAGATTATGTTATATATCGTATGATTTGTCAATAATAATAATAATAATAATAATAATAATAATAATAATAATAATAATAATAATAATAATAACACTAATAATAATGCATTTATAATGCGCCATCTATCTAGACAACCTATTCCGAGACGCAAACATTAAAACAAATATAAACAAACAATTAAAATATAAACAAATCATAAGCAATCTAAAACAGATGAGTTTTTAAAGTCTTTTTAAAAACCATCAAGTGAATCACAAAATCGAAGATCTGAAGGAAGTGAGTTCCACAGTGTAGGAGGTGCACAAGCATAAGGCCCCGGTCGCCATATGAAGAATATGTCTGAATAACAGTAACACGCTTAGTTTTGAAAATGAAATAATCCTGTTTGGTGTTTGTATTTTCTGTTGGTTGGATTTTGTTAAATATGTCAAATGCTGTAACATATATTTTATGAATTTCCTTATTTACAGGAGAACTCAGTCTTTAAAGGTCAGAAGTGAGACCAGATTACAATCTCTAAACCTTTATCAGCACTGAATACCTGAATGTCAAGGTTTCAAGCAATTTAGTTGCATTGGCGTTACTTGCATGCACATTTGTCAGTTCTAAATCTTTACCTTATACCTAACACATCCCTACCCTCCTTTATATGATTTTCCAGGAAACATTTGCCCCTGAAAGCTATTTAGCCCATAGGACCTCATCTCTCCAAAATCCATTTTGTGGTCTGGACGATACAGATGACGTTATCAAATAACGGTCTTTTCAGCTCGTACGTTTTGATAATCAGTAAATCGAATTTCCTTCGAAATCAACATGAACAAAAAATATGGCACGAAAATGACTAACATCAGACTATGTGATCATATAAGGATAGCGGCACAATCGGAGGGAGCATAATTAGGGAGTTTATTTCAATATACTACTTAAGTACGCATGTCACCAAAGCCCCATCACTCCCATAATCAAGAGGGATAAGACTCAGACACGTGGAGGCGGCTCTCCATGTCTGAAAATGATCCTCTATTCAGGCAAAACAGCGGTTGTTCCTAAACCCCCTTAAAAAGAACCCAGCAGGGGTGTTTGAACCAAAAGATATGTTCACCTGCACCATAAGTCGACGAGGGCCACTCAAATTAAAAGGAAAAGTCTTTTATACACCTATCATGCCAGTCAATAGCGGTGATAATGACTTCCCTCCCATCCACTTCCTAACGCAACACCGAGTAAACTACATAATGCGTTTAAGGTGTTGTGTTTATATTTAAGGGGATAGTGTTAATGAGCTGGCGTCCGTTTTGTAGCTCAAGTGTGTATGTAAAGCTACATATTACGATTTAAGCACATTATATTGCTCTTGTCTATAACCAGAAAAAAGCCCAGCCGTCAATCAATTGCGGTAGGTTTTCAGGGCATCAATTAGACATTGTTCGCTTTTTAATTTGACATATAACTCTGTCTAGCAGAAAATTGCCCATACCCTATAACTATGCTCTACACGTTCGTTCGGCCTTTCACCCCTCGAGCTCGAAACGGTGGATTTTTGACACATTTGCTCTATTATGCGAAAAATACGTTGAACTTTTTGAACAACAGAAATCGTACGAGCGTGGCTAGTATTCGACATGTTCAATGGTTGGGTCAAAGTTATAGCCTATATCCGATATTCGCCAATAATAGATTAGCCCACAGTAGTATTGCAGATTGAAAGTCACACAAACTCGTTTCATTCCATATATATTATATAGGGTCTAGATTCTAGAAAGTGCAAAGTTGCCAACACGGGCATTTTACTTTTGAGTGAAGATAGCTTATGAAACCACACTGTTGCACTTTTACTCTTTCTTGAAAGGACCTACTTTTGTCCTTCATTATTTTTTAGACTTCTTTATCGAATGATTGCTGTGACGTAAACATATTCCATTTCATTTCATCGAGACAGTGAAGTCATCATGCAGATCACGCGCGCCTGTGCACTATCATACTTGCGCGTGCTGCGCCTGTATCACTATCATTGTGTATGTATACGCTTTGTGTGAAGAAACGCGCAGGTTCAAACAAAACAATGTAGACTATAATTATAGAGACGCCACTTCGCAGACAATAAAAAATAGGCGTTCAAGTCGAAAAAAGAGGATTTTATTTGATTTGTCACGACTCAGCTATTTTAGAACCGAATAAAATAGTGTTGGCTGTTTTGAAAAGGTAACTAACTGTACTTTCCAAATACGTAAAAATAATGTGCATATGATCAATAAAAGCCGAAAATTGAGGGGTCTTTACGGGTATGGTTTTGTAGACACCCTGTAGATAGATGAGACCGATCCGTATATATATTAGCATTTGTATGTGTTCAGAATGTATTCAGGTTCATAATATCAACGTGTATTCACGCCAATCTAGTCAAAATGTAACCACAAACAACGCTGACGAGAGGAATAACACCTACACGTGTTCTGTGCTTATTGGGAATTAATCATAATTACAAATAAAAGACTTTTACTTTGATTAGATCACATTTAATTTGCTCAATTTGTATTGGTAAATCAACGATTATTTTGTGTATGCACTATTACATTGTATTATAGGCCTATGTCCAATTCAGTAAGTTAATTTGATTAATGAAGTGATCTATATAAATCTGCATTAATCTGTTAATAGATAAAAGCAATTTCAGAAGCGTTTTTGTCTGATATTTAAAAAAGAGCTAACGATAAAAGTGACAAAAAACAATTTTGGTGTCAATATACTTGCGGGTTGACGTCTACATAAGTGCATGCAAATATACACAATGAACCACATTTTACCCTATAGGGAAATTGTGATTTTTCCTGCAATGATAGCCCATTGTCTGTGTTCTGGAGCTCTGAACTTTTCTTTTTTGGTTGTCAACATTTTGGGGTTTTCTTTTTCATACACAAAAAGTACGAAACCTTCAGGAAACTGACGGGGGTCCGGTAGTGTGAATACAAACCACGGCGTTCGCTGCGACACCCGATCTGCATTTAAAAATCAAGGCATTTTCCAACAACCCCACTCGACAACAATTGGCAATACATGCTCCGCAGATTAGCGTCAAGTCTCACAACAAATTATTAGGTAAACGCGGGAAGTTCAATGTTTATCCAAAAGCTATATGGCCCAATACAGAGTTTTGTGTAAGAACCGGAAGCGAGCAAGGCGAGCAACAAAAGACCACACGGTTATCAATGGTCTGTGGTGTGGAGCAGTATACTGATCATCTCGAAACCAGGTCAAGACAGGCCCATGCTCTTGGCGAACAAAACAAGAAGATCAAAAACACATCCATGTCTTAGCGTCCGTTCAATCTTTCCTAATTAAAGCTTCAAATTACATCACGGGCCGTTATGAAGGGCTTTTGTCTAATCAAAACAGCCAATAATACTCCCACCATGCTTTAAACATAAGTGAGCCTCTGGGAGTGAGATCATTTCAATCCATCCTCATTTTGAACAAGTTGAAGCCCAATATCATATCAGTTATATATAGTACATTGACATATTGATTATTTTAGGCTGACACCGAAACTAAATATTTGAAAGAGAAAGGTTTCGAACTAACTCAAACTGATCAAACTCAAGAGAAAAACACACATCACTGATCCAAACTCAATCGCAAACATATCACGTTCAAACTATTATACAAACACAAATTCTTTCTTAAACTTACACCGACATTTAAGAATAAAGACACATAATTCTTTTGTGAAACTCAAGTTATCTCAACAAATTGAACATCAAAATCAAAACTAAAACTAAAACTAAAACTAAACTTATCAAGCTCAAAGTTTTTTACAATTCTCTGGAAAATAAGGACCATCATTACATTATAAACATTTTTTATTCGAGAGGCACATACAAATGTTGCATTTAAAAGGTACAATTTTCATGATAAAAAGCCTTTTTATGTAATTAAATAGTTCAATGGTTTAATAATAACATGATGCCACTTCTACCGTCCAATCTCTGTGGCGTGCTACTGTGATCCTGTTGTTTATAAACGGGAAACACGGGTTCGATTCCCGAGCTTTCCTTATTTTTTCATTTATTTTCAAAACATGATGGTGACTTTAATGAAACCATTCATGTCAATTTCTACGAACTACAATATGATGGCCCAGGTATTGACATACTTTAGTATTTATTTATTATTAATCAATTGATTTATTAAATGTGTAGGTTATGTGTTATTATTTTGTATTCAGTTTTATTATGTACTAGCGGGACGCCCGTTCTTCGAACGGGCTCCCGCTAGTAAGTAGCGCCTACCAGACAGAACCCCGGTGAAATAACACATAAGTAGCAATACGAACATTTGTCGCGAAATTGGTACGAATACGTTTTGAGTTAAAATATAATGCATAGGCCTATTTCCTTACCTGAAATTGTCCCGTCATTACCCCATATCACATACATATCGCCCCGGCCTGCTGCCCCCGGCCCGCCGCCCCACACCGTTTATTTATCTCAACACCCAATGCCTAAACCTTAACCATCTCCCCAAGCTGTATCCCCTGCTTTATACATTTAACCACACTATTTTCTTCCACCTCGTGACCCTCCCTGTTAGTGTTACGCAATTTAGTATCACATTACTTCATTTCATTAACCCACTGCATCCCAAACCTTATTACTTCATGGCCTCCCCTCGCCCCGCCCGCCCCGTGCTTATCTAAACCTTCAAGGCCTAAATTAACCAACTCCCGTAGCGTTCTTCAGTAACCCCCTGCCTCCAAAACCTCATTACTTCATGACCTCCCCTCGTCCTCGCCCGCCCTCCCTGCCGTCCCTCGCCCGACGTCCCCGCCCCTACCGCCGTCCCCGCCCCTACCGCCGTCCCCGCCCCTACCGCCGTCCCCGCCCCTACCGCCGTCCCCGCCCCTACCGCCGTCCCCGCCCCTACCGCCGTCCCCGCCCCTACCGCCGTTCCCGCCCCTACCGCCGTTCCCGCCCGCCCCGTGCTTATCACCTTCATCCCCTAAATTAATCAACTCCCGTAGCGCAGCGTATTTCTCCAATATTTGTCCGCCCGCTTGTGTAGGGGTGCATGGGTGTAGTGCGTGTGAGCGTTTATTTTGCATAGCGCACTACGACGCGTTATGTGTTAGGCGCCGAATGCATGGTTGCAGTACGCATGAAGATAAACAAAACAAACACGGCCCGTATCCATGGATTTTCATGGTTTTTTACTCATATCTCGGTCAATTCTGTACGGTTTTCAGCCATTTATAGCTTATAACACTCACATTATAATTATCTTTTATCAGTGCAAAGTTCACGGCGTTTAGTTGCAAACTGAGAGAGCCTTTTATGGATACATACATACATACATACATACATACTCTCAACATAAGACAAATTATAGTAAGACTAGCGGAACGCCCGTCCTTCGGACGGGCTCTCCCGCTAGGGAGTAGGGCCTACCAGATAGAACACCTACAAAATGAAACAACACATAAGTGTTAGAAAATTTATAACAATACACATAGGAATAGAACAATATTTAATTTTGTTTTAAATCAAAAGGTTTTGTTTTAGGGCCTAATTCAAAAGTGTTCATATTTCAATTAAAAAATAAAAAAGATCCCCCGCCCGGCCACGCGCCCGTGGCATATTTCAACACCAAGGCCTAAACCTTAACCATCTCCCGTACCCCATCCCCATTCATCACTCCCCCGCCCTGCCCCCGCCCCGCCGCCCAGTGGCATATCCGTTAGGCAATTTAGCATCAAATTTCTCCATTAACCCCCTGCCTCCCAAACCACATCATATCACTACACACAAACCCCATTCGTCACCGCCCCCGCCCGTCCCGCCCGTGGCATATCTCAACCCCCAAGGCCTACAGTTCCATCACTTGGCCTAAATTAACCAACTCCCGTAAAGCGTTCTTCAGTAACCGCCTGCCTCCCAAACCTCAATTCTTCATGGTCTCCCTCTCCCCGCCCGCCCTCCCCTCCCATCCCTCATCCGCCGTCCCCGCCCCTACCGCCGTTCCCGCCCGCCCCGTGCTTAATACACCTTCAAGGCCTAAATTAATCAACTCCAGTAGCGCAGCGTATTTCTCCATATTTGTCCGCCCGCGCTTGTAGTGCGTGTGAGCGTTTATTTTACATGGCGCACTACGCCGCGTTATGCGTTAGGCGCCGAATGCATGGTTGCAGTACGCATGAAGATAAACAAAACAAACACGGACCGTATCCATGGATTTTCATGGTTTTTTACTCATATCTCGGTCAATTCTGTACGGTTTTCAGCCATTTATAGCTTATAACACTCACATTATAATCATCTTTTATCAGTGCAAAGTTCACGGTGTTTAGTTACAAACTGAGAGAGCCTTTTATGGATACATACATACTTACACCATAAGACAAATTATAGTATGATTTATTAATTAACTAGCGTGACGCCCGTCCTTCGGACGGGCTCTCCCGCTAAAAGTGTTGGAAAATTTATAACGAAACACATATTAGAAATAGAACAATATCTAAAACATTTTTGTTTTAAATCAAAAGGTTTTGTAGTAGGATTAATTCAAAAGTTTTCAAATTTCAATTAAAAAAAAACCCCGCCCGCCCACGCCCGTGGCATATTTCAACTCCCAAGGCCTAAACCTTAACCATCTCCCGTACCCCACCCGTCACTCCCCGCCCCCGCCCCGTGGCATATCCGTTACGCGATTTAGCATCACATTTCTTCATTAACCCCCTGTCTCCCAAACCACATTACCATGATTACATCATAACACACAACCCCCATTCGTCACCGCCCCCGCCCGCCCCGCCCCGTGACATATCTCAACCCTAAGGCCCAAAGTTCCACGCCCCGCGGCTTATCTCAACGCCAAGGTCTAACCTTAACCATCCCCCGTAGCGCGGCGTATTTCTCCAATATTTGTTCGCCCGCGTGTCACATACAGTATCAAATCCCACATCTGACACCATCGTTACGCAATTTAATAATACATTTCTTTATTAACCCCATCTCAAACCACATAACATAACCTACATGTAGGCACTAAGGGGATCATTACACACAACCCCTAACCGTCACCGCCCCGCCCCCGCCCCGTGGCTTATGCAACCAAGGCCTAAACCGAAACCAACTCCCGTGGCGCAGCGTATTTGCCCGCCCGCGTGTGTAGGGGTGCGTGGGTGTAGTGCGTGTGCGCGTTTATTTTGCATGTCGCACAGCTGCGCGCTATGTGTAACGCGCGCCGACTGCATGGTTACAGTGTACGCAGAGAAAAACAAACATGGCCCGTAGAAATTAGTCTCAAAAGCCGGGCTGAAAAGGCCTAAATTGGACATCATTTTGCTCATATCTCGGTCAATTCTGTACGGTTTTCGGCCATTCATAGCTTATAACCCGTCTCAAGACATCATCTATTATCAGTGCAATATTCACGGCTTTGAGACGCAAAATGAGAAAGCCTTTTCAGGATACATACATACATACATACACACATACATACATACAACATACGGCGAATTATAGTAAGACTAGCGGCACGCCCGTCCTGCGGACGGGCTCTCCCGCTAGGGAGTAGGGCCTACCAGATAGACACCTACAAAAATAAAGTGTTGAAAATTTATAACGAAACACATAGGAATAGAACAATATTTAAAACATTTTTGTTTTAAATCAAAAGGTTTTGTAGCCTAATTCAAAAGTTTTTAAATTTAAATTTTAAAAAAAAATTGAAAATTACCCCCCGCCCGCACACGCCCCGTGGCATATTTCAACACCAAGGCCTAAACTTTAACCATCTCCCGTACCCCACCCGTCCCTCCCCCTCCCTGTCCCCTCCCGGCCCGCCCCCGTCCAGTGGCATATCCGTTACGCAATTTAGCATCACATTTTTTCATTAACCCCCTGTCTCCCACACCACATTACATCATTACACACAACCCCCGTTCGTCACCGCCCCCGCCCGCCCCGCCCCGTGGCATATCTCAACCCCAAGGCCAAAAGTTCCCCGCCCCGCTACTTATCTCAACGCCAAGGCCTAACCTTAACCATCTCCCGTAGCGCGGCGTATTTCTCCAATATTTGTCCGCCCGCGTGTCACATACAGTCCCACATCTGACACCATCGTTACGCAATTTAATAATAGGCCTACATTTCTTTATTAATAACCCCATCCCAAACTACATAACCATAACATAACCTAGGCCCTAAAGGGATCATTACACACAACCCCTAACCGCCCCGCCCCCGCCCCGTGGCTTATGCAACCCCAAGGCCTAAACCGAAACCAACTCCCGTGGCGCAGCGTATTTCTCCAATATTTAATATTTGCCCGCCCGCGTGTGTAGGGGTGCGTGGGTGTAGTGCGTGTGCGCGTTTATTTTGCATGGCGCACTGCTGCGCGCTATGTGTAACGCGCGCCGACTGCATGGTTACAGTGTACGCAGAGAAAAACAAACATGAAATAGTCTTAAAAGCCGGGCTGAAAAGGCCCTAAATTGCCATAATTTTGCTCATATCTCGGTCAATTCTGTACGGTTTTCGGCCATTTATAGCTTATAACCCGTGTCCGGTCATTATCTAGTATCAGTGAAATATTCACGGCTTTAAAATGCAAAATGAGAAAGCCTTTTCAGGATACACACATACATACATACATACATACATACATACATACACACATACATACAACATACGGTGAATTATAGTAAGATTTATAATATTTAATTATTCATTCATTCATTTATATAAATAGGCATATGTATTTATTGATTTATGTATTCGTTTATTTATTTGATTTTATGTTATTTAATTAATTGATTAATTATTGATTGATTGATTGGTTGGTTGATTGATTGTGTGAAATTATTTCTACAATTTTCTATGCATGATTGTGGATAGATTTAGAATATTTTATTATAAATTGGTCTTAAATGTATCATTGGGTAAATTATACACAAATTGGTAATGAATTGCATGATAGAAATCTTCCATTGATCATCATATCTATGTAATCGTCCATGGGCAGATGGGGCAAATAAGAAATTATCATTTAGTTACAGCATAAACTGTTTAATATGCTTCAACTTACTCTTGGGTCCGGTCAGGTGTAACATTTAGCGTAAATTATTCGTAAGTTACTAGCCTAGTAGCTTACCCGGTTTGGTGCTCTCAACACTTTGGGTTACGCCTCATCAGTTATTACAGATCAACAGAGCAAAATTACCAAAAGTGCATGTTATTGAAATTACGCTCTAATTCAAAAAGTAACATTATGTAAGACAAGGAGACAGTGTTATATTATAGAATACAACTTGGCGATTCAATGTCATAGAAAAAGAAATTGCTTGACCTTATTTGCATATAATTAGCATAATATTATAAAGAAACACATAAAAAAAAAGTTTTTTTGTAATTTCCAGCAAAAACTATACATGCTTTTAACACCAAAGCCACAAAATATGAAGTTCTCATCATTGTCAACAATTTTGTCTGAGACAAAAATCATACATTTATGTAAAAAAGCCAAAATCTGTCTTAATTAAGCTTAATTAATGACCAAACTCGTTGAAATTATTAAGTAGTACTGTGTATCCAAACCAGACTTGCAAGGTATCAAATAAAAGGTAAAAGGACAATGGTCTGAGCAGATAATTAAATATCCCTTTAGTATTCAAAATATTTTCCTCCAAACATTTGGTATATTTTTAAAAACCACAAATGGTGTTTGTGTATTTTTCTCATGAATTAAACATGCTATAAACACTATAATCACAGAGAAAGATGTTTATGGTTAGCCATACAAATCTGTCAAGCCCTTCGTTAACATGTTTGCTGGGTAATTAATTTACGCGCGTAATTAATTAATTAATTATTAGGCGTTAAATGGAATCAATTTGAACCAATTTTTGTGTGGCCAATGAAGTTATGTAAAGTTTCAAATTAATCCTTAAATTATGCTTAATAAAACGGTCAAGCCACAATTCTCAATTTCATTTCTCTTTTTCTGTAATGTTAATCACTACTTTAGATACATTAATTTTGCAACATTTTCTTACAATAACGATGTATTTCATACAACGGCACAACTGTGCACAGACTTGGCAAACGTCTATTCATATTTGTCCAGCCATGCACGCAAATAATAGAAGCAATCTTCAAGGACATGCTCACGCTAAGGGACCAATGTTTTGAAATCCGCGCTACAAGAAACTTGAAATGCCATTCAGCAGTGTGCAGTCAAGGGTTTTAAGCATAATGGTGTATGTTACTTTAGGTGACCGTGTGCTGACATGCAAGCCTGTATACAGGTACGTCATAAAGGCCTGTACTAAGTCTAAAATAGTCAAGGCCATAAAAGCAAGTAGCCAGTAGCTGGTTGGATTAGCGTGTATGGATAATCAAGTATTGGCCAATCCGAAGTCAGGTTTACTAAGAAATGTAACAATGCTGATAATCATACAAAGACAACAAAGAGAACTTTAAAACAAAGCTGTTTTGATTATATATGATACACATACTTAGGATTGCAATTTTCATGGTTGTACAACACTCAGGAGGCACTATATAGTTATAATTCAATATTTGGTAATTTATGCTCTGTTGCACTGTAGCGAGGTAGCGCTATTCTTCAGTTACTCGCGATTGGTGCACTCGGCCGTATACATTTCACGTAGCCTATACTAAACCTTAACTCAACCCAACTCAAACGCAAGTTAAACAAGAGCACAATCTCAACTTAAACGCTAATAACTCAGACTCAAACACAACCGCAACATTATAAACTCAAAACATGCGATGCACAAATACAAACTCAAACTCATTAGGCCTACATTTAAAAACTTATAAAAAAACCTACAAAACTTATCCAAACTTAAAAACCTCATTTTTTCAACTCAGACTTAACGAAAACTCAAGCTTAAAACTCAGACTTAACGAAAACTTAAGCTTAAAACTCAAAGTCAAACTCAGACACACACTCAAGCTCAAACACAACCAAGCAGCAAAGACATCTAAAGGCAGCCTACCACTACACCTACAGCACCTTTGACTTCTGTGTGCCAAACTAACGGGGGCTCATCCCGCTCGCAACAAATCAGCTATGCATACCATGCTACACCTGTTTGCTACCGTGTTCCCCCCTTCCAGCCTTGCCGACTTTAAGTTTGACTTCGGCTTAAATCACCAGTGTATGTGAAACTTTAGAAGAAAGTGGTGATATAGACAGATTGGCAAATATTTTTATTGTCACTTACAAGTTGCCCAACCAACGAATGGAATGTCAAAATTTGCTAAGTGCATGGTCTACCACACTTTAATAAATCACGGCTTTTACCAAATATAACATACACCATTTCAACATAGATCAAGAAACTAAAAACGCATCGCAACGCATCCCATTATATAGCATCGTATCGCATCAGGCTACGATACAGGCTGTTCCAGAATGTTTTATACCGAACAACTTGAATTTGTTTAGCTATGAAATTGCTATTGAAAATGTTTCGGTAAAAACTTCAACATAGGCCTATACTATAAAGCTTTCTTTAGAATTTTATATAAAGAAACCTAACCTAACCTTACCTAACCTAGCCTAACCTAACCTAACCTAACCTTACCTAACCTAACCTAACCTTACCTAACCTAACCTAACCAAACCTAAACCTAACCTAACCTAACTTAACCTGACTTAACCTAACCTAACCTAACCTAACCTAACCTAACCTAACCTAACCTAACCTAACCTAACCTAACCTAACCTAACTTAACCTAACCTAACCTAACCTAACCTAACCTAACCTAACCTAACTTAACCTAACTTAACCTAACCAAAGCAACCAAACCAAACCAAACGCAACGAAACCTAACCAACCGAACAACTTGAATTTGTTTAGCTATGAAATTGCTATTGAAAATGTTTCGGTAAAAACTTCAACATAGGCCTATAAGCTTTCTTTAGAATTTCATATAAAGAAACCTAACTTACCTGTTCTAACCTAACCTAACCTAACCTAACCTAACCTAACCTAACCTAACCTAACCTAACCTAACCTAACCTGACTTAACCTAACCTAACCTAACCTAACCTAACCTAACCTAACCTAACCTAACCTAACCTAACCTAACCTAACCTAACCTAACCTAACCTAACCTAACCTAACCTAACCTAACCTAACCTAACCAAAGCAACCAAACCAAACCAAACCAAACGCAACTAATCAAGATCAAGAAACTAAAAAAGCATCGCAACGCATCCCATTATATATAGCATCGTATCGCATCAGGCTACGATACAGGCTGTTCCAGAATGTTTTATACCGAACAACTTGAATTTGTTTAGCTATAAAATTGCTATTGAAAATGTTTCGGTAAAAACTTCAACATAGGCCTATACTTTAAAGCTTTCTTTAGAATTTCATATAAAGAAACCTAACCTAACCTTACCTAACCTAGCCTAACCTAACCTAACCTAACCTAACCTAACCTAACCTAACCTAACCAAACCTAAACCTAACCTAACCTAACTTAACCTGACTTAACCTAACCTAACCTAACCTAACTTAACCTAACCTATTAACCGAACAACTTGAATTTGTTTAGCTATAAAATTGCTATTGAAAATGTTTCGGTAAAAACTTCAACATAGGCCTATACTATAAAGCTTTCTTTAGAATTTCATATAAAGAAACCTAACCTAACCTTACCTAACCTAGCCTAACCTAACCTTACCTAACCTAACCTAACCTAACCAAACCTAAACCTAACCTAACCTAACTTAACCTGACTTAACCTAACCTAACCTAACCTAACTTAACCTTACCAAAGCAACCAAACCAAACCAAACGCAACGAAACCTAACCTAACCAACCGAACAACTTGAATTTGTTTAGCTATGAAATTGCTATTGAAAATGTTTCGGTAAAAACTTCAACATAGGCCTATACTATAAAGCTTTCTTTAGAATTTCATATAAAGAAACATTACCTAACCTAACCTAACCTAACCTAACCTAACCTAACCTAACCTAACCTAACCTAACCTAACCTTACCTAACCTAACTTAACCTAACCTAACCTAACCTAACCTAACCTAACCTAACCTAACCTAACCTAACCTGACTTAACCTAACTTAACCTAACCTAACCTAACCTAACCTAACCTAACTTAACCAAAGCAACCAAACCAAACCAAACCAAAACCAAACGCAACTAAACCTAACCTAACCAAGCTAAACCAAACCAAATCTTACCTAACCTAACATAACGTAATGTAACCTACCCATACCTAAACCAACCTTACCTAACCAAACCAAATAACCAAACCCCTAACCATACCAAATTAAACCAACATAACTTAACCCAACATAACCTAACACAACACAACCTAACCTAACGTAGCTAACCTACATAGCCTAACTCAACGTAGCCTAACCTAACGCAACCACATTGTATGTCTTTAGGTAGGAAGGATCAAAAAATTTCGTACGGTCACAAAATTTCGCACGGTCACAAATTTTCGTACGGTCACAAAATTTCGCACGGTCACAAAATTTCGCAGTCCAAAAAGCACAACAGTCAACAAATAATGCACATTCCTCAGTGTTTTCGACCTAGGCCCTATATATTTTTTTCGTATGCGAATTTAGCGTCCCGGTAGTTACAATTTAGCGTCCCGGTATTTGGAGCCAGGGGGCAACCTGCCCCCCCCGGTCGGTACGCCACTGATCCAAACTAAACCAAACAAACAACCACACCGCCTAATCAAACCTCATCAAACCAGCATAACCTAACCTAACCTTACTTCACCTTACCGTACCTAACTTCACCTAACATAACCTAAAGTAAAATAACCTAACGCAACCAAACCAAACCAAACGCAATTAAACCAAACCTAACGCAACCAAATTAAGCCAAACCATACCAAAGCCAGACCAAAACTAACCTAACTGTACACCAAACCAAAACTAACCTACTTCACCTCGACTCACCTCACCTCACCTAAACTAACCTCACCTTACCTAACCAATTTGACTGTTGGGCTGTACCGATTCCCTTTCAAAAAAGCAATTTTTAAATACACCCTATGTAAAGAATCATGATACAATCAAATATCTCTGATTTATTAAATTCTCAGCAAACAGTAAAATGTTACGTCGAAGTTTATTATCTGTTTATGATAATCAATGGGCGTAATACAACCGAAAGAGGGCGATATGCATTATAGTCATCAGCAAAGTGCCAACAGAGGAGGGATGACACACCATTATTATCATAACAATAAGAAATAATTAAAGGTAATTAAACGAAGGTTTTGATTCTAGTGCGGTAGGGTGAATTATATCTATACAAAATACATGACATTACTTTAAACTTAGTACATCAGGAATTATTATTTTAAGGTTTCTTATCAATTGTAGCGTAAAATAAGGTCAAAAAGGTGCAATATTAGTTTTCTCGGCACAATGGCTGTATCTTCTCTGCTTAGCCCCCTGTGGTGGCGTACGTCTATGCCAACTGCCTAGAATAAACTCACTAGTACCTATACAGTGTGACGCGAAAGGGTCGAGGCGTGAATGAAAAGGCTGGAGCGTTGATGTTTGGAGAAGCACCTAACACGGCAAAAGTGCCAAGCATCTGATTTACTGTACTTGTACGAGCGTTAAGACCACCGATGACTGCGCTAGCTCAGTGGTTCACCAATTGCTCCAATCCGGCGTAAAGAAATTCATTCGTGCTCAGTGGAGTTGCGTGGCGGCGCACGGCACTCCATTCTTTGCCGTGTAATTGGACCCGCTATTCAACCCAGCCCAATGTGGTCAACTCTTTGTTTCTTAATAACATGATTGACAGGGGTGACATTGATTGACACCGTCCCCTTGGTGATGAGCCAACAAATTGCCTGTAAGCCAATCGAAAACCATTTATCCAACAAATGCCGGGTATGATAGCAGTGATAATATGGGTTGTGTCACCGGCTTCGTTGATAAAAACTGACACATATCGGAGGGCTCAGACACACCCCAGCATTTAGCGGTAAATAGTGTTGTTCGTCTCAGTAGATTACCATTACAGTCATCTGTCTCACTAGGCCTACGACATATATCTTCCGACTTCTGTGTGCCAAACGGACGGGGCTCAGCCCGGAACGAATCAGCCATGCATACCATGCTGCACCCGCTCGCTACCATGTTCCCCCTACCAGCCTTGCCGACTTTAAGTTTTACTTCGGCTCAAATCGCCAGCGTATGTGAAACTTTAGAAGAAAGTGGTGATATAGACAGATTGGCAAGATTTTTATGGTCACTACCGGTGGCCCCAGGAACATGTGAAGCTCTCAACAAAAATGAAAGTGTGCTAAGAGCACGAGCGGTCGTATCTTTTCACCAGGGAAACTTTAGAGAACTCTATCATATTCTGGAGAATCACAGATTTACGAAAGAGTCTCATGCCAAGCTGCAAGCCATGTGGTTAGAGGCTCACTATCAAGAAGCCGAGAAACTTCGCGGCAGACCTCTAGGACCAGTCGACAAATATCGTGTGCGAAAGAAGTTCCCTCTGCCTAGGACAATATGGGACGGAGAGCAGAAGACACATTGTTTCAAGGAAAGGACACGAAGTTTGTTGAGGGAATGGTACCTCCAGGACCCTTATCCAAATCCCACAAAGAAAAGGGAGCTGGCGCAAGCCACTGGACTCACACCGACGCAAGTAGGAAATTGGTTCAAGAACAGGAGGCAAAGAGATCGTGCAGCAGCAGCTAAAAACAGGCAAGTATTTAGGCTACCATTGTCCCCTATCCATATCACCGATGGTCTAAATATAATTGAGTTCACTTCGCCCACCCTTGGTGGATAAAGCTCGAAACAGCTTACGTTTAAGAGTGCGTAAAAAGCGATTATATTAAACCATCATTTTCAAATCCGACGTATTAATAGCGACCGTAATGGAATGCGCTCTATATGCACATAATATGTGTCAATATTCAATTCTCATCAAAACGACCCTTTTTGGATTGGTTTTCAAAACCACAGTGCATATAATTTGTCTTTCAAAATTAAACCTTGCTAAGCAGTTTGCGACAAAGTTTGACTGGACTGACCACCCCGAGTGAAAAGTCGATTATAAAGAATTCTTTAATAATACATTATGATGGTTAGTGGTATGGTCATTAGGATTATTTGTGTATATAAATGCTGGTATGGACATAAGTACATCAGATATGCCTTTATTATGAATTTTGTAATATTCTTGTATTAATTTGTTATTGTGTAGTTATGATCTAGGCCTATATCATTTTAAATATTAATATCATTGGGCTATTTTAAGATGAGTTCAGAAAAAACCTTGAGAAGTTGGAAAAACTGAAAGTTATATACATCGTGACATGTGATGATGTGATTTTGTATTTGCATGGTTTATACTGGTATAGCTATTAGTATTAGTACAACTTGCTTGTTGTTTTAAACTACTCATATGTTGCTTATTCAATGCATTACAATACAATACTACATTTCATGTATTTGCTGTGGACAAGTGGACTTATAAGTTACGAAAATATCTTGAAAACAAATTAAATCTGATTTAGAGCAACATAACTTCAACATTTATATTGGTATTCCTAAAAGGCATTATCGACAAAATAAAGGTCTATTAAGCACAATCGAATCAATTCAGTTAAAGATACATACCTGCCATATAGTATTTATGTCTTGTTCAAAATTAATTCAGTCAAATTAAGAATTAATGTAACTTGTATTGTGCAGTGATAAAATGAAAAGGAGAACACTTTTTGTGAAACTTGTGTGCATGAATTATCATTTTTATTGTAGGGCCTACTCTAAATATACTGTTTTACGAAAATATGTATTTTTTAACGGAATTAGAAGTTCATCTTTTGTTACTCTATAATAGCCATTTTGGAATAAGTTACGAATTCTCATAAGTAAATATAAATGTTGTTATTTACTAGAAAAGTTGTTATTTACTAGAAATGTTGTTATTTACTAGAAATGACTCTTTGCAAACTTGACGTTTGAATTTTGTATTGCATTAATATGAACATGCAATTGGATTTTCCTTTGTATTAATTATACAGTCATGTCGATGAATCCAAATATGTGTGCGCCCGCATTGTACTTCAGTCAAGCTTTCACTTTGTATAAGAACAAACAGAACAAAAACTTCAAATATTTCAAGAACGCATTGTAAACTATAAATCTGAATATTTACAAACAGTCTTACGCTTTAAACCTTTGTAATCGCTATTCAAAATCCTACTTATGTACCATGCAACGCAAAAAGATTTATTCTGATTTGCGTAATTTGCGTAAATCATTCATTTATTGCAAAATCAAATCCCCAAGTGAAATACGTTGTTGTAAGTGCGTGTTGTACATCGCTAGTTGTGTGTGAGTGCAGCAGTGCCCCACGGCGTACTGATTACGGTTCCCAACGCCTTAAAATGAGCACTGGAAACGATTCTAATCAGTACACATAGACACACATCTTTACATAAACTGTAATATCCCCTTAATACATGTGTCAATTTATGTTTATAGCCCACTAATAAATGAAATATAACATACAGACTTGCTAATCAGTACACCTTAATATTTCTCACGCGTTAAATAGTGGAAGAATTTCACGCGACTAAAAATATATGAACACACCGATATCCCCGGCGTGTACATCCACGGTTTATTTAGCGCTGATTATGGGTCAGGAAGTACGGGAGCATTGAGGTGTGATGCTATTGCTAGCTGCTGAACACACGGGTACTTGTATTGTATGTCATATTCTATTTTGTAAGGGAGCATGTCGCGCCTGATTAGCTCATAGTTGTCAGATTTTTCTCTTAACACGAATGAGTCAGGCATGGCAGGTCAACAAGAAGGAATAGTGGTGAAGAGGTGGTGGTGTTTCCCGCAAACTCATTGAGAAAAAAAACGCGATCAAAGAAAATATACAATTTCTGCATGTGAATTGTTCGGTATCATATACCAGCAGAATATTACATCACCTTCGCATTGCATATATCCGTGTTGAATAAACATGTTGTGTTTATAAAAAAACTGTGAATATGCTGCATTGAGCTGTTTAGGGTTTGGAAAACTAAATCACGACATTCTGCATTTTATTGAGTAGGCCTTCACTATTCTGAGACGGGAAATATGGCATTGAACAAATACATCCCATTTGTAGGTGCAAATAATTAATAAATTAATAAAGACATGGCAACGTGATGCTAGAGGTGTCTCCTTTTCAAACTGATGTTTAAAAATATTTATTGTAATGGTAGAATCGCGTAATCTATTGTTTACATAACGATGGCTAACAAAGACATACATAATGAATAACGAACGTTGGAACGAGAAAACGCGAGATTTAGCGGGATTCGGCTAAATGTACCCATTTTAAATGATCTATAGTCAAAAGTGGAGAGATGCATTACTTATTTTTCCATGAAATTGTTATGTATTGTTTCAAATGATTTCATATCGCTAGAAAGAACTTTGTATGAGATAGGCTAGCTACTTCCACATCCACCACATTTCAGAAAATCCGTATAATCATATTCATAATCATAATAAACAGCATGAACACATAATGTACTTGGAGCATTCATAAATGATTTGTGCATCCGTTTGAGGGCACAAGTACTAAAAGGTTTGTGCAATCAAACATAAGTATTGATAAAAAGCCACTTGAAATTTTACCAGGACATTAACACCAAACCAAGGGGCTTTAGCTGTGAATGAAAAATCCATTCTTAGTCAATATTGCCATCTATTCTGGTTATAGGCCTATCACTCGTAATGTACGTTCCCATCCCATCAAAGGCTGATTCGGTGTTCCATCCTTTAATACGTTGTGGATTTTCTCCTGTCATACAAGGACAACTGGTGAAAAATGACCTCTCCCTACAATTTCCATTTCTTTTGCAGTTCATGATGGCATATCGAGTTTCTTTGAACATTCCCTTATTATAACCTACCCAACACCATTCCTTACGACTATTTATAACAATATGTCGGTGTATGACACGATTGACACAATATATAGATAGGCTTATTGGTGTGTTTATTTGTTTCACGTTCTTTAGGGTTTATACATTTTGCAATTCAATTATTTAGTGGGTTGTATTTGATACTTGAACATTTCGATGTGGAGATGGGCTAATCGTTGACATGATAGACACACAAGCTGATACATGTATACTCTACAACCCTTTTGCATTACAAGTTCAGTGGGGCAATGGCGAAAGCACGGACGCGGGCGAAAGCCACCAAACGAAAGACTGGTGGTATTACAATGTACTAATGTAGTCTTCAGAAACCGCCATTTTGTATCTATATTGTAAGAGTGACACCTCTTAAATTCCGCCTATGAACTCTTAGCTCAAGAGACCCTGACTCCGATCAATACATGCGTGTATTGTCATCATCATCATCACACGGTTATGGATAAAGATGCGGCATCACAGCGTAACCTCATCATCAATCGCCTTCTCTTGTCACTATACCGATTCATTGATGTTTATGGCACCATGCGACCATTTGATTTAATTTCATTACCACAAAAAATGAATCTTTTCCTTTCACTCGACTCATACAGCAATAATTCCATCAGTCGTCTCATTGAAAACGAGAGAGAGAGAGACAGAGATTGAAATATGAAAGCAATATGAATATTAAAGACTGACTCAATCACTGCCTCCGACTTCGACAATTGCGACGTCTTATGATGCTTCAATCGAGCGCTTGTTATACGCTAAACGAATTTCCCTCCTTACGCTTCGGCAAACGATTCTATTTCATGATTTTTTTTTGTATCGATGCGCCAGATTTCTTTTTTTCTATATCTATGATAGGCAATCTGCTGTCCTTACGGAATAGCATGTCCCAATACTATTCTTCTAATTCGCCGGCTTGTCAGGTTTGCTCCGATGCGGCTGACAAGGCTAATTTCAATAGATATATCTTAACTGCCTTCTTTATATCAATCGTGTTACATTATATACACCGGCGTATTGTGAGAAATAGTCGTAGGGAATAGTGTTGGGCGGGTTGGGTTATCCGAATCACAAGGCTCATAAACGATAGGGCCCCTCATTCATCATAAAAGGATTGATACGTTTGGGACGACTTTCTGAATGGGATAGCAAATTGGTGTGATGCGCTGAACATTTGTCATCTTAGAATCGAAGCCGACACGTCTCTTGGAGGCAAACGTGGGTTTATGTTACAGCAAATGGCTGACGAATCACCCGATTTAACTCCTGGAAAAGCAGCTCGAAAAGAATAGTTTGTGCTATAAAAGCGCTTGAACCTTGTCTGATACTCTATATAACATACAAGCCTATATCTGCGATGTCTGAATCTTAATCTACAGCATTAATAATAATAAAGCTTTTCTTCCCCTGCAGAAACCTTAACTTGCAATTTAAGATCGATCTCGGGTATAAATGTCAGCCTCGTATGCATCCTTTATTTTTCTTTGCTATGTTATCTATGAGGTCATGTGACTTCGACAAATTCTCCACGGTCTCACAATTACAAATTGCACATCTACATTACAGGTAGACGGTGTATCACTGCGGCGTGCTGATTCAGGTGGTCCGTGTGTTATGGTTTATGAGACAACGTTGTTTGTAAAGACCCCGAACCCAAACGTTAAAATCGAACATTTGTCGACCCGTTTTGCCATTCTTATACGTTTTATCCAAACCTGACGTTGTGCTGTGTAAAAAACCCGCGTCAGTTGCTCGTCTCTTTCAACTCTACTACAAACATGACGCAGTCAATAAAATGTATCCCGTTTTTCTCCCCGACCGTGCCTGACAAATATATATGTACTTCTCTGTTACATATTAGTCTAACCGGTTGTTTGCTCAATAAATAAATATCGCTAGCTATATATATCACTTTGGAGAAGCGTTAATGAAAAAAAATTGGTTGGCTATCATCTATTGTATTCTCACGGTCATAGAAAATGAACAAAAAAGAACTCGTCACTATATAGATATACCTGTATATCTATACTCTTTTTTCATCATCGAACTAGCTCATTTTGTTTACTATGTTTATAGAAAGTTGTCAGGTATAGAGTAATCAAAAAGAGTAAAGTGTAGCAGTCGCCATAGGCATCGCACTCACTCATATATTATCACTACGGAATAAGTATGAAGTACTTTTCTGAAAAGGTGGAATAAAAATACAAGTCAAAAGAAGCCATACCTTTTGCTATTTTTGTACAAGTGCAAAATGCCATAGGCAAAGGGAAACGTTTCAGATATGTATACACATATATGGGTTACCTGTACTTCCATTTAAATACACGGAGCTGTCACTCGGGTTGTATACCCTTTACTCTCTAGACGTCTTTATTAGTTTCACTTTTTGCAACAACAGCGAGAAAAGCTCACCAAGAGCTCGTATTATTGACACAATGTGGAGATATACATTTTCTAGCATTGTTCACCAGTCAATTTCACTCCTTATATCTTATTCACAACTAGAGAAAGCTCAAATGGAAAGGTATATAAGAGGCCTCAAGAAATCATATAATGTATTCAGGGGGAATCGGAGCTGCATTGAGAAAAAGCGCCTTAACCGCAGGAAGTTTTTGCATTATCTCTATTATATATCTTGAAATTGAACACATTTATGGACAATACTGGTACTTTTGAATGACACACGCAATTCTTTACATTTCATATACGCAGTTTTACTTAATCAACTTATAGAAAAATATGAAAAAATGATTGTGCCAATCAGCCATACCATGTAGTCTTTTGTTCGTTAGTGTAATGTTTACTCAATGCTGGCACCAAATACAGGCACCGATGTATTTCGGATATACAGCATGGTGCGGTGGTGCACCGTGCACCCCAAATAAGTTGCGTTTTTAAATGAACTATGTAGAAACGTCGCAATATATTCAGAAGTGTATTGATATATTCGATTGTACGTTGTGTATTAAAGTCTTTTCACTGACGAGATGATAATGATGTTAATGTAATCCTTTTGAATAACTGTTATTACACTCTTTGCAAAATTGTTCAGCTAATAGTACCCTCTGTCTTCTAATGGAACCCGTGGGCCCTATACAAAACCCGTGGGCCCTATACAAAACCCGTGGGCCCTATACAAAACCCGCAATAATGAGTCTTGACAAATAAGAAGAATCAAAAGAATCTTCGAAGATCTACCATTAATCCTTTACTTTACAACTTGTTTTGAACTGGTCCGTTGGGGAACCATTAGAAGTCCCATATTTAGAGGACAGTTTTAGAGCCCCTTATGGAACCATATTTTGCTGAGAGTGCACCATGGCACATGGATCCAGTTTTAAATCTTCAATAAAGGCATCCTGTTTTACCTCCAATGATAAAGTGAGATATATATCTAACCGTACTCTCCCGTTTCTTTTGTTCATTTCAGTAGAATGCAGTCTCATCCAAACCAACCGTCTCTGTCAAGTTCAGGTCTAAGCAGCGCCGGAAGTCCAGCATCCAGTCCTCGTTCTCTGCCAGAAGGTACCACTTCGATAGGAGATCACAGAGACTTGAGTCCTTCACCGCCATTGTCTCCTGCCCTTTCCGACACCTCTCTCGATGGACATGATCTTGATGATGATCCTCATGATTCTCACCATCTGGACTTGCAGCATGAGAAGCTTCGCGACATGCAGCGTGACAAACTTCATCTGGACTTGCAGCATGACAAGCTTCGTGACATGCAGCACGAAAAACTTCATCTGGACTTGCAGCATGACAAGCTTCGTGACATGCAGCATGAAAAACTTCATCTGGACTTGCAGCATGACAAGCTTCGTGACATGCAGCACGAAAAACTTCATCTGGACTTGCAGCATGACAAGCTTCGTGACATGCAGCACGAAAAACTTCGTCTGGACTTGCAGCATGACAAGCTTCGTGACATGCAGCACGAAAAACTTCATCTCGACTTGACGCATGACAAGCTTCGTGACATGCAGCACGAAAAACTGCATCTCGACTTGCAGCATGACAAGCTTCGTGACATGCAGCACGAAAAACTTCATCTCGACTTGCCGTCGCATGAGAAGCTTCGTGAGATGCAGCGTGAGCATGACAAGCTAAATCTCACTCTGCATCACGAAAAACTTCGCGAAATGCATCACGAAAAACTCAATCTGGACTTGCACCATCACGAGAAGCTTCTTAATCGTGACATGCACCAACACGCCAACAAACTGCATCTCGACAGCCTGCATCACCGCGAGAAATTTCATCTCGATCTGCATCACCAGCAGCAGCGTGACAAACTTCATCTCGATTTGCATCAGCACGAACACCGCGAAAAGCTTCATCTCGATTTACATCAGCGAGAAAAACTTCGTCGTGAATTACAGAACGATATCATTCATCGCGAATCACAACACGAAACGACAATTCATAGGGATCTGCAGCAGCAACGCGAGAAGGTTCATCGGGACGAAAAGATCCATTGACACAGAATTGAGAGAACTAAATCAATTTTAAAACTTTTGCAATGAATATCATGAATGACCACACCACAGTTGTACATATAGTGTAACACTGAGAACAAAAACTATCAAAATTATTCGCGAGTTTAACTATTTTTGAAAGAAGGAATCAGCCAACGCAAATAAAGGGAATTGTGCAGTTGAACTACACAACACAAAGGTACTGTGTTCCATGTCGCCTGTCATAGTCATGTCAGCCCGCTGCTTGCCAAAAACACACATCCTTAAATTGTCAAGTCCTCCTCCTCAGATTCAACACGGGGACTTCTCGACGAGAGTAGAGAGAAGGGGGAATAGTTGATTGAGATGAGAAGATTGTATTAGCTATAGCCTAGCTTAGCTCTCTTGCAGTTTTGTTAATAACTTGTCGTGTCCCACGAGATGTTAAGTTATTTTTTTATGTTTGCAATGCAAAGACTCTTTCAAAAAGACAATTGTCTTCATAACTGGCAACGTAAACCCGTGTGCACTTTGCTGTCGTATTCAATTTACTGCATGTTTTGTATTGATGCTATTATATATACAGACTTTTTACATAAACATGTGTAATATGGAATTGTGTATTCTTCGACCGACAAATTGTACCATATTATGTGAATATTTTTGTCGATGTTATAAATATAGACATGTTGAAACATATGTTATCGTGCTTTTTTTTCTCAATTTACAAAATTTTAAATACCAATTCATCAAATCCATCATTTTGTTGACATGTTGTTGAACCCTTACAGTCGAATTTTCAGTACTCATTGTGTTTTGTGACGAAGCAACAAGAACAAAAATCCTTCGCGCTTTTTTATACTCATCGGAAAAGTGTTTCATTAAGCAGTTGTTTGACTTGTTTTAAACAAAAATAATTCGCTAAACCAAAATTGAACCAAAATCAAAATGTCTTGTTCTCCATTGATAGACTCACCTCATCACCCTATCTCACTCGGAGTGGTCATTTTGTTGGTATTATGTAAATAGACAGAGTCGTGAACATTTTGAAACGTTCCGCGAAAAAATGTAACAATTATATTGTACAGAACGATAAAAAAGCAGTCAAACTGCGCGCTAATATAACATTTAAAAACCGTATTGTGTAATCATGTAACATGTGTATTTTTAAGTTGAAAATAATTTAATAAGTTCATAGCTTTTATACCCGATATTGCCCTGTCCCCCAACCCCCACAAAACACCACGTTTTTCCCTTCACCATCTCACAACCGTATAAAGCACAGCATATCACACAAGACATCGATTGTGTCGCGTGTAACATGCTCGGGGTCTGCTATTTTGACCTAGTGGCTGTTACCTTCCGGCGTAATTTTCCCGGGGATGAGATATTTTCTGTGCATAATTTATTATTAGGTTTTTTCTTCTTCAATATCAGGTTCATCATATACCGTTTCTATTCATCCTGTGCGATTCCTATAGATCATATATTTGATATTTTAAACACACATTGGTATAGTTCATCGATGTGTGTGTTATGTCACACATTTTATTTCATTATAGAAATGCTTTTTAACCATATCTTTATAGATTCATGCATCTGAAGACTTGTGTGTTCTGCAATGCTTTGTCCAAAAAAATGCACCAAATTTCCATATTAGTTTCTTACAACTTATTTTTATCAAGCCAAACAATTTATCTAAACTGCGGAAACTTGAGTAGTTCTGTTTTTCACCTAAGCGTTTATCCCTATCATGGAATTAGTAACCATAAAGGTTAAAGATCGTTTTTGAAATTTCGATTTCGCATCAATTTTCGGATAAAAATCATAATGCTGTAAATGCATTCTTTCCGTATTTGCAAGCACCTAATTGAGCACAATAGACTATTAATATCAACACATTTATGTATTTATATAAGAGCTCAGACAAGCGCCCAATATCTCGCGACTGATAGCACTCAGCGCTTTCTTCAAAATATTGATATTCATAAACGAACAAATAGTGAATTCTATTCTTCTAAACGCTCTCACAGGTTTTTATGACAATTGTGGTTTGAAAGATCAAAAGTCAGTTTAAGATTAATGGGGTTAAGAGGTGTAGGGAAAGTATCTATAATGGATAACATGGTCAGAATCGATGCCCCCATGCATCAGACAGTATTCTTGTAAGACGTATGAATAAAAAATAAATACACAATTCATGTTGGATATCCACTTTCAAGTAGCGAATTTTATTTGTAAAAGCAAAGGTATATATATAACAAAAGGGAGAATCCTTTCTTGTATATTTTATTACGAAAGACCAATAGTCATATCGATATATGACTATTTGGTTCTAGCTATGATATATTACGGTATATCATAAAACAAACTGTGCCAAATAAAATATTATTTACTCAATATTCTGTTGTTTGACAGAATGGAGATATTTACAAATGATTATAAGTATAAGAAACACAATGTTACCATTTATCATTACACTCGTTGTGTATGAATTAAAGGTTAGAGCGAGATGAACTTATTCTCAAATCATAAATGTTTGTATATGATTTATTTATTAGCTTTATTTTGAGCTATAATATAGAGTTTACATTTGTCAATATTTTGCAGAACCATATGATTCTCTATTAAATGAAATATGATGTTGTTGATAGCACAGTGCTATCATGATATTTATTATCCGTGGTATTTGTGTCAAAATAAAAAACGAGAGCATTATCAAATCAAAAATATCTTAATGTGTCTATTGTGTTCCATGTCTTCATTAGGTTTTACCAACTTCTCGACCAGGCTGTCATTGAAATATATATGCTTAGGCCAACAACAAAAAAGTTTGTCTCAGATGACATGAGAGACTGAAAATCTAATGCGGTCTGCGGATTTTTTTTCTTTCTTTTTTTCAATTTAGACCTGATCGTTATTTGTTTGGTCAAAAAGTTGGATTTTGCAAGATTTTTTTGAGAAAATTGAAAAAAACAAAAAAAAAACTGGGGAAAAAATGAAAAAACCCCCCACAAATAAAAAAGAAGCTAACACGGGCGGTTTCGGGAATGCGCTCGGGTCATCTGAGACAAACTTTTTTGTTTTGCCTTATATATACGTACAAACATGTAGGTCTGTCTAGTCAAATAACTTCTCGACCATGCAGGCTGTCATCGAAATATATACTGTATGCTTCTCTCTTTCCGACTGTAATAAGGAACAAACATCGGTAAACATGTGTGCATATTCAATTCTATTGAATATTCAAACTTATTACCGATTTGTCTTAATTATAGTCCAAAAGATTGAAAAACCAATCGGGCAATTTTTTTAGATACGCTGAAACAACGTTTGTAATTTTGAACCGTTTTAACAACCTGAAGTTGAACCTTCACCACTTATATTTTGAAACCATGTCTTAACAACTAATAGTATAAAAGCTAACTTTTGGTTTACCTAACTTTCAAAGATTAAGTCATTCTTAGGACAATAGTAATTTGGATCCTTATGTCTAGGCGTCGTCATGGCTATATTAAATCATATCATACATGTCATATACATGGATGGATTGGTCCGTATGTTAGAAAATAAACAGTAACATTATTTGACCATAACGTTAATCATTAATTAACCATTTGTGATGAAAAGATACATTTGGAAGATATTCAACAAATAAAAAAATAACAAATCTGTACTACAAACTTGGGCAGATATCATTTCTAAAAAAAGCATATATTTTATTTAATATATGATGAGTTATAATTAGATCACCTATCGGCATGATCGGTAGTTATACTTTTTATATAGAATTACTTATAATTATAGGCTACTACAGCAACAGACATCTTTTTAATTAATTTAAGAAATTAACAGCACCTTTCTAAGATTTCCATACAATTCTCTCCAGAAATTGCTATCATCAGTAGATAGCTCACAAATATACACATGGAAAAAAGTATCGCACCACTTGTTGAAAAGTGCAAATGTGGCCTCGAATTTTGCCACCATGGTGTGATATTAAGGATCATTTGTTTGCGTAAGCTGTCCAACAAAATGTTATGCAATAAAAGGGCCACATTTTAGTTTGTGATGTAATCGATGTAATGTTTTTCAAGGCCAAAGGGAAAATGCATAAAACAAGTTTGGGTAAAACGCGATATTGAGAGGCCCAATGATTAATCTCTATAGTTGTAATCCTTGGTAACTCATTCAAGTCTTCCAAGGTCAAAGGTCATCTGGGGTCAAATTTCAAAAGTTGCCCGATAAACATGAAAAAACTCCCTTTTTCGTACGCCCAACGGTTATGGGGTCAAAGGTCAAAAGAGGTTAAATTGTAAATGAGTTCAAATGACAAAAGCAATATTGCGGAAGTGTTGACCTAGGTCAAATCAATTTTTAAAAATCAACGGTGACCTCATCGTATATGCTGAATTTATGAGCAACAAAAAAAATGGCATGTTTGGACTAATTCACTGCATTGTAGCCTATAACGTCTAAATGAAACATTTCTTGCGCCAAATACAGAACTAATATAATGACTATTTTAAGTTTTTAAAGTCTATTCAATATCGAGTTATACCCAAACTTGTTTCATGCATGTTTTTGGACAAAAGCATGCATTTTCCCCTTGGCCTTGAAAAACATCACATCGATTACGTCACAAACTAAAATGTGGCCCTTTTATTGCATAGCATTTTGTTGGACAGCTTACGCAAACAAATGATCCTTAATATCACAACATGGTGGCAAAATTCGAGGCCACATTTGCACTTTTCCACACAAAAAAAGTGGTGCGATACTTTTTTCCATGTGTATATATATACGGTTTTAACCGTATATATATTTGTATTAAAATACTTTAATTCAGTTCTTGACATTGCCGGCCTATTGATCTATGACCATGAAGGCCAATTTAGATCTTAGATAATCACTTATTTGAAATGAACAAAGCTATATTAAATAAATGCTTGGTTGAAGATTATCTATGACCTCGCGTAATGATTTTTACCTTAACAAGGATTAATTGTATCGGTTTTTCGTGTGTTTGGGGTCATATTCTTGACAGATTTTTTAATTTCAATTGGTGGTGAGCGCGAAATCACGCAGTGCGTGCGACGACACTCCCCGCTATGTTAAGCAGCCGTGTCAGATTATTTGTGTCTGGGCGTCTTCTCTGTTTCTTATTTATCATGATAAAGCTTTTATTCTATTACAGACCTATTCCTTGTTATTATACAGTTCGATCCATTTAGTTAATGATCCATTCCATATTGGGTGGGATGCTATCAAATTAAAATTTAGAACTAATCCCTTGCTCAATTAGTAATTGCGCTATTTTGCAAATATCTTCCCGAGCTGAGGAATACCATCCAAAATGTCCATTGTAATAAATTCACACAAAACAATTCTTTTAGTGGTTCATTAGCAGTCATTTTCCCCACAAAGTCCCGGATTAATCTGACAAATTAGTGTCATTTTAAGCGTCGTGCGTAATCCGTGCGATTATTCACAGATATATCACAGACCAAATTATCATACCTCTATTAAAAAGGCATCACCCATCTTCCATTTAGTTAATTAGTTCTCATTTGTCTATTTATAAAAAGTTTGGATTGACAGATTATGAGAAATAAGATGTGCGATGCAAGCAGGTGTTGATAGACATTTGTGTTAAAGAGGGGAAATGTCAATTTGGCTGCTGTTCTATGTCCATTCCTGTATTTCTAAAGAGATGGTGTTGAACGGGCTGGATTAGTTCTCAGGTAGGCTGTAAAAACCTTGAGAAATGTATCGCATCAGAACGTGTGAAGTCGTTTTAGGATAATGCCAAAACCTTTAAAAGTGATAAATATACTATACATGTAGAGAATACTTTATACCTTATCTGACAGGCGCATAATGGTTGGGCACTTTCCACGGCTGATCGATAGGAAGGGGAGTTTTTAACCAACAATAGGGTGAAACTGAAAAGGTGTTAGAACGGTTCGATCTATACCACTTGCTTACGCGAATTACGTAGACCTATAGTGTCATTTACGTGTCTTTGTTGGAGGGATTGAAGAATGGAGGTTACCTTTAACAATGCTTAATTTTCTAACAAGATGGGTTGTTGTGACGCCCATTAGTGAGAGGGTATTAACCTGCGGGAGATGGGCTGTATCGTCTGCGGAACATGATAGGCAGACAATGGTTCGCAGCAAGAGATAGACCGATGTTCATCTTATGGCAGACACGATGTGTCCTTCGGATAAATATTAATGTGGATGAAAGAAGAGGATGGGGGGGGGGGGGGGGGGTGGCACAAATTGGGTACTTATCACTCTAGGTAATGAGGATAATAGAAACAATTGTATTTGTCTTGTCGCTGTTCGTCTTGGTTTAAAGACGGCATAAGGTACTCTTTAAGTGCTAGAAAAAATATACAGAACTTCCTAAATAGCAATTAGTGCCACAACACCAGGCTACCATTTTAATTATTTTAAATTATTTTCAAATTCAACCGAACTGGTATCATACGATTCGAATCCTTCAGGAAAAAGTAACCTGTGGGTGAATCAAATGTCTTGAGCTTTGATTGGATGTGAGAATGCTGCGAACAGGCCAATCTTGTATGGGGGGGGGGGGGGGGTCAAACGGGTTTTTTTCTCCATTTTATACATTGCTAATTGGTATGAAAAGTAATCGGTGTCTAAAATCACTCAAAAATCATGAAATGGTCTTCTTCAATTACATGTGTTCCCCTTTTACAACCTTCATCCATTGATTAAGCAATGGTTATCAAATACCGCAACCAAAGATTGCCATACAAAATTCAACCAGGAGTGCAGTGTACATAAAGTGCGTCTTTTGACGCGTAATGTATTAAAATGGACTCTGAATTCACCCATTTGGGTTAGCCAATCTCAGTCTGATGATCTGCTGACCCTCGGAATCCTGCATGCCATATACAAAGGGCTATTCCATTTGAAATCTATACACCCCCTATGGAAGACATGACCTTAATTATGTTAATCTTCCACGCGGGGGAGTGTAGTTTTCAAATGGAGCTGCTCATGCAGGTAATACCATTTGAATTCACGCTCCCTTTGGAGAAAGATTAAGATCATATCTTCCATCAGGGGGTGTATGGATTTGAAACGGAATAGCCAATCCACAGGCGCAAAAGCCCACCAGACACCAGTAGTGTATACATGTTGAAGACAAACACTTGAGCATTGGAATTGGATACTATAACGTAAGGAATGTGGAGTACCCTGGTCAAATGCTGGTTAAGACTCTTGTCCCGATACGCTCAAGAGCTTGTTCAGACGGTCAAATTTATCCTTTTTTCAAAACAATTTATAAACTAGGAGACGTATATAATACTTTTTGACTGGCATGCTTTCCCCTGAATAATTTACTGCAAAGTCATAGGTATTTATATAAGAGTACAAACACAAAGTTGGTTTTGTCAACAAATTGAGACGCAATTATCCGAGTCCTTCAATCAATCACATAGTAACCATGCCATCGATAATCAATATAATGCACGATCATGATAAAAATAATGATAAAGATGATGATAATGACATTTGATGATACTCCTCTTTTGCCCAAGATCATTAGGCCCTATATAGTTGTTGGTAAACCAGAAAACACAACAACAAGGCCTCATCAAAAGGGTTGGGTACTCTTTCCCGACCTGCCATAAAAATCGGAAAAAATTAAGTCGCTTTTTTTTAAATTCATACAAAATTGTCAATAATTTTTTTTGTAAATTTAAAAAAAAGTGTCAATAATTGTTTTTGGTCAATTTTACCATTATAAAAAAAAAAAAAATCATTTAAAAAAAAAAAAAGTTACAAATTCGTCACCTAAATGACATCAATGTGACACCACATGTGACCCCAAACCATGTCCATGTAACCTCTATTTTGGTTTTCAAAATAATCCAGACAGTTTCATTTATTCTAAACACCAGAGACATACATTTTTGAATGATTTTAACATATGGAAAATACCTAAATTCAGTGAATTATCATGGCAAGAGAAGTGTTGCCTATTACATGATGTAACACTAGAATAATAAAAAAAATATTTGGAAATTTATTTGAAAATTCAGTCAGAAAAATTACTGTTGTAGTTCATATCCAGTGGCGTAGCTCAGGGGGGGGGCAGGGGGGCAAATGCCCCCCCTGACGGAAAAAGCCCATTTGAGCCCCCGCCCCCCAGCCCCTCTAAAAAAAAATTAAAAGGAGAAAAAAAAAGAAAATAGGAAAATAATGATAAAAGACCGAGATTACGGGTGGTTATTTGTGTGTATATTTAGCCCAAATAGTCAAATAAGACAAAATAGTACGTGTAGTACATGTACTGTGCGATTTTTTTTTGGCCGTGCGAAATTTTTTGAGCGATTTTTTTTGACCGTGCGAAATTTTTTTTGAGCCCCCCCCCCCCCCCCCCCCCCCCACTTACGTGAAATTTCACGATTTAGTGAGTTGGAAAAAATTTGGGGCAACCTTTTACGAAAATTCCAGAAATCTTGCCCCCCCTGAAAAAAATCCCAGCTACGCCACTGTTCATATCCATGTTATCTAGTAATGAAAAATGGAAAACCTGTGCATTAAAGATATTGAGATGCATTTAAAACCTATGTGTTGTTGTATCCACCATGCATACATGAAACATCTTTCATTATCAGATCATCTGGATACAAAACTGAATCAGTATTTCTTTTTACTTGAATTTCAAAATCAAATTTTCTAAATTGAAATAAATTGAAACAAATACGGTATTGTTATATTGTCATATTGTAGGCTACACATAATTATAAATCTTTCTACTATTATATCATATTCCAGGCAACGCTTCTATTGCCACATTTAGTTAACACAATGTAAACTGAATTAAGATGGTGCTTTAATTTTTTTTGGTTTTACACAGAAAACGGTCGGTCAAAATTCATACCTTTGATCAGAATAAATTAAATACTTCAGTAAAGTAATCATGGTAATAAGGATCTTAAGTTATGATTTACCATTGCTATGGAGTAGTGGGTCATAGGGTTATTTCAGATCCAAGGTCATGTTTTAGACTTAGATTGGTTTTTTCGGGGACCCGGTCCGGCCGGATACCCAATTCGGGTATGCAATTTGGACCCCCGATTGTCCCCATTCATTATAGAAACAAACAATCCAGGCCTAAAATATCTGCTTCACTCTGAAATATTTAGGCCTATCCATGCCACTTGCCTTTTTAATATCAAAAATTAGCCAAATAAACCTCAGTGTATTCCAGTGTGTAGGCTTTATTGGCAGCTTCCTACCTGAAATCGACCTTCCGACCTTAAAAAGTTGATGTGAAAGGGCAATCCAACCTTTTTTTAAAGGCCTTTACTAAAGGTAGTCGCACCGTGCATGCAAAGAAGAAGAGACACTTTCTTCAGTGTACAGCGGATTCCTCTATGAAAATGACAATTACATACATATTTGCTTTGCGCGAACATTTCTATTACTATTTTCTGGTGTTACAAGAACAACGTTTAGCTAGAATTAGGCTATGTTTAACACGGGCTTTTAAAACTCTCGCTGTATGTTTTAATTTTCATGAGATAACGCCCTCTTTTGGAAGAAGAGCGAAAGGAACAGGTCACACCAGACTTTGATTGATGTACGACGGACTTCGCCATCAATCTAAATTTAAACTATCACTTTCTCCCTTCTTTATATTTTAAATTGATCGCTATTTCTATAAACCCCAATCCTTCTCAGAAAACTAAACAGAGTTAATTTCATACTAAAATAATCTGACACCATCTCAAATAGAACACAGTTCACTGACCTTTATGTTGCCGAATTTCTGGACTATTTCTAAAAACCCACAAACCAACGGGTCAATTTCTCAATACAATGGTGGACGGTCACTGAACTATATATATGGGGTAAAATTGAAACTCTGCCTCCATGTAGTCCGTCAGGTCCCAAATGTTTGTTCTCTGGTTAGTCAAAACCTTTTCAAAGAATCAGATAGTCTCATTATATTATACTCCCAGAACATTACCCCTTATTATATTTCATTGTCTTTCTGTTCTGCTTTCTCTTTTCTTTTCACCAAAATAGGGTTGGGTGACACTTGAGTATTCATAGCCATAATCAAGATAGCGCCTACGGCATATAGGTATATTGATAAGTTTGACCCTGAATTTAGCTAAAGAACCAGACAATGTTATGTTGACATTGGAACGGCCTAGTTTATCTTAGAGTTTGGACAGCATACAGAGTGCCTTTATTATTGGCGAAACAATTGTCTTTAGCCCCGCAGCACCAATGGCACAAATTCTGCATGCACATAGAACGTATTTATAAGGAACGCGGCCATGTGAAGAGTGCAGGCGGTATAGAAAATCTACCATGTTTTATAAGAGATATCAAAAAATAAGGCTAATAAATACATTGTTGCTGAAAGACATGACGCTCTGTAGCCTTTCTGTAGTGATTTAATGGCCTAGGAATAAAGTTCGGCGAAATAGTGCCATCGTGCACTATTTAAAAAAAAATTATGGCTCCGATTGTGCGGTCATCTTTTTTATACAATTGAGAAAATCCCGCCATTTGATCGTTCACTGTGTCTATATTCATGGATCGTTTGAATTGATGGAAGCCGGGCGGGGTTTAATGGAACTCCGATGTGTGTAAGTTATAAATTATAATGCTAGTATTTGAACTGAATTTGTTATATGACACAGAATTAGTTTAAATTGAGTTGGCCTACTGTATCAGGGCTTTTGATCAAACTCGTAAGCAGGATCACCCTGGCAAACATAATACATAATATAGGCCTACTACATTTTGCGTGGCATTTCGTGGCCGTCGTTGCGCACGCATTTGATTGACATGTCGTGTTGTTTGGGCCTCATAACAATCATTTCCTCATCAGTGTGTTGATACCAGAGTAAACAGGAAAATACACAGAGATAACAAGACTTGATAGCTTCGACACTTCTTAAAGACTTCCAAAATAGTGTCATGTATTTAGTGTAAGCCATTTCACGCCTTGCTGTCACATCCGTTTTGTAAAGCTTTTTACTTGTTTACTACTACTAATGATCAACGCCTCCCACACGGTCAGTATATATACTCCTAAACATAATTACTAGACATAAATATTCATGATAAGTCATTTCACTTTCAACCAATTTGAAATTCAAACGCACATATGACACAAATTTGAGAAGATATTCCACATACCATCAAGGGGTGTTCTTTAAAAGTTCCCACTGAATAAAGGAAGTTGTATATGAAACAACATCAGGTTCCTTACAACATGTACAAGACGGAATAATTGGTATTAAAACAACACCATTTAAGCCTGAGTTAAGCAAGATTTGCATCGAGATTCGTTTGTGCGCTGTATCAGTAATTGCGTCAACTGAAATTGACATTCAAAATGAGGTCAATTTGGGCGGAAATGGCCAAAATATTGCATTTAATATCACATTTTCTATTTTTAAGTCCAAATTTGGCCCGAAACTGCGACTTCATATAACAACTTTGATGTTTCATTGATACTTTTGATTAACATGGGGCCGTTTGTGGCAGAAATAGGTCAATGACATTAATTTCAAATCAACCTATAGGCCTATTGCAATTTTTTTACTAAAGGCTCGGTAACATAAGATTTATTGGCTTTTCTTCTTGTATTTAGATAACAAATAGTCAAGGCTAATGATTTGGTTAAAAGGTTAAACTGATGCACTATAACCAGATTTGGTTAATATCGGGCCCATATGAGCAGCGAAAATGTCATTATTTTAGAAAGGCTAATGATTGTCCTTAATAACATGAATCTGTTTCAATCTGACTGGCTCGATAGTGGGTGCAGTCCATCCATCCTTCAAGCACCGTGTTTATCTGGCGATAATACGTTAGCAGAGCGTCAAATCGTATAATCGTTATCTTAGTAGAAGAGCAAACATTTACACACGGTATTACGGTAACAATTTGCGATCACGACTTGAAAATCGCGTCAGCCGGCGATAGAATAATAGTGACCTAATATTGACAGCGATTTCGCCATTGATACTTCTAAATGTCAATGTAAACAATTATTGTTAACTTAAGGTCAAACTGACTTGATCGAATTTAATGATATTCACGAAAGCCATTTCTTGGTCATGGTATTTAATGCATCTTTCTGAACGAGGCTGTCTTCGTTTTTGAGGCGCTTCTTAATCTGAGACGCAGGTCTTTTAAAATAGTTGTCTGCCCGCCGTAACTTGCCCTCCATTTCATGCTTTTCCCGAAGGTTTCGGTTCATTTCGGTCCCAAATCAACTAGACCCCAATAGTGTTCGCCCAAATCAAGTCGTCCAAAAGTTAATATAAATTACGACCGAGTTGGATATGGGTCGAGTTGGGGATTAAAATCGAGTTGGGCTTGAATCGGAAGTGAATTTGAGTCGAAATAGAATAGGATTGAATAACACTATTCTCATACACGCCAAGATCTCTGATGTCTAAGCACTCATCCATCCACAAGTCAAATACTCAATGTTCATCTCCATGCAAGTTAAAAACCCAGATGCGCACCTAAAAGTCATGGCAAACAAATGCAAATGTGTATAACATAGGCCTATAGCTGAAGACTGTTATGGATAGCTCGCTCCGAAAATAAACTTTTGATATTGAGAGCTAGAGACCTACAAGTAGCATTCCTAAAACGATATGGGTCATGTCGTGTGAGAGGACTGAGAGAAAGAAGGCATTAAAACTAGTTGAGGTATGAACTTTTCGAACGTCCCTTAAGGGAAGCATTGCAATATATTTGCCAAATTGTATAATTATACTCCACCTTAATTGGTTTACGTTTTTTACACCATCGCCTAACAAAAACGTGTTGAACGGACGTGGAATGGCATTTATTGGCAGTAAATGACATACGTTGTATATTAAAATACATCTGGTTTAAACAAGACTAATACAATAGGACAACGCGCGAATTATCACGATTATAGTGTTATATCACCGTGCTCAATAACAAAAAGCCAGACGGTTTTTTATTTTATCATGAATACAATGAACGGGCATATAGACACCGGGCATATAATCACGGTCTAATTGCGCGAATGCCTCCCGGACAAAAATCCGATACTCTTTACTATCCCAGATACAACACCCGCGCGCATCAATTGTGTGACACAGTATCCAAAATGACCAAATTATTGAAAGGCATCGCTACTTGCCTTCTTTATAGCTAGCTACCGATTTAAACAGAAGCGCCTCACCGATTTGCATTTCATAACATGCATGCAAGCAGCAAGCCACAGCAGAAAAAGATAAAAAAAGAGAAGCATAAAAAGGAGATAGGAGAAGTATAAATGACGTTAGGCAATCGCGCCTCAGGCTGAATGAAATAGAGTAGGTAGTTACAAGGCGCGAAATTTGCAAAGGAACACAAAACGGTGCTCCCCAGACGAACATTATTTCTCACGTGTGCTTTTGAACAAACTACCTTGGTTTAACCTGCACCATAATCACCATCATATTGAGGGGTCCGCCGCTTGAATTGAACACACACATTTAACCATGGCCTTTTTTTAGAAAATGAACAAAACACCATACTTGAAAAACCGCCTCACGGACTCAAAAATGGCAAAAGATGGCTAAAGAAAAAATATACATGAATACAGATGATCATGATGCAGATTCGGTACATGTATCCGGAACAACTTCCTCACAACCTAGTTCTCTCTCGCCTGATTGGAAAATACAATTGTGCACCTGTCTCGACAAATCTGCATACCTAGCGTGAGCAAGAAAAAAACAAGCATGGATCGATATCAACTGTATCAAGACCTATACATCGAGCGTGTTCAGTTATCTTGCACACTCTTTATTATACAAGTTAAACCGTGATATGATGAGTACGTTGCCGCCGGCAAAATGTATAACAACTCGGGGTCTTGCGAGCTGTATATTATAGAGACGCGTCGGCTTGCTGGTAACTAGCCAGTTGCAAAAGCTATAGCTACTTTCGACTACTACCAATAACCATGGTAATTCCAGATATCTCGACCAATATACATGTGTAATCGAGTAGCCACGGTACAAATCCCAGCAATAACTTACAGGTTTAACATCCAAAACAAAGACTTATCCTGCATATTGTTTGCAATTATTAATAATCGAAAAACGAAGGGTAATAATGAAAGAATTCATAATGCTACGGTGCAAAAATTCAAAAGCAACGCATTGTGTCTGCACGATGGAAGATAACTTATAAATACATGATAGATATTTTAATATTGACTAATATTAATGTCAGGTTTCTTTAAAACGATATCCCATCAATAAGATATTCATTCTTTCGTATTTTGCTATCTACTGAAGATAGTTTTGAGAATCATAGCAATATTAATTGCTGTAATATAAACATGTAACGTAGATAGTTTTTGCGCAATGAACATTAAGATAGTTCTACAGTGTTGAATTAGTGTAAAATAGTCTGTAACGTTATCTTCTGAAGATAGTTGTCTCACAATGAACATACGGTATAAGGTAGTTCTACAGTGTTGAATTAGTAGGCCTATAATGCTATCTTTTGAAGATGGTTTATGTGCAATGAACATCTAAGGTACTTACAGTGTTGAATTAGATTTAAGCTATCTCTGAAGATAGTTTTGCATAATGAACATCTAAGGTAGATCTGCAGTGTTGAATTAGGGAAAAGTTATCTTCTTAAGATAGTGTATGTACAATGAACATCTAAGGTAGATCTGCAGTGTTGAATTAGTGTAAAGTTATCTTCTGAAGATAGTTTATGTACAATGAACATCTAAGATACAGTGTTGACTTAGTGTAAAGGTATCTTCTGAAGATAGTTAATGTACAATGAACATCTTAGATAGATCTGCAGTGTTGAATTAGTGTAAAGTTATCTTCTGAAGATAGTTTATGTACAATGAACATCTAAGGTAAATCTACAGTGTTGACTTAGTGTAAAGGTATCTTCTGAAGATAGTTTATGTACAATGAACATCTAAGGTAAATCTACAGTGTTGACTTAGTGTAAAGGTATCTTCTGAAGATAGTTTATGTACAATGAACATTTAAGTTAGATCTGCAGTGTTGAATTAGTGTAAAGTTATCTTCTGAAGATAGTGTGTTTACAATGAACATCTAAGATAGTTCTACAGCGTTGAATTAGTGTAAAGGTATCTTCTGAAGATAGTTTATGTACAATGAACATCTAAAATAGATATGCAGTGTTGAATTGGTGTAAAGTTATCTTTTGAAGATAGTTTGTGTACAATGAACATCTAAGATAGTTCTACAGTGTTGAATTAGTGTTAAAGGAATGGTCCCGCAAGCACAACATTGAGCATTATTTGTTAGAAACATAATTATCGAGCCGAAGTTACGTAATTATATAGAACAAAACACTGTACTAGTCACAAAAATGAATAAAAACTGCCATCACTCAACATGCACTTTTTAAAATTCGCGGCGATTGAAAGTCCCGGTGTCGATGACGTCATGGGTATCGGTGCTCAAATTTGCGCATGTGTATTGTACAACTATGACATCATCGACACTGGGACTTTTGATCGCCGCGAATTTTAAAAAGGGCATGTTGAGAGATTGCGGTTTTTATTTGTTTTTGTCATAAGTGTGGTGTTTTCTTCTATATCATTACAAAAGTTGGGCTCGATAGTTATATTTCTAACATATAATGCACACTTTTATGCTTGCGGGACACCTCCTTTAAGGTATCTTCTGAGGATAATTTATGTACAATGCACATATAAGATAGTTCTACAGTGTTGAATTAGTGTAAAAGTATCTTCTGAAGATAATTCATGTACAATGAACATCTAAGATAGTTCTACAGTCTGGAATTAGTGCAACGTTATCTTTTAAAGATAGTCTGTGCACAATAAAGTAGATATACAGTGTTGAAATAGTATCTTCTGTATAATAGTTTTTGCGCAATGAACATATAAGGTACTTCTACAGTTTTTGAATTAGGGTAAAGTTATCTCTAAAGATAGTTTTTGCGCAATGAACATCTAAGGTACTTCTATGTGTTGAATTAGTAAAAAGTTATCGTCTGAAGATAATTTTGCACAATGAACATCTAAGTTAGATCTACAGCGTTGTATTAGTGTCACTTTATCTTCTGAAGATAGTTTTGCACAATAAACATCTAAGATAGCTCTACAGTGTTGAATTAGTGTAAAGTTATCTTCTGAAGATAGTTTATGTTCATTGAGCATCTAAGATAGTTCTACAGTGTTGAATTAGTGTAAAGTCATTTTCTGAAGATAGTTTATGTACAATGAACATCTAAGATAGTTCTGCATTGTGGAATTAGTGCAAAGTTATCTGTTAAAGATAGTCTGTGCACAATAAGGTAGATCTACATAACAGTAACAGTATAACAGTATCTTTTGTATAGTGTTTGTGCAATGAGCATCTTAGGTACTTCTACAGTTTTTTGAAATAGTGTAAAGTTATCTTCTGAAGATAGTCTTTGCACAATGAGCATCTATCTCTACAGTGTTGAATTAGTGAAAAAATATTCTGAAGATAGTTTTGCACAATAAATATCTAAGGTAGATCTGCAGTGTTGAATTGGTGTAAAGTTATCTTCTGAATATAGTCTTTGCACAATGAGCATCTAAGGTAGATCTACAGTGTTGAATTAGTAAAAAATTATCTTCTGAAGATAGTTTTTGCGCAATGAACATCTAAGGTACCTCTACAGCGTTGAATTAGTGAAAAAATATTTTCTGAAGATAGTTTTGCACAATGAACATCTAAGGTAGATCTGCAGTGTTGAATTAGTGTAAAGTTATCTTCTGAAGATAGTTTATGTTCAATGAACATCTAAGGTAGATCTACACTGTTGAATTAGTAAAAAAGTTATTTTCTGAAGATAGTTTTGTACAATGAACATCTAAGGTAGATCTACAGTGTTGAATTAGTAAAAAATTATCTTCTGAAGATAGTTTTTGCGCAATGAACATCTAAGGTACCTCTACAGCGTTGAATTAGTGAAAAAATATTTTCTGAAGATAGTTTTGCACAATGAACATCTAAGGTAGATCTGCAGTGTTGAATTAGTGTAAAGTTATCTTCTGAAGATAGTTTATGTTCAATGAACATCTAAGGTAGATCTACACTGTTGAATTAGTAAAAAAGTTATTTTCTGAAGATAGTTTTGTACAATGAACATCTAAGGTAGATCTACAGTGTTGAATTATTGTAAAGTAATTTTCTGAAGATAGTTTTGCGCAATGAACATCTAAGGTACCGCTACAGTGTTGAATTAGTGAAAAGTTATTTTCTGAAGATAGATTTGCCCAATATCTACTTGGTAGATCTGCAGTGTAGAATCAGTGTATAATTATCTTCTGAAGATAGCTTTGCACAATGAACATCTAAGGTATATATATCTGCAGTGTTGAATTAGTGTAAAGTTATCTTCTGAAGATAGTTTTGTACAATGAACATCTAAGATAGTTCTACAGTGTTGAATTAGTGTAAAGTTATCTCCTGAAGATAGTTTTTGCACAATGAACATCTATAACTTATAAGATACTTCTACCGTGTTGAATAAGTTAAAAGTATCTTCTGAAGATACTTTTGTACAATGAACATACATGTATAAGATAGCTCTACAGTGGTGAATTAGTGTAAAACTATCTTGTAAAGATAGTTTTTGCACAATTTTGATTTAAGGTAGTTTGATTCCCCAATGTTAAGCTCTCTTCTAAATCTAAGGTTGTTAAGTGATAAATGAGTGTTATGTTCTGAAACAAATGTTCCCCTCAGAGAATAATATATACAATTGTAGGTTACAGATAACTACCTTAAACAAGCTGGACCTGCTGGTTTCTATTAGATAATAATATTCACATTAAGACGAATTGTGTTGAAATTAACCGTCACTTTCTCCTATCACGAAACACTCGAATAATATAAACGCGTTTTATTGACACTCTTCAGATTTAATGGAAAGCGATATTTAACATAGATGAACAAACGTTGATGAGCGAGTCAACATTTATTCGAGATGATCTTTTAAAGATGTGCCTCTGTAAGTGTAAGAAACACGATGAATTTATATACATGACTCAAGAAGTTGGACTGAAGAGAGCAATCTGAAATAATAGCCATCTTCAAATCTTACTTGTATTGTAAAGATAAAGACTGGTAAATATTAGTTTTCCCTTTTCACAGACTATAGTGTATAGTGTCATATCCATATTTATAGATGAGAGACTGTAAGTGGATCGCTATGAAATGCAGAATATATCAGCAAACATGATTTATTACTTCAAGGAGTTTAGATGTCTCTCCAATCGTCAACAATTCGTCTCTTATAATTTGAGCGCACACAAATTAGCATAATTTGCTTCTTTATTGGTAAAAGAAGGGGGAAAAAAGAAGAAAAAAAGAGAGCGAAATTACCCATATATGATTTGGCCCCTTTTATCATCATCCTTCTAAATGGCAATTAGCAATTATGACACCGACTTGGCTTTAAACAGCACAAAGTATAATGTATCACGATTACGGTGCGCGTTTAACGCTTGCCTAGACCTCTTGCCTTATGGCTAAAAGTGTTTATACGCGACAAGATGGTATAGGCTGGCTTTTGTATGTACATAGTCTTGTATGTTAGCCATTGATAGGGAAGCTGAAATATAGAGCGAATCAAACGAACAGATAAATGGTGCATTTAACAATTAACCGCTGGCTTGTGTTTTCGTTTGATGAACCTTTCACTTAATACATTGCGTAAATCATAATGATAAAAGATTTTATTTTTTGATAATTATTATTAGCACACCGTAATTGATTTGACTGGGCTTTGATATGTGTGTGCACCACGTCAGGAGGGAGGAAAGACCGTCGGGGATTCCTCGCCTTCTTATATAATGAAATGTCAAATGATCCTTGGGTTTGCACTTATATGTATTGCATAATGACAACTGGTCGGTGATGAAGCTTTCCGGTAGTGAATTTACAGAGCCATATCCTTAAAAACATTAGTGCATGGTTTGTGATTTTGACCCATTATTTCAGCCGACTTTATTTGGACAACAATTTAATTTAGTGTCCTCGTTTTTATTATTACTAGAGAAAAAGGTTGGCGGTCAGTTAGTATAGAAGCAGGATGCAGTGATTTACGGGCGAAAGAGCTTGTGTTCTCTGAGGATACCTATACACTTGGAACTATAATTGGAAAAGAAACTGCGCCTGCTTTGTAATTCAATAATGTAATAACGAACACAGACAAAGCAATGCCTATTGTTGTCATGTGCGAAGGGATTTCGTTCTGGGGTTATGCGGTCAAGATAATAGATATTAAGCATGGGCGATTAAGGTGACTGATAATTGCGAGAATACTCACGCGTTGAATTAGCTTTACAATCAAATCTGACTATAATATTATTTTTTGATTGATATCATTTTTTCAAAGCTAATTCTTTGCTTACACATATGTCATAATGGAAATAGCTACCATAAACCATAGATAACAACAAAAGTTTTTTATCTGCCGTAGATAGTAGTTGTAACTGTGATTCATGCACAATGAAGTTTGCTGTCTACTGCATGCTTAAAAATGAAGTTTGCTGTCTACTGTAGATAGCAATAACTTACGACTTATGGTCCTCAATGAAGTAAGCTGTCTAATGTAGATAGCAGTTTCTATATGATTTATGCGTCCCAATGACGTTTGCTGTCTACCGTAGATAACAGTGACTATATGATTTATATTCCAGAGTGAAGTGTGCCGTGTAACCATATGCCAATGAATAATACTCTACATCGTTAGATCACGTTGGTAATCTATGATGATTTGTAACCTGTAAATAAACACTAAAATAGTAGGCCCATGGTCTCCAGTTACCGAAGGGACCTATTTTGCACCATGTCCAGAATAAAGAGCAATAACTATTTGTTTTATATAACATATACAAATATTTCTGTCATTTGAAAGACTTGATCAACAAAAGATAATAGACCTAGGCCAACTCAATGTATCAATCAAGTCAAGGTCAATTACCGCATTCGCGAGCAGGGAATTTTTCTCCTCCACAAAAGCTACTATTTCCATGGTTGCACAAAGTGCGGGAGCAGGGAGCACCGCTCCCGGGAAATAATTAGCAGAATTGGGGAAATAATGCCAAGAGGAAAAAGAAAAAGTATTGGGGAAAAGGGTGAAAAAAGATGAAGATCCCGAAATACACAACGTAAGCTTTCCTCTACCCGCGTGTCCCCGTAAGACCGGTCACTTATATCCTAGGCGTCCAAGTTAAAATTAGAGAAATGTCGACAATATAAGAAATAAAAAGGCAAAAAAAATACAGGAATATTGTTATGTGTTATATAATATGTGCTGTCTATAGTAGCCAGCAGTAACTATATGATTTAGCCCTATGCACAATGAAATTAGCTGTCTACTGTAGATAGCAGTAACTATATGAATAATACTCTACATACATCGTAGATCACGATGGTAATCTATGATGATTTATACCCTGTAAATAGTATGTGCTATTTACCGCAGATAGCAGTAACTATATGATTTAAGCCTATGCACAATGAAGTTTTCTGTCTACTGTAGATAGCAGTAACTATATGAATACTAACATACATCGTAGATCAAGATGATAATCTATAATACCCCGTAATTAGTTGTGCTGTCTACCGTAGATATCATAGCAGTAACTATATGATTAAGGCAGTGCACAATGAAGTTTGCTGTCTACTGTAGATAGCAGTAACTATATGAATACTAACATACATCGTAGATCAAGATGATAATCTATAATACCCCGTAATTAGTTGTGCTGTCTACCGGAGATAGCATAGCAGTAACTATATGATTTAGGCAATGCACAATGAAGTTTGCTGTCTACTGTAGATAGCAGTAACTAAATGAATAATACTCTACATAATCGTAGATCACGACAGTAATCTATAATAATTTGTACCCTGTAAAATGTGCTGTCTATAAAGTATTAACCGTTTGGTGCGCCGCAGTGGAGTGGGCTATCTACCGCAGATAGTAGCATAACCTAACCATATCATTCGTGCAAACAGGTGTACTGTGAGACTATTGTCACAGATATCAGACAATCCGCAATTGTTATTTTAGTCGAAGTGCAATTGAACGTTAAACATTCAGTCATGTCTACGATCTATATCTTCTAGCTTTCACCCTCACCAACGTGTTTATTTCATTTCGAGATGGGAGCCGATGGGTTTATAATTCAGTCTGATGTAGACATAACGAGGACATAACTAAATTACCAATGTGTACCCTCGTAATAATGATGTCATCTCACTTTACGACGTGGCCTATTAAAATATGGATTGATTTTTGTGGCACCGTTGTGTTATTTTATAATTCTTGAACATAACCATAAGATAATTACGCCGCAACAAGTGAGTGAGTAATGTATACACATGTTGATAATGTGTGAAATCAAAATAATGAGGGCAGTGAGAGATGAAGTATAAGTATAATAGCGTTGTTTATGGAAATCCGATCCGTACGAAGCTGTCAAATGCCCACCGTTTCTCGAAGTTGCAATGTAATAATTGGTGCACTGCACCATGCACCAGGGGTCAGCCAATTACTCGACCCTGATAATGTTCATTGCTGTTAATTTCCACCAATATTGAACCAATGCCGGACATTAGCACTAAACGTGATACCCATTTTTACCATTTGAGAACACAATCTTTAATTATAAACGCGCCCCATGTAAAGATATCAATAACTGAAGCAGACGGTTGCACCTTGCAATCCGTATGGATGCGAGTGGGCTGTTGCAGCCTGATCGCCGCGCGCGTAACTGGATCGCAAGCTGAATTTTGAGCGTATATGTAGGATATAGAATTGCTGGGAGATCGACAGGGCAAGTTTTGGGAAGGATATGAACTAAAGAACAGTGACGACTAACATTGAGTGTCGATTGCATGTCTTGTTTTCAATAAATGTTTGCTGTATATCATTATGATAGCTTACGATTATATCGCTGCATGCGTCCGTACGTCGCTCATGTGTCATATTGAATACGGGAGGTGTGATATCTATAAATCTCGAACACTTTACGCCGCCCGAAGCGCGTAAAAAAAAGAATCTTAAGCGACAAGATTGGTCATACGTAAGGGTTTGGCAAACACGTGTTATAACCTTCGCTTGATTTCCCTTCACTTGTAATGCCGATGATAAGGCTAATCTGTAACGGACAAAAGACGCTAAGATACGGGTTATCAATTTCTACAGTCTTAATCGCGAGTTGGGTTCCTGGGGGACTCCTGCTCGTAATTGGCGCGACTTGCTTTCTGAATATTCATTTATTATGGCAAAGGGGCAGTTACTAGTAAACGACTCATAAGCACATAAGTGAGAAACATGCCAAACGATATTAGTAAGTGTCAAATAGACAGACGATCAGAAACAGAAAAAGAAGGGAAAAATCGCGCCAGAACACTTTGATCCCGTTGGGATACCTTTCAATTGCAAACGAGGATAGTGACAATTGTACGATTATTAGTGTCGACGGGAAATAGTGCCCATTTCTTCTGAGCAATTAAGAAGAAAGATAGCCTGGGCGTAAGGGAGGGTATCATCATGACGAGCATCAGCATCGATTTGGACATCTATTTTGCTTGTGTTAGATTATCTTTAGCTATAGCGCGCCAAAGGGAGTAACATGGACGGTATGGCCGCAGGCAGAAATCACGCCCGACCGAACGTCTTGTAAATCATGAATGCAATGAGTGAATGGTGAAATATACCACTGCATATTTATTCAGAATGTAGCAACGGGGACTTTATACCGGGACATTTCTTGAATATGAAATAAGAGTGCCCCACACAAAGTTATCAAACATCCAAACCCGCTAATAAACACCTACGCGCTCCCTCCGATCCCGTCTCGTTGTCAGATTTCGTCAGCTTTGTATTTGTAACTTGGCGCGATAGCAAACACTTGGCGCGATGTACTTTTTCTACTTGTGACATGAATGCTAACTAAGCTGCATCTTTGTAAAGACGCAGTCACGTGACGTGTATTGCTTTACCAACACTTCTTACTGACCATACAGGAGCAGACGACATCCTTCAAAACGGCGCGAAATCACGGTGTAAACTACACATTCTATCGGCTTAATTAAGTGACGGCGACATATTGTGTGCAGAGAGCTTCAGTAGCCTAGTTTAATAGCTCCTTCATATTTAAGTCTTAATTACTGCTACTACGCCCTGTTGAAGAAATGTCTTAATAAGAAAATGCCGATTCTACTATACGCTGAGCGAGCCCACCACCAAAAGACACTATCAAGCACGCATTAAACCCGCCATAGTCATCACATATTCAAGTTAAATATGCCGCTAGCACAATTTCGTTATGCACCAAAAAGAAGGTGGTATCACGTTGCTTAGATGGACAATATTGAGTCCGTCCGTATAAAGGACCCACAAATGGCACAACCATTATCCGTCGTACATACACCAAACCACCAGACTGTCTGATTCATAAAGCCCTTAAAACCTTGGAATTTAACGCCAAGTTCGAAGACTTGAATTGTTTATTCTGCTGATATCAAGCTCACGAGAGAGGCAAGAGATCGCAGCTTATACCCACAGCGGGCTTCCCCTTTTCACACATTCATCTTCCTTCCCCGGTCAGGGGATTTGTAGCCTCCTGTCAGGAAGCTTTTCCCGCCTGCCTGAGGTCGAGATCACAACTCTTCCCGTGTTCATATACATGTTCATTGTCATGTTTGTGGCACATGAAGGATATTGATATATTTCATGTGGAATAGATAGCCCACAACGTCCCCTATTAATTAGAATGTTCAATCCCACATATCACTGTTTCACATACATGCATTATATATAAACAAATAAACACACTATGTGTTGTCGGTATTTAACGTCTGAGGCGATAAAAATAACAACCCGGTGGTCTAGGTGGACAGACCTTAAGTCGGACGTTCCTTTTTCAATTTTGTTAGAAAATGTCACAATTTTTCAACAAAGAAAGAAAATATGTAAATTTGTTATAATGTTCAACAAATATTATTTGTTTGAATAAAAAAAAGGAAAAATAATAAAATAATAAACAAATCATATACTGAATTATAAGAAAAAAATCAAACTCGCAATTATGTTATAGTTAACCTATATTATTTTCTTTAAATTAACCTCACAATATTCAAAATATTATATAACGCTGAAATCACCATTTTCGTCTTCAAATATAAAATAGTTACGTAATAAAATTGTGGATCATGATTAAGTACATTTTATCTGAAACCCCAACACAAATCAATTGAGATACGCTGCCGGCGACTCGCATGAATATTAAGAAACAACAATTGATATCTTCAGTAGATAGCACAAACACTCCACTGCGTATCGGTACGATGCTCGGTTTCATTTTGCATTAATCTTAATAATAATACAACCCGATTTATTAACTGCAGATTTTGATAAAAAAAAGCAATTTCACCGATTGGAACTTCAGATACCGTATGTAAATGTATTTTACACAATTTATCTTAAACAAATATTATTCGGCAGAAGGTCCGCGAAGTTGTTCAAATATGAATTTGACTTGCACAGAATATAAACTAGTTTGACGTGTCTTCTTGACTATCGGTTGAACAGATAAACTACAGTTACTTTACAGAATCGGTGCTGGCACGTGTAATATATAGCTGGCTTTGAAGTCAATACCTGAATCGGAGCTCATCTAAGACCTATTGCAAACAAAAATAGGCTTCATAACAACAAAAACAGCCTCAAACCATCGTCGTTAAATGTCAGGATACCCACAACGTCAAAAGCAGCTCATGGTATAGACGCTTGTATATTGACTTCATATCCTTGTGGCACCCAGAGGAACTGCCAAATATTTGGATTGATCTTGAGTACAGGAACTGGTATCGGGCCCCACCGTCTACATACCGGAGATCGCACATATTTTGGCGCGAATTCAGATCTGTCGTCTGCGGGTTTTGACTCGTCGTTTCGTTCAATATATAACGGGGCATGTATTTTCATTTACGCGGCACAATGTAACGTGATAGAACCGTTATGGTGTCAGATGTCTTTCATTTCGCTCTGTGTGTATAATCCAATTAGTACATGTGATAATTTTCTCTTGATGGCTATAATTTACCTTTTTTTCTTGATATGTCATCAATGAAATTGCCGATAATTGCTTGAAACGAGTACGTTTCAGCGCACGAAGAAGGAATGACCCCCAATGCATGCCGGACGAGAAAATTAAACGAGGCGATGATAATGATGATATAATAATGGCAAGGAAGATCATAATATCGACTGATGTGTGTATATGTGTATTTAATATAACAGGTACAATCTTTTGTGTAGGCATGTTTTTATAACGTCCGTCAAAATTCAATATAGATAATTTTAATTGAGCGAAGAATGTCGTCAATATTGTGTTTCGTGATTCATATCTTGTTTATCAAGAACGCTATATCTTAGACCTAAATAAATAATCGACGTAGATTTCTTTTATTGCCACTGGTGAAAAAAGCAATAAAACGAAACAACCTTGGTGATATTGTTTTAGCCAGAAGAAAAGTAACATCGATTGAAATGTACACTCAATTTCCCATTGTATACTAGATACAATTATACCATAGAAAAACATTCGGAATAAAAGTATATTAAATATATCAGCTATGTTTGCAAAGCTCCACACACAATTATACGTTTTGAGAAATTGAAACGTTTATGTAAAGGGAAAACGCTTGGTTACCCATAGAAATGTTTCTCTTTTCAATATCGTGTTCACTTTTTCCAAAACAATCACATTTCCCCAAAAAGGATGTTTTCAGAAAAAGTGCCACTTTCCAAAATCGTATGCAAGAAAGTTACAAAAACGTCTCCAGTGCTTTTTAAAAATTCATGTAAATTGTCTTTATTTTCAATTAAAGGTAGATGACCCGATCACATTTTCGTAACACAGAATTATTTCAAACATACGGAGATTTTCATATCATATGAAAGCTCGTATTTTTCTCATCATCATACTGAAATTTGACGGCCTAGATCGGTATAATTACGGAGAAATCGATGAAATAACGTCGAATTACCGCGAATGGTGGTATACCACCGATATAGTTTGTGTACAACTCAATGGGTACAGTTCACGGCATCTTGTGCGTCTAAAATAAGAACCATTAGAGCTATGCAACTCAAACTTTGGAACACGACTTTTTTAAGGATGACCTTTCATGTAGAATAGAAAACTTCAAGTTGAAAATCGGAATATGATCGGGTCATCTACCTTTAAAAGAAAGTCTTTCTTTAGCTGGTCCTTATTTGAAATAAGAAATAAAATTATTTTTTCATGCATGACTAGCCAATAGTGTCCATCATTCACGTCAATAACTTCCACATGTATTGAAAAGCGGAAACTGTGGATAGCCAAGCATTTTCCCATTTCGTAAGTATTTCAATCTCTCAAAACGCCAAGTCATATAGGATCTTGAAAAGTGCCACATCATGATACACCTGTTCAAAACTCCCGCCAACAGACACGCTACTATTTCCATGGCTATACAAAAGTGGCATTATCGGATTACGCTAAGCTAGGATATTGCTCTCTAATAGGATTTAAATAACACTCAATGTTAAAGATCGGCAATGTGATTAGAGCTTTAATAATCATGGATCATTGTTAATTCATCTGAATCTCCTACCTCATAACTTTGCTATTATATAAGCCAGTCGTATGAAATATGCCACAATTGTAGCTTTGTATCTCAGCTACAAATTCATAGTAAATTGGTCTGAGAACTGATTGTACTTTTCTGGAGATGCTGTGAGAACAAATGTTCAATTTAGTGCGACGGAAACGGATAAGAAATAGCAAAATGTCTCCTATATATTAGTGCTATTCATTTGGCCAATTGTAAGAGACAAAACGTACCATAGGTCAATTAAAACCATTCTAAATTACAGATATCTCTTGAACAGACTATAAACAATAAAAGTCACTGATTTCTTGGATAAAATGCCCTCTAATTAACCAGAACCAGACCAGGACCGCCATTAGTTTTAACTCTACCCCAGAGAACCGCTGCAAAAGTCAAATTTGCTTTTCATAAGAACTAAGAGATCTTCAATATACAGGACTATAAATGGAGGGATTACAAGTATCTCTAAGTGATAATTTTCTACCTGATTGACTATTATACAGGTTACATATACAGATATAAGGAAACTAAAGTGACTATCATGTTAAGATTTAACATTCGAGGCTTAACTGTGGCTTGTAACAACGAACATTTGACTGAGTAGCAGTATTCCAGTATGCTAAATGTGTATCAATACATTCGAGTTGATATTATTCTATTTGCAAGCCTACAAAGGTTAATATTGCCAACCATCTAATCATGATAATACAGTACTATATTCAGAAATCATCCATTTAATCATACAATAGGCTACGGAGAGAAAATCTAATTTAAAATAATCTTTAGTGTAATTTTTAGAGTCCCTTGTCCAACATTTCTTGCTGGCTTTGATTGCATCATACCAAAAGTAAAACCGATATCAGTTATCATTTACTTTAAATGTGTAGCTATGATTCAGAGCTATAGTCATGACAAATGTCATGCGGCTGACATTCATATTAGCCATAGTATGAGTGAGGAGGTAGAACTTATTAAATGACCCCACTATATTTCTATATTGTTTGTTAATCTAATACTCTTCGTGCACTCGCTCTGCACTCTCCGCGCCGACGCAGAGAACGTTATGAAAACGTGTTAAGAAGGTACTTGTAACGCAGACAGCGGATTAAAAGCGAAATACAAGCACAGGCTTTATCGCAACAGAGCGTAAACAAGCGCGGCGCTTTGTATGGCGCTCAAGGGCGATCATGGGGACCCTACCCCGCTCTAGATGGTGTCTAGTGCGTCCTCAATCGGTTCTTAGAGACCTGCGTTTTGCATGGCGTTTTGATATTTTTTGATACTTTTTCAGCGCAACGAGAGCGCAAGGCCTGATCGCCGTATGTGTGACAGGGGTATTAGCTATGACGTTGAAACTTAAATAACAAGCTTTCGTATAGTCTTTGATCAATTCAATTCAATTCAATTTACAATTCAATTTTCAATTCAATTTATTATAAAATAACATCGTGGCCAAAGGCATCAATGCGTACATACAATCATGTATCTGTCCAAAAATTACACAAATCATAGTCGAATTTTCATTGAAATCTCAAAGATGAGTTTGCTTTTTTGGATCCATTTCTTTTGGGGACACATTATACATACAGACATGACAGATACCATCATTTACAACTTCAGCAAAGTACGTATTTATCGATAATTTCCCCCCGTTTCCCCTCATACCCAAATCAAGATAACTTAATCTAATTCCTGGTATATAACGAAGCAATATTAATTGAACATTTCTAGACATTTTAGAGAGCAGCTTTGATTTTCTGTATGTATTATTATTCTACCTCAAATCAATGAAACCAGTCCTTAATGGGTCTCTCGTTCGATTAACAATGTTACCATAACAGTATAATTATCTTTATGGACCAGCTCTTATGATATTTCAATAATAACAAATTTGGTAAGATTCCAATCATGAAAACGCAATGGAATTTTTATTATGAATAATTTGCTAAATAAGACTTTCTAAAAAGCCAACGACTATCTTTTGACTCAATCAGTGAGCTTGGAATAACAGAGTTACTCACCGTGTCCGATACATTTAGATTCAATCTAGCAATGTTACATTCTTGCGTTCTGAAAGGAAAAACTAATGACCCTGAAGCAAATTGGCAATAATTGTTCGTCAATTATCTCACTTATTTCATATTTTAATATCATTTTTTGACCATAATATCAAGTTAGAGCATGTCAAAAGCTTTCAGCCGTACGTCTATCTATTGTCTGATGCAAACGTCGTGCTATCAGGCTGATAGGGAAATTTAAACAAATTTCCTAATACATGTAATAGATAATGTAATATTTAGTAGTTTAATTGGCATTTAATTGCTGAAGATAAATTTTGCACGCTCTACTCAACACATCGCGATGTTTGTTAGACCCGTATATAGAGAGATAGCAGGATAGAGCACACTGTATATATGAGGTTCATTGCGATAGTATTGAAAGGCAAAAAGGAATATTACTGATAAATATTGTTATTACTTGATAATATAACCCACCAGCTTCGTTATTATATGTCGAGATTGAATTATACTGATTTATTTTTTCGTCTTCGTTTTTTTCTGACTGAAAAGCGCATACGTCTTTTCAAACAATTGAAAAATATTATCTTACGCAGTATCGTCTTGATAAAGGCAACCCATTACCAATCAGAAGTCACTTAGGACGAGTCTTATAATAAGTATTGACTATGTAAACAAGTTTGAGTAAATATAGATTGTCAAAATGCGATATTGCTAACATCTGCATAATATCATTGGGGAAGGATATGGCAGAGTACAATTTTCAAGCTAAATAAAGTGAATTATTATTATGTGTAACCTCACACACACCCACGGACCCGCATCACATCTGGGCCGTATTCTCGTTCTAAACGCGGTTTTAGCTTAAAGCCGTGACTAACTAAACTCGTGGCTAAATTAAACGCGAGTTTATCTATATAACAAACCCCACTTTTAAACTCAGCGAATCTCATCCCCAGTGTGGTCGTGCGTTCACACAGGTATTCAATTTATTGTGGCCCAAATAGGTTAGATATCGACCGAATCCCTTAAATGCACGTGTAATTTTAAGATGATCTGCACGTCAGCTTGCAACGGGCACGGTTGAGTAATCATTCAAGACATACAGTTGGGATGTACATGTACATGTATAATACTGGTGCTACACGCGGTTTTAGCTTTAAACCGTGACTAACTAAACTCGTGTCTAAATTTTTGTATTTTTAAGACTATACACGATCTGCACTTCAGTTTGCACCGGGCATGGTTGGTTGAGTAATTATTCAGGCGTACAGTTGGTGTATGAGTTTATTGTAAAACGCGCGTTAAACTACCCCCATACCCATGTCTAAAGTTAGACACTTTTCAGTGAGTTAGATGCGAAAGTTAAATACATTTTTCGAGAATTACGTTTTTAGTTATAAGCGATGTGTTTAAAGTCAATGTTAACGCCCGTGTTTAAATACGTACGAGAATAAGGGCCGGTGTCTAATAATTCCGCTGGGGAGTTTACCTATATTGGGCCAATAACTGAAATGTTACTGATCTATATTTCGAAGTTTCGTTATTCTTAATTCAGTATATAATAAGGGTTGCTCTTCCAAATACTGGGTAGTAGAGCACATAATTCGAACACTAACCTTATTGCTCGAAATATTGATCTTTGTTTCCCCATTCGGAATAACGAATCTTCGTGGTATATCTATGTATAGTCGATCCAATTGAAGGACTTAGTTATAATGTAGTTATTTAATTGATATCAGTAACACCTTATTGGCATGAGCGACTATACCATACACTAACGTCCATGTTGAAATTAATAAGGTTTATGACAGGCCTACTTTCATAAACCAATTTATTTACCGGGGCAGACACCGTCTGGGCTTTCCCTTTTGCAGTGTGCGTCTGTGTGTCTTGGTTACCACTCAGTGGGCCAATCAGCAGCCTTGTTTTCATGCCCGCGTTTTTTCGTCCTTTGTTTTGGTTCTGGGAGAGGTTCCGTGCTTTTACCTTTCTATTATACCGTTCATATTTCTTATTGGCTTCATCGAGACGGGTCGCCTTCCTAAAAAATTATTCCTTGGAATACTACAAGGTTTTACTTATGTTTTTCTGCTACCGTTTTCTACTTTACTGTGACTGATACTGATAGTGATATCTTCTTTGGATCCAGCAAATCGTCTGATCAACCTTGGAAAATTACGTGGTTGGTATTTTGCGTCCACTATCGTGACAGACTATAAATAGTATTAGTTTTAACAATATACGGTAAATATTAAATCACCGATCTAAAAACATCGACATTTTATTATAACATGGGTCGGCCTGAGAAAGGTACTATTAAACAGGAAAGCGACCACACAACTACGGTCTCGGCTAGAAATCCACTCGCAACGAACCCATTTGGCCAAACCGTCGAATCTCTAAGTATAAAATAATAATAATACTTTTCATATGTTGATCGCCGATTTATCATGACATTTTATACTGCTTGCGTACGAACCGAACCGGTTTGAAAACCCGACAGATCTATAAACAGAAACAATGACACAAACGGCGGATAACAACAATTATCATCGATCACAATGGTACAATGCGACGATACCAATGCGACTGACTGCCTTTGAATACACGTTTCTAACAAGAAGAAACGCGAGAACATGATGCAGAACTGTTGTTTTGTTTGTACCAAGCCCAAGGAACGTACAGAACATGAAATGGCCGCGATAACAGCGGTCGCAGCACCTACCGACAGACGTTTAACGGGTACCGTACTGGTGATAGAATCCGGGGATAAAAATGTGAATTTCCAGACAGAATTTGGCAGTCAACAAGCGACTATGTGATTTCCGATATTTTCCGTCCATGGACCGGTCATCTAGTCCAGCAGAGCTTCATACAAGCAGGAATTCAGATGTAAGAGTTTTAATTATAATTATGCCTCATATTTCAGACCCCAGGCCCAATCGGCCGCTACTATACAATGTTAATTAGTAGCCCAATTCACTGTCATTTATAATTCGTAATCCCCAGAACATTCATCATGATTGAGCAAAGCTTAGTTTTAGTATGAAATCCACACTTGAGTTAACACCAAGGCTTGTTATTCCCAGGCCATTCATGCCATAGAGCAAAGTTCTGTATTAAATCCACACTTGACAGCATGGCATGTTATTCCATATAATTTCTCTTCCGGCACATGATGCAATTTAGATTATTCAACACACTCGGATTTTGAAGTAGTTTGAGCCCTGGTCATGCTGGTTGAGCCATAAATAAGTTGTTATAATAAATGGGGCATGACCTTTTCACATAGCTAAAGTATTTGACCGACATTCCGAGATATGAACCTCATGGTGCTGATGATGTGCCTCAGGATCAATGTACAACATATTATAATATAATGTTGGGCGATTAGTTTAATCATATACCTGCCATTACCTGTTATCCTAGGCTAAGTGCATTTTATATCCAGTGCATTTTATATCCTTAGCGAGTCACTATTTTTAGGCCTGTTTCTGACTTTAATCGTCTATCATTTATGGTGTAGGTCATGATAGTCGGGCCTTATATTAAAATACATGTCATGCATGTATGGATCATTATTAATTGCTGCTGTTCAACATTGTCATTTCAACATCTTGTTCAATTGCATAGGTTTACAATTTTAACTGGACTTCATTGCCTGTTTTGCTTCTTATTAAGCCATGTTTATAAAATAATATATTATTAGATTGTGTACAACAATCAGTTGGAAAACCTTTAACCAAAAAAGGAACATTAGTGCCAAACTATTTTGCACACGACTAATACAATGTATTATAATTATATACAATTATTCTCTAGCAGGTTATGCATTACTAATGATTTGGGTTTGTGTTTTTGTGTTGGACTTAAGTAAGTATGCATATTCTTGCCTGTAAGTCATCATTATTTATAATGAACCGCTCGGCCCACCCTCTTTTAACTCACCAAGGGGTAGCAACTTGCTCTCAAATACCCAGCAACGACAATGCAACTACTAGTAATTACTCTTGCGAGTGTCAACTATTTTGTTCTACGGACAAAACTTTTCTTACCTTCGGTATCACCATGATGTTCGCATATTTTCCTTCCCAATTAGTTTACACATCGTTGCATGCATAACATATGGTGCGAATCTTGCCGGTCAATATCATGTGATGGCATCATAATTATTAATTTTAGAATAACTTTAATATAGGTAGCTATGCAATCAATCAGTCTACCATACTTGGGCAGCTTCGAGCCATATTTCATACTGGGAACAAGGGAACAGATAAATAAATATGATGCGTAAGATGAATGGGTCACTTCATAACTCTTAGAAATGCTGTATCAGAGCTAATTAGTCTCTGGAAATATTATGTTTGGTATTTAATTATGCTGATGTTTTACATGATCATCTTTGTTACTTTGCTGTTAGTTTTCTAGCTACAATAGTTGTATTTCACTGCAGCTTCTCCCCGTGTGATATTATATTATTCATTTCGCTGTGTTGGGCGGCAATACCGGACACACAACTTCTAGGTACTGTGTATGTATAGGGATATCCTACATGAATATCTGGTACGTTTTATAGCTATAAGAGTTGTTGTTTTTCACACTGATTCTCTCCATCTAATATTATATTGTTCATTTTTTAATTACAGTGCTTCACTTTATACACTTTGTATTGTGCAGTTTATACCGGACACACAACTTCATCAGTGAGGAAATGAATGGTCTACTTGAATGGCATAAGCAGTCAATCCGCTACAAGTATCCTTAGTAGGATGCCAAATTGGAAGACTGTATATTCCTGCATCCTTATGTAGGCATGAAATGGTGTATACAACATTTTTGCGTCACCTGTACATGTGAATATATCAATATTCTGGCACCCTTTCCACCATGTCAACCTGTGCTCTGGTAATTTCCATCGATTGTTCTGTTTTTGCTCTTCTAGTATTGCCGCCTGCTTGGCAGTGTTGATGCACATGCATGGTCACGCTAAGATATGTATACCTCAGTTATCTACTCATTTATTTAATGCATGCATATGTTATAGGAATGCTACATCAGTAGGACATCTTATGCCAGTTGGCCCTGACTCTCTGAATAATTGTGTGAAACTCTTTATCCATTCATAGACTAGACCTAAAAAGGGGGACAACCATGTCTATTGAAATGTTGTGTTGAGCTGATACTTTGTGCGTCTCACTCACACCTGTATAACTACAAACTAATTGAGCACCATCTTGGATCAAGGGGTATAAGGTTTAGTTATTGGTTTCATTATGAGTGATGGGTCCACCACCGTTACATTTATATGCCATACACACATTCGTCATAAATGAGGAATACTCTGGTTGTATACCCTGATGAAAAGCATATGAAAATGTAATGAAAAGCAATGAAATGTAAAAAATAATATTAAAAAAAAAAAAATGTGAACATGTAATGAATGATAAGCATATAAAAACGTGTTATGTAATGATATGCAATGTAAACATGATGGAAAGCATATGAAAATGTGTTATACATGTAATTGATATAAAATGTTACCATGAAAGGTATATATGTGAACATGAATGTAAACATGCCGAAAAGCATATCAAAATGTGTAAACATGCGTAAAGCATATGATATACAATGATATGAAATGTAACCATGAAAATCGTGTGAATGTAAACATGCTTAAAAGCAAATGAAAATGTGTATATCAGCAATTTATGTGCTCGCTCTATTATTGCCATTCATTCATTAATTTGATACAATAAATTAAGCAGATTAGACTATAGGACATTAAAATATTTACATATTCATATGTTGAATACCATAAATTTGAGTCAGTATACAATGTGAAATTAGCAGATGTTACTTCTCTGAGCTATTCTCTAAGGGTAGGGGTTGGTAATCTACAGATCCCTGGAATCATGTGCTGACAAAAGTTATAAATGACTCATCTAATATAATATTGGTCCTTGTCAATTCATTAGTTCAACCATCATTGTGTCATCTCTGTAGCATAACTCTCTTAGGTGTTTATACATTAGGTTTAGGTATTTTTACTTTTCCAAAAAATTTGATGGTTGTTGATGATGCAAACACGTCTGTTATCAATTTATACAATTATATTTCTATGACTTACTATTATTTGATTATACAATTAGCATCGTCAAATGGACGATCAGATCAATCTATTTATACAAATATTGTATGTATGATAAATTTACTCTCCAATGTATTATTAAGGTACTATTATATCATTTAGTGACATATCATGAATAAATTAACACTATATGACAATTTGCTTATATGATTTGCAATGCAAACAGGCTGAAAAACATGAAAATGTTATGTAATGATATGCAATGAACATGATTGTAAACATGCCAAAAATGCATATGTAAACGTATTAACTTGCTGAAAAGCATATGAAAATGTGCTATGCATGTACAATGATATACGATGTAATGTTATGCAATGATGTAAACATGATGAAAAGCATATGTGAATGTGTTATACATGTATTTGATATGAAATGTAAACATGATGAAACTATGTAAAATGTGAAAAACTATGTGTTATTCATGTAACGATAATATAATGAAACTATGTGAATGGTGAAAGTTATGATAGTAATAAACAATAAAAATAAATAATAATAAAAAAAAAACATGTATAAATATAACTAATAGTAATAAACAATAAAAGATAAATAAAAATAATTTAAAAACAACTAAAAACAACTTGCTCCAACACTCAAGGGGGGGGGGGGAGGGGGAGGGGCGTTTGTTTGGGCAAGTGTTCATATGAAAACTTGAATGGTGTATATTTAGAGTCGGCAATTTATGTGCTCACTCTATTATTGCCATTAATTAATTAAATTGATACAATTAATTATGCAGATTAGACAGATAGGACATTAAAATATTTACATATGTTATCTTCCAGGGCATCTCCTAGGGGTAGGGATTTCAGGTAGTTTCACAGAATCCTATCATATGTTGAATATCATAAATTTGAGGTTCCAATATACAATGTGTTTTAGCATAATGTTATCACTCTGAGCATCTCTCTAAGGGTAGGGATTGGTAATCTACAGATCCCTGGAATCATTTGCTGAAAAAATGTATCTATGGCTCATCTAATATAATAATGGTCCTTAGTCAATTCATTAGTTCAACCATCATGTGTCATCTTATGAGCATATCTCTCTTAGGTGTTTATACATTAGGTTTAGGTAATTTACTTTTCCAAAAAATTGATGGGTTGTTGATGAAGCGAACATGTCTGTTATCAATTTAAACAATTATATTTCCATGACATATTAATATTTTATTATGCAAATAAGCATCGTCAAATGGACGATCAGTTCAATCTAACTACATGTATGATAAATGTAATATCCAATGTATTATTAAGGTACTACTACATGTACTGAAATATCCTGAATAAATTGAAACTATGTTAAATGTAATTCTACAAATGAATGAGGTAATTAAAATTACCAGTATAAATTGTAGTGAATAACATGTGATGGCATATTTGTAATTCTACAAATGTAATTCTACAAATGAATGAGGTAATTAAAATTACCAGTATAAATTGTAGTGAATCCACATGTTGTGGCATAGACTTTTGATAAATGAAAACTATGTTAATTTTAATTCTACAAATGAATGATGTAATTAAAATTACCAGTGTAAATTTGTAGTGAATCTACTTGTGGTGCATAGTTGGAATTGAAAAAGAGTGCCAATTTGGGTGCTCAGTAAAGGTTAATAAAACTCGATGTAGCCGATGAGCAATACCGTCAATTTTGTATCCTGTGTTTGTTATCTGTAAATAATAAGGTTTATGACAGGCCTACTTTCATAAACCAATTTATTTACCGGGGCAGACACCGTCTGGGCTTTCCCTTTTGCAGTGTGCGTCTGTGTGTCTTGGTTACCACTCAGTGGGCCAATCAGCAGCCTTGTTTTCATGCCCGCGTTTTTTCGTCCTTTGTTTTGGTTCTGGGAGAGGTTCCGTGCTTTTACCTTTCTATTATACCGTTCATATTTCTTATTGGCTTCATCGAGACGGGTCGCCTTCCTAAAAAATTCCACTCCCACCCACCCATTTTATACTTTAGTAAATTGGTGTATATTTAGAGTCGGCAATTTATGTGCTCACTCTATTATTGCCATTAATTAATTAAATTGATACAATTAATTATGCAGATTAGACAGATAGGACATTAAAATATTTACATATGTTATCTTCCAGGGCATCTCCTAGGGGTAGGGATTTCAGGTAGTTTCACAGAATCCTATAATATGTTGAATATCATAAATTTGAGGTTCCAATATACAATGTGTTTTAGCATAATGTTATCACTCTGAGCATCTCTCTAAGGGTAGGGATTGGTAATCTACAGATCCCTGGAATCATTTGCTGAAAAAATGTATCTATGGCTCATCTAATATAATAATGGTCCTTAGTCAATTCATTAGTTCAACCATCATGTGTCATCTTATGAGCATATCTCTCTTAGGTGTTTATACATTAGGTTTAGGTAATTTACTTTTCCAAAAAATTGATGGGTTGTTGATGAAGCGAACATGTCTGTTATCAATTTAAACAATTATATTTCCATGACATATTAATATTTTATTATGCAAATAAGCATCGTCAAATGGACGATCAGTTCAATCTAACTACATGTATGATAAATGTAATATCCAATGTATTATTAAGGTACTACTACATGTACTGAAATATCCTGAATAAATTGAAACTATGTTAAATGTAATTCTACAAATGAATGAGGTAATTAAAATTACCAGTATAAATTGTAGTGAATAACATGTGATGGCATATTTGTAATTCTACAAATGTAATTCTACAAATGAATGAGGTAATTAAAATTACCAGTATAAATTGTAGTGAATCCACATGTTGTGGCATAGACTTTTGATAAATGAAAACTATGTTAATTTTAATTCTACAAATGAATGATGTAATTAAAATTACCAGTATAAATTTGTAGTGAATCTACTTGTGGTGCATAGTTGGAATTGAAAAAGAGTGCCAATTTGGGTGCTCAGTAAAGGTTAATAAAACTTGATGTAGCCGATGAGCAATACCGTCAATTTTGTATCCTGTGTTTGTTATCTGTAAATAATGTGTACGCAATTTAATTCTTTTAAATGAACGTTTTGCACCGACCGATAGCATGGTTGTATGCTGTCTTCAGTAGACAGCACACAGTCCAGTGGCTCTCTGATACTGTTGAATGTAGCAAATACAATGTCACACTCAGTGTGCTTATGTTATTTGTAAATATAAAAATGCTTTTAGGTGAAGTCTTGTTATGCATAATTTAAGCAATATAATTGCATTTGTCGTGTTTCATCCAAATAAAAGGTCTACAAAACCATGTTTTATCCATTTAATACCAATTGTCGCACAATACACATACATCTGGTAGCAATATTCTGTCATGACATCACTGGTATCTCAACAAGTTGGCGTTGGATTTCTATGAAATCAACAAAATATAACACCAACATTTTGTCCATAAAACATCAAGTAGTAATGCTCATTATTTTCAAAGTTATTAGCGCTTTATCCACTTTTTGGACCAACCTTTTTTGAGACATGCTGTATACAAACTATGTACTAGCTACTATGTATGAGAGAGGGGATGGATTGATATTGATGAGATTTAAACGTTCTTTACAAATGCTCGACTGCTTTAAAAAAAACCTCGTATCATAGTTGAATGAACGAGTCTCCCAATTTACGTCAATATCCGTGATTCGTATTTAGACATACATTTCCGCTTCTATAGGCCTATGACACGTCTCTAATAAGCAATCAACTTTCTAGGATCGGATAGGGTAAACCCCGTGTCGTCAACTTATCGTGTATATTTATATATATATCATAGCAAATGCTGTAAAGACGAAATAAAGACGACAAAATCACTGTTTCGATTTTGATTAGAAAGCGTTATATATGAGGAGCGCTTTAGTGATTGCATTGGCCACAGTTATTGATCTAATACTAGCACTCACGGCCAAGGACAGAGACAATCTCAATATTGTGTCGTCTTCTTAATGGATATTATAACCCATGATAATGATGCATTGGATGTTATTGAATGCGGTGGTGGTTTTTGGTGTGTGTGTGTATTATTAAGAGCTAGTTGTGTGAAATCGTTTTAATTGTACTAAAGCGGTACTATGAGCCGCTTTTGTGTAATGATTTTTCATTCCAATAAAGGTTTCTTGATGTTACTGCTTCATCATCAAGTCAAGTTGTTGAGATGACGGCGTCTTGGTAGATGATTAATATAGGTGTGTATATGAGTGACGAGAATGCTCGGCTGTTTTATATCGAAGTGTCGATGTTATTTCAATTATATGAAATCAATACGAATACAATGCTGTAAATTGGCAATGTTCGGGGGTGTTTACGTAAGTTTGTGACCCAATGTACGCTGACACACTTTCGCCAGTCTTTCCGGAATATTCCGAAGCATGTCAGCGTGCAGTGCTTACGGAAACACCTGTTAATTGGTGAAGAGAGAGGGGGAGAGAGTGTTGTATTGTATCATGATTAATACGACTCTGGACGAATGACTTGACTCGACTCGAAATTCGACCAGCCAATGGCTTGACTCGATTCGACTCGTCGTGACAACTCGACACTGACTCACCTTATGACATGTATGACTCATAATTCGCCTGTTGCTGACCCTGATCAAATCATAATCAAATCGATATTTACATAACTCGGATTAACCTGACACGACTTGCATAACTCAACTTGACCCGAGTTGACATTTTGTGAGACGACTCGAACGCCTCGACTCGGCTCGATTACTCAGATACGATGCATAGACGCGACTTGACGTGGGCGTGCGAGAGCACTGAGGAAAATGAGTAAAGGTCAATATATCACTTCTTCTAAAATATATGCAATATTCCGAACTTATAAGGTGTAAGCACCACATACATAAGTACATGTTACTGCAAACACATTGTTATCATGGCTAAAATTAAACGATACATGATAAAATAGCTAAGAGCGAATGCCGTCGCGCTGTCTACAAACAAATCTGCAAAGAAACTGCACGCATGCAAAGGAGAAATACCATTACGGCGCGGCGTTCAAGTATTATATACGTATGTGTAAACCACGTAACTGTTAGGCAGAAGTCAACTATAAAATCCCTCAATATCAAGATTTGAACGATTGATCGGTAGCTTGTGGATAATGTACATTATAAGCATCATGGCCAATTGTTACACGTGGCGACTGTCATAGCGGCATAAGTTTGTCTACTCATGGCAATATACTGTATATTGTCGTGCTAGTGTACTAACTTTGATATATAGATATTTCAACTACCAAACTTGTCTAATACCTCGAATTGCGGTAGATGGTATTATATACTGTTCTTTCAAAGTGGACTGAAGTGGGTGGGGTGTCCGAGTATATAATATTGTACATCTCATTTTGACACTGTACTAATAGTGCATGCGCTATCTTCAGTAGATAGCACAATTACGTCAAACATACGGTACTGCATCTGCATCATCACTTGGCACTGCATTAATGTAATTATTAGTGCGTGCGATATCTTCACTAGATAACACAATTCCGTCAACCGTTTGCATGTTGGTACACGGTGTAATCTTTATATAAGAAAGTCTGTTGTAAAGATTACCTTTATAGCTTTAACGGATAGAACTCCAAGCACCTTAACTTTATAAGAATGTTTCTATCTTTGTCTGCTATCTTCAGTAGATAGCATATTTTTCTCAAAGTAATCCTGTCTACCTATCTTTATTTAACCATATTAGTAAACAAAACAATGCGGTAAAAGCCGTCGTTTATTTAGAAGGTAATATTTGTGCAGCCCTTTTGGAATACCATACTATATAGTGGGAACACCATACGTGTTGCTACAGTATATCAGGGGTAATCTGGAAAACGGGGACAGAAAACGGGGCCACCATCTTTGGTCCGAGTTTACGGTGTGCAATGGATTGGAAGTAAGCGTCCCTGTTTTCGGCCCTGTTTTCCAGATTACCCCGGGGTTATCTGTAAAACGTGGACAAAAAACGGGCCACCAAATTTGGTCCGAGTTTACACAGCTAAAAAAAATTGCTCAATAACGAGCAAAAACTTAATCGACACGGTAGTAAAAAGGGAACTACTCGATTTTGGATTAATTTTTAATCGATATAGGTAGATTAAAGTTTTACTCTTGGCCAGATTAAAAAATTAATCGTCACGGTAGTAAAAAGGGAACTACTCGATTTTGGATTAATTTTTAATCGATATAGGTAGATTAAAGTTTTACTCTTGGCCAGATTAAAAAATTAATCGACACGGTAGTAAAAAGGGAACTACTCGATTTTGGATTAATTTTTAATCGATATAGGTAGATTAAAGTTTACTCTTGGCCAGATTAAACTTACTGATTAATATATTCCAAGGTAAATATTGTTCCATTTGTTAATAGGACTATTGAGTTTTAAGCTTAAAGCTTGATGGGACTCGGCAATTGCCGAGTCCCATCAAGCTTACATACTACATACATACTACATATGTATGTAGTATGTAAGCTTAAAGCTTTGTAGTATGTAAGCTTAAAGCTTAAAACTCAATAGGCCTATAAATAGCTCGCACCCTCTAGTTAAATTAAATCATTGACAAATGGAACAACATTTACCTTGGAATATATTAATGAGTGTAGGCAATCCCCAAAGATTCATCAAAACCTCCATTTCACTGGTGTTCATCTCCGTGTCCATCTTGCGGCACGGCTCTCTATGGCAAATGGCGAACACAATAACCACGTGCGTGCAAGTTTTAATCATATGGTATTGATTTCTTAATCACGCGAGGAGTGACTGACGGGGAAGACGCGACCGGTGAAGCAATGCGATTAAGTTTTAATCGCAATTTGAGTAAAATACAGCAAAACGATAGAAACAATTACTCTTTCACAAAAAATTACATTTAATCTGGCAGAGATTAACGGTACTACCCGTATTTTACTCTTGAAAGATTAAATAATTGGTCGTTTTTTCAATCAACACACGTTAATCAGGCACGATTAACGCGTATCACGGTTCGTTTTTTAGCTGTGTACGGTGTGCAATGAAATATAAATGGAAGTGATTGTAAGACTTGAAGAGTTATAATCTGGCTTCTTTTTATTAGTCTGTTTAGAATAAAGATGATGTAAAATGGATGTTTTTACTCAGCCGAATATCTAAGAAGTTCAGGTGAAGTTATTGCATGCAACTATTAAAAAGAATCGATTGGGCCCCGTTTTTTGGCCCCGATTTATAGATACCCGGGGTTATCTGGAAAACGGGGACAGAAAACGGGGCCACCATATCTTTGGTCCGAGTTTACGGTGTGCAATGGATTGGAAGTGAGCGTCCCTGATTTTTGGCCCCGTTTTCCAGATTACCCCTGGGTTAACTGGAAAACAGGCCGGACGCGACCCCGTTTTGCTGTCCCCGTTTTCCGTCCCCGTTTTCTAGACACCCAAATCGGATGGCTGTCCTTAAGGGGATCCTTCTGTTGAAAAAGGGATAGGAGTAGCCTAGTTTTAAATAAAATGTTTGCTATCTTCATAGCATGTAGACCTAGGCCTACACTACCGTACGAATGCAGTACTGTATGACAGGTGCAGTAGCGTAGCGAGTGGGGGGAGGGGGGGGGGGGTGGCAAAATGGGGACGAAAAAGGCGGAAAATCATGTTAAATCAGCCGTTTTTTGACCTGGTTTCTTTGAAATAGGGACCGTTATGGGGATATGGGGATCTTGCCCCCTCGGAGTGGCTGGGCTGGCTACGCGGCTGCAGGTAGGCTTATCTATCATTAGGCCTACATTACAGTCTGGAAGGAGTGTTATCTTATTTACGATGAGTGGTAGATAACCATGATAACTGTATTGCACTACAGATCGTTAGACCAGCCTTTTTTGTTAGCATTTAGAATACTGAAGGTGAAAATGCCTATACATTAGAAAATCTTCTTGATTTGAGCATTCCTGTATGTGCGCCAGATTAACGTTATGCGTAAATGCACTTCGGTTATATTTTTCGTATTCGGTACCCGCACCGCAATCAAATCCCGGGAATCAAATAATCCTAAAATGTAAAACCGAGCGCGTATATTTTTCATTCGTATATCGATACACCCCCGGCCACGAGGATGATATATGTACCTACCTCCGTACAAGATAAAATAAAGACGTTCATCAGCATCACATTGTTCAACAGAATGGAATGAATTGCGCGGGGATTTCAATGTACCGGAAACACGGATATGGGCGGTAAACGAATTGTATCTCTATACCATGATCAATCGAAGCGAGACGAAAGCAATAAGTCCCGAGTAGATGGATTGGAGAGGAAGGTAAAAATACTCACGCGTCATTGCGTTATAGACGCGTGTAGATAATACGGTGGCTAAGAAGATGTACACCCGCCGTCCGTCCCGCCCAATATATTGGTGCAAAATCACCGTGAATCCTTCCTTTCTAACAAAGTATAAAGCTCTAAAATAGCCGACGTTATACTTAGATGGACCTTCAATTATGGCCTTTTATTCGCTTGATCAATGCGATTTGTGCACGGTTGTCTCAAGCTCAAAAAGCATGGATCGGTCTGAGAATTAACCGACATATGTTGAAGCTGAGATACTTCGATAGTCTTAATAATTGACGTGATATTTCAAGCATTTAATCCTTATCACGAGGTGTTCCAATTTAAGTGTGTAATGGTGTTTGAATTTGAGTGTGTGGGAAGGGAAAGTAGGAAGGCTTTCGATTGGAGGAGGGCCTCGAAATTCTTTGAAAAAAACTCCCTCACACGCCCCTAATCATGCTAATCCTATTCTACATACAGCTAATAATTTACTGTGAAAATGGATTCCATTGTGAAAATTCATAAATCGTCTTGATGCCTGATATGTACCTATTAGCTGGTTTTTCGGTCCTGGTCTGCTGGCACAGGGAGTCATACCAAAATGTTCCTTGGTGTCTGTAGTATACAACCTAAGTTGTGTGTTAAGTTGACCTTTGACCTCAATTTAGGTTTAATTTAACATGGGAAAAAATGTAAAAAACAAATTATTGACCACATAAAGTATAGGCCTATCATATTGTTGGACTGATTGTTTAGAGCAAAAAAAATAATCACAACTTTGATCGTCGATCAATATTTTTTGAACTATGACCTTTTGAAAATGACAAGTCATCAAATATAGGCAATTTGGGCAATCTTTTCACAAATCCGGCCAAAATTCCACTTTTTCCTTCTTTAATTTTTTTTTGTAACTCATTGTGAAATGATAAACCATGTTTGAAAGGTTAGTATATCAATGTACTTGATATTAAGATAAATTTCGAACATCAATGGTGTGCTGTTGCTATGGCAACATATTTAAATGGCCTCCAAAAACGTCAAAAATAGGTCAAAAGGTTGTAAAATTTAGACATAAATAGTAATTGCTATGGAAACTGCATTGCTGTACATTTTATAATTGTCTTAAAATCAAAGTAGGTCTATACACCAGCAATATTAGATGTATTCCGATCATCCAAGGGCCAATAGTATTTTGAAAATAATGATTACATGTCATTTTTAGCCAATTTCGTGAAAAACGGTAGTTTTTTGCTGACATGTCATTTTCAAAAGGTCATAGGTCAAAAAGTATTGACAAACAATTAAAATCGTGATTGACTTTTTTGTTTTAAACAATCAGTCAAACAATATGATATACTTTTTATGGTCAATATATTGTTTTTTATAATGTTTTTCCCATGTTAAATTAAAGTTATGACGTCCCATTGAAACACATGTGAACTTTGACCCTAAATCGAGGTTAAAGGTCGACTTAACATCCGAGTTGGCAAGGATGTCCACTTAGGTTGTATGCTACAGACTTCAAAGACCATTTTGGTATATGTCTTCCTGTGCCAGCATACCGGGACCAAAAAACCCTAAAAATGGGCCTCCGCTCCCCAGCTATTGCGCGCGCAGCCTGCGAAAGATGAACATTATTACATTTTTGGCCATTTTAAGAAGAATTTAGGGTTTTGTTCGCATCCTCAAAAATATCAATTTCACAATTTCCAAAACACATCGGTCACGTGATAGCCTACACATGGAGAGAAGTTGGAATTAAGATATGTTGACAAGATTCATCAGGATTCGGGAAGTATACAAAAGTGATGGGTTTTGAAATCTGTGTTTTAGTGGACGTTTCGGCACAATTATTGTTGCCTTTATCAATACATGAGTGGTACACGCCGGTTTCCCAATCATGTATTTCGGTACAGCCGAGTTTTCAACCATTCACGCGCTGATAAAGCCACCAATGATTGCCGGAACTTCCACTAAACACATTAAATGAAAGTTTTCTTGGATAGTGAATCGAAATATAAGAGACCATTTGGTCGTGTTCGTCTGTCTCCCTGTGTCTTGAGGCTCGACCCACTATTTTTGCGACCTTTTTATATATTGTTTGTGCTCATTTTTTATGATAATATGTTGTTTTAACAACAAGCTTAAAAGCGCCTTGAGGCCCCTTTCGGCTAAGGGTACTTAATAAGCGCTTGTTATTATTATTATTATTATTATTATTATTATTATTATTATTATTATTAAATACACTATATTCCATCACTTTCACAAGTATTTTCAAAAGTCTGTAGTGAAAAAACAGTGATCAATGAAAGGCAATATAATAAACTTTTACTTCATTTTTACCCTATTTCAAGGAAATATTTCAATGCTCTCATGCTCAAACGGACTCTGAAAATAAGCTTGCTAAACAAATTTGAAATATTATCAAGCAGCCCTACAGAAACTGTATACCACGTTGGTCACTCTGTTTATCATGTTTATGGAAATTGCTACGTCATTTAAACCTTCCCCAATTTCTGTCAAAGAATGTGTGATAGCTTCTCATATATGAATGCAGTTGTAACGCTTAAAATAGTATCAGTCTGGGAATACTACACCTAGGTCAGGGGCGGAAATTTCTTGTTAGGTGTGGGGGGATGATAAGTTTTGCCCCTAAAAAATTAAATTTAGCTGGTACCATCCATGCGGTGCGCAGCACCGCACTCCGAGCTATGCTCGGACAGGGGGGAGTCTGAGGGGGGATGTGCCCCCCTCTGAAGTAGAACAATTTTCAATTTTCAAACTCATTTGGTGCGATCTGGTGTATACTTTTGACGAATATTGTATTGAAAAGCCATCGCTTCATTTTCAATAAATATTTTGTTTTTTATCAATGAACAAAAGTTGAGCATTTTTTGTACTGATATATTCTTGATTTTAGTATAGATGGTTTAAAAGCTCCAACAGGGGGGAGTCTGAGGGGGGATGTGCCCCCCTCAGAAGTAGAAAAAAATTCAATTTTCAAACTCATTTGGTGCGATCTGGTGTATACTTTTGACCAATATTGTATTGAAAAGCCATCGCTTCATTTTCAATAAATATTTTGTTTTTTATCAATGAACAAAAGTTGAGCATTTTTTGTACTGATATATTCTTGATTTTAGTATAAATGGTTTAAAAGCTCCAACAGGGGGGAGTCTGAGGGGGGATGTGCCCCCCTCAGAAGTAGAAAAAAAATCAATTTTCAAACTCATTTGGTGCGATCTGGTGTATACTTTTGACCAATATTGTATTGAAAAGCCATCGCTTCATTTTCAATAAATATTTTGTTTTTTATCAATGCACGAAAGAAGTTGAGCATTTTTATACTGATATATTCTTGATTTTAGTATCTATATGGTTTAAAAGCTCCAACAGGGGGAGTCTGAGGGTGGGGGATATGCCCCCCTGAGAAGTAGAATTTTTTTCAATTTTCAAACTCATTTCGTGCGATCTGATCTGGTATACTTTTGACCAATATTTTATTGAAAAGCAATCACTTTATTTCTGATCAATATTGGCTTTTTAAATAGGCAGATAGGCCTATACCAGAAAGAAGTTAATTAGTTACCTCCAAAAGATGGATTCTTAACGTACATACGCGTATGTATCCTAACCAACGTACAATAAACTCCAAACGTTCTTATGTCCCTCCCTCCCTCTCTTTTTCCTTTTTTTTCCTCCTTTTTCCCCTTTTTTTCTTTCTTTTTTTCCTTTCCCCCCCCCCCCTTTTTTCCTTTTTTTTTTGGTAGATGTGAAAAATCAGGGGGGGATGATTACATTGACCATCCCCCCCAGGTCAAAAAGTGGGGGGGGGGGGGGATAAATCCCCCCATCCCCCCGGGATTTCCGCCCATGACCTAGGTATGTTTGTATCAGGTATCAGGGGTATATCAGGTAGAAACGATCGATTACTCATCATGCAGGTACATGTACATTCAGTCGAGAAATCATTTAAAGAAACGAATTATAATGTTACGCTCTGACAATCTAAGTATCGTAATATAGAATATTACCTGTCAGCCACAAATCTGATTCAATAATAAGATTTAATTTGATTTGTACTGATGACAAGGCATTAGACATACCGAGCTGCTGTATGTGGCAGCCAGTCACATGGTCATCTAATATTGTAATCGATTGATCTGCCTACCTATAGTTCACGCATCACAACAAGGCTATCACGAAATAAAGTATAGGACATGATATAGCGATGGAACCCGTATGAAGATTTCACCGAGCGGAAAAGAAAGGCAACCTAACAATCACTTACGGGAGAACTCGGTTTAAACCGCTCTGTATGCCGTGTCGGAAATTGAGACCAAGGAGCAAAATAAAGAATCCCATATATCATGTATATAGGGAATACAATGTAATATTGTTTTTGCCTGAGGGACGGTTAGTTAGACATGAAATTGCCACCATGACCTACCGAGCGCATATACGTTGATTTGCTGTTCTATCTCCTGTTCCGTGAAAAGCAATAATGGCTCACTAACAGTTGTAGATGGATAAAATGGCACAAAATGTCTGATACTTTTTTGTCGCTACAGCGTTCAGTTTATGACGTTGTGTCGATCGCTTCAAGACACATTGCATGATGGAGCGTAATTAATAGCCAGAGCGTAGACCACCCTTGTCTCTATCTCTCTTGCTACTTAACTCACATCATTTTCTTCTAGAATGCCGGTCTATCCTCTGTTTGCTCCTCCCTTCCTTTTTTAAATTTGTTTTGATCTTTACTTATTGGCCGTTGACTTGGCTTGTTATTGTCGGTATGTACTTTGACTTGTTCTTTGACTAGCAATGCCGTCTCGAAATTTCTTTGCAATTCTTTTTGTTTAATCCGCAACCGGAACTCATATTGATGATATTTTATTTACGCGTAATATTTTCCTGCCACACTATAGGAATGCAATCGATAGATTATTAATTATTCAATGTTAATTTTGATTTCGTTCAGATCTAAAAGATATGCCGACACTGTTGTATGCCCCTTTATCGATATTTGCAGTGTGTTTAGGGTACAATACATAGTAAAATGTATCTTTTTGACGTTATAATAACTTTTGGATTATTGTTGTAAATCACATCCTGTACAGTCTTTTTCAACTACAACTTCCCATACCGATACTTCTGTCTGTAGTGAAAAAATTCAAAGCTGATACACATAGTATTAATAGATGCCTCACACGACTTTAATGAATCACAGTGATTTCACTCAAAATGCAAGAATATGCGAGAATGGGTTCTTTTGTACGGGTTATCGACCGTTTCGTCATAATGTGTGATACGCGCCGACTATGACATCCTCGCAATTCAATTTAATTTTGCTTATTTGCGTGAAGCCACATTTAAACATGTAAATTGGACATTTAAAAATGTGTCATGGAGTTCACGTCACACTTACGGTAGAGGAGTGTGGACATAATGAAAATGTCTCTATCGTATACAATTCAAGAGTTCTTTTTTGTATAAGGTGTTTTCGCGACTCAACGATCCGCGAATTTAACGCAAGGAAATGTCAGCAAAAGCGCGTGGCGTGCTTTATATTACATGAACCATGAGGGAATGGAATGCTTTTCTGCCAGTTTTCGTAGCACTCTGATTACTTCTTCATTACCAGAGAGGCTCGTTCGTCAAAAGTAAACGTTATTTACTATTGATCAGTCAGCGATCTTACTCTGATATTAAGACGCCATTTATGAGTGGTGGTTTAGGCGGATGGGCAGGTTCCTCTTGTAGCCGCCTTCGCTCAGGTTTGTACCATTGTGTAACGGCATTAGTTCGTGATCATTGATATCCTCTCAAGTTGCAACCGGAAACCTTTGCTTCAAACACACACAGACAACCAAATTAAATAAAAGATCGATATATGAATAAATACAAAAAGAAAACAATATGCTTGCAAATTCAAAATCAATTTCAAGAAAACGTATTTCCTATGTCAATATGTATTTGTATGTACATACTGATATTTCAATATTACCTTATATATAATTATAAGAAAGTTAAAGATCAGCGATATTTTGACGTTGTCAAATCTGAAATGTTAATAAAAGTGATTATGCAATATTAATAAAAGAAGATATAGTAAAATTAATTTTGTTATTCACGCTTCATACTTGAATTTCTATGGAAATTTGCCGTTTGTATACACAACAGCGCTTATTGAAAAAAGTGTGTTAAAATACATGTAGATGAGAATTTAAATTATTATTTGTACCTACCATCATCAGCAGACAGCATCATTTTCATTCCTGAATTCGTATATCGCTTAGCCCTTTATATGTTGTTATTTCTTTTAAACATTGTTAAGTTAACATTGTTTTTTATTTCATCATTATTTTGATTAATTATTCGTATACATTCTTATGATTAACCTATAAGTTCTTTTTATGTGACACCCTGACCTAGGTTTATCATCCTAACTTTGCACTACGACATGTACGATAAACTAAATAAAGAGGCGGCTAAATGATGTCACAATTCGAAGGCCAACTTCATGTCTTAAAATGCCTGTATTAACTGTTTAGTTTAGGTCGTATTAACCACGCAAGAGTTATTAGAATGGTAAAATGGGTATAGGTGCAATCGATTATGAGAACAATATATTTGATTACACATCGCAGTTCAGTTTCAGTCAAGAAATCATTTAGAGAAACAAAATATCGGTTACGCTCTGACGATTTAAGTATCGTAATATAGAAAAATACCTGTCAGCCACAAATCTGATTCAATAATAAGATTTGATTTGATTTGTACTGATGACAAGGCATTAGACATACCGAGCTGCTGTGTTTGGCAGCCAGTCACATGGTCATCTAATATTGTAATCGATTGATCTGCCTACCTAGTTCACGCATCAAAACAAGGCTATCACGAAATAAAGTATAGGACATGATATAGCGATGGAAACCGTATGAAGATTTCACCGAGCGGAAAAGAAAGGCAACCTAACAATCACTTACGGGAGAACTCGGTTTAAACCGCTCTGTATGCCGTGTCGGAAATTGAGACCAAGGAGCAAAATAAAGAATCCCATATATAGGGAATACAATGCAATATTGTTTTTGCCTGAGGGACGGTTAGTAAGACATGAGATTGCCACCATGACCTACCGAGCGCATATACGTTGATTTGCCGTTCTATCTCCTGTTCAGTGAAAAGCAATAATGGCTCACTAACAGTTGTAGATGGATAAAATGGTACAAAATGCCTGATACTTTTGTCGCTACAGCGTTCAGTTTGTGATGTTGAGTCGGTCGCTTCAAGACACATTGCATGATCATGATGATGAAGCGTAATTAATAGCCAGAGCGTAGAGACCACCCTTGTCTGTGTCTCTCATGCTACTTAACTCACATTATAGTCCTCTGTAATGCCGCGCCATCCTCTCATTTGCTCCTCCCTCCTTTTTTATTCTCTGACTTTTACCATAAATGCAGGCTTTTGACTTCACTTGTTATTGTCGGTGTGTACTTCAAATGACGAGTAATGCCGTCTTGGAATTTCATTTAAAAAGAATCGTATAAAATGCAACCGGAAACGCATATTGATGATATTTGATTTGCGCAGGAATATTTTTTCCGGCAGAAGATTGTAATCAATGGATGACCGAATGTTGTGATGGGCCAAATTCATGTTCATTATGTAAATGTGATATCTTTTCATGCGTTCCTAAATATTGGTTTCTATCGAAAACAAAACCCCCAAAAAAGAAATCTTTTTCTGACATAATCCTTTGGATAGTACATTTTTATCACACCCTGCAAAGACCAATTATTCTTTTGCAACATGAAAGTCCCATACCGATACTTCTGTTTGTAGTGTAAAATTTCAAAGCTGATACACATTCAATCACAGTGATTTCACTTAGAATGCAAGAATATGTGAGAACGGGTTCTTTTGTACGGGTTATCGACCGTTTCGTCATAATGTGTGATACGCGCCGGCTACGACTTCCTTGAAATTCAATTTAATTTTGCTTATTTGCGTGAAGCCACATCTAAACATGTAAATTGGACATTTAAAAATGTGTCATGGAGTTCACGTCACAATTCTCCTATGTGTAGAGACAGAGCAGAGAGTGTGGACATAATGAAAATGTCTATATCCATGATAACGTGTAAGATCAAGAGCTTTTTTGTGTGTGTATATATAAGGTGTTTTCGCGACGCAACGATCCGCGAATTTAAAGCAAGGAAATGTCAGCAAAGCGCGTGGCGTGTTTTATATTACATGGACCATAGGGAATAAATTGGTTTTATTACGATTTTCGTAGCACTTTATTTAATTCATTACCAGAGAGGCTCGTTCGTCAAAAGTAAACGTCATTTACTATTGATCAGTCAGCGATCTTACTCTGATATTAAGACGCCATTTATGAGTGGTGGTTTAGGCGGATGGGGCAGGTTCCTCTTGTAGCCGCCTTCGCTCAGGTTTGTACCATTGTGTATTTGCATTAGTTCGTGATCATTGATATCCTCTCAAGTTGCAACCGGAAACCTTTGCTACAAACACACACAGACAACCAAATTAAATAAAAGGTCGATATATGAAAAAATACAAAAGAAAACAATATGCTTGCAACTTATAAATCAATTACAAGAAAACGTATTTCCTATAAGTCAATGTTTATTTGTTGACAAATAAACGGGTATTTCAATGAAGCGTCTGTTATGAAATCGAGCAAATTTATGAAAGCGATATTTGGACGTCGCAAAGCTAGTAAAATTATTAAAATAAGGATAAAATATTAATAAAAGAAGATATTGTATACATTTAAATGTTTTTATTACACTTCCTATCAGAATGTCGATGGAAATTCGGCTTTCTACCGTGTAACACAATAGGGCGTATTGATAGCTTTTGTGCTAAAATTCAATGGTAAACATTTCAATTTATTTATTAATAGAACTTTTGGTCAAATATCGTGATTCTTATTTGACAAAATTCTGGTGTTTAATTTTCACTATACATGTGGACAAGCGAAATATTCCGCGACACTGAAGAATGGTTAATCAGCGCTCATATATACAATTGCATCGACAGAAATGCAATGCTTATTGCATCATTCAGTACGTATTGTCAATTACAAATAATCAGATGTCTGTCATTTAGATATTATTACAGCATTGATTGCAACGGACGCAAGCTTATGCTGATGAACATCGATATACAAGCATCAGTAAATCGAATCAAGTCGAAGCTACTCGAAAAAACCCAGAGATAGCAAAACCCCCAATAGAGAGAAAATTTGTAAAATAAACATACCGTATACACATACTGCCATAGATAGATAAAGCAAAAATACCTGATTGCAATGCTAAAGAAAAAAGTTGAAATCAATTATTTCTCTATTTATCATGTTTATGAATGACTTCATCATGTTCATAGGTTGCCTTTCAAAATTGGCTATACTTTGGAAGATTGTTTTAAAGGTAATCCAAGATGTTTTGTAGAAAGAAAAAAAAAGAAAAAAAAAGAAGATGTTTTGTAGTACCTTGTCATATTTAGATTTGTTTATAAATTTATAACAAATTTACCTCCTTATATCTTAAAAACCTGCAATTTTATCAAAGAATAATTCATGAAGGATCCGTAATGATGGCTTTTTTATTTTGATAGACTTTTAGAAAATGTTAATGTTTTCCAAATTTAAGTGTGGCTTCTCTTCATTTTGATAACATATAAAATTAATTTATGGTTTTAAAATGTAAAGAAGGATCGAAGAATGTGGTTGTGGTTGTCTAAAGAAGTTGTTCTTCTACATGTATAGCTTGAAGAACTATTTTAACCAAAGTGGAATCATACTAAGCCCCTTTTCCATAAGTAATTATCTTTCTTAATGTGTAATTTGTTGGTTTAATGAACGTTTTTAAAGCGATCAATACAACACATATATGTACATGTATAGAAATCTGCACTAAGTCAAATGTAAATTATTCAGCAAATATCAATAATTGGTTATTATAACAGAGAGAGTGGTGTGTTTGTTTTGCGCTTTAGACCCCTGTCACACATACGGCGATCAGGCCTTGCGCTCTCGTTGCGCTGAAAAAGGTATCAAAACGCCATGCAAAACGCAGTAAGGTTTCAAGGAACCGATTGGGGACGCACTGGATACCATTTAGAGCGGGGTAGTTCGCCACGATCGCCCTTGAGCGCCATACAAAGCGCCGCGCTTGTTTACGCTCTGCTGCGATCAAGCCAGCGCTTGTATTGCGCTTTATGTCGCTGCCTGCGTTATTATAGTACTTCTCAACACGTTTTCATAACGTTCTCTGCGTCGGCGCGGAGAGTACAGAGTGAGTGCACGAAGGGTATTAGATTAACAAACAATAAAAATAGTAGGGTCATTCAATAAGTTTTACCTCCTCACTCATAATATGGCTAATATGAATATCAGCCTCATGACATTTGTCATGATCATAGCTCTGAATCATAGCTACACATGTATAGTAAATGATAACTGATATCAGTTTTACTTTTGGTATGATGTAATCATACTAGCCAGCAAGAAATGTTGGACAATGGACACGAACAATTACACTAAAGATTTTGTTAAATTTAGGTGTTCTCTCCGTATGCGTATTGTATGATTAAATGCATGATTTCTGAATATAATAATGTATTATCATGATTCGATGGGTGGCAATTAATAACCTTTGTATAGGCTTGCAAATAAAATAATATCAACTCGAATGTATTGCTACGCCATAAAAAACACTGGAATACTGCTATTCAGTTAAATGTTCGTTGTTACAAGTCAAGCCACAGTGATGCCTCGAATGTTAAATCTTAACATGATAGTCACTTTATTAGTTCCCTTATATGTAACCGTCATAAGTCAACTTCAGGTAGTCAGTGGTTGAAAAATATCCCTTACATATACTTGTAATCCCTCCTTTAGTCCTGTGTATTGAAGATCTCTAATAGTTGTGATGAAAAGCAGATTTGACTTTTGCAGTCTCTAGGGTAGAGTTAAAACTAATGGCGGTCCTGGTCTGGTTCTCAGTGTTAACTAGAGGGCATTTTCTCCAAGAAATCAGTGACTTTTATTGTTTAGGCTATAGTCAGTTCAAGAGATATCTGTAATTTAGAATGGTTTTAATTGACCTATAATGGTACGTTTAGTCTCTTAGAATTGGCCTTATGAATAGCACTTATGGAGACATTTGGCTATTTCTTATCCGTTTCCGTCGCACTAAATGGAACATTGGTTTTCACTGCATCTCCAGAAGAGTACAATCAGTACTCAGACCAATTTACTATAAATGTGTAGCTGTGATACAAAGCTACAATTGTGGCATATTTCATAAGACTGGCTTATATAATAGCAAAGTTATGAGGTAGGAGGTAGGAGGTAGAACTTATTGAACGACCCTCGTAAATACAGACGGAATAACAATGATTCCTGACTATTAAATCGCTAATCACATTGCCGATCTTTAACATTGATTGTTATTTAAAAATACTATTATAGCGCTAGAGAGCATTATCCTAGCTTAGCGTAATCCGATAATGCCACTTTTGTATAGCCATGGAAATCTGTTGGCGGGGGTTTTGAACAGGTGTATCAATAACATTGTTGATTAATCTGAATACATTAACATGGCAAAGGTTCGTTCACACTAAAACGTTATTGACTGTGCGGTGCGGTACGTTATAGCAATGGAGTTAAAACATGTGTAACTGCCATTGCGGCAGTCTGCGATGCATTGCGTTGACGCTGACGTTCTCCTATTTTGCCAAACGGCGCTGAATGCCATCGCATGTGGTGACCTGCGTTGACCCGGCGTGACCTGCGATGAAATACCGTACATTGCGGTGGAAGTAAGGCTACCTCATCGCATTGCACGGCAAACATCGCCTAGTGTGAACGAACCTTTACTGCAGTCGCAGAGGACAAGTAGTTTGTATGCGTCCTTGCTACGTCGACGGGACGCTCACTTTTCGCTGCTAATGAGTCATTATAGCGATCTGAACAGAACGCGGAACCTCCACGCTTGTTTTGAGCATGCACAAAACAAGCGTGGTACACTGGCGCTTAAGGACGACCATGAGGACCCTCCCACGACCCTTTAAAGTCCCAGATAGTTCCCATTGCGTCACCGAAGGGTTCGTGGAAATCGCAGCCGGCCTGATCGCAGCAGAATGTGAAAGGGTTTTAGTGACCTTGATTTAAAATTGGACACTTTCGGACAGTTTTCCGCGCTATCACTGCGTGTTATACACTTTTTATAGCGCAGTGCAATCGCTGGCCTGATCGCCGTATGTGTGACAGGGCCTTTAGCTTGTTCTGGATGGAACGTGGAATAATGTTATAGTAGATAGCACTATTTTATTTCGTATAATTAGCTATTGCTATCTTCAGTCTAGAGGGCATTACTTTATATCTTGGAATATCTATTGCTATATCTTCCGTAGATAGCATTGTCTCATATCTTGCCATACCATTTTTTCACTATAATATAGCATCATTTTATATCTTGGAATAGTTATAAATAGCAATAATAATTGCTATCTTTAGTAGATAGATTACACACGCATACGTTTGATATTAGTATAGGAATCTTGCATGGCTGGGAATTATGGTTTTTACTCAAATACAAATAGCATCATCAGTAGATAGCTTTGCTATCTCCGGTAGATAGCACTCGTGAATCATGATGTATAGCTACAAGTGGCGAAAACACTGATTCGTGACGCAGACAAGATGTTGGACTTAAGTATCCGGGAATTAAGCAAAGCTTAAGGATCCATTGTTTTGGAAGGGAAATAATTATGTATGTCTATTCATATGCCTCTTGAATGTTGACATACTGTATTCAATTCAGAATTTAAACCAAACTTGTATTTTCAGTAGAAAACAGTCATTACGTTGATGAAAATGACGCGGGTTTGTCGCACAAACATGTCAGTAAATTGCAAATGATGTTATACCGTATATATAATTATTACGAGTGGTTTAATCTTTGTGTTTGAGAAATCAAATTAAAGATGTTGGAAAGAGAAAAAAGAAATAATGATTAAATAATCCTTCATAATATTTATGCTCCAATGCTCCCATGTTAATAAATAATTCATTTGTATGAGTTTTAAATACCCATGCATACTCTGTCTAATTTCAGGACAAAGTGATATAATAGGATAGACAGAGTGATATAGGATACATCATAAGCAGTATTTATGTCATAAGTAACAAAATGACCAAATCAGTTAGTTCGGACATTGACACCCCATAATATGTCATGCAATATTATCACCATATTCTTAACTATACATGTATTACTTACACATGCACCGTGTCCCCTGTCACTCAATCAGAGTCATGACAAGTGACTTGTGAGCTATTATGTGTAATTTGGCTCATAAAGAGCTATTATTACTTACAAAAGCAAATGTGTCGCCATATTCAAAATATTAGGCACTACACTTACGCCCAAACTGGCAATGAAAACAGTACTATTAAGTCTAGCAGCGCGTGACCTCATGCTCATCTAACAAAAACATTGATATTAAAGCCAAGTACATATTGTGGTTTTTATAAGCCGTATATAATAATGTATGGGGTAAAGATGACTTAAAATTAGATTTGTGTATGTAGACATTTAGACAGGCGCCCCTGTAAAATCCCCCTGACTGCGAAACAAGCTCTGACTTAATTTGAGTGACAGGCGATTAATGGTTATTAATATACCAATCAAGACTTTGACTTGGATCTGATTCGATTCTTAATTAACATGATCAACGCAGAAACAGACTTTAAAGCGCGAAATCAAACCAGTGGCTGGCAGTCGTTACAAGATTTGCAGACGACATATTGTTGAGCTGAAACCAGGGTGGGATGGGGCCCCGGCTGGGGGCACCCAGGAACATGTATGAAATGCATACGGATAGGATGTATAAAGGCTGTTACTTTTGGTCAAATTGAGAGAATGGTTAAAATTGGGGTCTTTGTGTGGCCCGAGAACTCCAAGTTGCCCATCATAGTTAAGTCTTTTTTGTATGAAATATTTGCAAAATTTCCCAAAAGTAGTCATTAGATTGCATTGTGTTCTCAATTTCTAGTAGAGGTCTTTGAATGTCAGTGGTTAAATGTAATAGAATTTAGAATCTTTGCGTGAGACTTTCAAAAATATGGGGTCTTTGTATGACAGCGAGATGAGTCCCTCCACCCTCCCCTCTCCACCCTGTTGATGAGATGGTGAGTTCGGTGCAAGTGGCACTACACATTTGTTTTTCTGATTATTTTTGGGTATCATTATATTACGTCGTTCCCCCAGGCTGTGTTCAAACGTTTGGTTTCAAATATAGACATTATAACAAAAAATAACGTATTTGATTGTTTGATCTCACAAGAGGCTACAGCGGATTCCATAGGGTTGATGATATGCGCTGATGAGGAGATGGATCAGAGATGTTAATTCGTCGCTGTTCTGACATACCGGCACATCTCTTTACTTATTTCTGTTGTGATGTGCCGGTATGTCAGAACAGCGACGAATTGTTAATAGTGATGAAAGTTAGTAGTGGCCGAAAACTGATGAAGCTTAAGCTATCTGGATTAGTTTTTACCTCTGTGACTGTTCAGCAGTCCGCAAATTGTACGCGTGTCGCAATTTCCGTTATCAACCCGGCCATACATGTGATGCGGCAAAAAAGATGTTGACATCAGACGGCATCTGTTACTCACCGCCACCGTACGTATAGAGGGGCAACTCCGAAATCAGACATGAATGATTAACAATATTAACATTACATGTAGTACATGATGCTGGCCGTAGTTTTGTGAGGTAAATCAGCCGGAACGCTTATAAAACTAAAAATAGTTCCTCCATTGAAATATACTTAGAATTAGATTTGACATAGGCCTAGGCCTAATTCTCGCGCAATTCTTGGACCCAATCATATGTTGTCAGTTGTTTTGTCACGTATATGTTTTATTGAAATGTGGCTCCTTAATACCATTTCCGGTTTGGTATCATACCGACCCGCTGCCTTTCGATTTTGACCATTTTGAGCGCATTGGTCTAATTCGATATTTTCATAAAAATGAGAAAGCGCTACTCTTCGCTAAGTTCTGTTAGAACGATGATGCATTTTGCAACGAACTATTTTAAGACATACACTAAATGCGGATTTAGTCTTGTTTCTCGCCGTACATGCATGCGTCTTGAAGAGTGTGACAATCGAATTAAGTAAATCTACTCAAATTGTTGAACACAATTATCAGAATCACAACAATATACCTATCAATGAATCATGGGACGTACACAGAGCTGTGAGAACAACGCAGTTATTCAATTACAGATCTCATCTTTGTAGCAAAAAGAAAGTCAATTGAAACAAATGCATTCACGTCTTGAATGGAATAGCCGGTGTTATAAAATTAGTTAGAAATCTCGCGAGCGCTTTCTGTATTCACTCAGCAATTAGATTATATATTTTGTATTGTATTGTTAATGGATTATGGTAAGATATACCCTTGAGACGACCCATTGAGATAGTTCGTTAGATATTATCTACATTATTATCTTCATTTTCCAATTACTTCCACCCGCACAGTTTACGTAAGACGCCTTTTACATTCCTTTAAGAAATAGCTTTTACGGAACGGCGAAGGTGTTCAAAATAAAGGCTTACAAATGTAACCATTTTTATACATCTTTGGTGTCGTAGCATTTTTAAAGTTGTATATTTCAGATATAAGATAATATAGATGTTGGCACATCATTAAAAGAAAAGGTTCTATACTTAAAACTAGTTTGTCCTTTTGTAACGAGCCTTATAGGATTACATTAACCCTAACTCAACCCCCACTTTCATCAATTTTTTTTTTTCAGCGTGGAAAATTGACCAAAATATCCCCCACGGGATTTGAACCACGGACCTCCAGCACAAGCGGCTTGCGATTCCCCACTACACCACGGGTGTCAAGGCTACTTGGCGCATACGGACCTCCAGCACCAGCGGCTTGGGATTCCCCACTACACCACGGGTGTCAAGGCTACTTGGCGCAGTATACTGCGCCAAGTATATGGGATGAGGTCAATTTTTTCATTGAAAAACTTCCACGCCGGGTGGTACCAACTTGCGCAGTCGTGGCATTCTGTGGTATATGGTAGGGTTAGGTTATTTGATGAATCGAATAAAGTTCGTCAACACCTGATATAAATCAATATCACGATCATAGATCCTTTGGTTAGAAATGTCCAGACAACCGGTAAGGGTTCTTACTATAGACATGATAGAGGACAATTAAGAACATTTGTTCTTAAGATTGTAATGCCAATACAAGCAAATGAAACGCATCAAACAAACGCATTGCCGTATTACAATCGATATACGGGAGCGGAACCGCCAACCGGGCAGATATAGATGGTGTGACCGGTGACGTAGTGCCCGGCAGTATGCGTGCGCACCTACAGGGAATGTGCTTTAATTCACACTTGATTGATCATTACTGACCATGTTTACGGTGTAATAGTGCAGTAGTCATGGTTTGCATCCCTAAGCACAATGAGAGACTATGTACTAAATCTGGTTGCCCTGCAGTAGGCTATGCGTACGCACCATAAGGGCATGTGCTTTTAAAATTGGCGCTCAGTGATGTGTGTTTTGCTTTTGAATAGTATGTATGCAGTAGTCATGGACTAGTACCTCTAGCATGTCTTTAGACCAGGCGCTAATCAATTTGTAAACACTACTGATGTAAACAACGGTCACCTCATCTATGTGCAAAGTGTATTCAACATATTCAAAACAGTCGGAAGAGCAACTGCTATCTGACATTGTGGACATTAACCCTAATCAGCCAGGCTACTATGTTTCTGTGTGGAAACCGGGGGAGGGGAACAAAGTATGAATTGTTTACCCAACAAATCGCCGCGAAACCCCCGGGATTCGACCCCAGACCCTCCGATCACCACCGCCGCATAGCTAGCTACCACTGAGCTAACCTGCCAGCGCCTGCCCGGGCAGCGATTTCGTACCCACATATCAGCTCGGATGATGACGTCATCGAATCAATGCTGTAGCATGCGCGTGGACATTGTTTTTGGCCGTAGTGAATCGCAGTGTCTATAGGAAGGTTAGGTTAAGGACAATTTAAAATTGTGTTAACCCTAACCAGCCAGGCTATGTTTTTTGTGCGGAAACCGGGGGAGGGGGACAAAGTATGATTTTTGTACCCATCAAATCGTCGCAAAACCTCCGGTATTCGACCCCGGACCATCCGATCACCACCGCCGCGACCCTAACCACTGAGCCTACCTGCCAACGCTTGACCGGGCAGCGATTTCGTACCCACATATCAGCTCGGATGATGACGTTATCGAACCGATGCTGTAGTATGCGCGTGGACATTGTTTTCTGACGACAGAAGTCACAGTGATGGTTGAATATGTTACCCCTCACTGCCCATTGAATAATATTTAACGTCACAGATATAAACTTGAATGTCAGGTGTAAGTATTTACGTAACTTTTCTTACATTTCATGGCCTAGTTAAGTTGGGGTTTTTAATCTTAAGAAAAATATTTCCCTCTGATTTTTATTAAAGCAAATTTGATCTTGTAATCATAACCCATGTCATTTTTTGTCACACGCGTCTTATCCTATCATATCACACGGATTCGTCACACCGTCTCAGCAAAACTATACGTATGTCGCAAGAAACGTAAGTCATATACAACACAACAATGTCCATATGAACATCGATGAATGTGACTGTATAACGCCGAACGGGCGAAGTTCGCGCTGTCAACGAACTTCGCCGCAGGCAATGTATAAGAAAACGCGCAACCTCACACCCCCACAATTCACAATCGTAATCCAACGGTATATACTACTTGTAATGTCAACCTATGTTCACCTATGGCACGGCCTCGCATTTCCCGCGTCTCTTCCCGCCTCGTCATCGCAGACTATGGTGTCAATTCGCAAAGCCTCCATTGAAAAACAGTCTGACCCTAAAATATTGAATTGAAAGAACTAAATTTGTTATCGTTTGATCTCCGTCTGTCCTATGATATAATAGTCAGGCATTCTTTCATCAGAGTTATGATTGAAATTGGCCAGGCAGTGCGTGGTCTCTATTTCTATTAAAAGATGAAAGAGAAGAGTCGTCGATATTGTAATCGTATTAAATGGACACGCTGGAAAAAGGGTTAAATTTCAGGGTTGTATTCACTTGTTCTGCCTGCGGGGCCATGACAGCTTTAATTTTATTTGAGATTCTCTCCTCTCTGATTCGTAATGTGCATACATTTACGCGGCCAGCGCTGTGGCGCAGGTAATGACGCGAGCCTGGAGATACAAAACTATATCATTCACGCCCGTCTCATTGACGAGATTTGTGTACGTCTCATTGGACACGTTTCAGTGGCTGCGATTTACACAAACTCCCAAACGTGATTTTGTTCAAATCCCCCATCGAGATAGCACTATTTTATGAAAACCATCATTATATTTCATCAATCGCGTTGTTTCTTCTGTTATCGCCATCGGCTTTCAGGGTATTCATTTTTTTCTGCTCCCGAACCCAGTTTCTTGGTCGATTTTTTTTATTGCGGTGGATGGTGAAGTGAAGCTGCTGACAATGTTGATGATAATCATGATATGGGGATCATTGGTAGATAACACGATGACACGATTGACCTTTGCTATTTAAGTTGCTATCTTCATAAGATAGCATTATCGAAACTCCTTCAGTATTTGATGACGTTGATGATGATGATGTATAACGATGATAATTATTATGATGACGATGACGATGACGATGACGAGGACGAGGATGATGATGGCTTCGCCATCTTAACCAGTGGTTGCTATCTTCAGAAGATAGCAAATGTCAAAAATGTCAAAAATGCTTCAGTAGTTTTGACTGTGAGTTAAAATGATGATGGGGTTGTTGATCACGGTGACGATGACGATGATGATATTGATATCGATAGATAGAGATGAGGATGATTGGGATGGCGACAGTGGCGGTGATGATGATAATGATGATGATGAAAAAAATCAGAAAGTTGAAGTGTCAAAACACAGATCTTGATTTAGATTAGGCTGGTAAACAAATAACACGTCCATTCACACCGTGTAAATCCCAAGGAAATACGACTCTCATCTCGTCTTGTATGCACAATACAGCCCATGCATATAGCTTGCAAACATACCCTCGTACAACACTGTCCCTACTCGGTACACAAGAAAATCTCTTCTAAAGGACTTTGACATGGAAAAAACGGATCCCTTTTTTATTCAAAAATACTTGTGTAAATTGAAATCGCGATCCGCACCGTCTTGCATTCCGAATTGCTTTTATGCAGACATCGAGCGCCCGTCTCATACTGTTGGTTTTATTTAAAGAAGGGAGAAAAGCTTCTTGTCTACCCTTATCCGTGGTCGTCTTATGATCTCACCATTCTTATACACAAACGTCTCAATAGCTTTAGAAGGATTGTACAGCTAGCTGCTTTACAATTATTATTGGCTCAGAGGGAAGGGAATATCAGCTAATAACACACACAGAGGGCATAATAAGACTATCAATCAAGACCCCTGGATCAAACATCACGGTAGAAATCAAACACAATAACAGCAAATCAAAATAAGAAGCAGATCCTTTCTTCATATACAAATAAATCTTCCAAAAAAATAGAGAAAGAGAGAAGAAAAAAGTAATAATTCTTAATATCATAGACCACCACCTATGTCCATATTGGTTTTCCTTGGCGATAACACACGGCCGGCTGAAGATTTAATTATAGAAGATCATGCATGGAGAGTTTTGGTATTGGTTGAAATAGCCCTGCTGTGTGAGCCGTGGTACATGCTGGTCAATCAGTTTTATACTCGACAAACAAAAGCAGGCATAAAAGCATAATAAACCAAGTCAAGAATACTTAAACAAACAAAACGATTTGATTATAAAACTTTCATTAATAAAAACACAATTTACTTGCGAATCAGTATAATTGAAGTCATACTTCATCGATTTGTACACTTCGTCATTATTAAGTGAATAAATATTATTTTTCAAATTTCAAACTATTAGCAATAATTAGAGTTTCTGTGTTGTAGGGAACGGCTACGACGGTAATACCATAGTGAAGCATCAATCAAAAGTAATAAGCGATATGTGTATTATATTGTATGCCAATTATGGCATTGGTAATAAGAAAATTATAGATGTACAAATAATGTATAATTATATTGGAACTCAGCATACATTGCATATATCTGATAATATTTAAATGTATAATCAAAATACCAAGACAATCATATGAACACAAAAGGATTTCATATTGGACGAGGAAAGTAGGCTGAATGAATGTCTTGTAGTATATCTGATATTAACCAACAAAGGAAGATTTATACACTGAGCCAAAAAAGAAACTTATAAAAAAAAAGAAACTTATAAAATGTTAACAGATCACCAAATAAAATTCTGTGCATACAATATTACTGCAAATGACAGTAATATTGTATCCAAATTTGGTACATTTTCATGCACAGAATTTTATTTGGTGATCTATTAAAATTTTATAAGTTTCTTTTTTTTATAAGTTTCTTTTTTGGCTCAGTGTATATAGACAACATTATTTCTGTTAATATATTTTTCTTTAGCTGACATAACTCCCATTACATTCAAGGCTTAATATAATAGATATCTTTATTTCTATTTCTTGTACTTGTATTTGTATCGCTATCGTTAGCAAAGATTACATATATTACTTAGATATACTTACAAGGCTGTATCTACAGTAGAAAGCAAGCAATAATGCGATTGGATGTTACTGTTTTGGTAGATCATTTCATCCATTACTATACTATTCAATCATTATTATTTTTTGTTGCTATCTTGAGTAGATAGCATCACCTTTGTTCCTTTCTTCAGTAACAGCATTGTTATTTTTTATTAAGAATACACATTTACACTACTACTACTAGCATTACTGAAAATGCAATACAGTAGATAGTATATCCCATTGTTAGTGTATTATACCGTAACTTTTCACTCACAACGATTGCTATTTCTTCAAGATGTTGTATTATAGGCTATGCTATTTTTGAAAGATAAATAATATGTACCATTGCATGAATACTCCAGCTATAACAATACATTGACATGTGTCAGAAATATCTTTATCATGAAAGATAATATGAGAAGAACCGCTATTTCTTTTGTTTTATTAATATAACACGATCAACAGCCATGAGTCCTGTGACCTGAGAATGCACTTCAGCCTCCGTAGAGATACTATACGCGTCGGCTACAGTCGGTTTGCAGCTTGCGAACAAGAAATCGATTGCTCTAACGGGGAGCCAGGTTAAAAAGATCTGATGTATCATCAGCGCAACTGTCAGAGCGTGTGATCTTAGGAAGATACAGTAACGTATCGTATCGCTATGTGTTATCACCGTAACTAAGCCTAAATGTGTCCCTTGCGGACGATTCTTTTTTTACAGGGGGCGTGTGTAACGATCATGTCTCCGTAAATAGATATCAGCTGTAGAGCAAATCGACATAATGACATTTGTGAACAACCCTCGGTTTTTAATTTTTTCCTTGCTCGGAATTTTAGATGGGTTTTAGATACATTTATAGGATTAAAATCACTTTTTGTTTTAACTGCTAAAAGCAAATGGGGTGTCAGAGTATTATAAATAACTGAAATGCGTATATTTCATTCTATCAGATTGATATGTGATTATCGACAGTTTTATAACACGCTTTGAGATGTGATCAATGGCGGTGTCAAGATACATGGAAGGATTGTTAAGTAGAAATGGATTGAAAGTTATTTTTGTCGTTACAATGCATTACAAACGCAATGGCATGTCAACAGTGTAACTTTTTACAAGTATTTATCTAACTGATTGTCAATCAAGTTCTAAAGTACTGCGCTGTTGGATTATATCTATAGCATACTGCAAGTTGGGGAGTAAACTATATTGGGATCGACATTTCACCCAACGTATATTATCTTCCATCCATAACGTGTTCAAACACAAAAGATAAAAAGCATTAAAACGTCGCAAATTCCACTTACAAGTCGTTGAACGCTCAAATACCAAGGGGGCGATTTAGGACGCCATCAACGATGTGATAGGTCGTGACTCACTGATAATATCATAGAGTTTCATACATAGTTAAGTTTTGCTCAGATTTCTATCTGTTTAGATCATTTGGGTGACACTGTTGTTACATGTATCATCTTACGATCAATGATCGATGCAGCTGGTCGCGAAGGGAAAGCCTTAAATATGCGCATTTCGACCTACTTTTTACTCCGCTAGTACTATCGTTCACTTTTGGTTTTCATTAAAGAAAATATTGATCGATTCGCGGTAAATGAGAAGCCGAGTCTCGGTAGTTTATGGCGTGAGATGGGTGTTGGGTTGTATCAACTTTCAAAGATACTTGACGTGTGTTAAAACCTCAACGTGTATTTATAGATAGATGGAAATAATGAATTTCAACTGTTAAAAATATATACGACTGTTAAAAGAATTAATGTTAAAATACAAAATGGATCAAGTCTCAGGTTATCAGCAAATCAGTGCGCAAAAATGATAGCTGTGACACTTTCTATATGGTGAAATGGCATAGGTGCCAAAATTCATGAACTGAGTGATAGTTGTGCTTTTACCAGTCTAACAAAATGCTTTCATTGAATATAATTAAGACATGATACATATATGCAACATATTTGAATTTCTATTCAACTAGAGCTATTAAAAGTGTGAATTTAAGATGTGACTATCAATGACACAATATATGGACGGCGCACGCCAAGATATTGCCCGGGGTTTGATTTTAATTAATTTTGCTCTATTTGTTCGTGTATTTTCCATCTATAGATATCAAGGGGAGTGCATCGGTGAATGATTGAGAACAAATGGCCAAGGATACCATGTACAATGACACGATTATAGCAATAATATAACTTGATAGTAAATTGGAACAAGACGATCAATAGCCTGCCCTCAACGATCAAAGTCAGTTAACAGTATATAGGTTTACCCTTAGCTTAATTCTCCTAACATGAAAATGAAACATTTGATAGCTTACCGGCAATCTCCACTTGTGTAAGCGAAAATCAAACTATAATATGAAAGCCTGAACAATGAAATACTTAAATATAGCCATGATTCGGATATACCTCAAATCTTGAAAATAGAATACAATGTTTTGAGCTGAAGCATAAAGTAAAGGAGATTTGAATAAGTTATAGTTTTTTTAATGGAATAAAACAAATAAGGCATTACCCTTGACATTTTGACTTATTGTAGCCGAACTGATCGAAAAAATTGCACCGTGAATCCAAATTTATTCTATTACAACGAACCATAATTATGGGGTTTCAAATTTTGAAAAACCGAAATGATTTATTATTGTAAAACCCAAAAGAGTTGTATACGCCTATCAATCATGCTCATTATGAAGAACCTTCTACCGTCCAGTGTTTTGAAAAAAGAACACGCTTCGTTTAAGGATTCACCAAGTCTGCCAATAGCATGAATAGGCCTAGTGTCTGTCACAAGTTGTCACTATTGGCGGACTTACCCCTCGCCACCTTATAAAGCCAATAAAAAACCATGTTTTAGTGTCCGGACTTCTTCTTTTTTAAAGGAAGGAGGAGGCCTTTAAAATAAACCATTTTAGCGCAAAATCACAGTTAATTGGCAATATATACTTTGCGAACCTTGGAGGAGGAGGCCTTTAAATGGTTTTTTTTTATTTGATGGTTCTGGGGATTGGTTACCACAAATCTGTTTAAAATGCATATTAGATATATAGAAACAAAGCTGTTATAAACATCTCAAACTCTGAAACACCTGAACAAAAAAGAAATGACTGAAATAAAGAAAGCAGAAAGGAAAATTGAAGCATACCCCAAAAAGGAAGCGGGAAGGGTCGCTAAACAAGTTATTTTTTTCCCGCCCTAATGTGTGTACAAGTCGTGATCCTGCAAATTTGACATGGTATCAGTAAACTGGTAGCATTTACCATTATTTTAGTTAGTCAGCAATCAACCGCAGTTTACAAACACAAAGTGTTTTAGGCTATTTAAAGACGTACCCTCATAAGTAGCCAAAATATGTTGTAAAACATGTTTGCTCGCAAATGAGATTGAGCGCACCCCTATACGTGATTTCATCTATTGTATTCAAACACTCAATTCAATTAGCTATTTTCACATCTATAGGCGATATGTTTGAAAAATCCATTAATAGTAAAAAGTAGTACTGCCTTATAATTTCACTACTTGTGGTATGAGAATAGAAAAACGTCCAAATTAAACAATAAAGGGGTAAATCATATTGTTCAGTTCAGTTCACACGTGATACCAAAAGAAGATTTTGAGGTCTTCCCACAATGCATTGCAAGAACGCCAGCCAACTAAAGCTTTTTTTCACACGATGCATTTGTCGAGCTCTTTTCAATGTCAATAAAAGTTTCAGAAATAAGAAAAAGGAACACTAATAGTAATAATAACTAATTTATTCATTGATGTAAACTAGAACCTAAGAGCTCCAACAATGAACGCGCTTATATATGAAGCCATGATTGTGTGCATTTCTATGGGAACCGAGACATATTGGAGACCAGAATTAGGGCATTTTACAAAAACGCAATGCATTGTGGTGGTGTCTTTAAAATCTTCTTTGCCTGATACCTGTCTTGTGTTTTGCATGTTATATCATGCTTATGTCTCTTTCAATTCAATGCAGAAGGAGGTTCACGGTTAGTTTGATGATTTTCATATCGTAAGGATGGGTGCGCTTATATATTATTGACATTCCCACTCTATCCCCTTGCGGCAAGAAATCACGATCTTTCATTGCACAATAAAAGGCCAAATAAAATTTTTAATGACTAGATCCTCGTCCCTCTTGCTTTTGAAATAAAAAATATTGTAAATTCATAAACGTTTATGTTTGGACGTCAAACACAAAGCCGCGAAAGCTGCATGTGAAACTAATGGAAGGCATCGTGATTATAAATAAATCTTCATGCTTCTTTACAAAAATGCCAAACAGTACAGACAGGAAACTGTTTTATTTTCTTACATTGCCATATCGAAATTTCCGATTGCCCGGAACTTTCAAACATTGTTATTATATCGCCGTATACATAGCTGGGCGATCACTTTGAAAATTAACGAAGTTGTATTTATTGCAATACCAATCAATTGGTGTTTGTTTTCTGTGCGGTGTTTTACATAATATTTCTCTTCTTTTCATAAAAGACTTGAAATATTGGAAACAATTTTTTTTTTATAGATGAGTTTGTTATGTAATATAAAAGTGAGTATAAATTAGATTTGCATCCAGTACTGCTTCTGGCATTATTCTATAGACTTTTTGATGTAATATATCATAACTTGAACCATACCAACAAGATCGATTCTAATTTTCGCACCTTTGTAATTTGTCTTGTCTCTGTATTCTAAAGAATGATTTTCCTTGTCTTTTTTTCACTATTCACGGCGGTCTAATTCATGATTTACCCTTAGACGGTCTATGTATATGATTGGGATTGGTGGAATGGGTAGCGGTAACTCATTAAACTCACCCTAAGGCTAAAACATCATCCTAATCGTTAGATGGTTGGTTGGTTGGTTGGTTTGATCGGTTCGTTGGTTCGTTGGTTTGTTGGTTCGTTCATTCGTTCTTCGTTAGAATGACTGAAAAGGAATTTCCACGGTTATGGATGGCATACAGATTCGTACGGATTTAAAACCGTAGATCGGAGAGGGTAAACGCACTGGCTGTCCGTTCACAGGAGTTGTTCAATGCGTTCGCTAAGCATGGCTAAACACGTATTGGTTGGTCATTATTTAACCGCGTTCCGTTTATCTACACAAAACTGTCCGTTTATCCCAGTGCGTTTACCCTCTCCGATCTATACGGTTTTCAATCCGTACGAATCTGGATGCCATCCCTTACATGTCTACCTGTTACCCGAATATCTGGTGTGTAGTTAACGTTTGTGCAGTGGCCCTATAATCATTTCCACAAGCGTCTTATGGAATAAACGTGTACGTTGGGTTTCATTAACGCCTCGGACGATATCGGGAAATAATTATGTGAATCGGGATTTTATACGCGTTTCGGCGGAAAAAACTCTGTTGACGCCTTAAGAGGTATTGAGATTCTACATTGTATAGTCATCAGGAAGCATTCCCGTGTATTACAACTTGTTTTTAAAAATTCTAACAAAGTTCACTCCCGTGTTTTATTAACATTATTATCAAAGCGTCATCATGTATAAAAAACGATCAAGAAATAAGATATTGAATTGCATTAAAAATATTCATTTTAATATGGCGGTGTGCTTGCACTGATTTATTTCATTGTTGCTTCACTCGCCCATGAATACAGTCATGTAATATCTCATAACTTTTTATTGAAATCATACTCCAATCACATCATTTTTACCCCCGGCTCCGCGGCTTTTATATTCAATAAAAGTTGAATTACTGTGTTTGTTTCGATCGAATTGTCAATTGAGCGCTAAGGTTGAAAGACACCGTCTCTTGTTCGGTTTATTAAAAAAGGTGCAATTGAAACATTTTGTTACAAATTTGTCATTATTATCAGAAGAATAGTGTACAACTATACCACAAAGGAAATGTTATTGGCTGGGTGGTGAGCTCTATGTCAATGTCAATAATATCAGGTGGTAAATACGGAGCAAAAAAGCGAAAAGAATAAAATAGCGCCAATTATATGTTGTTGTATTATGACTAAAATTCGGGTTTGGACACGTTGGACATTGTGAATTGTGATAACAAGTTCATATTTGTTATGATTTTAAAACGCTGTACTGTTGAACTTATACCAATAGGGCTTATAAGGTCTTGCTTCTTGAATATTGAAACCTCTTTATTCCGATCTACGTTTTATAAACAATCCAGCCGGCATCTTGATTAGACCAACAAATCCGTTCTTCATATTATAATAGTATTCTCGTAAATCATCGCGGTATTTTTTTCCGGGTACAAATTGAAACATTGCTCGAATGTAAAGTTCACACGTGCAGGCATTTTATATAATATTTAGAGAATAAAGGTATTGTTTTTAGACCGTACCTGTGTTATATTGTCTGACATAAATGCGGACGATAGTATTATTTTAAGAACAACGACGCCTCATATTAAACAACCATTTATCAAAGAAATAAGTACATTTTATTGTCCACATTTGACAACTTTTACCCCTGCTAGGATCGAATACCCACCAACATTCCATCCAATCACATGCGATGAGTACACCCAGGGAGAGTATATAATGGGAGGGGATATTCGAATCGCAAAACAGAGCCTCCCATATAAGGGCACATGGGCGTGAGTACGCGCGATGTGACTTGTAAAAGGAGGGCGCTATCTTGACAACGCCATGATTGACAGCACGAAAGTCCTTATAAGGCACATGAGACGCTTAATGTGAATTAATTTAGACGCGCGATGTGACTCGTAAATCGAGGGCGCTATCACACTGCGGCTTCAATCTCGGCAATGGGAGCTTGTGTACAGTGGCACCCGCCTGGTACACCAAGCGTAAGCGTCGCGACACCGGCATAAACGCAGGAAAGGCACCAAAGACGCACTGCAGATGTACGCGTTATGGAGCGAACCACGCATTGTGAAGGTCGGACGCACACGCAAAGCCCCACCTCCCCGCGTTCAATTGTCTCATCTAAATGTCGCCGATTTCTCTGAGAACCAATGAGATTGCTTAAACTTTCTTAGCTGTTCAAGAATCATATAATGTGGTCCACACAAACAACGTCTATTCACATATTAAACGATTGAAGGGATTACCCCTCACCCAACCTGTCGCATAGGTGGTTTTTGTATGTTATGGACAACTGATACCATTTTATTTTGAAAAGACCCGTCGCGTTATTTATATATCTAATATTTTGGTCAACATTGACAGAGCCTTTCATTGACACACACACACCCCACAACATTCATCTCGGCTACAACATTAGGCCTAGGCTACATGCCTTATGGATTTAATTAGTCTAAGATAGAGAATTTAATTGACACACACACCTCACAACATTACATGGATTTAATTATGCTAAGATAAATCATCCCCGTTTATAAACAGGGCTATTTTGTCCCTTAACATCGTCAACCTGTTTGCAAAATATTAAGGGGTCCCATCACCACGATCACAACAGACTCAGTAAAGCATAGCCTTACTAACATTCATTTGCAAAGGTATATATGGCACGTCGTTTGGTTCAAAATTAACATTATTTTTGTATATAAATTTTTTAAAAAACGGCACGTAAAAACACATATTGAACACATATTGAACCAAACGAGGCATGCCGTTTGATTCAAAGTTAAAAAAACCGACACGTAAAAACACACTGATATACAAACACACGAAATAAACTACATGTAAAACACAAATTGATATGCAAATACAATGTTAATTTTGAACCAAACGGCGTGCTATATATTTAGGTACGACTGCGCTATTAAATGAACCTTTACAAGACGAACAGACGAAGAAAGGATACGATTAGGATGACCACCGATTAGCCGATAACACATAGTATTCTAGGCATTATTTTAAGGCGCTCTAGATCTGCAAATAGCTCAAGTTGTAATATATATCACCCAAGAAGATTGTCCGTTTCTGTATCATCACCATTTTTTGTTATTTGAAGATTTAGAGAAAATAGCTCATCAATAGGTTTAAATTCCCGAACACAATAGCGGTAAATAGTGCAACGCCTCCTCTATTAACGATACATTATATTCTGTCAATTCGCTTTCCTCCTCTATTGTACTCAGTACGATATCTGTGTATTTTTCTTGGTGTTTGGATGAAGAAATCTCCTCGAGTATTTAACGGCTATTGTCCACAAATGGGTTGGAGTTTATACATGTATATCCCCTCAAGCCTATTTATTATATAGGATGAATAATGTCAATTGTATAGTGGTCATTTTACTAATGCGTTTGGACAATTACCGCGAAAAGACTGGAATGAAAGCCTATCATTCCAATCCTTTATTGTGTGTGTGAAAAAGGAATTGTGAGATTTAAGGTATAGGTGTCAAAGTATTGAAAAGTGGGCGGTTTAGGGAAGACGTTGACCAAATCTGTAGTAATAACAACACACACGAGGCGACACCCTAATTGAAAATCACCCTCTTGAACGTTCCACTCGTAAAGCGACTAAAATTGTTTGTGTATTTTTGATTCAAATGTTTTCATTTTAAGTAGGTATATCTACTTTATATTAGATTATTTTGAAAACCCCGTAACATAAGGTATGGCCTATTACGGTAAGCATGTTTTGCGTTAAAGTAGACAGCTGACGTCATAGCGTAGGCCTACGCAGTTCCATACTAGTTTGACATGACCTAATGAGTATGTGCTGGAATTGCAACAACTGGACGCGGTCACACGCTCCCATGACGCAATATTGTCACGATTAAAATAATATCAGGCTTAACATAGCGTTTATTATATCAACTATTGAAACTGAACTATAAATACCATTACATTAGGCCTATTCATGATAATGATCGAGTCTGACGGTGATTATTTTAATTAAATACCCATCCCACTCAATGTCAATTGATTTCACAGTCACGGTATTCTATCTAGCATAGTCTATGATTCTAGCGACCAGGCGAGGCATGGCAAGCAGCAGAGCGAACAGTATCGCTCTTGCGATGATTCGTCTGTGATACAAAACACAAATGTATCTCTATTTTAAAATAAGCGTGTTTAATCATGCTGAACTCAGGTTTGGCAATTGATATAGAAACACTTGAAATTTATATACCCGAATTAGTATCGCCTTAGGTCACAGATGCAGCCTCCTCATGATCATGGTAAATAATAAAATCAAATCGACAGAGGTTAATCTATTAACGTATAACGTTAGTATACAAAACTGCAGTTGAAAACGATATCGGGCAAATAAAGTCTAAAATAGGATCTTGTAACTTACTCAATCTTACCATTATAAGCATATTTATTACAAGAATATAAAATACTATGATCATTCTAAATTTACTTATAGCTATTCCGGCAATTTCTGTGTGATTGGAACTGTAAAGCCCGTCAACTGAATATCGTGTCAGTGTCATCAAAATCAGGAACCTTCGTCCATTGAATTTTGTATACAGTATAGTATATCACATCCCCTTTTAAAGGACACCATTTGTGATGTCATGAGGCGCATCTTACTCTTAGTAATCATATAACTTTATCCTAATTAAGAGCAATATCTTGGTTTTTATAATATCATACTCATTATCCACATCTCGTTAGTCACGTGAACGCTGCGTCAACGACAACATGCGTGAGTCGCGTTAGGTCAACATGGTCAATGCATATCTATGGTCAATGGTGATAGGTCAAAAGAGTCAATACATTGGGTCAACAATAAAATTGCCAACAGAATGTCCTCACATTTTGTACACAAGGTAAAATAGGACTAAGTTAAAGGTAGATGACCCGATTTTCAACTTGATGTTTTCTATTTTACATGAGAGGTCATCCTTAAAATTGTTGCATTCCAATGTTTGAGTTGTATAACTCCAATGGTTCTATTTTTAGAAGCGCAAGGTCAAAAAGACATGTGCCCATTGAGTAGTACACAAACTGGTTGGTGGTTAACCACACCTTTGGCAGTAATTCACCACATTTTAGCCTATAATTTCCAAATGAAACATTTGTAGCCCCTAATATTTTACAGACATAGGCCTAATGAGAAAAATATGGGGATTCTTCTGATACCAAAATATCTTGACGTGAAAAAAAAATAATAGCCCCAAAAAAGTGATCGGGTTATATACCTTTAATATATGAATACAATCTAGTCATTTGCCTAAATTCTGTATCAGAATGGTGTGGATATCCATCCACAAAGTCGGCATCGGTCTAACACTATAGTTGACATCATGTCATAACACTATCATTTGACATTTTAACTTCAATCCTCCTGTAAACAGTTTGGAAAATGTGGTTCAAAATAAATCGCCTGTGGTAATTTCTTTTTATGTCAAAGGGTGCAGTATGAGTCTCACCGTCAGATATATATGTGACCAGGGTCTTGGCAGGGTTCTACGAAGGTCGCAATCATTCCGAAGTTCTACTGTGACCAGTGCGTGAGTATTCGCTTTTTATATAGAAACAAGGACACGACTCTTACGGGATTCTTACACAAACTTTTTATTACATTGAATTTTGACCGGACCTTAAAACTTTATTTTGACGTCACTGCACGACCCCGGTATACACTGTTATTCTAGATTAGTCAAATTTGACACGGAAATGGTCAAATCTGACACAGAAAATTAGTCCGCGGGGAAACTACAACTTATTAGTCAAAATAGCACGGAAAAATGTGTCACCTTTTTTGACGCTGAAGTGTGTCAAATGTAACAAATATCTGGGTCAAAATGATCATTTTATTTGTTAAATCTGAATCGGAATACTATTCAAATGATCATTTTGACCCGGATATTTGTTCTATTTGACACACTTCAGTGTCAAAAAAAGGTGACACATTTTTCCAACTCATTTCAGACGCATAACGACCAATAAATTGATCAGTGTAACACAAACATGTGTCAAAAAGAAATGACACGGACAATTTGACATGTAATATAGGATTTCAGTGATAACACAAAGAACAAGTGATGAAAGATCAATTTAATTGTTTTACAATAAAAAATTTACAAGAAGTATTTAGATCTAATATAGGGTTATATTATATTATAGGGAACTATTCCAAACTATTTTCACGCAGTAAAACTAAGACCATTATTAACCAATGGGTGAGACTATGGATATCATCTGGAATAGTCCAATATTGGCGTATACCGTTACTCATAACTACCATCATTCCGCTAAAATGTGAGAACAAAATTGGGAAAAAGTGTACTTTAGGTCCCAGATTCTGGTATTATCGTTCAATACTGGAGCATTAAAGTTGCCAGTGCAGTATACTGGTACACATGAGTGATTTGTGTCAGTACTGAGCGACACTGGTACATAGTACAGTCCAGAATCTGGGACCTAATGTACACGTTTTCCAAATGTTGTTATTCATGCCACTAAATTCTTTTCTAAGCTGTGAGCGTTATAATACTTATACCAATTCTGTAAAAGATTTGATCGAACTGTAACCATGGTAACCATCAAGACCAGACTGCACAGACGAACTCTTATATCATATATTTTATTGAAACTTATTCGCTATACAGCCAAAAAAAGAGATATAATTAGATGTAAACATGTAAATTAACATATCTGTCCTTGCTGAACACTGTTGAAAACTCATTGTTGGTCAATGATTTATTTAACTGGTTTGTGATATTTTCAAATGTTTATCAAAAAGTCGTAAGTGGTATAAACTATTTTGGAGTTACACTGTTACAACACTTTCAGCTTTCAATCAAGATTATGCACTTTCAAAGGTGGTTTGTTATGAAGGAAGGAGTGCCTACCACTTGGGGGATTTGCTACATCTAGATAGCATATGTAAATAAAACGCAAGGTAGATCATATCACCACGTCTACCCTATAGGTATATTGACATAAACACTACAAAATTGTTAAAGAAACAATTCTCAAGTGCCCCATGACTCGACTGCACTAAAATTGCATAAAAAGGAAAACTTTTCCCGTTTTTTTTTAAATCTTTAGAAAAACAAGATGAAACCAGGCAGGATTTAGTATGATACTAATAGGTTATGACGTTTACAAAACACAAAAACGTCAGTTTGCAATGGGTCTATTTCTAAAATCGCGTGAATAGTCAAGCGATAGCTTACGCAAAAGGTGTTGAATACGCAACGGTGATATACCGTATAATAGAAGGGCATTTGCTAATGGCACTTGATCGAGTTGCAATAATCAACAATGCCTGTAAATCGAAGTGGGGAAATCTGTCTGTAAGCCGAGAGTTAGTACACAAAGTGTGGCCCCGCCCAAGCCATTACCACCGTTGAAAAAAAGCCTCGCCACTAAGTTACCAAGCCCATTGTTGTGTAACTGATCGTTTGATATCCCTATGGAACACACACATTTAAAGGTGTGCTTTGGAGTTTTTGGTATATGGTTTAAGAACGAGATTATCAAGGGGATGGAGTGTATCGTCGAGGGAGCCTTATGTCCTATTGTCATGGTTAACGATTGCCATTAGTCAAGTGATTCGGGCTTTCACCTCTCTCGTCAGACGATCCCCATATCATTTACACGCACACTCTGATCGTTTTTTTCTTAGCGAAATAAGAATATCGGTCAGCGAATTCCTTTTTTTCAAGCAGCTTTAGGCGACAAGAAAGAAACTTATTGTATAGTTACTTCAAAGGTCAATGTATATATTTTGGTGCGAAAGCATGGACCATTATGGGTGGGGAGGGGGGGGGGGGCGGTGTAGAAGAAGCGGAAGGGACGGTTACTCATGAAGATTACCCTGTCCGTCAACTTAAGTCATGGCTCCGGCGGGCTCCGGCATATTACCATAGCAGTGCAGTTACATGCATGTAGTGCTGGAATTAATTTTAGCGCCAATTCTCATTGTTATACACCTGCATGATAAACTACAGGGTGAGTCAGAAAGAACGGGCACTTTTTTCACAAGTCCGTCACAAAAGATGTAGGCATGCATATTCCAGATCAATTGTAGCGCTTTCAAGATCTACAATTTGGCTTTCATTCGAGAGAAGAATTTTAAAAATCGACCATTTCGTTATCATGTTACACTAATTTGAGTATAGCCCTAAAAATATGAAGCAAATCCACGGAATGGTCAAATTATCCAGCCATTCTTAAAGTATTCTAATGGGGTTTACCTCCTGAATCAGTAGATATGCCTCTTTTTACATTTCCTTCTTGATTTCAGGCTTTTTATTACTCATAATTACACTTATCTATTTATTTCCAGTCATTTTAAGATATCGTATCAAACATTCATGAGGCTTTTCAGTTTTTTCACTAGTTTCATTGATCAGCATCTCTGAATCAGGCAACCAACAATACTATTGGTTATCTCCATTTCGTGGATTGGCTTTAAAATACCGGGTTCTACTCAAAAGGTTGCAACTTTATGACGCAATGTTCGAATTCAAAAATTCTTTTTTTGAATGAAAGCAAAATATGTTTTCTTTGTAACACTATATTTAGTTTTGAATATACAGGCCTAATATTTTTGTGGCGCTTTCGCCAAAAAAGTGCCCGTTCTTTCTGACTCACCCTGTACATGTAGGCCTATTGGATAAGGCTTTAATTAGAAACTATTTGGCCTAAACCAGTAGAGAACCAAGAAATTGTTGCATGTTATACAATTTTGCTTGTATTCAATGATGCATTGTTTGTTTACTCAAAATGTTTCCTATTAACCGGTATCAATTCCACGAATGCATGATGGGCACTGTCTTTCTAATGCAACGAAGCGCTGTGTATTCGTACGTACCGATTGTAACACGCGTTAGGGTTAGATTTAGGATTTGGGGTTAGGGTTAAAATTTCGCTAGGTCACAATCAAAATATCGCCTCCGTCAACACATTGCATCGAATAATTGTACACTCGGCTTGCCATCTAGGCCTGATTGATAACAATACAATCAAATAAGCCCTGAAAGCAAACCCTGGCTCCGGTCCCTCTAGCCTACGCGTTAATAAGGTCCACCGTCAGGTAGCCAGCTAATGCTGCACCTATACATGTTTAGCCTACGCCTCGTACGAACATTCAGAAATTCTGACCTCTTCAGTCGCTCGAGCGAAGATACACGGCCCTATTGTTTTTTATAGTGTTACATTGACAAATTGTAACCGGTAACTGGTATACACCTTTAAAACTGTATGTTGATACTAATGACCCAATTAACATTCTATTAATGCGAGCATTCGAAAGTGTCCTGAACCAAGTGCATAAAATGCATCACCCGCTACTAAACCTGAAATGGCCACAAAGCATGATGAGGCCTACGATACGACTACCTACAAGTATTGACTGATTGTAGGCCTCAGTAGTTGATGAAAGTTTGCTGCAAGTTTGTCTCTGCTCCTCCGCCGATGAAACCGATCAGGAAATATCTTCAATTATAAATAGTGGCATGCAGCACTCACAGAACACACAACCCTGGATAAGATTTCACTCCTTAACCAAATCTACACGTGTGGGATGGTGAGACGTCTTGTCAACTATAAAAGCACTCTTATCATCAGCTCTGTGTTGTAATATTCTACACGCATGGTTGCTCTCTTCAGATGAATGAGGAGGCAACTAACGGTGTGCTCACGCCCGCTCACTTAATACATCTTACGTACGTCGCCTCTTCTTTTTCTTCGCCGTCTCCCTTCGCGCAGCAATGAAGGACTCTGAATTCTGTGTGAAATCCGGCTCTTGGACGGGAGATCATCTACTTGAGGCCGTTGAAGGAGCTGTTTTAAGTGATAGACAGTCTAAAGAGTTGATGAATCAGGCAAATGAGGGAAAGTGGCATGCACCGGGGCACATTCCTAACTAAACCTCATCGTAAAGCGACACTGGGATTCATACCTCGTGTACTGGGACATAGCGAGGTGGGAAAGAACAAGTTGATGACGCGCACGCACGGGCGTGTGTGGGATTCCAGAGAGAGTAAAAATAAAGAGAAATCTCCCCGGTTCATTTAGGTCACATCGTGTACAATCCAAATAAGAAATGTTGAGGGGAATAAGAGAAGGGGTAAAAAAGTGGAAATATCGTGAGGTATGCTCTTTGTACAGTGTGCTAGGAAAACATCATCAGATACTTGAACGCACGCGACTCTATATTGTTGAGTCTTTTAAGTGTACACGTAAACAAACATAAACACACCATTCGATGCGTTCGGTCAATATGATCATTATAAGCTCGGTTCTCAAGTGCGGAGTATAAATCGAAAAGTGAGGTCGGTCAATAGGTATTTTCCAAGCTTTTCTAAGGAGATAAATGTAGGAGATATTGTTTTTCTTGCCCAGTAATATTGTTTTCTTTAACAAGACAATTTACATACTGGAATGAAAGTACATGGTCGGGTCGAGGTGTTGCGTAGGACATTAAAGCATCTCAATAAAACTTATCGTCGCGTAATACAGGCTCCAGTATTGTTTACTGACTGGTTAACAAGTGGATGAAAGCCAGGGAGTGAAGTTGTTCAATAGCCATGATAGCTATAGTACGAGACCATTTTGGAGGCCAATAAAACGTGCATCGATTTGCATAATTGTTATGATATACAATGTACTTTTTATTTATCAGAAAAGGCAATTTTTCAAGAATCATGCAATAAACAGATAATGCAAGCTATTATATGGGTTATTCCAGTTGAAATCCATACACCCCCTTGCCAATAACTTGTTCAAGAAGCCTTCACTTTCGAGAAGTATTACCCATAATGCAATGTAATATATATACTCCGTTATATAGTAGTAGTCCTATACCAAAGAGACTAATTCATTTATTTAAATCAAAATATATATGAAACATATCGAGGGCTCAGAAACACAAGGCCGTATCTCCATTTTGACCATTTGGAGAAAAAGACTATTGAAGATTTTTAAACACATTTGGGAGATGGAGATGAGGCCTTGTGATACTGGTTATAACTTTGAAAGGGGTTGTGTTATGAAGATAAGGCTGTGTGTTTTTACTGGAAAGAGAATTTCTTTCTGAAAATGTTGATACCAAAATCTCATTTTTGAAAAAATTGAGATAGGGCCTAAGGCCCTGTGTTTCTGAGCCCTCGATATTGTCTCTAATGATTTCAACATGCAGATTGTCTTATTATAGATACAGATAACACTGGTACAACTGTATTAAGACTGTATGACATGACCTATTTAATATTCCACACAGGGACTACGTATTTCAAATGGATTTATTCATGCAGGTAGTAACCCCATTTGAAATTCACACTCCCTGTGGGGAATATTAAGGTCATGTTTTCCATAGGGGGCGTAAGGATTTCAAACGGAATAGCCCGATTGAACATTCCGACCACGAGCATGGGGCAAGTGATTCATACATGTTTTCACTTTATAAATAAGATGTGTATAGCAGGGGCGGTCCACGATCCAACAAATTGTCTTAAAATGTTATGTGATGTTTGGGCTTTTGTCTTATTAATTCCTGTGCCACGCCACTTTCATTGGCTTTTTTTAACCCCTGCCCATTCGTGAATATTTTCTGAGTTGCAATGAACCAATTGATTGGCCCATCAGAGCTCTCCGTAGAGAGTGTACCAGTTTGATTTGTAATCACTCAGTTCATTAACTTTGTTAATGTCTATTGGGCTATTGTTCACATTTGCTCTTTAGGCCTATACACAAAAATCAGAGCAATTGAACTGGATCTCAGCACATCCTATTTGAAAACCGTTGCAAAGTTTTGACAAACCCTTGAAAAAGTAGTCATGACTAAACAAAATGAGCCAAAATATACTTAGGCCTAACTAATTTCGAACAATATAATAATTATTCCATTAGTGTTAAATCTGCTGTCAATAATTCAAATTGATAATCATAGATATCATATCAGTATTTACCGCCTTTAAGTATAGGACACACTAATGTTTCTACTAAATTATTCACCAAAAAGCCTCTCCGAGGTTGAACAAAATGTTGATCTCTAAATAGTTTGTCAATAATTTCTTTTGATCAGGTCTATTTGGCGACGCTCCTTAATGCATGTGTAGTAGGCATAACGTTAAATGTAACAATACCGTGTGACATCTATCCCCATCAACCCACCTTTGTTCAACATTTAGTTGCTTTTAAGGGGTTTGGCATACAATTGAAATCAATGGTCGATTTATGCCGCTTAGCTGACCATTAAACCTGCACCTCAATAAATAATATGATGATAGCAAAGTATGTAAAAGTCCAGCCCTTCAAATTAAGTCTATCCATTCAAGTATTTATATATAGGCCGTACTCATCCTATCGTAAGAAATCGTATTTGTTGTAGCCCTGGGATCACTTTGCGGGTAGGCCTCTAGAGTCGTAGATTTTTATCGATTCATAATACTATGTGTATCACTTAGAATGTCTGTAGGGTGGCCTGAAACCAATTCCCGTACATTGTTCTAGAAACTCCCGTCCAATTTGGTATCAATTTTACCTCGAGATCGATTTTTTTTTTGAAAAAAGGAAGAAAATTGGAAAGAAAGAAAGATGCCTAACATGACATTATACACATAACTTGTTGACGAAGGAATATCCATTCAAGTATGATTCTCTGAACAAAGCTTATGGCACCTATATAAACAGCATCATTAGGCGACCAACACAGGACAACTGAGCCGCCGGGTTGAGAAGCACTTGTTATTTTTTCAGCTTGTTAAACCAAAGTTAGCTTCACTGGTCTGATTGGCTTGAAAACGGAGCGAAATCTCGGTACTTGCTTCCCTCACCCTCTGGTGGAATTAATTAAGCCTTGTGTCTAAAGTTAATATAAGCTCCACCCGTGCAATTAGCTCATCATGATGGGTATGCAAATAGGGGGTAAGATACCGGCTAGATTACTGGTGCGGTAACCATACACCATTTGCTGCTTGTAGCAGCAGCACAAGCGATTGGTACAATAGCCCTAATGGGTAAAGGTGTATCGCGCTGCAACTGCCGCGTGGCACTTATTGCTATCTACTGAAGATATCCTCCATTCATTCCAAAATAGTGCAACAAACGGTGAACTTTTTTTCAACAAAACAAGAAAAGTGTGAAATAAAAGTATTTTATGATTATTGGACAGGAAAAGAGTGCAATTGAGCCCCGGATTGCTATACAAGTTATCCACCTTCCTTTTTTGTATATTCCCCTATTTTCCGCATAACTACCTTCATTCCAAAAGGAGTGTTATTCGATCGCAATTCAAATTAATTACTGCCTCAGTTCCTCCGTCAATCACACATCAGGTTTACAAGTTTGACAGCCACAAATTTGTCCGTCTATCTCATACCCCGAAGGCTTAACTTTTTTCTCCTTCTTTCGTCGATTCATTCACCAACACAATTTTATCGTTGCTTCTTTATTTTTCTGGTGTGGTTGCTAAATAATTTGCTTTATTATCATCATCATTGGTGTTCGTGATTGACACTTTTGGACCTATTGCTCTACTATTTATTAACCTGTGTGCTATCGGCCACACATAAACTCTACTAATATCCGTTCGTTCATCTGTGAAATTGTCAATGCACACAAACTACAGCGATTAGTGTTACTAATAAAATTGGCACCTCGACTATGGAGTATTAGTGTGGTATACCGTATAGCCTACCAGCAGAGCAGATATATTGCTTTAGATGTTGATACACTTTTGTTTATATACAGTTCGCATGGTTCTAGTGATCACTTACTACTGGTTCTTGTACCAGGATCGCTTGTCAATTGAAAATTAAAGTACGCCTGAACTGACTGGTTGACAAGCCACCATTTTTCACTTAACGTTTTCAGCACAAATTGGACGATAACTTCATTTTGCTTTTCTCTGTTTAGATATTTATACGTTATCAGACCGGAAATGAGCTAATATGAAACAAAAATGGACAGCAAAATCTATTTTCATGCGTGTGTTGGTCGTTCTTTTAGAGTTACGGTTTAAACAGAAATTGTGGGAAAGGTACTCTAAATGAGAAACCTACCTATAGACACTTTGTACCTTAGTCCAAACGCCATTAGTCATTTCAAGCTTAGTTCGGAGATTCCTCTTCGATTGGTGTACATAAGACGCAAATAACGACTTTTTTTTAAAGTCGGAGATACATTGATGATAGATCATATAACGCATGAAAATATTCTAGCCATCTGATTAGTGGATAGCCTACTACATCAGATAACAAAAAATAGTTTGGTCCATTTCATGCTTGGCGTCACTTCCCGGTCTTTTTTTAAAGGCAAAAAGTACTATTGACCGGGCGGTCAATAGTACTTTTTGAAAGGCAAAAAATGCCCTCTGCCTCGTACGATTTTGCCATAATGGCATGGAGGATCGACTCGCCCCTAGGCCTATAAGATCTTTCATGTTTAATTGATTAAAATCGCACACAAAAATATTTTCATGCGTTATAAATAAAACAAAATAATGATAAGGACTGCTCTTTATTCGTGAAATAGGGTGAACTATAATTGTCCCTCGGTGATCTGGAGACCTAAGCCTACTATTTTCCCTCAGCCAAAAATAGTAGGCTTACGGTCTTCAGATCACCTTGGGGGCAATAGTTCACCCCATTTCACTCCAAATATACACTGTCTCTGTATAAATTTACCTGTTTATATACAAAATACGTTCAATCTAAATAACATTTATTTATACATGAATATTCCCCTTAGTTAATATAATATGTATCACCATCACCACATGTATTTTTGAATTGTTTTATGATGTATGTGATCTTTTCAGTGAAGGAAATGATAATAAAAAACTATAAATGAGAAGAGAAAAAATAGTTCACCTCATTTCCCTCATGAACAGTCCATATTTGTATACTATAGGATACTAGGGAACTCAGCTGAGTAGCATCCGGGTCTTTTATAAATAACCAAATGAATCGATACACTCGATTAGTAAATGTATCTTAAAACTGTTAAAGGTAGATGACCCGTTCACATTCCGATTTTCAACTTAAAGTTTTCTATTCTACATGAAAGGTCATCCTTAAAAAAGTCGTGTTCCAAAGTTTGAGTTGCATAGCTCTAATGGTTCTTATTTTACACGCACAATATGCTGTGAACTGTACTCATTGAGTAGTATTTTTTACACAAACTATATCGGTGGTTACCACCATTCGCGGTAATTCGACGTTATTTCATCGATTTCTCCGTAATTATACCGATTTTGGCCGTCAAATTTCAGTATGATGATGAGAAAAATACGAGCTTTCATATGATATGAAAATCTCCGTATGTTTGAAATAATTCTGTGTTACGAAAATGTGATCGGGTCATCTACCTTTAAATATACTGATCATTCAAATAGTATCGGGCGGTAAAAATAAAAGGTGTTTTTTCCCTTAAGTAATTGGGTTTTGGATGATAGCTATTTTTGTGGTGGGATGATTATAAAGTTATAGATCTTTCATTGTTTATTGTTTGCAAAATCCAACTTTTTTCTGAACCTTGATAATATCTTTCTTTCTCTTTTTCTCCCTTTTTAAAATTAATATAGGGAACACATCTCACCCATAGCAACCGATGTTGTCGAAAACTGACTATCGAGTAAACCAGCAGCTCACACAACGGACACTTGGACAGCGCCACCTTGGAGATCAACAACTGAAAAAGTGCTGGTCTGTTTTGTTTGTGGTGGGTGTTGATATAGGCAGACAGCGTTGTCTTATTTTTTTACCGGATCTTAAAAGCCGGGTTTTTTTGTTCTTTTTATAACCCGTTACAGACCTGGTTTATCATTTATTGGCTAATTTATCACCACATTTCACCGTGTAAATCAATTGTAAAGCTTCCGAATTTTGTGAACGCCAACTTTCGGGGCAAATTTCATGAAAAAGTGCAACTTTTAATTTTGAGGAAATGCGGAATAAGGTTTGGATTAATGTTATCTAATGAATTCTGAAGTTTGGTGTACTTGCGTTAGGTGCGCCACCCAATTCCTTTTCTAAAGGGTTTTTCGCCAGTCAAATAGCGATCTATTATATTGTATGTAAGACTTTTCAAAAACGTCACATCACAATATTTTGAGATATATTTTACCATTATTTTTGGATATCCATTTCCTATGCAGGAAACATAAAGCAAGGTGAATTGAAGGCGTTGGGAAATGTTTTCTCTAAAACCCTGTAATTAATATCATGAAGAGGGTATCTGACCAGACCATATCATGACCTGGGCATGCTGGCTCATGTCACGATGGCCTACTGCAATACGATCTGGTTATCATTATTATCGACATTGTTTGTTGACCTATTGCATTTAAGCCTCGTATAGCCACACAATGTAAAAGAGATTAATACCAGCTATCTCCCTCAAATAAATTAGACCCAGTCTGTTGACTTGTTATCAGTACTTCCGACATTAAAGATATTAGCACCCTGGTGCTAATTACAAAGTTAATCAAAGATAGGCGAGAATCAAATTTTCACGTCTGCTATACGTGTCATCTGCTAAACGATGTGTCGGTTTTGACGTGAAATTGACAGGTCGGGGTGGCAATTGGATTTAGATTAACTGATTATATTCATGATATTAGGCATCGGATGTGTGGTGTATATAAACAGTTATGTCACTAATCGGAAATGTGCATGACCAAATTATACAGTGAGCTACCTTTTCTTGAGCATGTTGAGAGCCCATGTTTTATTCAAATAGAATGATCATGATGATGAAGCCAATTTTAAGGTATCGGATATAGAGCGCTACGTGTAGGACTACATTAACTAAATGATATGCCTAGCATTCATTATGGGCTATATGCATACTCTAGGCCTAAATTATCACGGTCTAGGCATATATTACCAAGATTAACGACACGCAACGCCAAAATATGACAGCTATACTGTCAGATTTCAAAACTTGAATTTTATATAATAATACATGATATAAGGCTTTGTCAAATATATTCCATTGTATTTAGTGATAGTGCCATCATCCTGGCGCAACTGCGTAAGCGGCAAAATACATGTACACATCTTGCTTAAATAGTGTTGTTTATATACGCTAATGCGTACTAGTGTTGGATTCAACAGCCCCCACCCCACCCCAATTATGATTTTTCATTAAAAGCCTGGGCATCTGATTACTTTAAAACGCTATACCATTAAACTGTTCGCTTTGGTGGGTAAATCTTGAGCTTATTTCGTATCGGGGCATCATGAGACTGCCAAAATGTCTCCATCTCGAAAACATAACAAGGATTTTTGTTGTTGTTGTTGTTCAGAGCGATCTTTCTTTAATGAGAATCACTTCTCCCTTATTAAAACTGTTAATGATAGCTTAGTGAAAATAGCCCACTTAAATATCTATCCTCGTTTAATAATTAATCATTACCTGCATGGTGTAATAACATTTAGAGATTCACATAATATTAACGTTAATTAACACTCTGTAAATTAAGTGCCAGTCAACCTAATCAATGGGATACACGGATACTTTTTAATTTTAGATTTGGGATTAAAGCATTTGCAATCCAACACCATTGATTCGATAAGGTGGTGGAAAAAAACCCCACCAAACGGGTTTTTTTCTTTGTTTTATTTTTGCGTGTTTGTTTAATTGTTGGATTGCGTGTTTGTTAAATTGTTGGATTGGCTTTTTATTTAATTGTTTTCGTTTTGATATTTGTGTCAAGAAAATTGTATTAGGACTAACTGATTTAAAAAAGAATCTATCAAACAATTTTGCAATTGTCAACAAATCAAAAAAATAATCAAACAATTTCAAAACATTTTAACAATTTTCGAAATATTTAGAAAATTAAAAGACTAGGCAAAAGTAAAATAAATATTTTGAAATGAAGAGAAAGTTATGAAATAAGGGTTGGTCGGACCATGAAAGTAACAGACCCGGTCTGTTACTTTCATGGACGGACTCACTGGATGATATCACTCTTTTATTTGCACTATGCATTGTGGTCACATTTGACTTGTTGTTTCACAAAAACTTTGGATTAAAATTGTCGTCAATGTCTTGACACGTCTCTGTATTTATTACAACATCATTGCCACAGGACTTCAAAACAACACGTTATCTGAATAAAGAATACATAATGCAAAGCCGAACAGAAAACAAAAGCCCTATAATAATCATTTAAGTAATTAGGAATGATTTAAATTGAAACTCGATCCATACTTGTTTTGTTTGTCGATGTGTTTATCATTATCAATATCTTGTGTATTCTGGTACTGATAAAACAGTAGACATTCAGATTATGAGTCTACACCTCTGTTTGAATATCATATTGTTTTCAAATGTTTTTGCTTGACCTCATAGTTAAGCCTATTGTACCTTTGACTTCCTTCCAGATGGTAAACTACCACTGAGGGAGAAGAAGGGGGCGCTGTTGCAACTACCGCTTTAAGGGGCCACTAAACAGTTCTACGTCGACGAGCTCCAAGGTTGTCTTACTCGGTCACTGAAATGGCGTGAAGCATATCTTTGTCTTCACTGTAATGTGACGAAATTCAGCGGTATTTTCAAACTGGTTCTGGACACTGAAGTGGCAACATTTTGGTTTTATTTCCGCAACGTGATGTGAGCAAGCTGGCGTCGAAGTTATCAAAACATTCATCTACGGAAAATGTGAGACAGTCTGTATCAACCACTTCTTTTGACGATCGCGATAGTAACATAAGTTCGGTAGTTTATCAATACGCTCATCTAATGGACAGAGTAAGATAGTTTATCAATACACCCATCTTATGAAGATAGTAACATAAATACATGTATTTAATGAACAAAATCATAATTTATGTGAGATGGTTTGTCAATACACACATCATCATGAATATGGTAAATGAAGATAGTAAATGTTTGACATTGTTTATCAAACGTTCGTCTTGGGAATTTAGAAGAATACGTGAGGTGTTTATCAATGCGCCTCTCAAAGATAGCAAGATATGTGATGTAGTTTATCTTATGACGATAGATATATGATGTACATGTAATTTATCAAAACGTTCATCTTATGAAGAAGATGTGGAGTAGTTTATCAATGCGCTCATCTCATGGAGATGTAGTAAGATAATTTTGTGAGGTAGTTTATCAATGCGTTCATCTTATGGAGAAAAGACTACGGGAGGTAGTTTATCAATATGTTGATCTTATGAAGATGTACGTAGTAAGAATAGATACGGTATGTGAGGTAGTTTACCAATATGTTCATCTTATGAAGATAGTAAGATGTTAAGGTAGTTTATCAATACGTTCATCTTATGAAGATAGTAAGATATGTGAGGTAGTTTATCAATACGTTCATCTTATGAAGATAGTAAGATATTTTAAGGTAGTTTATCAATACGGTTATCTTATGAAGATATTAAGATATGTGAGGTAGTTTATCAATACGTTCATCTTATAGAGATAGTAAGATATGTTAAGGTAGTTTATCAATACGTTCATCTTATGAAGAAAGTAAGATGTGCTAAGGTAGTTTATCAATACGTTTCATCTTATGAAGATAGTAAGATATGTTAAGGTAGTTTATCAATACGTTCATCTTATGAAGATAGTAAGATATGTTAAGGTAGTTTATCAATACGTTCATTTTATAGAGATAGTAAGATATGTTAAGGTAGTTTATCAATACGTTCATCTCATGAAGATAGTAAGATATGTTAAGGTAGTTTATCATTACGTTCATCTTATGAAGATGGTAAGATATGTTAAGGTAGTTTATCAATACGTTCATCATATGAAAATAGTGAGATATGTGGAGTAGTTTATCAATACGTTCGTCTACTATGGAGATGTAGTAAGATATGTCAAGGTAGTTTATCAATACGTTCATCTTACGAAGATAGTAAGATATGTGAGGGAGTTTATCAATGCGTTATAAAGATAGTAAGATATGTGAGGTAGTTTATCATTGCGTTCATCTTATAAAGATACGGTATATGAAGTAAGATATGTGAGGTAGTTCATCAAAACGTTGATCTTATGAAGAAAGTAGCGTATGTTGATGCTTTGTCTAGCAAATACCATGCAGATGTTGGTATAAATTTACAGTCTCTATATAACCAGCATAAAGGAATCAAAACCATTTGACCTTATTTCACTTTTTATTTTCGAGATGGAATATACGAGCGTACACGCCAGGTTAAGTCCTGGAATAAGAATGATGCTGTTTAAGAGGAAAAGTTTAAGGTTTTTCTACAACGACTGATTACTTCCATTAAACCTTTCTGGTTTATACCGGCGTGCGGTGGCGTTAAACTAAATTGTTCAATATTCATTAATTTTCCCGGTTTTATGAGGTATTAAACTTTAAGAACGTTTTAGGGAAATTAGGGCCGCGTCAGCTCGGTTTAAGAACCGCGACTGGTTTCACCACGAACTGCATCACTCATAAACTAAATCAGTTTAGGTAACTTATCCACGTGCATCTGGTCAACGTGACATCATGGCGGACGAATGCATTCGGAAATATCAATTGGCAAGTTGGAACCTATCATCAGAGCTGACAGCGATATTTGAAGGTAAGATTATAATATAGGTTTTGCAATTACACAAATCAACTGCCAGGTAGGCCTAAATGATGTTTTCTGAGCGATTTTCGCCGGGGATTTTCGGTAAATTTTTGGATGGATGGTCATGACTCGCCGGATGCATCATGATATTGATAAGCTTATAATGCATGCGAGACTCAAACATCATTTAGGCCTACCTGGCAGTTGATTTGTGTAATTGCAAAACGTATATTATAATCTTACCTTCAAATATCGCTGTCAGCTCTGATGATATAGGTTCCAACTTGCCAATAACCCTGGACTACTACGTTGATTCCATAAACAATAACAGTATAAAGCCTATACAGTTACTGGTTAATAACTGTTGATTCCATAAACAACAGTATAAAGCGTTATACTAAATCCTATACAGTTATTGGTTAAACGTGTTAAAAGCAACCAAGTTAGTTAACTGTTTATTGTTTTACTTCCTTCATGTCACATTATGTCTAACCCACTTTCTTTACCTTCGATAAAGATTCTGTTAGAATCGAAACGTCAGGTCCTCTTATATTTATTACTGTTAAACTTTTAGTTGATTAGAGCGTTTTAAACATTAATTGGTTAAAAAGTTTAAAACAATAATTGATTAAGAGTTAAACTGACCGAAAATTAACGGTCGTTAACCAATAATAAGAAGGGAGGAATAACGAAACTACCAGAGTTTAAGGTTGTTTAAGGTTGTTTAACCCATTTCGATCTCGCCAAGATAAGAATGTAGGTATGAACACGTGTTTAAAACGTCATATAAAATTAACGCGTACATTATGAGAAGCCTCCGCTAAACCGATTTACATGCCGGGCGTGCTTGAGGCGCTGGGTGACTGACCAGTACCCCATTGAATATGTATGCAGGGGACTTATTGTGCAATCATTTACACTCATCAACCAAAATACTGAATATATTATCAAATTATCAACCTGAGAAAACAGAGATCACTTCATTATACGGTAGATAAGAGGAGTGTATGGGAGTCGCCTTGTTGACCCACAGACATATCAGGTCCATTATGCATTCTAAATTTACGGGAGTGTGACAGGTAGCTTAGCTAGTATGAGTCGCATTATCTTCACGAAAATTGAAGAAAAAAAATACAAGAGTCCTCATAGTGTATACACAGAATACAAAGTTAAGAAATAGATTTGAAAGAAAGAAATACAAATGTAAGTCATAAGGTATGGCAGTTTAAGTCAAAAAGTTATACTGTTTATGACTTTCATCAGAGCTTTATCTCAATACGCTCATCTTCTGAAAAAATACCGTGTATGTTTATCTTCTGAAGAAAATGAGATTTGAAATAATATCAATTACTAATTCTTTGAATCTAGTCCACTGTGTGAGGTAGTTTATCAATACATCAATCTTATGAAGAGAGTAATAAATGCAAGTATAGATGATCAATGCGTCCCATGAAGATATCAAGATATGTGTATGAGATAGTTTCTCAATACGTCCAATCCTATATGCTTATGAATATAGTAGGTTATGAGATATGTGAGATAATTTATCAAAAATAATGATCTTACAAAAATGGAAGAGTAGCATGCCAGATAATAGGCCTACATAGGCCTACATAACGCGTTAAGCATGTTAAGAACAATGTATTAATTTAATAGCTTATACCCCTGTCACACATACGGCGATCAGGCCTTGCGCTCTCGTTGCGCTGAAAAAAGGATCAAAACGCCATGCAAAACGCATTAAGGTTACCGAGAACCGATTGGGAACGCAGTGGACACCATCTAGAGCGGTGTAGGGTTTCCATGATCGCCCATGAGCGCCATACAAAGCGTCACGCTTGTTTACGATCTGCTGTGATCACGCCAGCGCTTGTATTGTGGTTATAAGTCGATGTCTGCGTTACTACACCTTCTCAACACGTTTTCATAACGTTCTCTGCGTCAGTGCGGAGAGAACAGGGCGAGTGCACGAAGGGTATTAAATTCAAACATTGAAATATATAATAGTAAGGAGGATGCCCTTTAATAAGCCAGAACCAGACCAGGACAGCCATTAGGCCTAAAAAAAAAAGTTTGATTGGCGTAACATGACCAAAACAAATAGGGTAGGTCGGTCGGGATTTTTTTTTATTTTTATTATTTTTTTTATTTTTCAAATCACCTACTTTTGAACACTTGAAAGACAGCAGTACACACAAATCATAGTTCTAGCGTATGTAATTGCCGGGCAAAAATGTATCGTTGTTTTCAACAATATATCATTTCGATGGGGACTTAAAATAACCGAAATTGAAAGCAAACAGTCAAAAACTTCAATTTTTATAAATATATATATATTTTTTCCCCCTCAAAATAATAAAAAATATTCAGGGTCGGCGATGTATTTAGGGTCGGTCGGTTACGCCAATCAAACCTTTTTTCTTTAGGCCTTAGTGTTAACCCTACCACAGAGAACCGCTGCAAAAGTCATATTTGCTCTTCACTATGGCTTGACTTGGCTTGACTTGTAACAACGAAAAAATGACTTAATAGCGTCTTTCCCAACTGATCTAATTACAATATTCATAAAATGCAAATAACGTCACGCCCCTCCTCTGTCACTGTCAGACGAAGCCATCCACAATTTAAAATTCGTATTTTGTTCCACGTACAAATTAATTTCAAATAACCAATTTTGAATGTTTCGTGTCATATAAGAACTAAATTCTGCTATCATCAAAGCAAATAAGTTTTACTCTAAATCACAATCAGCTTTTTTTTACCATTAATGTACTATTTCTGTGCCACAAATCATGTTTTGAGCCGATAAAATCCACCACATCTTAAGTCGTCTGGTTTGCTACGACCATGATAGTGCGCCCCCTCTAAAACCGTCCCCCGTCAATTTAAGCATAGTAAACGGGGGACTTTGCCTTCGAGATACTTGTCCCATAGTAATATAGTCTCTGACTCCATCCATGCATGTCTTTGTCTAAAGGCTGCTCAGTATGTGCTTTGAGTTAGACGAGTGAACAATTACAGGATGACAGGACAGGACAGCGCTCTGAAAGCGCCAGTGTACTACGCTAGTTTTGAGCATGCACAACATAAGCGTAGAACACTGGCGCTTAAGGGCGACCATGGGGACGCTCTCACGACCCTCTCACGTCCCAGCCAGTTCCCACTGCGTCACCAAGGGGTTCGTGGAGATCTTGATGCGTTTAGCTTGGAGTTTTTATAATTTTTAAGCGTAATCTAAGCGCCGGCCTGATCGCAGCAGAATGTGAAAGGGTTTTAGCGACCTTGACTTAAAAATGGACAATTTCGGACAGTTTTCCGCGCTCTCACTGCGTATTATACATATTTTTGAGCGCAGTTCAGTCGCTGGTCTGATCGCCGTATGTGTGACAGGGCCATTCACTGTGAACAGTGTACTCACAGCTTATGAGGATAGTAAAATGGAATTAGGAATATGTTGTAATGTTGTTGTATCAGATTTTGTGTGTGTTGAGAATGTAAACAATACGGTATGTCTTATTGTTGAAAATGGTTGATATTGTCACCTATCATTGCAGGGCAAGGTAAATCAGACGGCTTATGGGATTGGATGGATTTATCATAGGCCAAGGAATGATTATATACTATACTCATCACAAAAAGTATCAAGACACTTAACAAATGAGCCAATAATTAACGGCCCGAAAGGGTATGGATTAATCGAAGCAAATTACTCAGTGCATCATTTTGTTCTGCATACTTTGATACCTCGATTGTTGAGATACGAGGTTGCGGAGTGGAGTCATTGTTATTTCAATGGTCGTATATAGGCACAGTTTCAAAAGTGACAATCATCCCTATAGAAGCATTTTTGTACATGTGTGTAAAGCATAAACCTGATCATTCTCTATACCGGGTGGTTCAAAAAAAGTATAGTTTCAGAGAATTTGTGTTAACTTAGTCTTGATCAGCAGTAAGTTTTGAAATTAACTTGAACAAATGGTAAATTTAGCTTGGTTGGTTCTTCAGATATGGTTCATTACAGAAAGCATGCACAAAACTGCCTTGCCCTGCGTCCTTTAGTAGAGATAGAATGCACAAAGTTGACTTACACACGATTGGTCAAAAATTGTGAAAAAGGAGAAAAAAGGAGACATCTGAAACATCATGCCTGGTGCATGACATTACCTACCTACGTACCTACGTTTCTTTGTTGAATATGAATGGCACATAAGCACAGAGATTGGGATACTTTGTAAGGGTGGGCTTTTCAAATCAAGAGCATGCTGTTTTGTTGAAGATAAAATCTAAATGACGCTCCCGTGGACAAGTCATTTTTGTGCATGCTTTCTGTAATGAACCATATCTGAAAAACCAAAAAAGCTAAACGCGCCATTTGTTCAGGATAATTTTAAAACTTACTCAGCTGATCAAGACTAAGTAAACACAAATTCTCTGAAACTATAAATGTAGTTGAAAAATTACTTTGAACTTGGGTCAACTTTTTTTTGAACCACCCGGTATAGGGATGATTGTCACTTTTGAAACTGTACCTATACGACCATCGAAATGACAAAAAACTCCGCTCCGCAACATCGCATCTCAATAATCGAGGTGTCAAAATACGCAGAACAACATTATGCAATGGGTTACATGCTTCGATTAATCCATACCCTTTCGGGCCGTTAATTATTGGCTCATTTGTTAAGTGTCTCGATACTTTTGTGAGGAGTTTATAATAACTCATTGCATAGGGTAAAAGAAGAAAAAAGCAAGTTGTCTATTTAAATAGCAAATGTTGTCGTTATATTCTACAAATAAATGTTAAAACAAATCAAAAGCATTGATGTAATGGATGACACCTTGGTCAATTACGCTCTATTTTTCTTGTTTCGCTTCAGTCGAAAAATCGAGTTTGGCTTCAATTACGGTGCGTGTGTCCAACTCCATCGATGACCATCGAACGAAACAGCGGTGGCGGTGAAGAAAGACGTGTTAGTTTACCCATCACTATTTTTTTGCCATGTACCGAGGTTGTTGATGGTTAATTACGTGAGTCGTTATATCGAAATGTCTAACGGATCTTTTTTTGAAAGTGTGTAGTATACCCGTATATCGGGTTCGATGTCCTCTCCCGGTCCGGGGATATTAGTGAACATTATAAGGCGTTTGCACGGTGAGGGAGGTAACTCACGGACACTTGCCGGGCACTGTCGGGTCTAGAGACACGTTATAGGATCCAAATTGACACCTAGAGAAGGAAAATATCGGAGACGGATCAATACTACCATGGAAATATGAACATTTCTAATTTGTAAACTGAATACCTCTTCGCTGATAAAAAAAAACACCATCGGGTTTTGGAGTAGCATCATGCGATATTTACCTTGACACAAAATTAGAAGTAAAAAAAGACGCGAGAAGACGGCTTTGAACCGATCAGTTTTCAAATCGATAGGAAGATGGTACAGTGTGTGGATAATTATCTCCAACGAGAGAATGAACACTTCTTCATTCTATGTCCCCGAGCGTATTAAAGGTGCTCTCATTTTGTCTTTTTTTATCTTGTACATGGCTTGATGAGAAACTATAACTCTTATCAGTTAACAAGATGTTTTGTTTTTAAAGTAACCTAGACGAAACCATATATGGGAGCGACACCCTGGTATCGGTATTACGGGGGGAATCGTATTGCCCAATCGATGCTACGCGGCGTCTTACGGGGACAACTTCGAGAATTTTAGCCGCGCAAATTTGGTAACCAACTCCGGGTGATTATTCTGTCGGATTACATTAGGTTTTCTTGGGTGTAACTTGTTTCGTGTGTAATTCAAAACTAAGTTTAGAGAGGAATCTTTGCTCAAGCAATACTGTCTCGGATACAACGTGTGTAGTGTGGGTCGATCTGATGGATAAATCGGTATGAGCTCAAACCACGACTAATAAGATGGCATTAGGTAACGAGTTTTGCAGCCCCCGGTTCGTTCACTGTATTATATACTTTATGGCGAAGTTTCTTGTACTTCTGAGAAAGTGTGTTGGTTTCTTTCAACCTCTTTTGGTTTGGTGGAGAGTTTTCTAACTTCTTAAACATATACGGCCGTATTCTCGTACTGAACACGGTTTTAGCTTAAAACCGTGTTTAACTAACCGCGTGTCTAACTTAAAGGTGAGTTTATTTTTTAAACGACGTGTTTAACAAAACACGATTTTAACCTCTGCAAATCTCGTTCCCAGAGTGGTCCTGCGTTGATTGTATACAAGTATTTATTTCATTGTGGCCCTAATGGGTTACAATAGATATCGACCGAGTGCTTCGTACACGGTACTTTTAAAGACTACAAGATACGTACGTCAGCTTGCACCAGCACCAGGTACGGTTGAGTGATCATTCAAGGCATATAGTTGGTGCGGTGGTTTAGTTAAACGTGCACTAAACTACCCCGTACCCATGTTTAAAGTTAGACACATTTCGGCGAGATAAGGCGCGTTCATAGTCCCGTCGATGCGCATCGGCCGACGTCGACGGATATCGGTGCGCGAGTTGAAGCCATCGTCAACTTTTGTCCGTCGACGTTGGCCGATGCGCAACGAACGGGGTATGGACGCGCCCTTAAACGCGTGTTTAAGTAAACAAATGTACGAGATCGCGTTTAGTTAAATGCTGTGTGTAAAGTCAAAGTTAGACGCGTGTTTAGCTTAAAACCGTGTTTAACTACGTACGAGAATACGGCCCATTAAAGGAGACTTGTTTGATATTCTGTGGGTTCACAGGGTCTGGTCGCTATGGTGACAGATACCGGGGCTCCTATTCTGTTTCTGTTTAGGTTGCGTCAGTATGCTCAACTGTAGGCCTACTTCACTAACGTTTTGGGGTCATAGGTCGTAGTTGTGCTGTGTGGCATGAGAGGTGTTTCACATTTGAAGTATCTGCTTGAAGATCTCGCTGGTAGTTGCTGTTGCTGTTTCCTCATCTAAACTCCTCACAAAAAGTATCGAGACACTTTAAATTGATCCAATAATTAACGGCCTGAAAGGGTATGGATTCATTGAAGCAAATAAACCAGTGCATAATATTGTTCTGCGTATTTTGACACCTCGATTGTTTAGATACGATGTTGCAGAGTGGAGTTATTGTCATTTCAATGGTCGTAGGTCCAGTTTCAAAAGTGACAATCATCCCTATAGACAATAGTATTCAGGTTTGCATTTATTGTTTTGAATGATCAAGCTTATGCTTTACACGTGTACAAAAATGCAACATACACTCAGAAAAATGAAGATAATGTGTTACTTTCACAACACAGATTTATTGTTTTCATTCAACTTCAACTTTGTCATGAATTTATCTTTATCTTCGGTACTTTGTGTGTCGACTACCATTGTCCACAACAGCGTGTGTAAAGCATAAACCTGATCATACAAAACATTATGCAAACCTGCTTCTATAGGGACGATTGTCACTTTTGAAACTGCACCTACGTCCATTGAAATGACAATAACTCCGCTCCGCAACATCGGATCTCAACAATCGAGGTGTCGAAATACGCAAAACAAAATTATGCACTGGGTTATTTGCTTTAGTTAACCAATATCCTTTCGAGCTGTTAATTATTGGATCATGTGTAAGTGTCTCGATACTTTTTGTGAGGAGTTAAGTTTGTTCCAGTCTGCTGCTGTCCTGATGAAGAATGTGTACTTGTTCAAGTCTTTCTTGATTAAGTCCCTCTGGATCCTAACACTATTCCCTCTTGTTACGCTGTTCCCTCCGGTGGTTTAAATGTAGTCGTCTGCATTAATTCCCATGTCACCTTCAATATTTTGTGCATCAGCTGAAGTCTTGCGTCCCTCCTTCAGTCTTTTAATGTGGCCCACCCTAGTTCATTGGTCGTATGGGTCACACTGCTTTAATAGCTGTTTGTAGTTTGTATTTTCTCACTGTAAAAACTGTTTAGAAATCGGGAACAGATTAGTGTTAATATAGAGAGTTTAATAAATGAATAGCATTTAAACACCCCAATATTGTTTAGATCTTAAACATCTCAATACATATCATATAATAATAATAATAATCATGATAATTTATAAAGCGCCGGTATCCGCCGCAAGCGACTATCATGGTGCTTTTCTGCATAACAACCAAAATAACATAAACATGCATGAGAACAACGATGAGGAGAGTCACATCAAGCAAATGCTTCAAAAACGTCGCTGTCCCCACTGATGTTTTGCCAGTGTTTCCTGAAGAAGCCCTTGTTTTGAAGAGCGTAGCCTCCGATGCCCTGGAACTTGGTTGAACAAGTTCTGTTAAATAAGAGGGAGCCTTATCATGCAAGATCTTGAAAATAATAAGGCATATCTTGTATTTTAGTCTCTGTGCAATTGGAAGCCAGGTCCGTTAAGGTACCAGAGTCGGCTATATAGAGGGCAGGTGGAGTTATGATCTGTTCTCTTATAGTATATGAAATAATCTGGGCGGCTATATTCTGCAATCTTTGAAGGCGAGAGAGAGTTGTGATATTGTAATTCCATATAGAAGTAAGTTACTGGAGTCAAGTCTGGATGTTACAGATGCATGAATGATGATTTCAGCTGCATCCCTTGTTAGATGTTGACGGATTCTGCCAATATTTCGGATTGAGCAGAAAGCAGCCTTTGATACTGCTGTCACATGACAGTCCCTTGTTAGATTTGAGTAAAGCATGACCCCCAAGTTGCATACATTTGCAGCTGGCATAACATAAGATTCACCCATTCTAACATGTTGAATATTGACCTTTGCGATTTGTTGTTTGGATCCGAGGATCATAAATTCCGTCTTTGATTTTTGAGTCGTATAACTCCAGAAAATTTGTATTCGTCCATGTTCTGGTAACATGGACATGATCGACGCAGCTTTCAATTCTGTGAAGCGCCAAGTCATCATCTGCTTGCACAGGTTTTACAGACACATACATCTGTGTATCTGCGTAGCAGTGATAATTCAGTTGATGCCGACGAATGATATCTCCCAATATGAACTCATAAGAAATGTGTTTAGGATTTAAACATTGAAGCTTTAAATGGTAAACAATGAAGCGAAACAACACAGATTATAACGGTGTATAATAATGTTGTTTGTATTTTATATACTTTTATATGGCTGAAAAAATTGAACGGAATATAATCCTAACTTATTTGGGGACAAATGTCAAAAAATTGTTTATTTTGATTTGTTGATTCTTGTCGCAAAAATAATTCCAGCTTTGGACCTCCCCTGTGAGTTTTATATAAGGTAAACTAAAATCAAAACATGTTTAGCGTCCGGACTTTTTCAACAACAAAAAAGAATGAGGAGGACCTTTTTTCTTCTTTAAAAAACCACTTTTTAGCACTTTTAAAATGCTTTATAGGAAAGAAGCAAAATTGTTACAAACATCTCAAACTCTGAAACACCTGAACAATGACTGAAAAAAAAAAAAAATTGAAGCGGACCCAAGAGAGAGGAATCGGGAGGGGACGCTAAACATGTTTTTTTATTTGGCCTAATGGGTTGGAAAACACAGATGGTATTTATTTACAAATTTCATCATAAATGTCGACGGTCGAGATATAAGACTCCTTTTCTGAGTATTTCAGAACCCATGGTTTGTACTCTACATGGAATCTCAAGAGAAAAAAGGTGTTATGGTTTAAAATCTATATATAATGATAGCTTAAACAGTTCGATAATGGTTTCACTATCTGAGGAAAAAGCTTTGCTTCAGCTACCCAGAGTTAAATCATTGGAGCTTGTTCATGAAACCGTCCTTCCCGGGGAGTATTACCCATAATGCCATGCGATAATTTGGGCTAGTCCTATGCAAGAGACACTCTTTTTAAAGTATTAAGGAACCATCTTGTCGGGATCATGCACCTATTAAATTGAATGTAGAATAGGCCGGATGAGATTCTCTTTGTTAATACGATATAAGACATCGTTGGTAATACATTATTACATCCCAAAAAGGAAGGTTTCCTCAACAAGTTATCGGCATTGCATCAAAACGTGTTACAGTATGTTCTTTTGATCAGTGTCTTAGCAGGTCAAAATCGTAACAATGAAGTATTTTATATGTTGATCATACCGTTTATTTTAGAACAAAGTCTTAATTAAGGGTCTAATTAATAAATTATCTTTTCGTTCATAAATGGTCGTAAGATATTCAATTTAATTTGGTTATTTTATCATATAAAATGTCTAAGTCATTTTCACATCAAAAAGAATAAAAGCAAGTATCGAAAGACAATCTATTGGCTAATTGATAATTGATTTGCCACTTGATTTATATAATAAATGCTTTTGCTTTAAAGTAAATATAACGGCACGGTCAACATTTTAAGCCTTGGTCAAAACTTAGTGCCAATTCTAAATAAAAATTCCATTAAAATGGAAAGTTGGCGGTCAAAAGGAAATTGCGATATAAGGCAAATAGAAAGAGCAAAAATAGCAACATTTGTAAATACGGCTTTTAGTTGCTAAAATTATGTGGCAGAAGAAGCAAGCGCATAGATGATAATTGTGCATGGCATTACTAGAAAGCAATATAAATTACAGCCATAGTTTAGTGATAAACACGGTTTTAACATTCAATTTAAGTTTTAAATATATGTCATATGTATTCAATTTATTTGATCAATACATAAATAAATGTAGAAATAAATAAATGAGTTGTTTTTTTAAATACTTTTAAATAAATAGTTGAATCATTTTGTTAATAAATAATAATATAAATCGAAAATTACATTTTTAATCGAAAATAAATGAATCAATAAACTAATGAATCAATACATAAATACACGCATATTAAAAATTAAAATATTAAAAATTACTTATAAAATAAAGAAATTAAAATAAATAAACATGAGAAAACATTAATAAATAAAAAATGATTAAATAAATAAATGAATAATTATGTAGATAATTAATAATATAAAAAGTAAATAAGTAAATATAGAAATATACAAATGAATAAATTTTACATTCAATTTAAGTTTTAAATATGTCATATATATTCAATTAATTTGAATTATATTCAATTTAATATGGCCAATATTCGTTAGTAAAACTATGGTTGAAGTAGAATTTATTTGTTTATTATAGAAAAAATTCCATTGAAATGGAATGGGGGCGATCCAAGAGAAAGAATCATGTTTTGTAACCATTTTCTGAAGCATCTGTTCATTCTGTTGCATACCAAAATACCAAGGATATGGTGTATGTATCTTTCAAACAAAAAAAAAACACCCCAAATCAAAACACAACAGTCTAAAAATAGTAGATGTTTGTGCATGGAGGGGGGGAGGTACCATCTGAAGGACACATACGGTAGGTTTATTCTAAAGCAAGCACTATTTTTTCGCGGCATTTAATGTTCGTGATGCAGAAGAACCCACATTTTTCATCATGAAATGTTTACAAATGTACACCTTTCTAATAATGTCTAATAAGAATACTAAAAGCTTGTGAGCATGACAATTTCACCAATCTTAGCCAGTCGCGAAATTTTTCATACACATAGATATTTCATGCAAACCTTGACCATGTTTAATGACACAGTTGACACTCTGAGCTTTTCAGTAGTATCTGAGACCACAATTGTAATGTGTATAACATCTGGACAGTTAGGAGATTTCTCTTTAGTCAAACAAGATAAGCTATTATGTCTCTCTGTTGGGAGTCTAATAACATCTCTCTGATTGAATCATCAAGGCTAAACAAATATAGCTTTGACTCCATCACAGACTGCAGGACTGTTAAAATAAACTGCATAGGTACATGTAATTTACAAAGACTGCAAAATAATTTAGACAATTTTCCATATACTAAAAACAAAATGGCAGCCTCCATGTATATGTAGAAAGACCTAAATGTCCAAGAATATGCAATCTGATGCTATAAGGTTGGCGGTTGCCCCGCCAACCAAAAAACTCCCGGCCAGAGAGTGTTTGACGGCCATTGCCGATTCGGACGGACTGCACAAATCAACGGACGTTCAGCATGACCAGTGATTGATGGGACCGGGTAATAACCAATAATTAACACGAGTATATTAGCCTATAAATGACACTTTTGTTATTAACACGAGTTCATTAAGTGACAGATATGGATCTAAAAAAACATCGAGCTTTCTTTTCTATGAACAACTAAAAAAATGCAAAGCTGAATTGGTTCCAGATTTCAGCACAGCGCACTCTAACCAAACAGTTATTTTCACTTCCTTCAAATTAATATCAACATAGAAATGCATTGCTATTAGAAAATCCGTAGCAACGTAAGGAAATGAAATATTGTTATGGACACAAGAGTTCATTATTAAATGACTGATATGGATGAAAAAGAGTATATCCATGGCGTAAGACATTCATAGGTGAGACTAGTGCAAAGACCCTAAGTTACAGAATAAAGCTGTTTAATCCTTTAATCCGTCAATAGAGGATTTTGAAATAGGTTAATTCCGTGCTGTCTTATGCCAAGGATAAACCGGAAAAAAGAAATCGAGCCTTTTTTTCTTCCCTTTTTGTTTGTTTGTTATTCCGTCCGTGAAGGCGCAATCCCGTTTTGGACTTCTTTTAACGTCTAGAATCATTTTTATTTAATATAATGTTGCATTCACCAGTCGCCCCAAAATAAGAATCCATACATTTGGTGATGTAATATTTCGTTATTGTACAAAAATGTTGTATGAGTCGGATGTGTCGGAAAGTTCACGCACAATTAATACAGGCATAAGTGCCACCCATCGAGCTTTATAGAACTTAAAAAGGTTCAAATAAAGGAAAAAAGTGTACTTTAGGTCCCAGATTCTGGTAAGTGTACTATTGGCCATCTCGAGACAGTGACGTAACTGAACAGGCGCAGCATTTACGCACGCGTGTTTATCTTCCGCCTTTCAACGCTCGTGTTTGTACGCCAGCGCCGCGAGTATGCGCGCGCGTTTTGTGATGCAATTAGTAGAATACGCAGTTACGTCACTGTCTCGAGATGGCCAAACAGAGTATAGTATCGTCCGACATATAAAATGTTCCAGTATCGGGTGATACTGGAACATAATTATGTACCAGTATCGTTCAATACTGGGACAAATCTCACTGGTATCCCGTGTACCAGTATCGCACGATACTGGAACATAAAACGTTCCAGTATCGCTCGATACTGGAACACAATTTGGTGTTCCAGTATCGACCGATACTGGAACAGTAAAACATTTATGTTCCAAAATTGAACGATACTGGTAGGCCCTATACCAGTATTTGGTACCTAAAGTTCACTTTTTCCCAAATAAAAAGCTCGTGTCTATTACATGTATAATACATATATCTTCAAACTTTGAACTTTGGTGGCGCAAACACTAAAACCCCTGCACTAATTGAATTTAACGTTTTGTGGTTGCCGCATCCATCCCCGAATCAAGCTAGCTGTCAACTATAGAGGGCAGTATTACAATTTTTTTAATAATGTACAACCAAACTAACTCATCATGTTCATTGACTCATTGTACTACTGTACAACAATAGTCTATGACATATTCATTGTTATACTTTTAATATACACTTTTTACACGACTAACTGAACCTACGGGTATGCCAATTTCCCGTTATGTTATGATGGACATATTGTAACAAATGTATTAAGTTTTCCATGTATACGATAACAATGCAATATAGTAAGAAAACCCGAAATAAATGAATAAGCAAGTTTCAACTTGAAATTTTAAAACCGTTTATATTTTGCTTCCACACCAGTTCGTTATAAATTATTGTTATATTGATTAATATCATATTGAAGTTATTAAATCATAATTTCTTGCATTCTTGTTATTTATCCGTGTCCTGTGGTATTATCTAAATCTGCATTGTTGCTGTTCCGTGTGTGTTTCTTTGTTTGCCAAGGCGTTATTATGGTTTTGAAATATGATATTGCGTCCTTACCTTAAATTTTAAAATGTCCCCATACATGCCATACCTTAAAGTACACTAGCAAAGCGTTGTGAATTTGAGATATATCCACGCTGCTATGTAAAAAATAATAGTTTGCGGCCCTTTTGGAATACCGTACTTTATGGTGTTGCCACTTTACGTGTTGCCATAATATACGGACAAGATGCCCTATTTAGGAGATTATGCACCCATTAGCTGGTGCGTGATTGGCTATAGTATTAGTCAGTGTTATAATGCTATAGACACTTCCACCAATGCGTGCGCACGTGCGTAATTTCTGAAGTGCGTATCGGGAGCATTCAACAAATATTGTGTAAAATGTTTATAAAGAAAAAAGTGAATAATTTCGATGTTGTCATTCACTGATTTCTGTGTGTTTTAACCGTAGATTGGACCTGTTACCCCAATGACGGGGTAAGTGGTCCTTGTCAAGTACAGTTTTCAGTTAGTGGTATTTGATTTTTTCTTTAAACACTTTCTAACATTAATTACATGTTATGTATACAGTTACATGGGTGATATTATCATAGCAATTAGGTAAATAATTCCTTGCACTTTAATCTGTAGTGTTATATCACGATAAATTCTTAACTGGGCAACTTACCCCCTCCTCCCCTATGCGAGGAAGAATGGGCGAAACGTTCACGCAGCAAATGCTCAACATATACATAGGCCTAGCGTATTGTTCACTACGTTGTCACCCGCTCAACGTGCTCAGAAATGTTCGTAAACCTCAGCGTACCTCTGCGAACCCCTAGCGAACGAATACACCGTATGTCAAATATGTCACGAACGTAACCTAAATATCCAGAATGTCGTCTGTGACAAGACCTGTAGATGAAACATAATTTCATCCCTAAAAAGTCGTAAGTAGGCCTATTCTAGCGTTGACAAATTTGTTCGTCCAATTAAAAAAAAATGTATTAAATTTGGTTTTAATTTTTAATTTAATTTTTATGGCAATACAACTCATTATAATGGTCAATGTCCGAAATGATTGAGTGGTCCTTTTTAAGCATGTTACTCAATGTGAACAATGACCTATTTTACACAATGAGATACTAGAAAAGAATTTAACGCCACGGTCAATTTAATTTGTGTAAAGGTTTTCATTTATACAGGTCACAGAAGGACAAAAAGGAATCCACATTACATGTACCACAAAAGATGATTGATAGGTAATATATATATACACAATTATCATTTTTCGTTCGGGGAATTTAGATTTTTGAGTCAAAACCGTGGTAAAAAAATAAAAGCCCTAGTTGTACCGGCAAAGGATCTGCTTATTGCTCTGTACTCGAAAACTATATGTACGCGTGAAGAAGTCGGGTGTTTTTTGTATATTTCAAATTATTATTTTTCAAAGATTTTCGTGAAGATGTTAGCAATAATAATCCATCCCTATCTAAAGAACATCTATACAGAAGATTTTATTTATATAAATGTAGCTATCTACAGAAGTTAATACTTACAGAAGATAACACTTATATAGTGAAAGACGGAAAGAGATTTATCTTATTACATATAATTATATATCTTAAATCTGTAGCTATATCTACAGGAGACAACAGTTATAGGTCTACGAAAGATAACACTTGTATGTAGCTGGCTTATGTATATAGAGAAGATAACACTTATACAATTATATATATGTTGCTATCTGCAGAAGATAACACAAATATGTAGTTATCTATAAACGATAACACTTTTATATATATCTGTAGATATTTACAGAAGATAACGATTATATATCTGCAGCTATCTGCAGAAAATAACAGTTTTATATCCGTAGTCATCCACGGAAGATAAAACGTATAAAACCGTAGTCTTCTACTAAAGATAACAATTATGTATCTGTATATATCTGCAGAAGATAACAGTTATACCTGTATACTAGGTATCTGCAGAAGATAACAATTATACATAGAAATAATAGGCATATACGACGGGTATTTATAATAACAATTATACCTGTACTAGGTATCTGCAGAAGATAACAGTTATACGGTTACCTGTAGCTATCTGCATGAGATAACAGTTATACCTGTAGCTATCTACAGGGAGATAACACAATTCCGTAAGATCGGACGTAGGCCTACACTTCGCACACTTCAAAGGGTTGGGTAGTTCTTACTATTAGTGTTGGGTGGACTTTGTTATCCATTTTTTTATGTCCCCCTTGTACTTGTAGTTCTATTATTCTAACATCAAATAATGGTCATAAATTTAAATTAATGCGGGAAAAGTTGCCAAACCCCATTTGGTCGGACGTACTCACACGGAATGATTTTTTCAGACATGCTTCGAAAGATTACACATTTCAAGAAAGTATTAGGGATTTAGTGCATTTTTAATTGATGAGGGTTTGTATGAGACATGCCTCTACATAATGCAAGAAAAAATATCCACAATCATATCCAACAACATAATACTCATCAAACGAGAGTGGGGGTCGGACGTACATTTTGGAGGGGTCAGACGTACTTTTGCAAATAATTCTCACCGCGTACGTCCGACTCCCTTTGATCTACTCCCTCTTTCATAGCAGTACAAGTCACATCATTCTGTCATGGTATCAGCCTAGACTACATCCCCAGTCATCAAGATGGCGACGTAAGAGGGCTACTGAGAGTTACAGTCTAGTATCAGCCTATTAGTGTTAATCCTGTACTTCCATAATATGATAGTCTGATGGCTCATTCATTCACTAAGTATTGTGCAAGATTTTAAATATCTTGGTGCCTGGATGGAGAGTACGGCAAAAGACATTAAGCAACGCAAAGCAGCAGCATGGAGAGCATGTAGCAAAATGAACAAAATATGGAAGTCAACTCTATCTCGGCAATTCAAACTTCGCCTGTTTGCCTCAACGGTGGTGTCAGTTCTGCTATATGGATGTGAAGTTTGGACCATTACTCCCAAGCTACAGAAAGAGCTAGATGGCTGCTACACCAGGATGCTGCGAGCAGTACTCAATGTCAACTGGAAACAACATATACCAAACACCCAACTGTATGGCGACCTCCCCAAAATAAGCCAGCAGAAGATCCGGAAGAGACGAACAAGGTTTGCTGGCCACTGCTACAGAAGTGAGGAGCCTGTATCCAAACTAGTGCACTGGATCCCCAAACATGGCAAAAGAAAGCCGGGACGACCTGCTCTGACATTTATCGATCTACTCAAGCAAGATACTGGACTGGAGACGAGTAACATAAATACAGCAATGAACGACAGAAGAGTGTGGAGAAGCATCGTAGATCGGGGACACGACCCGAATTAAGCAAGTAAGCATATCTACAAACAATCAAGTAGTCAACTATACTGTAGCGACATAAAATGGTTCGTTGTTATTTGTAAAACGTACTGCCCATTTGATGGTCAATTCGTAGCTATAAACAGAAAGTGCGTAGCGTAACCAAACCGAAGGAACCATTCTTGGCTCTTCCATTCTTGGAAGGTACGTATTATACGTACATGCATATGCGCACCGGCCGAGTGCACCAATGACGGGTAGCTGAAGAATTATAGCGCTACCTCGCTAGTAACTGAGGCGTAACCCAAAATGTTGAGAGCGCCAATGCGGGGTAAGCTACTAGGCTACTGGCGGGTAATTTACGCTAAATGTTATACCTGACCGGACCCAAGAGTAAGTTGGGGCATAACGTTTTATGCCACAAGTCAGTCGATTCTAGCAGTAGCGTAAATTTGTTGTGTACATTGGAGGGGATGATTCGCTGATGCTGAAGAACCAATTGCGCTTGCATGCCCAGGGGGTGTCTATTTGATGTGGAATGTGACCCCTCATAAGCTGAAAGATTTTATATTTTTGAAAATCCATTCATGCAATTTGGTGATTTTTTTTAGTCAAAATTTAGATCAACTCCTTTGCCCATTCAAACACTAATCGCACCGACTTTGGGTCATATTTTGACCAAAATGTACTAATTGTCCAAGGATCTTAAATAATGACTAAATAAATAAACTTGTTATTGTTTTTATTAATTAAAAACTGATAAAGCCAAGTTCAACATCATTGTGAGTGGAAGGGTAGAACTAGAAGAACGAACCGGGGTTCGAACCGGGGTTCGAACCGGGGTTCTGCGGTTAACAATCGAAGGACAAGGTATCCACGCCACGGAAGTATTTGTGTTATGAGATGTGTTATAATTGTATATAATGGTTTCCATCGGGTGCTTGTGTTTGTCATTAAAATTGTGCTTTTTGGTGCAATGTTTTTATGTGCCCCTCGCCCAAAATATGTTTGTAATGTCATGATAGTCCTTATTTTTGAAAAAGCGGTAAACAAACTTCGAAATTTTTGGCCATAAAATGGCATCATTGTTTTCCGGATCGCAGACCGACTCACGTGATTCTTGATTTACACTCACCTATAACCTAGCGAGTGACGACACGTTTTTAATACTACGGAGGACCATTCACTTCAGAATTTTACAGTAAACTATAGGTTAACACTTGGCATATGCGCCAATTAATTTTGTAAGGGGACGATGCTGATTAATGTGGATATTTACCTCGCTAGTTGCTATTCTGGTGTTACTCGGCAGTTATGCTCTAAGAATTACATCGTTAGTAAGTTATGCTACAGTTAGAGCATAACTACTAGGGAGGTAGCTTACCTCCCTATTAAGTTACCCGTCATTGGTGCACTCGGCCGATGCCATATGTATATTTTTGAAAATCCATTCATGCAATTTGGTGATTTTTTTAGTCAACATTTAGTTCAACTCCTTTTGCCCATTCAAACACTAATCGCACCGACTTTGGGTCATATTTTGACCAAAATGTATTAATTGTCCAGGGGTTCTTAAATAATGACTAAATAAATAAACTTATTATTGTTTTTAATAATTAATTAATTTAATTAATTGATAAAGCCAAGTTTCAACATTATTGTGAGTGGAAGGGTAGAACTAGAAGAACGAGAGAAAAAAAGAAGCATATCGTGCCGTGCGTGGTCTGGGGATCGAACCGGGGTTCTGCGGTTAACAAGCGAAGCACAGGGTATCCACGCCACGGAAGTGTTTGTGTTAAGAGATGTGTTATAATTGTATATAATTGTTTACATCGGGTGCTTGTGTTTGTCATTATAATTGTGCATTTTGGTGCAATGTTTGTATGTGCCCCTCGCCCAAAATATGTTTGTAATGTCATGATAGTCCTTATTTTTGAAAAAGCGGTAAACAAACTTTGAAATTTTTGGCCATAAAATGGCATCATTTTTTCCCGGATCGCAGACCGACTCACGTGATTCTTGATTTACACTCACCTATGACCTAGCGAGTGACGACACGTTTTTAATATTACGGAGGACCATTCACATCAGAATTTTACAGTAAACTATTGGTTAACACTTGGCATATGCGCTAATTAATTTTGTAAGGGGACGATGCTGATTAATGTGGATATTTACCTCGCTAGTTGCTATTCTGGTGTTACTCGGCAGTTATGCTCTAAGAATTACATCGTTAGTAAGTTATGCTACAGTTAGAGCATAACTACTAGGGAGGTAGCTTACCTCCCTATTAAGTTACCCGTCATTGGTGCACTCGGCCGATGCCATATGTATATTTTTGAAAATCCATTCATGCAATTTGGTGATTTTTTTAGTCAACATTTAGTTCAACTCCTTTTGCCCATTCAAACACTAATCGCACCGACTTTGGGTCATATTTTGACCAAAATGTATTAATTGTCCAGGGGTTCTTAAATAATGACTAAATAAATAAACTTATTATTGTTTTTAATAATTAATTAATTTAATTAATTGATAAAGCCAAGTTTCAACATTATTGTGAGTGGAAGGGTAGAACTAGAAGAACGAGAGAAAAAAAGAAGCATATCGTGCCGTGCGTGGTCTGGGGATCGAACCGGGGTTCTGCGGTTAACAAGCGAAGCACAGGGTATCCACGCCACGGAAGTGTTTGTGTTAAGAGATGTGTTATAATTGTATATAATTGTTTACATCGGGTGCTTGTGTTTGTCATTATAATTGTGCATTTTGGTGCAATGTTTGTATGTGCCCCTCGCCCAAAATATGTTTGTAATGTCATGATAGTCCTTATTTTTGAAAAAGCGGTAAACAAACTTTGAAATTTTTGGCCATAAAATGGCATCATTTTTTCCCGGATCGCAGACCGACTCACGTGATTCTTGATTTACACTCACCTATGACCTAGCGAGTGACGACACGTTTTTAATATTACGGAGGACCATTCACATCAGAATTTTACAGTAAACTATTGGTTAACACTTGGCATATGCGCTAATTAATTTTGTAAGGGGACGATGATGATTAATGTGGATATTTACCTCGCTAGTTGCTATTCTGGTGTTACGCGCCAGTTATGCTCTAATAATTACATCGTTAGTAAGTTACGCTACAGTTAGAGCATAATTACTATGGAGGTTGCTTACCTCCCTATTAAGTTACCCGTCATTGGTGCACTCGGTCGATGTGTAATAGAAAAATGTAGAGGGATCTGCAGAAAGTAGTACACAAGGTACTACGCCATCCACATCTCTTATTGTACCCCTTTTGAAAATGTCTTATTAATTAGGATGATGTCTACATATCATGCGTATTCACCAGTATCTATCTACAGAAGATATCAGTTAATTATTAGTTACTAACTTACTAGGCTATCTACGGAGGGTAACACACATTAATATCAATGTACAGAATGTATCATTTGTATATGAAGAATTAATTTACAAAAACAGATAAACCCCATCTGTCAAAGTTGAACCGAACAAGCCACGCTCCTCTTGAATGCTACGGAGCATGATTTGGTGCATTTACGACATTGATTGTTAGGTTTTGCCAAAACTTGTTTCAACATTGAACAGTTCGTAACATGTAGCAGCATGGCATGCTCAGTTGAATGTTGACAGGTGGTGTTTATCTGTTTTGAAACGGAGCTTGTTATTATCAGTTGCCGTCTACAGAAAGTATCACTTTAATACAATTGTTGTATGTTACTACCTATTGAAGTTATATAGAACTTGAGAGTAATTTATAGAGAACTGTATTAGAGATACAAAAGAGTGGCCGGTCAAGCTTGCTATCAGAAACCTTCAGAAACCACAACGTCGATGTGTATGCTTCTTGACAGGTTTTCCATTCTACAGTTCCTATATGCTACACGTTGACCGCATGGGCAAATTCTTTGATTATAGGAATCAATTGACACCAAAATACTGGAAAGATTGCTTTCTAGTAGTTGATTGGAACATGAAGTTGGAAAGGAAGACAAAAAGTTATGCCATATAGGTGAATGTTAGTCTTACATGGTATAACCTGCCATATCAGTGAATTATGGTCGTACATCTATGGTATAACCTGCCATATCAGTGAATTATGGTCGTACATCTATGATATGACCTACCGTATCAGTGAATTATGGTCGTACATCTATGATATGACCTGCCATATCAGTGAATTATGGTCGTACATCTATGATATGACCTACCGTATCAGTGAATTATGGTCGTACATCTATGATATGACCTACCGTATCAGTGAATTATGGTCGTACATCTATGATATGACCTACCGTATCAGTGAATTATGGTCGTACATCTATGATATGACCTACCGTATCAGTGAATTATGGTCGTACATCTATGGTATGACCTGCCATATCAGTGAATTATGGTCGTACATCTATGGTATGATCTGCCATATCAGTGAATTATGGTCGTACATCTATGGTATGATCTGCCATATCAGTGAATTATCGTACATCTATGGTATGATCTGCCATATCAGTGAATTATGGTCGTACATCTATGGTATGACCTGCCATATCAGTGAATTATGGTCGTACATCTATGGTATGACCTGACATATCAGTGAATTATGGTCGTACATCTATGGTATGACCTTGTAGTTTATACTGGAATGTAGGAAGGAAAGATACTTTAGTAGTAACACCTTTAGACTAGAGTGGAAAAGTACGCATAGCCGACGGTTTAAGGTGCAGTATTGTATGTATTGCTCCGTTCTCGAAATGATTTACGCAGAACTGCCATTGAATGGTGAAACATGTATAACAATGTATCTTAAGATTAGGCAGTCCTCAAATGTCTTCGGATGATGAATTATTGAAGCAATGGTGAATCCGGACACGCGATTATGATTGCTATCTGTGTGCCAATCATATTGAGAGGATACCATATCCTCAATCAGATCATATTGTTGTCTGATACATAAAAGATGCCAATCACATTTAAGTTTTTCATTCGCAATATATGGACACATTTACCAATCGTTACCTCATTTTGGTACATATAAACAGGACTGCATATAAATGTATATAAGAGTTGGTGTCTTATCTCTTTAATCTGTAAATGGAAACATGATATCATAAAATAGTTCGGTTTCCGATGCAAACAGAACGATCTCTCTCCCTATTTATCCGTTCGAAGCTACTTTGTCATGACACCAGACTTTCAAAAGAACTGCAGCACCGTTTTTTGGTAAAGGAGTTTGACAAACGTCAGAATCGCATGTATGCCTTATATTAGTTGGTCAACGTTCGGTCGGGTATAAAGCCGTGGAAACGTGGGAATTGAGATCTTTGTGTTACTGTAATACAATAATTATATTTCTCTTCATATGAATGTAAACAGGTTCATTCCAAATAATATGAGAATAAAAGAGGCGTTAATAGAGGGTCAGATCTTGACTCCTGGGACATTGCTCTATAATAAATAGAAAGTTTACTTAGGTCATGATGGATAGGAAACACCATCCGATTTTATTGACCCATTAAGTGTTTATGCTTGCGAAATAAACGCAAACCCTGACGAGAAAAGTACATGGAAAAAGTGTGAATTATAATACAATATACAAGTCGCGATGTATGAGCTTAGACACAAACAGTGAAGTCCCTGGGTACGACTTATCCGTGGCCTTTATTGCTAATAACATTTACAGCGTGCAAGGAACCCTGACGTTTTTCTATTCCCATGGATGGTTTATCCGATAAATCTGACCGTCGTTTATCAATGAGTACTTGTACCATCCCCCCTGATAGCTCCAGATGATGCCAATAATGCAATCAGAGTTTGCGGGCGCCGGATGAGAGAATCTTCAAAAACGTGGGACCGTACATCCGGGAGATCTTCTTGACAATTTGAAGAGGCACACCCGCGAGACGCATGTTCTGTGCTAAAGCAAAGAAAACGGCACACGCCGCTGTTGAACATATTGAAGGCGGAAAGAAAGTGCGATCAAGCCACCACGGGCGGGTCGGGGTGGTTTGTTGCCGTGACCGTGTCCCAAGTGTCACACCCAAACGCACGATGATGGGGATTTGAGTGACTGAACCTTATGTATTGAACTTCCTAAAATCCACACATCTTCTCGTAATGAGACCGAAATATGAAACCTTGTCGACAACTCACAGTCAACCTAAGAGCAAAAGGGACAGGCAATCGACAACGATCCGATCGCTACGCTTGATGTTCTTTTATGTCACGGCGGATTAATCGGTAGGACAAGCCGTGATTTGTTCTGGATTGACAATGAAACCGTACACTTGCCCGTGTACGCGCCAAAATTAACGCATCAAGTGCACAGTCACAGACAAGTTTCGTGATCGATAGTAACAATCACCTAACATGACCGCCGTAACCCTCCACATTTCCCCAAACAAAGCCGAGTGTCGGTTTTTTTCCTTCAAGGTCTGAATTATCCATTGGCAGCAGCAGAAAGTAACTAGAAAGTAAAAGAATGTGCGCATACTGTACATGTATTATAATATAAAATCGGCAATATAACATACAGCGTAGGCAAGACTACCCTCACTTGTTGACGCGCAAGGCGCCAATAGACAATGTAATTAATCTCCACTGTAGCTCTCCCCGTATTTGATGATCGTTTTGATTAATATAATCCCGTATGGTAAATGACACAGAATGCAAAGTATCCAACCTTACCCCGATATCGAGAAAAAATGTCCAATTCATTTCCGACGAGATTAGATTGTGTAAAATCAACAAGGTTACAAGATACACGGATTGTGCGTGTTTACATGCTTTTGATCGTTCGTCGATCACGTTCGCAGATAGACACTCTCAATTACTTTTGTGCCATGATGATAAGACGCGAAGAAAGTTCATCTCTAATATGTGCTTTACCCGTTCATATAGAAAGATTTCATCGTTCGCTGTCTCTGAGACGTTTTAGACAGTTGAGATCTGGCGGTAATCACATTTATCAGTTGCATAACAAGATGTTTAATTCCCACAAAAAATATGCAAAAGCATGCTGATGTGCGACTAATTCGATGATATTACATAATCATTCACGAAGTACCATCCTGTATAGCTAATTTACAGAAGATAGCACTTATATATATCTGTAGCTCAAATCTCTGTTCCGGTGGTAATTCTCAAAAGTTGACAGCCTGGTAGTAAAAAAAACAAAAAAAAACACGCCTGACCGATCGACCCTACCTGAGATGTTTGTTTGCCCGTAGAAATGGGTTTGTTTCGTCGCCTAAACTCCAGGCAGGTAACACTTGCACATTACGCACACAGATGTCACACATGGGGCGGGGGAGGGGTATACTGCTAAAATCGGGACCAATGGGTTTTGAACAATGGGTTCTGACTATTCAAATCTGTGTTGTTACTACAAAAGTTGATATCAGATTGGACTCACAATTTCACGAATTAAAACTACATTTCTTTCATATCCCTAAATACAAAGCAGTTATCTTTCCTAATTTTTAAGTTATAAGCTCGCCAGTTTTTTTTGGGACACGCTGTATATCTGTACCTATCTACAGAAGATAACAATCATATACCTGCAGCAATGTACAGAAGATAACTCGGAAAAAGTGAACTTTAGGTCCCAAATACTGGTATACCAGCATCGTTCAATACTGGAACATAAATGAAATGTTGCCAGTATCGGTCGATACTGGTACGATTTACTGTTCCTGTATCACCAAATTGTGTTCCAGTATCGAGCGATACTGGAATGTTTTTATGTTCCAGTATCGGGCGATACTGGTACACGTGATACCAGTGAGATTTGTCCCAGTATTGAACAATACTGGTACATAATTATGTTCCAGTATCGCTCGATACTGGAACATTTCATATGTGCCAGTACCGACCGATACTGGAACACTGACTTTGTACCAGTAACGAACGATACTGGGTGTTCCAGTATCGGACGATACTAGTACAGTCCAGAATCTGGGACCTAATGAACACTTTTCCCGCTATCTACACAAGATAACACTTTTATATATAACTTATATATCTACAGAAGGTAACAATTATATATAGCTATCTACAGAAGATTACACTTCTAATCTGTAGATATATCTACATGATCTACAGAAGATAACAATTATATATATGTAGATATACGTATCTACATGATCTACAGAAGATAACAATTATATATCTGCAGCTATAGACGATCACCATATAGCTGTACAGAGCTATCTACAGAAGATAACACTTATAACTGTATACTGTATACGTACTGAAGGTAACAATTAGGCCTATATATTTGAGCTTCTTCTATATATCATTATGTAGCTATATATGATCTATGGAAGAGATTAGAAACCAGGGGTTTGCAATAAATTTCACACATTTGGAATGTCAAAAACGTTTACATAATTTCAAGAAATTTCCACACTTCAGGGTTTTTTTAAATTCGAAATTAAAACTAGAAAGTAATCCTCGAATTCGAAAATTATGAGTTGTTTTCTTGATCTTATATAGCTTCCGTATCACAGACTATATTTAGTGAGATAAACAAAACCTAACATCTTATACAAGCTGACTTTAAAACGTCTATTATTCCGCATTGAAAATCAAGAGACTCATAAAATACATGTAGCTTCTTTTGACTTGGTTTTTGTTAGTGTAACTTCTTGTCATTTACACGTACCTATAAGCGTGACAGCAAAAGAACACTCGCTTTCCTCTCGCGTGTCCCTCGGATCTAATAAAAGTTGCTTCTTGTTTTTCCTGCACTTCGCAATGTAAGCATGTATCATAAGACACACAATCGCACTGATATCGTTTAACTTCCCCTATTTTGACATTGCTTGACACTCGTCTCTTTTATTACAACACTGGTGTTATTTCAGAAACCCAGCACTTTTTTGTCTTGTCAACCTTTTATGTGTGTATATTGTAGCAATAGTTCTCGCATCGCACACTATCCCAGCTCAATGAAACGCGCTTTGATTCGATACGAATAGTGTCGTGCAATTACTCGTGTAAATCATGTTTTCACAACTCGAACAAATAAAAAATGCATCCCTACAAATATCTCGCCAAGTATTATAACTGGCTTTAAGAAAACCGGAAATTAATTTTTTTTAAAACATCAATGTATCCGTATTTTTAAGTCAAAACACTTGTCAGAGTCGCGTTTCTTTCTTGGACTCTTTTCTGCGATATGCCAGCGTGACTTTCGGCTTCGTGGACCATACATACGTATCCGCGTCGTACGTACCAGCTACAGCTAGCTATCAATATCTTTCAATCGCATCATATTGGCGTCAAAATGATCCAGCTGCGATATTGTGTCTACATATCTAAGGTACCATTGACATCACATCAATATCATGTAATATAAGTATCTAACACCCTCATGTTCTTAACCTGTCATTTTCTCTCAGTTGCAAAAACTGGTCTCGGGATTCTTTTTTTTATTCACACATTATTAAAAGCCAGACAATTTATTTAATCAGAACAGTACTATCTTAATAACAATGATGGATTGTATGCGGTATGATCTGCGTTCCATATGTTCAACAATCTTTAGAATCGATGATGAATGATTGACAGGGCACTTCGGAATGTCAAAGACAACTAGCTATATAGAAGACAATTTCGAATTAAAACACATTATAATACTTTACGGCCGTTGTCCTGGCCTATGTAAGATAATATTGGTGTCACATTTGGAATTTTCACAAATGTAGTTGACTGAATTAGAAATATACCACTACATTTCTCACCATCAGTCGTGGTATTGTTCACTATGAGCGTGTTTCTAACTCTAGGGAACTTAACGTTAATTACCGATAAGTTTGCCCAGTAGAAACAGCCATGCAGATAACGTTAATTAACGGTAAGTTTGTAACAGCAAAAACCTTCACAAACTAGGTTTGTTACCGGTAACTTTCCCAGTAGAATTAGCCAGCCGTTTAATATTTACGTTAAGTTCAGTGTCCCGTGTCACGCTGGATTATACACATTGTGAGGCAGTCTTTTTCAGGTGGGGCGGCGTTGTTTGGTATAACAAAAGTTTAAATGTTGTGGCCCATCGATTAGGAGTGATAAACTTAGCGGTAACTTTTAGAGTAGAAACAGGGGGGGGGGGCGGGATTAAAAACTTACCGTTAACTTAGCAGTGCTTCAGTAGAAACACGCTCTATGTTTACTGTCTCCTAGCTATTATAGTCATGCGCGCGCAGAATATGTCACACTATGCAACTGCGTCATTCGAGGTAACCATGGTAACCACTTAGTTCTGCTTCTTAGACGAATTTAAAAGCTAAACTTATTTTAATATTTTAATTGGGTTTCTTCTGTTAAAACATGGTAAAACCACTTAAAGAAGAATGTTCTAAGATTAATGAGTTGATCTTCATAAAAGGATCCCCGTGTAACTTTAGATCTTTTATTTGTAGAGCTCAACTTAGGACAAATTCCTATGGTATTCTTTTTAACTATGCTATAGCTAAGTCAGAGGTAATCCCTAAAAGTTAACCCCTGTCCCTCATCAGGTTAAAACAGAACCCAGATAAATCAGTGAAACAATAACCCCATGTAATGTATCTCATGAGCGTCAAAGAAAGAAGGAGCGACCGACTAATGCCTTGCATGTACCGCGTCTTTGCACGACCTTTCGATGAGACTGATGGGTTTGTGATATGGAAGCATTGGTTAATATTCGTTAAAATCTGGTAAACTGTTGAATCGTAAATGTGGAAAATTGTATAGAAATAGCTTATTAGAGAAAATACAACGATGTTACTATTAACAACACGAAGTCATTGAATGAATGGGGATAATGACTTTGATCAAATGTTATATGTCGACTGTTGAAGAATCTAAACATTTAAGTTTTAGCCTCATGTAGGTGAAACTATCTAACAAATTGTATAACCAGTCATTATTCTCTAAATAAATCGATATATAAATGCATAGGGAAATTGATATTGCTACAATATTATTTTGTTATTACGATAGTTTAATATTCTGTTATTTTGTACTTCGCGTAGAAAGTGTTAAGAAAGGCATATCGGTGAGTTGTTTAGCAACACGCGAGCATATCGGTGAGTTGTATAGCATCACGCGAGAAAGTGAGCCGGGCCAGAACTTGATTGAGTTCGACAATCCGGTGTCCAATATCCCCCGTCATTTCGTTAATAATCGGAACGCGCGCAGATGAAGTGCTAGCAACCAGCATTAAACCAATGTTCACCCGTTGCTTGCTACATGTAGTTCATATAAACCCAATGTCTATTAGCATTCAAGCAGAATCGATTTTCTTTATTAAGGATGCGTGGTCGTCAAAATCATTTTCTCTTTGAACAAAATCTGAAATATTGTTTAAATTTACGCGATGGATATTGCACCTGATAAGAAAGCTATAGGCATGCTAGAATATGTTGTCAATATAAACTATGAAAATGATAGATGAGACGTGTCTGGAATCCTGATTTCATTTTTTTTTTTTGGTGTACATCTATATTCTGCTGTTTAAAAAAAATCAAGCGGTTTGACCGCATGCCTTGATGCCATTTGGTATAGAAATGAATCGCCTTCTCACTTCAGAATTGTTCACGTATATTGGTTACAAAGCTACAGGATGGACAAGTTGACACTTTGGCCAACGAAAACACACCTTTCCCCCTTGCAAACGACATTTCGACGCTTCCCCGTCAAATAAATAATTTGGTACCTACGCCCCCCCCCCCCCCCCCCCCCACCCCACCCCCCCCCCCCCACACACAAACAAGTATATATATTGTCTATTTGACGCACACGATGTACCGAGATACATTTCAATTAAAAAAATGGATCAATTACCTGCTGTAAAATAAGTTGTTTAGTTTGTCCATTCAGTGTCTCTTTTCTCCTCTATTATAGGTATCCAAACAACATTTGGAAGCTTCCCCTTCTAAACGACATTTGGAAGCTTTTGAAGTCGCTCGCCCATGAAGAAGAAGAAGAAAAAAATATGAGAATCCGCCTGATTGACCCGACCAGTCTCTACATTTTCCAACCATGTTGTACTAACACGATCCACGTAGAAAAATAACAAATTATTATATAGCAACACTGGAGTGGTGACTAAACACTTCTATCTTCGCAAGATATTGGCTGTATTAAAATGCATCAATGAATATCTAATACGGTACATAGTGTTGGCATCTGGTCATTTCTATAATCATACTGAATTGAAACTGTAACATTTACAACCTAGTCTAACAGGTGGCCAACCCGAAGTCATAACCCATTATTTCATGGCCTTCTTAAGATAATAGTGAAGTAACCACTTAAGGGCAATTTGCTTTCCCATGGCATTTATGTCTTAAGAATGGCTACTAATAGCGAAATAAATAATACCCAGGCTTAACTTTGTATGTCTTGCATGGAAAGATAAATGAAACAACTGTCTTCGCTTTTTGGTTAAAATGCCACTTATACTTTTTGTCTCGCGCCACGTGTGTATTGAGTAATTTGACATGATCAAAGCGCAAATTCAATTTGGTATTGACATGCTATTGTTGATACAAGCAAGACTATTCTTGTCAAATCGGGGCATCGTCCATTTTATTTTTCTCCATCAGTGCACAGGATATCTAAAATTGAGCCACACTCGCACACAAGAAGCCCCGGTGGGAACTTTAATAGTTGCGCTTATTATAACTGCTCACAAAAAATCACTCTCGGCGGAAAGCCATCTATATCGTCCGTTCAATGGTCCATTTTAACGTCAATTGTTTGACTAGCTCGTGTTAATTTAATCAGAGTGTTTTGATTACGTCTTGTGGTCAGCACAAATAAGTGTCCATTACGCAGAAAGCCCGCGACACCTGCGCATAACCAATGCGTCCCAAGCGGCGATTGACTTTATCTTGAAATAAGTATACTTTTTCTTCTAGAAATTATTGAATTCACTCGCTCCATGCACATACAATTAATATGATTAGAATTATCATGAAGATTATACAAATATGCCTAGTATAGTGTCACATTATTGGTGAGAGAGCCTGTGCAATAAAACGTGGACATTAAGTATACATAAGACAATTTGAAGAACGCTAACATTTACGTTTACTAGAATGACATTCACACAATTTTAGGATTTATGAACCAATCAGGAGGCAGGAATTCAAAATACGCGAGCGTATTATAATGTCCCTTGCTTTGATATCTTTCATTGGTATTGGCTCCCCGATTTTTGTTACTGATATTAATATCTTAAATTGTTCATCTGTTCTGTCTAAAGTTGGCAGTGTTTTATTTGGTTGAAATGATTTGAATTGAAGTTGAAGCATGAAGAAAGAAATGTAAATTGCGATAATAAAGTATTATTACGTCATGTATGAATATGGACAATTAACGCATTCGGCTTATTTCTCGGGAAATTAGAAATAAAATATATCAGTGCGCACAATGTCTTGCATGTAATGCATATACAACGTAACCTGCGACATTCACGGACCTGGAGCTGCATGCTCTACATTTGCAAAAATTATTCTTGACAAAGACTTAGGCCTAATAAAACGGGCGGTTTCCCCTCCAAATTTTTGTGAAAACTTCGGAAAATAGTTTCGAACATTTTCAAATGTTTTTTTAAAAACATTTAAAAATGCTTAAGACAATTCACCAATTTAAAAATTAATCCAAATGTTGACAAATTATTTCAATTTTTTTAGAACAACGATTTTGTTGTTGTTGAAAACATGGGTCGACATCAGCTACGTGTTGGCCTTATCGCATTTGTCTTCTAGCCATTTCACTAAATGTATGAAGCCCTTACGTAATACCTTTCAGACATAATATGCTGGTTCCCTGCACCCTAGATCCCCGCGCCAACTCATCCATAAGTGCAGGTATAGGGATCTCCATTACTTTCTACACCACATAACGTTGTTGCTCTGTTAACACATACGGGAAAAAACGATCAGCACAAGTTGTCATTTCAGGCATATGCATGACTTTTAGGCCAACGAATAAATGTGATGACATAACTTGTGCGACCATGCGTCCATGGATGAGATGTGTGGAGCCCAATGATGCAGGGAACCAGCATAACTCAGATAGTAGAATGCCATACCAGTCCATCATAATTTGATTTACGGACATTGGTCGTTTCATCAGTAGATTCCATTCAGGCAAATTATATAATCGGCCGAGTGCACCAATGACGGGTAACTTAATAGGGAGGTAAGATACCTCCCTAGTAGTTATGCTGTAACTGTAGCGTAACTTACTAACGATGTAATTCTTAGAGCACAACTGGCGAATAACAACAGAATAGTAACTAGCGAGGTAAATATCCACATTAATCAGCATCGTCCCCTTACAAAATTAATTGGCGCATATGCGAAGTGTTAACCTATAGGTTACTGTAAAATACTGACGTGAGTGGTCCTCCGTAAATTTAAAATGTGTCGTCACTCGCTAGGTCATAGGTGAGTGTACATAATTAACATAAATAATCACGTTGAGTCTGCCTGCGTTCCGAACAAAAATGACGGTATTTCTTTGGCCAAAAACTTCGAATTTGTTCAACGCTTTTTCAAAAATAAGGACTATCAAGACATTACAAACATATTTTGGGCGAGGGGCACACACAAATATTGCACCAAAAAGCACAATTTTAATGACAAACACAAGCACCCGATACAAACAATTATATACAATTATAACACACCTCTTTACACTCATACTTCCGTGGCATGGATACCTTGTCCTTCGCCTGTTAACCGTAGGACCCCGGTTCGATTCCCAGACCACGCGCGACACGATATACTTTTATTTTTTTTCTTCTAGTTATACCCTTCCACTCACAATAATGTTGAAACTTCAGTTTTAATTAATAAAAACAATAATAAGTTTATTTATTTAGTCATTATTTAAGATCCTTGGACAATTATAGTACATTTTGGTCAAAATATGACCCAAAGTCGGTGCGATTAGTGTTTGAATGGGCAAAAGGAGTTGATCTAAATTTTGACTAAAAAAATCCCCAAATTGCATGAATGGATTTTCAAAATATAAAATATTTCAGCTTATGAGGGGTCACATTCCACTTCAAATATACATCCCCTGGGCATGCAAGCGAAATTGGTCTTTCAGCATCAGCGAATCATCCCCTCCAATGTTCACAACAAATTTACGCTACTGCTAGAATCGACTGACTTATGGCATAAAATGTTATGCCCCAACTTACTCTTGGGTCCGGTCAGGTATAACATTTAGCGTAAATTACCCGCCAGTTACTAGCCTAGTAGCTTACCCGGCATTGGCGCTCTCAAAATTTTGGGTTACGCCTCAGTTACTAGCGAGGTAGCGCTATTCTTCAGCTACCCATCATTGGTGCACTCGGCCGAATGATTTTTTGAACTTTCAAGCGGTAAGACAAAGAGCAAGCGCATCGCCATAACGTAGCTGCAGATTTCCTGGCTACCGTCATATGTGCTAATTGTTACAACGCAGTTCTGCTGCGATGCATTAAGTTCCTGACGCACGTGGGTTAACCACGAACGCGTGGCGCACGTACCGATTAAAACGTTCGCCACGCTTGTCTGAAGATGGTTTAACCCTCAAACAGTTGCAAATGTTTGCTAAAACAAAATGAGAGTGTTTTGTGTTTGTAAATACGTGAGAGCAAGCCAAGAAGGTGTTAGTCTGTTTAGCCAGTGGGAGCCTAAAGTGTGTCTTCAAGGAATTACAGTTGAAACATGAAGAAAACACACCCTATAATCATAGGCACCTGTGTGTCGGATCTTGACCAAACAAGCCTTAATACCATAGTTGACCTTTTTGCACGAAATATTACAATTTGACCATTACAAAGCACTATTATTGCAAGTATTTGCGCGCTACGCATTTGTACCAAACAAGATGTCATTCTGTAAACAAAAGGCGGTAAACAATTGCTACTTCAGGAATTTATCACCAACCCCAGCCCCCAACAAAAAAGGAAACCAAACACCGTAAACACGTCACTCCCTGCTCGGTCAAGTGATATCACGGCTGTAATAGTGCTAATTAAGGACAATATTTTATAGGCAGATTCATGTTGAAATGAATACATATTCTTTTAAAACAATGAAAATTAGCATAAAAGGTCAGTTCAATAATACAACTTGATGAGAAACCAGCGAAGTTACTCTATATCTCGTTATGTCCAATTATAGTTTTGTCAATTTGATAAACAAGAATCTATAACGTATCGTCCGGGCAACAAAATATAATAGTGCTTGCTTATTTCTGAACTGTCATGCCGCCAGAAAAGAAAATCAATGTCGATAAAGTAACAATTTGATTCATATGAAATCAAATAAATTAGGTCGCAGCATATTAGTTTCAATTCAATGACTTTTATGCCGAAATAACGTGTCAATATTGATAACTTAATAAGAGAAAACAATAAATTCGTAATAACAAAATTCACGGCAAGTAATCGAGCAGAGATATGTCATACAGGCCATACGGATTAAAACTGCTGTATACCACTCGTACAATTTTTTCAATGAAAGAAGTTAATATTTTTAAAGCAATGCCACTCTTAGTATGTTCCTCGATACTTAGTCCCACCGATAGGTAAAGTGACAGGAAGCAGTATCGTATAGGGCCACTGGGTCCCATGACCGTATACAAGAGAGAAAGTATTTCATATTTAAGGTGTTTATTCATGGCAAAACTTCATATTCAGGGATCAACCATCGACTTGAGTGTAAAAAAGTAAGGATCTGGGAAAGTGTTCCGAACTGTAGAACTATATAAACGCGTAGAATAATGAGCTTAATGAAGTAAAGAGAGCGAGAGAGGGAGGGGTGGTCGGTTTTCCACAGCGAGTCTTTTAAATTTCAGATTAAAATAATCCTCATTATGAACATTAATAATGTTGTACATAAAATGTAATAAACCCTTTTTGCAAAATTCCACTTTAATGGAATGTGAGGAGCATGCATCCGCGTTACAACAACGAGCACCTTGCGTCCTGCAAGTTGAACATTTGTATGGTATTTTGAAATATGTGACCAAACCTTCCACTATGTGATCTATATTAAGGGACTTCAGAAAATAGGTCAAGTGCGGTATCAAAATAATTCTACAACTTTAGGGTAGGCGCTAGTAACCCATGACAACCATAGCATGCATCCTATTCAGGAGCTTCAAAAGGACTATCCTATGATACAATCATTTTTCCAGTAGACGTGAAACAACATTTTATATAGGTGGCCATACATCGAAAATATCGGAAACTCGTCTTCTGCTGCGATTTTCTACTCCACCGAGTGGCAATTTTGCAATCACGTCATTTTCACAAAAGACTGCCTTACAAAAAAGTCAATTTTTATCATATCGCGCTATCAACGATTTATTTGATTATATTTTTGTCGGTATCTTCGTGTCATCAGCGCGACACTGATGGCTCAATAAATGTATTTGGCAATAGATATCTAATATCCTGTATTATGGAATGCCTGAAACAAGTTGCCGGACCGAATTATATTTTATGTGTTATTATTGTTTACTTTATGATCAATTGTGTTTGATTCTTGTATGCTCTATTTGTACCATTCAGTTATTCTTTAAGCTATGTGTTGAATCCGATTAGTCAGAAGCACATCTTTGTGCGGTTCATGTGCTTTGCATTGTCCAGAAAATATGAGAAGAGAGTCATGTTTATTTAAGACGACAGGCGCTTGTGCATGATAAGATACCGAAAGACACCGCGTAAGTTTTCCTTTATCTGCGCTTCCTCGTAATACCAGTCACTTAAAACCTAGTTGTCAATGTATTGATATTTGTCATTGTCAGTAGGTTTACCTCTTAACGAAAATAATATGTAATCATATAACGCATTTTGGGGAGTGATCTCTACAGTCCATGATAAGATATCGGTAGACACAATGTTCGTTTTCCTATACCCGCGAGTCCTCGTAATACCAGTCACTTAAAACCTAGTTGTCAATGTCTTGATATTTCGAATTGTCAGTGGTTTTACCTCTTTATGAAAATAATATGTATTCATATAACGCGGTTTAACGAGTGATCTCTAAAATAACAGTACATGATAAGATATCGAAACATACACCGTACGTTTTCCTAAACCCGCGCTTCCTCGTAATACCAGTCACTTAAAACCTAGTTGTCAATGTCTTGATATTTCTCATTGTCAGTAGATTTACCTCTTAACGAAAATAATATGTATTCATATAACGCGTTTGGACGAGCGACCTCTAAAGTAACAGACCATGATGAGATATCGAAAGAAACAACGTACGTTTTCCTAAACCCGCGAGTCCTCGGAATACCAGTCATTTAAAACCTTGTTGTCAATGTCTATATATTTCTCATTGTCAGTGGATTTACCTCTTACTGAAAATAATAATAATATGTATTCATATAACGCGTTTGGACGAGTGACAAGATATCGAAAAAAACAACGTACGTTTTCCTATACCTGCGTGTCTTCGTAAGGCCGGTTATTTATAATATAGGCGTCAAATGTCTTATTGTTTCTTTATCAAAATTCACAAAGAAAGGTAGCCAAAATATGAATTTAAAAATATTTATTAATTATTTATCCGTAACTATAACAAAGATTTTTCTATCTCCAGACTTTTCTACTGATTTAGATAAGAGAACCATGCCAAGTAGTGTAAAAATAAACCATAGAAAACGAAAATTAGTCGTAAAATTCTATCGACGTCTAATTGTCTAGAATATCGAAATGATTAGTATCTAATTTACGTTCATTTGAATGGAATTATTTTAAATGAAAACAGTCTTAGCCTCAGTTTTTAGTTTCAGTATAAGTTGGTACATGCGGCAATGGTACGGTGCAAATACAACGTAGGCCGACAACACCATCTGTTGGAATGGTGTCACCTGGCCAAATATATATACAATGCAACCTCATAGAGTGCGCGCAACCATGTGGAATGTCTATACTTATCGCTTAAATAATATAAGGTAATACGCAATGGAGTTTTGATTTAAACATGTTTAATGTATGTCATTAGCCACATATAATGAATGTTTAGCCTTTTTCATTAATATAGTAGTAATGTATTACACCAGATATGATATTTACTTTTTGTGAAATATCTTGCATCAGATAAACGACAAACGTGATATATTTTTATCTAGATATGTGTGTAATTACGCACCAATGGGCGTGATATCGGTTGCCTTTAGCCTACACAGAGAATATAAGTTACCTTTACTTTGTATCAAAGTTCTATGCACCGTTCTCAAACATGTCATATCAACGTGATCAGTAGCTTCACGGCAAAAATGAAGTCATCGCAATCTAATCCATTTCGACAGACATTTCAATTACAAAACCATACGGCAGCAATCGTGGCAATAATTTTCCCTGTACAAATAATATATAGTGATCAATGCTACATGGGAATATACTATGGAAAAAAAATCACATTATTGCCGGCCGGGTCTCTTGTCAATACTGAACTATATCAAAACAGGTTACTATTGCCCATGTGGCAATATTTTGCAACCTGAATAGCGATCTATGATTGTACAAAGAGTGTCACTTCAACTAAAGGTTATATTGTCCTAATTCGCTGACACAGATTTTTCTCCGATCGGCGAATCAATACTCTTTCCTGTCTGCCACCAGCGGGCAAATATGTCGCTGATATGGGGAATGAATCTTAGTCAATTTCATAAAAAATAATAACAAGAAAGAATCAATATCATTCACGGAGTAAAAGGATTTCATCGTGCGGAAAACTGCGAGCGGGAAAAGAATATGAATCGAGATGGCGTCGACTGTTTCCTCCGTAAAAAGGTTTTTTTATGTGACTGTGTGAGCGGGAATCGACTGCGAGATGATTTGAAGTATGCGGGATGATACGTGTACCAAGGCATGCAGATGTCATTTTTGTACCGTCTGACAATAGATTAACAATTGGAAGAAACATGCATAGTAATTCTAAGTACCATAGACATTTGATTATCATTGGGCAAAAAGCTCCTAGGATAACTTTAAAAGCAAAGGCGAGATTTTCTTAACGCTTTTGATATAGTCTTAAGATAAGAATTTCATACTTTTGCGTGCTCTGGACACTATGAAATATCTATAAAATGGACCTTGGCCGCTTTTGAACATTATATAAGTAGAAATGTGTTTGTAAAAAGTCAATTGAATGCTATCCAGTTAAAAAACGATAAGTTATTCAAATGGTTATTTTATGTCATTCTTTAAGTTCGAATCCCTTTTTAAACATGTCAGTGTTGCTATATTTGAAATGAAAAACAATATAGTGCCAACGTCATATTGACCATATAGCATTTTCGTAAGCCTGCTTGATGGCCAATATCCATACCAACTCTTCAAATGTCCTTTAAACGCATTTCAAATTACCTTGTTGTTACTGTCCGATTCGGGATCATACTATATATATATGCGATTCGTAATTACCCTTTGAAAAGGCGGCAAAACGTCGCGGAAATTAAAGATCAGACCCCATCAATACCGTCATTTATGAATAAAAGGCGCGTAAACTTGAGTGCAGATATTACATGAATCAGTTTCAATATTTCCCGCCTTGAGAGGCTTATCGTCTGGTCAACTGTCACCTACACGGTTACCATGGCAATAACCATATCTCAAAAACTAAATTGTACTTCAAGTGCAGCGCAGATATCATTTAATGAAATGTTACAATGAATAATGAAAAAATGTGAAAGTTGTTAAGAACCCTTCAGTCTCGGTGTCCTATTTATTACTAAACTTCTAAATTATATGAATAAAGTGTAAGATGCTTCTTGTCGAACGAATGAGGATTTCGCAGACGATTTGATACAGAAAGAAAAGAAAAAAAGGCGGGCGGACTGTAAAACGGCGAGTTCAGGAAATTAGCAGATACTTCAGGAAATTGGTGAACCCCGGCCACTAACCAAGTACGAGCGCGCCACGGATTATCAAACTAAATTGACGTACGGTGAGCGGTGTCACCAACTACGGTTTATATATTGAATTCTGATCTCACAACGGGGAGAATTATACGGTATTGGAATTCACTCTGAGGCCAAACTGTTGACAACTTTTGTATCTAGAGTTACCGGAGACGAGTCAGCGAGGATACATTAATATAAATACTCGGGGTGTTTATACTAATGTAGCAGTGTACTTTCAATATTGGTTTTATGTCCTTTTGCTTTGACTTAAAATAAACCCCCTTATTTGAATAGATTTCCCAGTGTACTTAGAGATTACAATTTTGATGTTTTCTTTCTTTTAAACGTGTAACAAGACGTCTCTGAGTGTGAAACAGTAAGGGGTATTGCGGATATTGCACTGATCATCTGACGTAGAAATAAGGGGAATGAAGTGAACCATCAAATTAAAAAAGATAGTGACGGGGATGACTAATAAACTATAGACTATCCGAAAGTTATTCAACGGATTTCTTTGTCAATTCCTATTGCCATCAATATGTTGTTGTCATTATTGTTGTGGTTGTTATGGTTGTCCCACCTCCCCCCCCCCCCCGAGAATACTGTTCTTTTACATATTGTTTTGTTATTGTTGTTGTTGTTGATGTTGCTTGCTGTTTCACACTATTGAATTTACCAAATTAGGTTGAATTAAACAATAGACAGATTAAATGCCATCTTCAGATGATATAGCATTCGAACACAAACGACAAATCAATACAATTATGTCGTTGGTCTAGGAGGGTCTACTTTGCATCCTTTTGAGACTTGGAGGAATCTACTTTTAAGTCTTAAGTGTGTCTTTTACACTTTGCGATATTTCACCTGTTCGCGAAAGTTATAAAGTGGTTCGGAGAAAACTTATGAGAGAAAAAAGTATTGGGCGGCTCGCTTGGCCGTTTAGACATCTCGCAAAATATAAGCCATATACATTGTATTGTGTTATTTGCGATGTGCATAGCTACATGGGCAGACATAAATGGTTGAAATTATGCATGTCTCTGGCTATTAAACATATCGCAAAGTGAAATAACTGTAAAACAAACAAAACTTAAGACATTCCGAAACATGGGCTCCAAAGCGTCGCCCACTTCAGAGAAGTGATCCATAAAGCGCGCGAAAGCCAAGTGTTTTTACTCGTTCTAAAACAAGAAGAACATCGCGCGGTGAAAGCGGTAGCGATTTCCTTTGTGTAGTGTTATCTCATAGAGCCGCGTCTCAGCTAAGATGTTTTTACACCGAGTCGAAGTCTTAGTACTTGAAATCATCGCTATTCCCTTATGGTATAACGATGCGACGCTTGGTGACGCCATAAAAAGGCTAACCATCCGCCCTATGCTTCATCAACCATCGCTATATGTGAAGTATGTTCATCTAAAATAACATGACACACACGAAATGTACTAATGTCTACTTCCTTTGTACCATTTGCGAAGGTTATGTGTCAGAAATAGCAAACACGCTATACAGGATCCATTCCATCAGGTATAATATTTCGGCGCGTATGAAACTTTAAAAGAAAGTTTTCATGCCCATGCGCAGTGTAAAGCTACATTCGTGTCATCAGTTGTGGTATAATAAGCTGCCTCATAAATGAAACCACTAACATCAGCGGGATTTCTTCTTTAAGGACTAACGTTCTCAAAACAATCATTCAATATTTAAACAGGGAATCATTCCAGATATAATTCAACTTTATTATTTTTATCTCGAAATTAGAGGAGATATCCTTGCAAGTGTGTGATATTATATAATCTATCACGATTACTCCTTTAAAAAAACCGTCTAAAATGTCCGGTAGGTTCTGTATATAATGTAAGAGCATGAGAAGGGGTGAGATAATTGTCTATCGCCTTGCCTTCCTATTACGTAGCTTACAAAGCCCTATCAGTCGATGTAATTTATCATTACTGCATCACCATTACAATCACATCTTCTTTAAAGGCATCTTCAATTTGGTTTAACATGAAATTTGAATATAATTCACTTCTTTTTTTTGGAAATGTGGTTCTTTTATCATGGTAAAACATTGATAGGAATCTCCTTAATTAAATGCAATGAAGAAAACGTAAAATGTATGGGATTATTGTTTCGAAAATTGCACACGAACTTAATTGTTGATATTTCAAAAAATGTGCCAGATTGTCAAAATGGTCAGTTTCTCACGAATTTGCAAAAGAATTCATAATTAAAAAAAGTTGAAGAGGTATTTGAATGCGGTTTTCTGTTTTCAATGTGATAAGAATCATAAGATATTGTCTTTCAGGTGTACCTTATTTGGTAATAAAGATTGTTTGGTAAATTGGTTTTTGAAAATGAGTCAAAACATTTTTGTTCCAAAAGGCGCTAACTCCACTCGTTTCCGAAAATAAAGAAAGACAAAGGAAGTACAGTGAAAATCAAAAAATTGAAATCAAACCAGTTTTTAAGCTTACACATATGGTATCTTTATTTGGCACTGGCAGACAATTAGCATAATCAAAGAAGTGCAACATCCTCATTTTAAAAAAACGTTGATATTCTCCTATTTCACTTTTAGTGAGTTAGCTCCTTTTGGAAACAAACTCTTCATATACAGATACAATTACCAGAATACTATGAGATGACGCACACGCGCAAGCGTTAGATTGAAGATCCCGAAATACACAACGTAAGCTTTCCTCTACCCGCGTGTCCCCGTAAGACCGGTCACTTATATCCTACGCGTCCATGTCTTAATTATTTCTTCTACCAAAATACATAATCAAACGTAGCCAAAATAAAAATAAAAACGTTGTTTATCAACTAAATAGCTATTGGCAGACCGCCAAGATCACCGCGCGGGTTATCATTTCAGTCAACAAAATATTGTAATGGTCGAGCGCTAGCCCTCGAGATTTACTTTCAAACTTATGACAAGAAATGTCGTAGGGGAATTAGGAGTAACTGGTTCATGGGGTAAGTGGTCCAAAATGAAGGATTTTATACTGGTATGGGCATACTGCTTTCTTTTGACCTTGTGTTGAAACTTGGCATATATCCTTACCGTCTACGTGCCAACACATTTGCAAATTTGAATATTCACAGATAGTAAGGGCGATTTATAAAGATGAGTTTAGGTTATGTTTGATGTATATATATACTTAATGATTGATAGATATGCAACAGCAATACATATCCATGCAGTCCAGTCATCTTAAGATGCTAAGTGCATAGTTGATTGGTGTCATTTTGTAGCGTTCAGAGACTTTCCGAAATGTGATTACAACGGTTGTGGTTGTAACGATCGAAATATAGCACATGTTACTAACATAGGACATTGGTGTTTTAGATTTGCGGAAAACGATATTATTTAAAGAATGCTACAAACTAAATCATTGTAGAGTTATTAGTTTAAGTAATTGCAAATAACAAAGTAAACCATTTCTTATTTTAATTTTAGATCCTCATGCTTATCAAATTACAGGACACGAACGCCGTAATAACTGTGAATTCAAAGATGCTCGCTGGATACAGACAACCTTGTAATCGCTAAACACAAACATGCAGTTTTGCCTTTTTTAAAGGTTATGGACGTATTCATTATCATGACAAATGACAGTATGTTTTGAAACATGTGAACAATTTATTATTTCACAAGCGTGCTTGAATAAGTGTTCATCTTGACAAACTATTGACTCATTCTTTGTGGCAATTGGTAAATTTCATGTTGAAAATTAGCTGCTTTGGTCAATGAAAGTGACTTGGTATTGAAATTGTATAGAATGTGAAAAAATTCACATTCTTTTCTTGGTCTTAGACATTTTTTGGCATTTTGTGCCGTATCCCACAACTTCTGCTATTGGATAATTAAAATGTGACATGAAATTACTTTAGAATTGTTTAAAACCGGGTTATTATGAATGAAATCTTTATCATATTATGAATGGTGTCTGTAAAGTTATTTGTAATGAAGAAATAACATGATTTATGTATTTTTGTTCACATTTGTGTGTGTATATTAGCCATGGGTCTTCATGGTCATATTTATTACCTTCCTCAGTGACACGATAAGCTTGCTAATTGCCAATATGGTTGGTTATAAGTACTAAATGATGGTTATATAAAAATAATTAAAAAACAAGAAAGTGCTATATATAGACAGATGTATGGGGGATCTGAACATCGGAAGTCTGTAAACATTTTACTGGAATCATAACTTGTTATCTAAAAAATACGTAAACTGTTACATGGTTGATATTATCATAGCAATTCGGTAAACAGATACCTGCGCTTTAATCTTTTATATCATGAAATATGCTTAGCTGGACCACTTGCCCCATCCTCCCCTATATACCATAAATTGCTTCTTAATCAATTTGACCAAACCTTCCGGTTTCTCCCGAAAAGTAAACACTTCCACCATGTAACTGCGATTACTTTTTATTATTATCCAGCCTGACATTTAGTTGTATTACAATCCAATTATTGGATATTAATCACGAGTGGTTATTAGACACAAAATGCGATTACAAGATAAGACTATTTGTCATGATCTCGTTTTGGGATTTGCCTACCCTTTTCGTCAGTATAATGTCTTCACGAAAGCACGCGCGCATTTTATATAATGTCGTGGTTTACACAAGTGATCAGTGGGGAGAGTTACTTCGTCAAACCGTCTTATTCTAGGCTTGAATTGCGATGGTTTGTCACGTTTTGTTAATAAATTAAATTGATAAACGATTGTTGACTTTTTGGTTTCAACAGATTGCCTAAGCGATTACTGACTTACAACACAGCACAGCGTGAAGATGGTTAGGTGAGGGATGAGTGTTTGCAGTGGGAAGGAGAGGTCGTAACGATTATTACAGAAGTATATAATCTCCAGAGAGAAAGTTCAACATCTATTTACCGGATTAATTTATTTTCTGAGAAATTCATAAGCTCTTGGCCTAGTCTTTTATATGTCGTTTGTTTGATCAATAGTAAGTACACGGTAATTCATTGCTGTTCAAAGTTGATTTTTACAAAAGCCAAACAAGTCAAAAGGGGCATACTGTGGTTTTGTCCAGCATCAAGCATGTATCATTGGTGGCGCTATACACTTTGAAAATGGTAGCAGAAAACATGGTGATTACCTAATTACGGGTTCTAGTCTGCCATCTGCATGTGTTACAAGTGTAATATTTCTTACCTTTAGAAATACACCGTCAACAACCGGCAAAATAAATGAAAATTAAACGAATAAATTTAAAAGAGGTATATTTGAATTGTTGATCTAAACGGTTAATGGATGAAACAATCTACTTTTAACACGATGTGTCCATCATCAAGCAACGAAGATTTCTTGTGCAGTCCAGCATGCTTAACAACACTCTGGCAACTCTACACTGGCAATAGGGCTTTTCTCCCAACCAAACAGCCAAACATGTATTACAGTAATTAACAGCTGGAGGTCGTATTGGCTTTCCACTTTCTAATACCTGGTACACATAGGCAAATTTAGCTGTAGATATGAAAGAAGTTGAATCCCAACTAAAATATTTATTCAAAAAATCAAGGGTCTTTAAGAAAAACAAGAGAGTATTGAATTGAAGTCATATCAATTGTACTAGCAGCAGGAATTTCTTAAAGACCCTCGTTTAACAAAATTATAAGCCTTTAGTTTCTTTGCAATGTCCCCATCTTTCCAATGTCAATGGGGACCACCAGTAGACATTGGTGATAGAAATCAGTGGTCATGTGATGAAAATGAAGCATGCTGGGTTTGCTCAAGAAATCTTCTTTGAGCATCAAGTATGTATCATTAGAAGCGCTATACACATCTGAATGCGTCAATAACCAGTAAATTAAAAAAAAGAGAAAAATACTCTTGAATTGTATATCCAAACGGGTTTTCGTACCGTTGTGTACCTATTAGTACCGTAGCCTTTATTCCTAATATATTTGACAGCACTGTGAGCCATTGTATCTTCTTCTTTTTTTTCGATTGCTAATCATTCGTCGTAGACGTAGTCATAATCTGCCCAAAAATAATTTAATTTGACTATAACTATCACGTTACAACGAAACAGCAAACACCGCAGCCATGTTGCAGAGGCTACGATTGCTTTTTATTATTATCCAGTTTGACAGTTAGTTGTATTACAATCTAATTATTAGATATTAATCACGGGTGGTTTTAAGACACAAAATGCGATTACAAGATAAGACTATTTGTCATGATCTCGTATAACATTCTCGTGGAAGCCTTATTTGGGATTTCCCCATCCTTTTTGTCAGCGCAATGTCATCGCGAAAGCACGCGTGTGTTTAATGCCGTGCTTGGCACAAGTGAACGTCGGCGAGAATCCCTTCGGTATACCGTCTGATTCTAGGCTTGAATCACGTTGGTTTGTCACGTTTTGTTAATTAATTGCATTGATGAACGATTGTCGACTCTCTGGTTGTAAAAAATTGCCTAAGCCATTACTTATCAATAACCCAGCACAGAGTGAAGACGAATCGCGGGAGAAGGAGGGCGTTTGCAGTGGAAAATGGAGATAGCAATAATCAGAATTGTGCAATCTCAAGAGAGAAAGTTCAACATCTATTTACCGGACTAATTTTGACTTGTTTTCTGAGAAATTCATCAGCTCTTGGTCTATTGTTGTTATTATAAGTCGTATTATTAAAGCAATATTGTTGCTGTTCAATGTTGATTTTACAAAAAGAGTCAAACAAGTGAAAGAGGCGTTGTGTATTGTTTTGTTCAACATGATCAACATGATCATGATTCATGATGATCAAGCGTGCATGCATCAGCAATGGTGGCGCTGTTCACTTTGAGAGTCGAAGCAGACGACGGTGGCTACGAACGGCCGTTAATTTTGAATTTCCGTTGGTTTCAATGTAACAATGGATTTTGATTATATGATTATTAGAAGAAAATTTTATTATATGATTATTAGAAGAAAATTTTTCCAATCCAAAACCGTTCGGGATGGCTAATCATCCCAATTGTAAATGCTATTTTTTGATTTTAAACCGTTGTTAAGCGGTCGTCCCATTCACTTGATCAGGTAACCTCGTTCGCATATTTTAACCTGAATACTCGTGAATACGCCTATGTCCAGCGTCGTCTGAGTCGAAGCAGACGACGATGATTGCTGAAGTCGGCGCTCAGGTTTTTGTTCTCCATTTGACATGTTTTATATGGAAATCTTCATTTCGTATTGAAAGTCATAAAACTATAATATTCTATCCTTAAAACATTGAAATTAGACATTGGTGTTGTTTACATACGCGGTATCATTCCTAGTAAACACTATGTCAGTGTCTGTTTGAATCTTTTTACCATTATTAATTGTTTGTAGTTGGCGGTCCGGTAAATGGGCAGACGTTAGCATATATGCTATAAGAACCTACTAAGCTGAGAAGACTCTTAATTATAATGCCATAGAATAGTTACCTGCCTGAAAAGTAATGGCTTCTTCATTAATTTAAAGAACAAACACCACCACTACGTTGTTGCTATTGACTAACAGTTAGTTGTATTACAATCCAATTAACATTATTAGATATTAATCACGGGTGATGTTTAGACACAAAATACGATTACAAGATAAGACTATTTGTCATGATCTCGTTTAACATTCTCGTGGAAGCCTTATATTTGGGATTTACCCACCCCTTTTGTCAGTATAATGTCATCACGAAAAACACGTGCGTGTTTTATGCCGTGGTTTGCACAAGTGAACAGCGGGAGAATTACGTCGGTAAACCGTCTACTTCTATGCTTGAATTGCGATGGTTTGTCACGTTTTGTTAATGAATTAGATTGATAAACGATTATTGACCGTTTGGTTGCAAAATATTGACTACTAGGCACTGCAACTCTGCATAAAGTGAAGATGAGTTGAGTCGTGGGAGGGGGAGGGTGTTTGTAATTGGAAGTTGAGTTAGAAAAGATTATTACAGAAGTGTGCCATCTCAAGAGAAAAAATTCAACATCTATTTACCGGATTAGTATAATTTATTTTCTGAGAAATTCATCAGCTCTTGGTATTTTAATATAAGTCGTATTATTTAAGCAATTGTGAGTATTGCAGTAATTCCTTGTTGTTCAATGGTGATTTTACACAGGTCAAAGAAGTCAAATCGGCGCAGTGTTCCGGTGTATATGATTCCACACTAAACATGCTAAATAGGCCCCTATACATTTACATGTTAATTAAGGGGTGTTACAAAACGTCAATTTTCTCGCTTATAAAGCGACTGGATTTTTCAACTTTACATTTGTCTTCAAGTTCATGATATTTGTGGCAACCCTGAATGTTCCGAGAAATAAGCCCCCGATTTTGGACAGCTGGCGTATTGCTCTCATTTATGATAAAAACAATGAGCAGTGTTGACAGAACTTGTACAATCAAAATCACACAAAAACCAGCAAAATGTACTAAAATATCTCTTTTTGCACTGTGGTAATAATTATTATATTAGTCCTAAAATCAGGATTATATTCCAACTTTAATCATTTGAGGGCAATAAGTACCTTTCCTGATTACTTATGATTATGGATGGGCCACAGGATGCTCAGATAGAGAGAAAAGCCGAGTGTCGTCGGCAAGGATTACACTCTTGTGCTATGGAATCATATTGTTTTGTCCAATATCTAGCATGCAACAGTGGTGGCGCTGTACTCTTTTCTTGTTCGCTTCCGATCCAACGTGTCGTATGATCTCCGGAGCAGACGACGATGGAAACGAATTTTGAATTATTGTTGCTTTGTAGGAGCGCCATTGTGGATTTACATTAAATGATTCGAAATAGTGCATATCATAAAGGAAAGCAATTATTTCATCCTAAAAGTTATCTTAATATTTAACGCTGTGGATATCTAGGTTTATTGATCATCTACCATGTCTACTGAAGATAGATAGATCGTTGAGCATGTTTGAAATACACTTTGTAAGCTTGATCGTTGTCTGCTAAATATATCGTCATTCACTAAGCTGATCGAGGTTGGTCACATTTCCGGACACCTTAAGTCAACCAGCACTTAATTGACGCATAATTTTGACCCTGTGATTCGGTATGACATCGATAACGTGAAAACACACTCATACACTAAACATTTTTAACAGAATTTGATGTCTCTCCCCTCTCTCTAACTCTCCCCATATATAAACACCTCACTTCGCATTATATTGCACGACCGTTTTGATTAAACAAAGTGTGACATATGCTGTGATATTTCCTATAAGGTTTTCTCATCTATGATGCGTTTACACACACATCTTCTCACACGTCTGGAAAATCAAAGTTGTGTTTTATTAACCGTTATTAACCACAAGCGAATATTCAACGGATACGCTATGACAGCGAAACACTGTAATTGAGCGGAAAACGAGCTAGCAGCATTAAACCCTTCTCTCTTCTTGTTTATGTTGACGAGAAGATCAATAGAAAACAATGACGAAAAATAGTAACTGTTATGGCAATTAATTTTCATCGTTATTGACATTTTTATTTGCTTGTCATAATAATAATAATATAGGCATCTCGCTACACTTATCAATTGTACAATAACATTCGGTGTTGATAATGCTGATGGAAGTATCGACACTATTTGTAAGATGAAGCATGCATGAGTTGTCTCAATAAAAAGAGAATGATGCGTTGAAATCAGGCGCGAAATCATTCTCGAAAATACCAGCAAACCACAGTTTCATTTTCTTGAAAAGTACTTGATGACTGACGCTCACCTCCTCTGCTCTGTCAAGGTCGGTTTGCCTCAAGCTTGCTGCTGTAAATCATGTGTTGAGAGTTCTTCAGGGCCGTCAAAGGAAGCATTTGCAGTAATTCTTCAAGTTTCTTTTAAGTTTCAAGTTTGTTTTGATATTAACGGTTCAAAGATCAATCGGTTTGTAAGAATAAGAAGAAGCACTTCGAGACTTAGTTAAAAAGATGACGATAATTATTAATCAATTTATTGTTTTATAGCATAATTCAAAAATATACAACAGATAGAAAGAGACTCGATTGTCAGTCTTCTTCGCTTTGCATTGTCAGAATTTCAAGTAGGGAATATTTATGTTCAGTGACCCATAGATTTAATTTGGTTTTGTACAAACCTCAACTAAAATCGCGCGTTTGTCGATGGTTGAACCTTAACTGCTCAAAGCGCACAAATTTCCTAACTCGGCATTTCTTATTTACAGCGTGTCCCAAAAAACTGGGTTCAAAATTTTGCGAGCTTATAACGAAATAAGTAGGACACATGGATAGTTCATATTTAAGGATATCAAACAAAATATACCTGGCCTCAATTGGGATAATTCAGAGACCAATCCAATGTAAACTTTTTGAAATAGAAAGATTTGAATAGAGCGTGGTAAGAACCCATTTGTCCCGATTTAAGGAATAAACCATCCGTGCGTTGCATGAAACTGTGCGCTCTGTGTATTATTCCCGGCATGGGGTTTATTCTCCGAAAAAACCTAACAATAACTCGGACTATAACTAAGAACATTTTGTTTTAATGTTTATGTAAATAATGAACGTGTATTATTGCAATATGACCAAGATCATTTTGTTTACTGCCCAAGTCTTTGTAAAGAATGAATGCAAAGGCAAAACTTTGATAAAGTCACAACAATGCGCAATTGCAACACATCGGGGTATTCCTTGAATAGTGGGACAAATGGGTTTTGACCACGCTCTATTAAAATCTTTGTATTTTAAAAAGTTCATATTGGATTGATAACAGGTTTTTTTTTAACCAATAAAGGTCAGGTATATTTTGTTTGATATTCCTAAATATGAACTAACCATGTTTCCTACTTTTTAAGTTATAAGCTCGCACACTTTTGAACCCAGTTTTTTGGGACACGCTGTAGTTTAATTAAGTAATCTTTCATTTATATTTAATGATAATTCCAAATATCATGAATATCACATGCCATGTTAACTCTGAACCGGAAATAGCTTCTCTATTCATTTAGTCTAGCCTTATTTCTTGGTAGAATTGTCGTTTTGCTGGAACTATTGCCTAAGGAAATACAATTCATCAAGGTCAACCTTATCATACCGAAAATAATGTCACCATATACATGTACAGTCAAGAATATCCTAGTAATATCCCGGGAGTAATAATATAGCAAAGAGTGTTTTCCCAATGGCTAAGTATTAAAATTACATAAAGAAATAGTGCAGGGCGTGTCAAAAAAGTGTCCCATTTAAAACATGATTTTATTTTTGGCCATGGACATTACTATTACTATTGGATGTGAAATAGCAATAATTATGTTCAGCAATCTGTAATGCATCATACGATTTGTTTCCATCTATTTTGGAGATTTCGTTATCGATTAATTGAACTTTATCAATAAAATCAATAATTGTGAGATAGGCTTTTACGACGGGTATTCATAATATAAGTTAAAAGTTTTAACGGGTTCGCCGTCGGACGAGTTTTAATCTGTCAAGCTTTCGTCAGGATTAGCTCTGAATAGTTCAAAACATAGAGATTGCCACTTCTCTAGCCCAAATGATGATAACAAGAGAAGTGGCAATCTCTATGTTTTGTTTAATATTATAATAATTTGGTCCTGAAGAAGTCAGAGCTAATCCTGACGAAAGCTTGACAGATTAAAACTCGTCCGACGGCGAACCCGTTAAAACTTTTAACTTATAAAATCAATAATGATCTATCTAATGAATTTTGATAGTTCCGCTCGTTTTAACAAAAAAAATATGTTTATTTATCCATAACAAACACAAACAAAATATGTGAATATTAGATATATTCTACGCAATACATTGACGTACATCATTGGAACCTTATTGCATATTTTTCAGTTGAAAGAACAATTCTAGTTCAAAAGGAGCCAAAGTGGAATTCGCACTCTTCTTACTGATCATTCGCACTCTTCTTACTGATCATTCGCACTCTTCTTACTGATCATTCGCACTCTTCTTACTGATCATTCGCACTCTTCTTACTGATCATTCGCACTCTTCTTATTGATCATATCATGGGATGTATTTTTATTTATTTATGTTCCTCACGGGACACCTTTTTTGACACGCCCTGTAATATCTAATTGTTAAAAGTTCACCAAGTGAAATGAATGTGTTGTCAAGGTACCAAAACCCAAGTTTTCCCAAATGTCAATTATAGCCTATTACTAACTCTATGGTTATTCAAAACAATGCAACGGTCACCTGTTTACACACTACAACCATTAAGACATTGTTAAAAACAATCAATCCGTGAATATTGCTATCTCTTACGGAATTGACAGCGCGATCATGGTCAACAGAAGTGTCAAGAACAATTTGTCGTAGACAATGAAATCGTCACTTTGCCGCCGTCATTTTGGAATTGTATCTAAACCGTGATTGACCACAAAAGGCCAAATAGTGTGAACAAGGTGAGGTACAATAATAAAACACTAATGAGTGACCTGTCAAATTAATTACCAAATGACTCCTTCTGTGTATTAAAAAGTTAGAAAGAAAAATCGTCGCGTTTCGGCGAGGACATTATAAACCCCAGAATTATTATTATGGGCCCGACGGACCCAAATGTTTCGAACTTATTTGTTTTTAAATTCACCAGACGATGCCGGACACGGGCGTGTTTTCGAATATTCAAGGTTAAATTATGCGTACGAGGTTACGTGATCAAGTGAAAGGGACGAACGCTTAACCATGTTAACAACGGATTAAATTCAAAAAATGATACTGACACTGGAGTTGGTTATCCAACTTCAGCGGTTTTAGGATGAAATAATTTAGTTCCAACGTGAGATGAATTTTATGGGGTCATATAATCAAAATCCATTGTTACATTGAAACTAACGGATATTCAAAATTTTCGGCCGTTCGTGACTGCCATCGTTTGAAATTCGCGTTCACTTCAAAAGCGCCCTCAACGGTTCATTAAACATTAATAGCAAATTATAGTCTATCCATCTGAGAGCGATCTTTGGTGCTCGGATGGGCAGGGGAGATGAGTAAAAATAAGATGTGCTGTCTTCTGGCGTATATTTGCTAGTTATCGAAGGATCCCATTTTATTCCAACCTCCGGTCGAACCTCATCTATAATGTGAATTGAAACAACTAAGTTGCCTTATGCAAACACACACAACACTGTTCGAATGCATATTATTCTCATCACACACATGCACATAGCAGCTATGTCTAGTGTACCATTCAAAGAGAGACAAATATCGAACCATTTGCGTTTTATCTGAAATCAAAAGGCTTTGAAATCGTCACCTGTGATTTCGGCCCATGAATATAATTATAAAGCTGAAAAAGATCGAAAGTGATGGACTTTGAACATTTACCATAATCGTCACTTGTGATTTCGGCATATGAATAGAATCACAAAGCTGAAAAAGATCGAAAGTAAATTATGGACTTTTAACATTTAGCATATTGTAAAAGGCCACAGGTAATTTTTATTTGCTATCTTGTAATGTTTCCAACAGTAAATAATGTATATTTTCACTGGGATTGGCCGGGCTTATAGTAAGATAAAATGGTTGTAAAATGATATGAATCTCCTTATCCCTATGTTCTGTCTGCATGTCCGAATCCATCACATTTCCTTGTTAAGTATAGAAAGAAACAAATACGCTTACAATGATATGGTATCAATATTGAAGGTATGATTTTCATATTCAAACAAATATTATACAATTTGAACGTTGACAAACTAAATAAAGTTTATTTTCTGACTTATAAAATGAAAGGTTGTCTTCATCGGGGTCTATCACTCTACATACCTGTTCGTAGAGGCATGTAGTAACAGTAGGTGGGTAACATAATTGTCTTTTATTATGGCCGTTTTTCACTCTACTGATTCCATCGATATTTTCGTCAGAAAATAGCCTCCTCTCCCAGTCAATGGAACGGCTGGGTCACGTGGTTGGAAGATCGGTCTCAGATGGATAGACTATAGGTATCCTGTTTATTATATCTTCATCTTTTTTTCACCCTTATTCTAAACAGCATCCTTTTCTATACGGGGTTTTTATTGGGCGGGTATGAGCCCGGGGAGGGGGGGGGGGCTCAACTTTTTTTTGGGTAGGGGTGTTCTCGCCCAGGGTCTAAAAACAGAACTGAGAACATTTTATGACAAAAAAATAGAGTCTTAAGAACTGATTTTCTCGAAAAAAATAGGTCTTAAGAACTTTTTTTAAATTTTAATTTGATTGATAAAAACCCAAATTTTCGCAAAATGTGGGTTTTAAAGCGCAAAGTTTGCAAAAAATTGTGGCTTTGGAATGACATTTTTCGCAATTTTTCAATTTTCAATAAAATGGGGGTCTTACACAGTAAAAACTATTTTAAACAATTATGTTTAAGCCTGTCACTCTAAAAATATTATTCAAACTGTTAAACAATTCAGGTTGTTCAAAACTTTAAACAGCTGATTGTTAAAAAAGTTAAACATACAACTGTTTAAACAACAACTTTTAAACACATAGGTTGTTTAAATGTAGTTGATTAAACCTACACGGTTGTTTAAAACAATGTTTACAACTATTGCTTAAAACAAGCAGTTATTTAAAGTTTAAACCCATTGTTTAAAACATTAAATGAAAATGTTTAAACATACAGCATTGTTTACGGCTGTTGTTTAAAACAATTGTTTAAAGCAAACATTATTGTTTAAAACAGTTTAAGCATTGGTGTTTGGGTTCAGGTTGTTCAAAACTTTAAACAGCTGATTGTTTAAAAAGTTAAACATACAACTGTTTAAACAACAACTTTTAAACACATAGGTTGTTTAAATGTAGTTGATTAAACCTACACGGTTGTTTAAAACAATTTTTACAACTATTGCTTAAAACAAGCAGTTATTTAAAGTTTAAACCCATTGTTTAAAACATTAAATGAAAATGTTTAAACATACAGCATTGTTTACGGCTGTTGTTTAAAACAATTGTTTAAAGCAAACATTATTGTTTAAAACAGTTTAAGCAGTTGTGTTTCGGTTGTTGAAATCAAATGCAGGTACTGGAATATGCCAGAATTTATAGATACCTTCAGAGGTAAGTTTTTGGTCTAAAAAACTGTTGATGTGATACTCAAGACACTTTTATGTATCGTACATGGACAATTTGCCAATTATTCCTATATAATAAGCTTATTATGCACAGTTTTTTCCGTAGTGCCGGTTTTTCACGGCTTCATAGATTGCAACTGCTTTTGAAATTTTCCATGTACGATACATAAAAGTGTCTTGAGTATACATTGTATTTTTGGGGACTGGGTATTAAACAACATTGTTCAAAATTAAAACAATATCATTTTAAACAGCTTCAATTTAAACAGCGTTTTTCATTATGTAAGAGCTAGCAGAAGAAAGGGAGGTTGAAAGGGAGGGGGGGCACATACCTGTACCCCTTTCCAATGTCAGTTTCTTGCGGAGTAAAAAAAACCAGTTTAATAAAACCATTTTCATTTTAATAGTTTATTAATCATGTTAATGAGGAAGAAAATAATCTCCATCGATTGCGCACATTGCTTCACATGAAAACCAATAATCATTCAAAATGGTCCCAATGGAACAAAAAACTAGCAATCAACTAGCACAAAAATCAAGAGAAAACATAGAAAATGCCTGCTTTAATTATATACATGTATACTACTTCAATCATGCATGGTGCGTGTTTTGACGCGCTGGTTTTGATTTCAGCTCGATTTGGTAACCGATGACCTAAAACAATTATCGATGCAATCATGTCAATCATTGTGTAGATATATATAGCTAAAACCGGTAACACAACATCAACGTTTTAAAAAAAAAATTGCGACCAAAATTCGGTCAACTGTTTTAAAAGGTCAAAGTTATATAGTTTATGTATCATTAGAGTAACAATAGCCATTCTCAGTAATTACAAAATGAGGCGTTTTAATTGACTAAACTTCAGTCTTGAAAAAAAAGAGTTACCATGAAACCGTTGTATGGTTATCACTGGTTATAGAAACGAAATAAGACAATAATCGGAAAGTAAGATGTTTTGTAATTAATTTTTACAAGGAGCAATATTATTAGACTTTTTTACTTTGGTGTCTTAGAATAAATGCATAATATAGATTAAAAGTTAGTATATTATAATAGATATAGCTTTCATGTCGTGCCTTATTTTATTCAAACCTGTATGGAATAGTATTGCTTTCCTATTTAAATATTTCTTTGATAACGTGCTATAGTTTACCTTTACCCCGACGAGCATATCTATTTAAGGCACATTATTTTATTTGTCTATATCATCATCAAGAAAAGGTTGGATAATACATGGATAAGATATAAACAATACCAAGTAAATTATATCGTATAGCTGAAAGAGTCTAGGATAATATAAGGATGTCAATTTAATCCACTCTGTGAGGTCCGAATTGAGGGACCACTCCAAAAAGAGTTAAAATCATTCCAAACATTAAGTTATCTCGCTCAACTTGGTGTGATTAGGTGACGAAAGAAAACCTTGTTGTACGGGCAAACGGGCCTCACAGAATGGGTCAGTCGGTCAGGCTTTGCTTTCTTTTTCCCCTTCACCATGACTGTTAAAATCACAACACTTTGTAAACATTTTGCCATTATTAACAAACAAGCCAAAAAATAAATAAATTTGGGGTCGGAATTCATTTGCACGTGCAAATATGTTTCATCAATTTTAAAAAAATGGGTCGGTCGGGCCCGTAGAAAAGGGTTTCTCTTTTTCGTTTTCTTTTTGTTGTCCATTTTGATAAACCAGTACAAAATGCAACATTTGGGTAAATAGTTTCCATTTTCATCAGAGCTTATATGTACGGACCATGGCGGACATAATCTCGTTCATGAATATTCAATGATGCCTGCGAGGTTACATTATCAACCGAATACGAGAAACGGTTAATGACGGATAGAATTCAATAACTTAAAATGTTGTTGATTTATCAACTTCAGCAGTTTAATGATGAAATGTGATGATTTTTTGTTTTTTGAATCATGCAATCAGAATCAGTTTCAACGTTTATACTAGATTGAGGATTCACAATTAACCACCAACCGTGGCATCGTCGTCTGCACTTTCTGAAACACGAATAAACGCCGCCACCTCAATCCGATGCAGACAAAAACATCGAACGACTTACATTTTGACATTTTGATCAACAGATGGCAGCATTTGAATTCGTCAGCAGAGACAGACAATGCTGGTCGCTGGTCAAAATGAAAGACTTTCCTCGATTCATAAAAAACCCATTACAGAACTTTAAAGGAAATATGCTTTCAATTTTGGAAATTTGTCAACATATCTCCCCCGATTTTCATTATAAAGCATCCCCTACCATATTCTATTCACGTACTTGTGCACAGTTGTGATCGTAGCCGGAAACACTGTAAACGGCGTTAACACAGTGCCAAACCAATTGAATTCCACTTACCTACAAAACACCACTCTATGATCCGACAACTTATTTTCAAAATTGTATTTGAAGCAATTATGAAGCGTTTTGCTCTGTAGTAACGTAGAAGATATTTTAGTTTCATCTTTATATATAAATGTAATTTGTCCCAAAACAATGCATTTCGATGGGTATCCCCGATTACGCGTTCAACCAATACGAATTGGCAAATGTATCCACATTTTAACAATAATAACAAAAAAAGAATATTCCATCCTTCAACAACTGGAGTTGGGAAACAAGGAGTTTGAATCCCGGGATCGAAACGATAAACTTTGTCACAGACTGTCAACTGTCAAAGCAAATGTGTTCTCTTTTTAGTTTGATGCACAAAACAGTGAAACCTCCTTTTAACGAGTTCATGTCGTTGGGTAAAAAATGCTCGAATTTTGTTAAGATTCCGAGAGATACCGGACAACAAGTCCTTTGATGTTTGTGTCCGAGTGCTTATAAGACATGTTCGCAAATTAGATTAGAAGTTGAATTGTGCGTACGAGGCTAAGTAATAAACCGTTAATGGAAAACAAATTCAACGAATAGGCCTAATGTATATCCAATACCAACGGTTTCCTTATGATTTTTTTAATCATTATTAAAGTCGAATTTACATAATTAAAACCAATGGCAATTCAAAATATACGGCAAACCGTTTTCTACGATGGGTGAGGGCTTCTTGAGTTTGTCGATTTCGTTGATTACGAAGATCTTGTAGTCGTGATTTCCGATCATCTACGGATTCATTTTCTCGTACCACAATTGCATGGTCTCTCATTTGTTGATGTCTAGAGTGGTGCTCAGTTTCACCTTTAGTTTGTCTTGCCTCGATCGCGTGGTCGTTCAGTCGAGAGTGGCGCTCAGTTTCACTTTCATTTTGTCTTGCCTCGATCGCGTGGTCGTTTATCTGTTGATGTCTAGAGTGGCGCTCAGTTTCACCTTCAGTTTGGCCTCGATCGCGTGGTCGTTTATCTGTTGTAGTCGAGAGTGGCGCTCAGTTTCACTTTCATTTTGTCTTGCCTCGATCGCGTAGTCGTTCTTCTGTTGTAGTCGAGAGTGGTGCTCAGTTTCACCTTCAGTTTGTCTTGCCTCGATCGCGTGGTCGTTCAGTCGAGAGTGGCGCTCAGTTTCACTGTCATTTTGTCTTGCCTCGATCGCGTAATCGTTCTTCTGTTGTAGTCGAGAGTGTCGCTCAGTTTCACTTTCATTTTGTCTTGCCTCGATCGCGTGGTCGTTTATCTGTTGTAGGCGAGAGTGGCGCTCAGTTTCACTTTCATTTTGCCTTGCCTCGATCACATAGTCGTTCATCTGTTGTAGTCGAGAGTGGCGCTCAATTTCACTTTCGTTTAGACGTACGCCAATAGCGTAGTCTCTCAACTGCTGTAGCCGCGACTGTCGTTTTGTACCGGATAACGGATGCCTCGAAAGATTGGCTTTTCTTTTCTTTAATTTAGGTATTTGTGCATGTTAAGTTAACAAACGTGTTAACATTAAACCTGTTTGAAACACAAAACGGAACTTTTTAGAACTGCAAAACAATTTTAATTAATAGGTGTTATTTCAGGAGCGAGGCTTGCACAGGAAAATTGTAATTGCGCCTAAAGACCCTGGTGCCTTTGGCGCTCTGTTTCTCTTCTACAACATTCGGCTGAAGAAGATTGCAAGATTCTTGGAGAAATAAAATCTACGACCGCAAGTGATAGTTTGGACATGGCTTAATTTTCAAAATGTCATTGTTTTAATTTAATTTTTCAAGTTTCACTTCGAATATGTCGATGATACTTTTCGGCCCTTCTCTGTTGTTTATAGCTGTTTTATAGCATATTAACTTAAGGGGATTCAACGAAACAATTCAATTTGTTTGCATTTTATTAGATTGACAGAGTATGATTAGCAAGCTACGCGTAAATGAGGTTTGGCACCGCTTGTGAAATCCGCGTATAATTGCAACCGCTACTCCGCTAGGGCTAGGCACCGCTCAGATTTAGGTGATAGCGCCATCGCTTGAAGTGGCGGCAAACATAAACAGCGCTACAAAACTAGTCATCACAATTATTTTACTTTGATCTTCACCGGGGATCTTCACCGCCGGGATCCTCGTCAGTAAAAAAACAACATTGTTTGAAATAAGACTGCAATTTTGCACAGGTTTGCCGTATGGAACTTGTGAACGTACATTGCACGAGCTATAATTGTCTAGCATGATCAGACCAACTCTGGACCCTGGCCTGACTGGACGAGCAAGTAAATATCTTAACTGTAAGTATCAATGAGTTTAATTAAAAAGCCAGAGGAAGATATCAAACTTGATGACAATAATCTTTGGGTAAGGGACGGGAGAGGCTCATGTGGTGTACCCAGATTGACTTCTAGTGCCCCCACATGACCATCGACCCCATTTTGTCACAACCTTAGGGTTCTCTCATATGAAAAGTCAGGCTTTAATCTCAACCAAACTTGATGATAATAATATTTGGGAAAGAGGACTTGGGATGCTCGTTGGGTGTATCCAGATTGACCTCTTTGATCCGCCGTACATGACCAATCCCATGTTGTCAAAACTTGAGGGCTCTCTCGTATGATAAGTACGATATCAGTATATGATAAAAACCAAACTTGGTGACAATAAAACCTTTGGGTAAGAAAACGTGAGATGACTCATGGTATGTACCTAAACTGACCTATAATGACTCCTACATGACCTTTGACTGCAATTTGTGTAGGGTTTATTGATATGAATCTCCCAGCCAGGCCTGGGATTCGCAAGTCTTGAATTGCGCTATTTTTTAAATGCTTTCTTCAATTTGCACGACTATCGTCGCAATGTTGCAATATTCTACATCTTTGCGGCAAAACGTCATTATTAATTATGAACTACGAATTTGACGGTTCCCCAACTGAGAATCCTAAAGCTCCCACAGACGCACACGGAATAAAAGCCGTAACCACCTTGTATAGGCTAATAAACTACCGATGCGTGCAGTAAAAGCATGTACAGTTTAGATAAACCTAGGACTACTCTCTATTTCATAACACCGGTACCATTGAAATCGCCAGTGGTCCAGATTAAGCAGACCTCCAAAATTGTGAACATTATCATGATGAACCGAATAGGTTCAAAATAATCGTTGATATACTGATCCAGTAGTGTAATGTATTCACGTGTACGTTTCGGATGGGACGAGGCAAAGGTCATTGGTATACGGAGCAAGATATAAAAGATTGGTTTGAAAGGCTATCGAGAACAGAAAGAGAGGGACCTCCACGATGAACTGAGACGAGGGGCAATACAACCTCACTCACGTTTTCGATCATTCTTTATCATCTGGTCAAAACTCTGCAGATGATAAAACAACTGGCAATTCCAAGACTGCAAAAAGCGTCGTGAGTCGTCAAGGTAATCACTACCAAACCGCTGGATTTGGAAAATTAGCCCCCAGTGTAAGTATTGTTTTTTTTAATACTATTCGTCATGATTAACAGTGTGTCGTATTTCGTTGATAACGTAACCTCGCACACGGGGTAATTTAATCTTGAACGAGCCCATGTCCGGCATCGCCTGACACTGTTTATCATCGCCCTCTATTGTCACACTGCGTAAGATTACCGTTCGTTTTATCAATGGCGTATATGCCAGTATTGAGGTAGGGCAATTTGACGACAAAAGGTGGAATTGGAATTTCAAGACCAACGAGCAGTGCTGGACGTGCTGCATGTACTTCAGCTATTACCATGCATGCATTGATTATGTTTTCTTTGAAATAAGACTTTTCATTTCCACATTTTCATATAAATCTGATATTCTGAAGGCAAGTATGGTGGACTATTGCAGATGACATTTTGGACAGTGTTGCCGAATATGACAATGCGCAACAATTTGCATTGAATCAATCTAGTAATCACATCTAGGAGGCCAGTACTGCCAGATGTCAACATTTTCACGTGATAGCGCCATCTTGTGAGTTATTTTCACTGAGAAAATGAAGTGAACTCATACTTCTTGGTGTCGATGCGTGTAAGAAATCTCTCAGACGATACCGGATTCGAATGTTTTTGGTCGCTGCTATTGAGTCAATTAAATTTGTGTTTACGTTAAATGTTGTTGCCGTAAGTTCGATACAGTTATTACATGATTTACAGGTTCGCATATACATCTATAATATGTGTGTGTGTATGTATATTTGTATCATTTTTCTTCCATTGGCGATAGCGTCGCTCCTTCACTATGTCCATGTAGTTTGTGTATCGAATATATCGCACTTCATTTTTCTCTTGGTGTGTATACATTAATATTGTTTGGGTCATCGTCTGATCTGTGAGAAACCTGTAAAACCACTGTAAGAATTTGAAGAAATATTGATAAAATGCTAATGCTTGTAGGCCTTATGTATGTATGTGACCAATAACTTAAAAAGAAATAGCAATTGTAATTAACATATATTCGAATCTTCTGTATTTAACTTGATGCAACAACGATTACAACATGTGATCATTAAAACAAATTGACCATTTACATAAATATATTTGTAAAATCTGATACATTTTCAACGCAATACTTGCATGAAATCAGAAATGAACCTTCTGTTCAAAGCATGACGTATTACTGATAAGCTCAATTAAATGATTCGTAGTACCTTCCTCTTTTTTCTTGAGCTGTGACATCACTGAGTTATTGCAGTGCATAGATTGCTCGCGTCTTCTGCGTTTTAACGCGCACGCACGAATAAAAGATGAATGCGCCTATTAGATTAATTGACGTCACAGTCGTATGGAATCATTTAAATGTTTGTCTTAGTTCCTATCGTATGTAGTAGGTTATTTGAGGGAGGATACCCGTATTTAAATTCGGGGGATTGAGAAGGTTTCTCACTCCCAGGGATCAGGGTTGGGTGATTTAAATCACATTAATTTAAATCGCAATTTAATCAAAGGATTTTAAAAATTAAAAATCACCGATTTTGTTTTAGTTTTGACTCATTTTGTTATTTTTTTCTTTCTTAAATACACTGGTTTTTTTTACTTCTACAGCTTTTGAATACAACTAATACCCCTTGTTACGTTACTTAGTATTGTGTCAAGCACGTAAATAAAGGGCGCACACAACTAATTCAGTCTAGAAATCCACTTCCGGCAAAAATTGAGTACAGCAATAGTTCCTATCAAGCACAAAAAGTGTGAGAAATCGACACATTAGCTGGTGCTGTCCTCTCGAATGTTGCATTTATGTGTTGTGTGGAATATGTACGTGAAGTTTGTAAAACACCCGGGATGATTTTGAGCTTTATTATAATTTTATCAGCCGATTTACCGCCACTGTGCATCCAAGCCTGAGGACTGAAAATTAGGTGATGAAATTAATACGTTCCCTTTCAGCGGCATTTACTGAAAAATGTAATCGGAAAACTTGCCTTGATATTCAGATATGTTATAAAAAGCGTTGATGGCATACGATTGCAAATTTTCATAAAAATTGACTGAAGGATTTTTTAAATAGAGCGGTTTTAATAGGCCGTCATTTGTGTGTAAAGCCTATGGGGAGCGAATTAGTTGCTTGCTACCTAAAGAGGTCTCGTAGAGACCATACTTTTAGGAGTTAAACTCAGAACAACACGTTTTTGAGTGGAAAAACACTCTAAAAGGAGTGAAAGGGGATTTCATATGACAATGTTCCACTCTATTGAGAGTGAAAAATTAACTTTCACACTCATTTTAGAGTGGACATTTTCCACTCTAAAACGGGTTGTCCTGCGTTTCACTCCCTTCACTCCTTTTTGAGTCTTCTTCTTCTTCTTCAGTGGACATTTTCCACTCTAAAACGGGTTGTCCTGCGTTTCACTCCCTTCACTCCTTTTTGAGTCTTCTTCTTCTTCTTCTTCTTCTTCTTCTTCTTCTTCTTCTTCTTCTTCTTCTTCTTCTTCTTCTTCTTCTTCTTCTTCTTCTTCTTCTTCTTCTTCTTCTTCTTTTCTTCTCTTCTTCTTCTTCTTCTCTTCTTCTTCTTCTTCTTCTTCTTCTTCTTCTTCTTCTTCTTCTTCTTTCTTCTCTTCTTCTTCTTCTTCTTCTTCTTCTTCTCTTCTTCTT